>CM029624.1:26227202-26827202 GCA_017311315.1 Dendrocalamus latiflorus | reverse complement strand
GGCGGTTGCGGTTTGGCGGCGCGTGGCGGCCGCCCGCGCTTTGACGGCGGCGTTGCAGAAGCCGCCTGCCGTGTCTGGGAAGCAGGCGGTGGCGAGGCTGGCTGTGGAGGCGGTGGTGGCTGCGGCTGATGCTTCTCTAGAGAGGGAACGGTGGGTGCACGAGCTGCGGCGGCTTTGGCGGCTGCAGCCGCGTTAGCTGCGGTAGCGGCGGCATCGAGGTCAGAGTCGAGAGAGGCTTTGCCAAGAGGGTCGGAGAGAAAGGCCCAGGCGTCTGCGACAAGGCGGGCGGCGTCAGTGAAGGCGAGCGTGCAGGGGCGGTCGGGGTGGGAGCGGTTCAGGAGGAGGGAGAGGCGGCGGTAGTGGGAGTGGACGACGTCGGGGTCGCGGGAGGCGGGGACGGCGGAGTCGAGGCCGAGGACGGCGTAGGGGTCGGGGAGCCCGGAGGGGAGGCGCCGGCGCTGGGCGGCGAGGAGGGCATCGGCGGCGGCAACCAGGTCGTCGGCGCCGGGGGCGCGGGGGTCGTCGGCGAGGGCCTGGGAGACGAACTGCTTGCAGCCCTCGAGGTCGCGCGCCATCAGGAGCTTCTCGGCCACGCCCATCCACCGCTCGGCGGAGCGCCGCGCGGCGGCTGACGGATCCATGGGCTCGCCGCCGTAGGGGGGCACAGGGGAGAGCAGCAGGGGATTTGGCTGGGACGAGGAGATGGAATGGGAGTATGGGATCTTGTTGTTGCTTGTGGGGTTGCGGGTGCGTGCAGCAATTTTGGTTGACACCTGGTTTTTTTGTGCCTTTGTTTCGATATTCGTGTCTCAATTGGGGTGAATTGCTACGTCCACCTGTTACAACAGTTGCAATTGTTCACCGTCATATTAATAGCAAAACGATCAGAGCGTTCGGCAAATTGAGCGAGCTCATGTGCAGGTTCAGCATTGATCTCTTCGCAGCTTCTCAATGATATCGTTGTAACACCTCACGTTCAAATATAAAATATTACTATAGAATATCATCGTTAAAGTGAAAATGAATAAAAGCAATAATAGAAACCACAGAAACATTAAAATTTTAAAAGTACTTAGAGCCAACGAAAGCTGAAAGTGATGTTGAAATATAGGATCAGTCCACTTCTAACCAAATGAAGAATAAATAAAACAACAAATAGTGTCAAGCCACGGTACTGAAAACTCGAGTATTTCCACCCATGCATGATGCTATCACTCCACTGGCCTTTTACTTGAGAATGGAAAAAGCAAGCGTGAGATTTATAAATCTCAGCAAGTACCCAATAACAATCACAACACGGTGAGTAAAGGACAGGTAATACAAGTAAGATATGTAAAGAACAGACAATATAAGTAAGTAATTATCACAGGTTAAATGCAATAAACCTGGGTTACAGGAAACACTGATATAGATCGGAAATAGAGATTGCAGAAATAGTGTAATTAAAGATAATTGTTATTTAGCAAGTTATGGCAATGTCACTGGTGATTACTCCCAAATACCCAGTTATACAAGAATAGTCAGGCACAACGTTGTCCTCGACTGTATAACCGCAGACATGGTATAATATCCTGAGTAACGAGAGTGTACGGCCCCCCGTAAGTTTCCAGATTGGTGGCAATCTTCTCTATATGTGAATAACCCCAGGCCAAGTAACCGTTATATTATTAACATGTTATATGATGTGAATTTAAGGGATTGAGAGAAAAGCTAAGATAATGTTATGAGAAGTAACATGATTTGCTAAGATTAGGAATGAAACTACCTAATACTTGATAGGGGCGATGTGAAATAATAAAATGGTGATAAGGTAAATGTTACATTATTGGCAAGTTATGCAGTATGAATTTAAGGCAACTAAGAGATGGCATAGATAAGGCTATGATAAGTGGAAGGATTCACTAAAGGTTTGAAATGGAGAAGCAGTAGATCCTGATAGATGGCGATGTGAAATGATAGCATGGCGATAATGATCTAGGAATTATTCTTAAAGAGATATTATAACCTACCTCACATAAGAGTTGACAATCAACTAAGTTTTATTACATGACAAGTGATTATTAGTTAAATTAACAATTACTAATATATACATACTTCATAGCTTACATACCACATCATACAATTAATGGATCATGATATTAGAAACTAAAATATAGCAGGTCTAATGTCCCTAATGTTGAAAAAGTGCTAATAATTTAACCTAAGTTAAAACATGCTCAAATGCTACACCCCATTCACGATTTAAGCATGAATTCTAACATGCTAATTAAAAGCATGAATTCTATAATATTATTATCTGAGCATCCTAATAAACATAAAAGCATGTGAAACAAGATAATTTAGAACATCACGGTATAATATAGTATTAAAAGTCTATAACCAATCAAACATAAGCGATATGATAATAACCAGACAAGCATTAGTGATATGATAATGATCAGATAAACTTTAGTGATATGATAATAGCCAGATAACTGTAGTGATATGATATCAGCTAGGTAACTTTAATGATATGATATCAGCCAGGTAAATTTAATGATATGATATCAGTCGGGTAAATTTAATGATATGATATCAGCCGGGTAAATTTAATAATATGATATCAGTCAGGAAACTTTAATGATATAATAATTGTACTCAATGACAAGGTGACAAATAATCTAGAAACACATAATATGCGAAACGGAAAGGTCACGACCGCGAGGTACTTGCCTTGAGCATGCTCAGTGAGACCACTACACGAAGGATCTGGAATGCGCAACTGTCTGGATGCTCCCTCAATAGCTACGTGCGAACTTACATGGTGGAACGGAAGCGAATCAGATGAGAGTTAAGATAAAATCAAGGATGGACAGAAAGAAATAATTCGACCGGAAGTAAACACGTTCGCTGGAATTTCACCATGCGAATTGTCATTTAGCCGGACGAACGATATTCGACCAAGTGAATAGCGTCCCACTGCACGAATCAACAAAACTCCCGCGCGAAACTGAGTTCGGTCGTGCCCCAGTCCAATAGACCATGCTGGCCTTGAACACCGGTCGCCGCCCGGCCACACCGCCACCTGGCTCGCTTGTGCACTGCTATCGTGCTTGCGCCGCCGATCGGCCGCACTACAGCCCGGGCTCGCATCTCTGCCATGCCGCCACCGCACCTCCATGGCCCACCGGCGCCTCCACGCCGCTCGGCCGCCCATGCCATGCATTGCTACCGCGCCTCCACGGCCCACTGCCTCCTCTGCGTCGCTTAGCCGCCTGCGCGATGCAACACCATTGCCGGCCAATCATCGTCGACCGTTGCCTGGCTCGCACCGCTGTTGGCACTACCGGCCGCGCGCCACATCGTGTCTCACCACGCGCATTGCTACCGACCGCTCCCGCCACATGCTGCCACTGGCGCTGCCGCCGTGCACGCATGCCGCGCTGCCACCTCACTGCATGCGCGTGCCGCGCTACCGTCGACGTGATGCCTTGCCGTCGCGCGCTGTCGCCGCCGCCGGCCACTCCCGCAGCGCCACGTGCCGCGCCGCCGCCGTGTCGTGCGTGTGCCGGCATGTGCGAAGAAACGGGGAGAGGGAGAGAGATAGAGAGAGAGAGAAAGACCGAGATGTTGATGGATTTGGAGTGATATAAAGATATAAAGATGGAAAAAGAATAAATAAGCGAGAGAGTATAGATAAGATGGATTCTTTGAAATGCAAATATTTTTGGGTGCTACAATTGTCCTGTTCTTTTGGAATAAGAATAAGTCCGTGTAAAATCATAAATTTTACTTCAAAGTTTATCTAGCACTCCAAACAATAAAACCAGATATTTGACTCTCGAACTTTGCAATCTGGTTCAAATAATACTCTGATCTGGTTCTGCACAGTGATATTACCCGCATGGCGCAATAAGTAAAAGGTTTTGCCACAAAGAATAACACGTTGACCAAATTGAATCAATGACATGTAGGGCTCACAAGAGCTTATCTCCTACAGAGCTCCTAGCCGTGTCTCCATGGCCACGACCCCCTGTAGTTTCCTCTCTCTATTTTAATTAAGGAGAGAAGGCACTATAGGTTCACCTGTCATTCACCTAAGCTTGATTGACATATCATTCTACGTGGTAAAACTGCCCACTCATCATGCCAGCAAAATTCGAGGGAGAGGGGGCAGGGTGTTAGAGCAGGTACAATAAGGCTTAGTCAGCAGGCTATAGCAAATATAATATCAACCAAATCTTATGTGGCAGAGAGAGAAAGGAAGAGAGAGAAGGAAGCTGACTACTAAATTACAGCTAGCTATAGCACGTAAAAATATGCATTTCACTCTCTTACACGTGGGGCCAAATAGTTATTGTAATAGCTACCTTATTGTATGAACTATTTTTTTGAAGGCTATAGATGAAATGGACAAATGTTATAGTCACTAGTTGGCTATACTATTGTACTTGCTCTTATATGTACCTTTTCCTTTGGGATATGGCTGATAGCTTTTTCGCTGCGCTTTTTGAGATGACGGCGAATGGCGGAGCTATTGATGTGGATAGCATATATGATTTTAGATTCGAGAAATATTTTGGCAAAATAGCTTGAAAAAGTTGCTCGTTTGTTTTGGTTTCTGGCTTAGAAATAAACTAAAGTCAAAAAAAAAAAAAGAGCAGGGCCAATTGCGACAACTGGAACACGGGCACCTTGGTTTCCTCGACGGGAATTTATTCTTGATTGCTGGCCTTGAGGAGCGAGCCAGAGGGATTGAACCACCGTGGCACAATCGGAGGCCAGGATAGCCACTAAACTTCATATCCTCTACATCTTGCAGTTGGCTATCGCAATACTTGTAGCACCAAGAGATTACATGATCACATCCAGAAAAATCAATAAATAACGTGGAAACCTAACCTTAATATTAGGAAGAAAACCTAGGTAACATATAAGTTAGATTAACCAATAACCTTAATATTAGGAGAAAACATAGGTATCATATAAGTTAGATTAACCAATAACCTTAATATTAGGAGAAAACGTAGGTATAATATATGTTAGATTAACAAATAGCGCTCAAATATTCACGATTAATTATACCAATATGGATGTTTCAAAAATATTTTTCAATTAACATGATATTCAACTTTGTGTTCTGTTAACCTAAGGCCCCATTAGATTCCTGCGGGAATTAAACTATTCACTGTAAAATTTCTGCGTTTTGAACGTGACGTAAACTTTTTTTTTATGCAGCAAGGATGGAGGAATATGCATGGAAACTTTTAAAAGAATATAAGAAAGAACTTAAGTCGCCAATTAACATGTATCGGTATAATAATCTGAATGATCACATTTTACATCTCTTTTAAAATAGCATGCCAGTTTGCCGACTCGGCCGCTAGCTGATTTGCCTTTGCCAAAACAAGTCAATTTTACGGTGAGATTGATGAAGGACTACTAACTAACTTTCCCTTTTTGGGCTAACTGAGCTATCTCGGCCCAGATATATTAGCCCAGCAGTCTATCATAGCCAGTACCTTACTAAAGCCCTAACTTTCCCTTTTTGGGCTAACTAAGCTATCTCAGCCCAGATATATTAGCCCAGAAGTCTATCATAGCCAGTGCCTTACTAAAGCCCAAGTAGAGTTACAGTACGCAAACCAGAGGCGGACCAGATACCACCTCCCCATCCCGGCAGCTGCGGCGGCGGCGGCGAGGAAGCCGGCATGAGCGTGTTCGGCGGCGACAGCTGGGCGCGTGACGCGCAGCAGCGGAAGCGCCGCCTCGACGACCTCATGCTCCCCGCGTCGGCCTCCTCGTCCTCTTCCTCCCCGTCTGCATCCGGTTCCTTCAAGAGGCTCCCCAACGGCAAGTTCACCTGCCTCGTCTGCCCCCACCGCCCCGTCCTCGACTCCCCGCTCGTGCTCTCCGTAAGCAAGCACCCATCTCCCTAAGTCCCAATTCCTCCCTTACTTAAGCCTCTAGGTAATTGAATTATCTGATGTATAGAGATAGCTTGTGGTTCATGATACAGTGTTTTCAACCGATGCGTTATTGGCTCGTGGGTTGCACTAATCAATTATTGTGTGGCCTGCATTACTAATTTGCCATGATTTGGGTGATCGAATCACGACATTTGTCGCTTCAACTGTTGAGGAGGGTGGATTGATTTGAGACTTCAGTGGCCATACACCACTAGTGACATCTCTTGTGTGATATGAAATAGATGTTTTAACGAAAAGGATTACCGCTGCGAAGCTATTCTGTCATGTGCGATTTGAAGCTGTTCCGTCGTGTTGAAATTCTGTGCCACAATCGTTGTCGCTTGTTAGGTTAGCGTCTAGGATAATCCCGGTCTCAAGGGACCATGTAAAATCTTGTTCATGAAGCTGTTTTGTGGAAGTTCCTGAATTGACGTGAATATGTATAAAAAATACATGCTATGTGAACCATTGGTTCATTTTTGCGTGTCACTTTTGTGTCGGTCAGTTATTTTTTCCCTAAAAACTCTAGTCATATGGTCATATAGCTCTATAGAGCACACTGTGCAGTTTCTTTTTCAATGAAAGGAATTGGGGCCCAAGTTGGCCCTTTGGTCTAAAAAGCTCTGTATAGCACATTGTGCATGGATTTATTGTTGTGTGCTCCTTTAGGAACTATATTTGGTGATCAGAAACCTGGGACCAGTTCTTTATTATGCACCTCTTTGGTGATTCGTCTTGTTGAACATTGTGAGTTGTGACCACTGACCACGTGATTCTTTGATTGTTATTGCATTTGAATGAACAGATGCATAATAAAGGTTCACGGCACATTGCAGCAGAAGCTAGGCTGAGGGAGAAAGAATTATCAAGGCAGCAAGAGATAAACAAGATATTGGCCCTTTCTTCAGAAGCTTCCTTTTCAAATTCTGGTAATCCACATCCTGGTGATAGGCCTAGTGACATGAAAGAAAAGCCGTTAATTGAACAGACTCGAAGGACTATTTTGGAAGCACAATCAAGCAGATTTAACGATTTCAGTGCCAACAAGGAATCTCATTACCTAAAGAGGACGGGAAATGCTTTGTCCCGTGATTCCCAAGTTTCTCCTTCTGGTGTTCCAATGGAAAAATGGACTGGAAATACTGGGTCGATTGAATCTAACAATTGTAAAGGAGAGCCCTTTACCGGAGATCAAACTCCAAGTAAGGTGCTTTCGGAGTGGCAAGCAGATCTCCAAAAACGCCAGGAGCAAGAACTCAGGTTCACTGCTTCGGGCTGGAAACGGGACTGCCATGGAAGATGGTACAGAGATGAAAATGTGAGTATTTTTGGTCTGGTGCTTTCTTTTGTTTAGTTACTGTTAGAAGACATCATATACAAGACTGATTCTTTTGCTGTTATAGTGCTCTATATTGCTAAGGCACAATTTAAGTTGATTTTACCAGTGAAGGATGCCCTGTTACTAAGCTTGTTTACACTTCAAGGCTAAAGCCTCATAGTGTCAGTACATCATACTTTCATGGCACGCAGAGAACGTGGTATCATTAGATGTAATACATTTTTTTTACCGAGGCCCCACAGAAAATAACTCCTTTCCTGCTCTTTATAATCCATTTTATACCAGCATTTGTATTCTACACATTTTTCTACCATCCTATCTATTAAGCATCCATTGCTGGATGACAGGTTGAATTTGACTCGGATGAAGATGATCCTAACATCTGCCTCAGTTAGTCATTTAAGAAGACATTCTGGATGCAACATTCTGAAACTTCAAATTGTTATTCCAATGCCAGATGAAAATCAATCAGTCCCCTCAAAAGTTTTTTACACATCTATGGTATCAATCAGCCTGATTTGTTGGTTAATTGTAATGCAAGTATCATGTCTAACAGACTCAATGCCAGATTCACAGTTGTGCCAGCGCTATTCTACTGGCATGGTGTTAAAAAAAAATTGTAATATATAGTGTGCCTACTGAACTGAATATTTTTTATTGTTGAAGGACCAAAACGTTTGATACTCGAGAGATACTCGAGAAACAAAGTATCTACTTTGTTACTATAGATCAGATAATTTTCAAAGATGTGGCTGTATCTTTTGGGTTTATGGTTTTTACTATAAGAACTAATTTTTAAACGATGTATCTTTTTAAAGCGGAGTTTATAAGTTGATTATAGTATGTACTGTATCGAATTTATCTATATCAGCTAAAATCATACACGAGTGTCTCTCTCTTCGGACTCTCTTTTGGCACCAGCAAAAATCTAAACTAAAAGTTACGTTCCAAAAGAACCCAGCCGTCTATGTCTGGACTTCTGTCAGCCTATGTAAAGATACAACTCATGTTTATCCCTTTTTTTTTGGGTTGTTGGAGCTTGTGTCAAAGACGTCCTTGTCAGGTGATTGGGCTTGCTATTTGCTTTGGACATCCTTGTCATTGGTTGTGTTACCAAACACTAACACGAAACTTTCGTCAAATAATTCATGTAGGAAAGAAAGAGAAGTAAACCAAACATTTGCTGTACTTGCTACTTGCAAAACCAGCAGACTTCTAAAACGGGATCAATATCAAACCAACTTCATCTGCCAAGCACGAATAGCGTGCGCTAAAAACAAAACAATTGACCAATTAAGTAAACTACGATAGCTTAGTTTCTTTTTTCTTCTATTCAACAGCTTGTATTGGCTTCTAAAAACTGTTTTTTTTAGAAAATAGTCTTTTCTATAGTATTTAGCTTTCAAATATAGTATCGCTTTTGTACAATATATAGCTTTTAAACGGAATGTCTTTTCAAAACAGGGTCTAGTAATCAATTATAGTAGTATTGTGGTCGGTGGTTGGGGTATAGGTCCGAAGACCAGAGATAGAGCACTCGCCCTCATCTAACCGCCGGCAAGACTCTTCCCTAACGAGGTAGAGAACCTCTAAGGTTTATTTGAAGAACCTTTGTTTATTCTTTACTTGATTATGAATGGTGTGACTTCTCTCTTTATATAGATGAAGTTAACACATAACAATATAGAAACTAACACAATCTAATGCAATCAATCAACTAAAGATAATATCATACCCATACTATCTAAATATAAAGATATGCATCTATCTATTCCTAATATGAAGATACATATTTACTTATTTCTAATACGAATATATGTATCTAGTAATTCCTAATCCCACGCTATAGTACCATGTACTGTTCATAGCTACAGTACCGTGCATTGTTCACGTCTACAGTTCGCACACTGTTCACGTCATGCTGTGTGCCTTGCTAGGATCATAGATCATAACATTACATCCCTTATGGCGAGACAACTTGTTCTCGAGCTGTCAAGTGGTAGTTATGGTTGAAGTCCTTCGTAACCCTATGTCGACGAAAGGGCACAATGATGATGTCGTGCGGCGTGAAAGATGATCAGCAAAGTCTTGTTGCACAACAACGAGGATACCAACTCTCTAGCATTGGCTGACGTCGTAGGAGTCGCTAGCGATAAGGGTAAATGCCGTAGGGCAGCAGCACCCTTCTTATCCCAAGATGCAACGGTTGTGGGAGAGGTGCGACAACGTCGCTGACCCCCACGTGACAGCCATTGCGCTCTGTATCTTCGAAGGCACAATGTCAATCGACCGCGTGGAGAAGACCACTGTTGGACAGCAGCAACCTTCCTCCTTGGCGAAGGTATAAAAAGTGCAGCCAAGGACATCGAACCTAGAGAGTAGTTGTCGTTGGTGAAGGTGGTAGTAGGACCAACGCTGATGACAGCGATGGGGCGGCGATGGCAATGCTGCCATTGCAGTGGCCGGCGTCACCTCTTGCAGCTTCTCCATCTTTGACATAGTTGCAACCGACGGAAATGACGATGACTTAGAAACCGTAGCAACATGCTGCACATTCTCCTCCATCTTGACCATGAACTCTTTCATCAAGGCCATCAAGTTGATGCAGATCTCGGCGAAGGATAACTTGTCATCGGAAGCTGTGGTAGTTGGCTTGGTGGAGGCTTGACGTATGGGTGGAGATGGCACGATGATGGTGGCGAAACGAAGATTGACGTGTTTAATAAAACTTGGCTATTTTTGCACCCTGAGTGCGCACTGTAGTTGCTAGTACCACAGGGCGACATTCCCCATTAGGTGGTGCGAGCCAACGACTTCTTCTGTTCCTCCATCGTCTGCTGCTTTTTGTAGAATTGCTCAAAGCGATTCAACTAAGATTGTGGATCTTCCTTGCCGTCAAAGGTTGGAAGCCCTAGGTAGTGGAATTGTGAAGTTCGGCCCTTCATAGGATTGAAATCCCTACTGCTTGCCATTGATAGCGGAGTAACAATTGGCTCTGACACCAAATATTGTGGTCAGTGGTTGGGTATGGGTCCAAAGACCGGGGATAGGGCACTCACCCTCGTCTAACTGTCAGCAGAGCTCTTCTCTGATGAGGTAGAGAGGCTCTGAGGCTTATTTAGAGAACCTTTAGTTATTCATTGCTTGATTATGAATGGTGCGGTTTCTCTCTTTATATAGATGAGGTTAGCCCCTAACAATGTAGAAACTAACATAATCTCATGCAACCAATTTGTTATAAAATATGCGGTATAAGCATAAATTTTAATTTAATTCCAGCATAATTAAATATCATTAAATCACATTTCCAACAGAATATAAATGACATAAACAGCATACAAACATATAATTCTTCCATGTCACTTATACAAGAACATATATTTATCATATAAACCAAAATTTCTGCTGAAATAATCATGATTAACATTCTCATGAACTGGGACGTAATAAAACTTAGCAAGAAGCACAAGTTTTAGATTTTGATTAGAGCTCTTAGAAATAGGGTTGCTCAAAATTTATTTTTGGCCGCCCCACTACTATGGTCTTATACTCTTCATTAACTAAATATGCCAAATAAGTTTTAAACCTTGAACTCTAAACAGGAACAGACAAATTGAGACTACTCAAAGTTTTCGGCCAGCAAAAGACACAATAAAAATGACCACCAAATATCTTCAAAATTAGCCAACTAACTGATATGCTCCAGAGAACAGATTCACAAGTAAATCAGGTATGCAGAAGGCCAAAATGGCTAACAGAGATATGTACAAAACAGTAACTGTGATCACTAATAGCAGAATATGTTAAAATGGAATTTCTATTTGCAGAAATGAGACCAAAACATTAGTAATCTAGAGCTTAGGTTTAAACATTCAATTTCAGCATAAGACCAATTTCTTCATAGAGCTAACAGCCAACCCCACATGCATCTCTTGCAATAATCAACTATTGACAAATCACAGATAAATGAAATTGGTCACATATTGCAAATAGATGACAACCAAAATACTCACAAAGCCAGTGATACTCGAAATCATCGAGAAGAATCCGAACAAGGCAAGGCACGCAAACTACGCTATCCTAGAAAACTTAGCACCCCTCTGTGCTGTCGCAGAAGAGGAGTATGGTAGACGGAGATACAATGCCCACTCCAACCTCGGGTAGCCGACGCCAGAGACGAAGATCGGGGTTCACGCCGCACAAGACCAACAAGTGCTCCGGCTGAGAACGCTTGTGAACACTAAGAACATGTCACAAACCTCCCACAAAACTCAGCACAAGTCCGAGCCAAATCAACCTCTAGAGGTAAACCCCAGACCTTTCTTTTCGGCCAAATCCAAGAAAAGGCTCAAGGAAACCGCACGGAGAAACCCTAGAACGCCGATTAGTGCTCCTCAGCCGACGGCAACAGGAGAAAACCCAGCCGACGGCTCTCAAGACTCAAGATCGAAGAACCACTGAGAGAGATTTGAGATTGGAGAGGGGAGAACTCACTGCCGCGTCCAGCCAACACAGAGAGGAGGAGAGGCGCCATTTAAAGGGGAGCGGGGTGGAGGCTGGCGGGCTGCAACCACGGCTGGCGCCGAAGCGCCCGCGCCGGTGGTGCCTCCTTTGCTGCCGCCGCCACCGCTCGACTCGGTCTCCCCGAAAGATGCGGTTGAAGCAGCTCCGCGCCGCACGCGAGAAGACGAACCGCAAGCAAACGGTCACAGGAGGAGGCTCCTTATCACCTTAGCCATCCCACTGACAGGTGGGCCCCACCTCTTTCTCTCTTTCTCTCTCTCCCCTTTTTTTCCTTTTTCAATTGGGAAATTACTAGAATGCCCTTGTAGAAACCAACACAATCAACTAAAGATAATATCATACCCTATACTATCTAAATATAAAGATATGTATATATCTATTTCTAATATGAAGATATGTATTTAATTATTCCTAATACAAAGATATGTATCTAGCAATTCCTAATTCCACGCTACAGTACTGCATACTGTTCACAGCTACAGTACCATGTATTGTTCATATCTACAATACCGCGCATTGTTCACGCCATGCTGTGTGCCTCGTTGGGATTATATACCATAACAAGTAGACACTGTAGTGAATTTGTTTATATCAGTTAAAATTGCACGCGAGTGTCTCTCTCTCTTCGTACAACTTCTCTAAAGTTGTTACTATTTATAAGCCAAAACTAAAAACTATCAGCAAAAGTTAATATGAACAGACCTAAGAATCTCAAATTCATTTTATGGTCAACACCGACCTGGTTCAAAGAAGTCAATGAACATTACACACACACACACATCTTATTAAGTTTGATCATTGTTACAAATGACAACTCACAGCACCTTATTTGTCCTTGAGAATGGCTGTATGTTTTGTTTCTTATGTTCTTCTTGACAAGCTCATGGAGATAATGTTAAGAAAAGGAGGGATAGGCGTGTATGTTTACATCTTATTAGCTGGAAGGTGTTACTCCTGAGCCTTATTCTAAACCACGTTTTCGGCCGGCTTTTATGGTTTTCAAACTTGCAGTCCTTTTCGGTTGAACTTAGTCTCTTAAGAAGACATTTTTCTGATGATGAAAGGACATACTTCGAAAACATTCATACAATTTTTTATTGTAGAAAAAAGAACAAACTTTGAAATGTTTGCGCATAAACATGGCTGTTGTTTGTTAACACTACAACATTTGATATGGCATATGCTGTTTATATGAGTTGTCGCACCTTACAATTTTTCAAGTGCATGCCAACTGAGAGCATATGGCATAGCAAGTACTTAATCTTAAACGTGATCTGCACAACACTTTAAAAATATATACACGTTGTTGTTGACTCAGCACTGGTTTCTTGTCCAACTGAGAGCAGGTTTTTTTTAAAGATTTTTTTTGTAAGCCAACTACAAGAGGTTGCAAGCATGTAATGATTTAGCTACTGAGGTAATGTATATCTGGATTGGTTGGCTTTTGTCGCTTAGTCTGACTCTTTATTAACCCCTGCAGTTGAGCCAATATTGTTGCTTGTTCATTGAGATGTTTCAGACATGTCTATATAACAAGCTTCATGCTAGTTCCTTCTGCACGTTCTGTTTTCTTCACTTTTGCATAGCTTGACTTGTGTTATCAAACTCCAAAATGGCAAGTACCAGTTCTGCAGAAGTTGCAAGCCAGAATTCCCCGGACAAGGTCAAGTTGGTCACCGTCCTGAGCATCGACGGCGGCGGCGTCAGAGGAATCATCCCGGCCACCATCCTCGCCTTCCTCGAAGCAGAGCTCCAGGTTAGAGATTAAGGTCATCTACCATTTTCATGCAGTACACTTGTATACCGCATATATCCTGTGGTGAACACTGCCACCGTGTACTTTTCTTTGCTTCGTCACCAACAGAGAAGATTGCCATGTTTCGTATCGTAGTACATGTTAGATGCTCATAACTAGTGAACTCTTGCGTTGTCGCCGTGTAGAAACTGGACGGGCCGGATGCTAGGATTGCGGACTACTTCGACGTCGTCGCCGGCACGAGCACCGGCGGCCTCCTGACGGTGATGCTCACAGCTCCAGATAAGAACGGGCGACCACTGTTCGCTGCCAAGGACTTGGCGCAATTCTACATCGACCAGTCGCCCAAAATCTTCCCGCAGAAGTAATTAACCACGCATGCATGGCAAACCATACCGTTATCCAGGGACGGAGCTAGGCCTCGGACGCCAGGGCAATGACCCGAGACACAGAATAAAATATCTCACTTGATAGTTCTATAGCAACAATAGAATGGATCATCTTTATCTAAAAACAATAGAATGGATCATAAAATCTTATTTTCAATGGACTGGACCTGGGGCATGGCTGGTTACGCCCCTGCTGTCATCATAATTAAGACTAGCTTTCTTTACTATTCAGAAGAAACGTTTACACAGAACAAGAAAGAAATACGCTGAAGCCTGAAGCATTGCTGAAATTTGCAGCAGCATAAATCACTTTTTGTGTGTGTGCCCATATATGATTGCTGCCGTTTTGCAGGAACTGGATCTTGTCTAAGATCGCCGGCAAGCTCAGGATGGTGAGTGGGCCCAAGTACGACGGCAAGTACCTCCATTCGCTGCTCCGCCAGTACCTCGGCGAGAAGACGTTGGACAAGACGCTAACCAATGTGGTCATCCCGACCTTCGACATTGCGTACCTGCAACCGATCATTTTCTCGAGCTTTGAGGTACCACGTCGTTAGCTGATCACGTCCGCCGGTGTACTGCTAGTGTGCTCTTCGCGCAAGCAACGTTTCGTCTAACTAATCAGTGAACGGTTTAACTATATTGCCACCAATAGTATTGCAGCACTGTCTCGCTTCATGGATTGCTCTAAGGATTATTTCGGATTATATATTCATAAGCTGCCTATTTAGTTTTGTTAACTGTAAGATGATTTTCATGATCATTGGATTATTAGGTTTGAGATGCATAAGTGCATGATTCTGATTTTGATCCAGTGGTTCTAAAATGTAACTTAAAAGAAATCAATCGCCTTATGAAAAGATAGCCCCGTGGTATTTCGTTCGCATCTGATTGCCCGTCACATGAATAAAGTGTAGAAGTTTTATGGAAGTGGATTTTTACCTCTTAAAAGAGACATCCCCTATTTCATCCGCCGTTCAATTTGTTTTCTTTTACCTCAAGTTCTGTGCGCCTATATTTTGGGTAGAGAATACGGTAGAAGACAAAATGTTATGAATCTCGAGACAAAATGGACGGCGGATAAGATAGAAGGATGTCCCCTTAAGAGATAAAAACCTTTCCTGAAGTTTTATGAACAGTTAGTGTCGTAGGAAACTTTTATTTGCTAAAGATAGCTTTTCTATTCTTATGCACTTTCTCCGTTCTTTTTTTATTTTTCTAAAATCCATGCAGTCAAACTTTGATCATTAATAGATTTAAAATTATCTAGATGACTATACGAAAATTATATCATTAGATTTGTCATTAAAAATACCTTCAAAATATTATAGTTTTATTAATATATCTTAGTGTAAAGTTATAAAAAGTAGCAATCAAAGTCGCATATTAAATGTAGTAAAAGATAAAAAAACATAAATAAAAACGAACAGTGGCAGTATGTATTTAGATTTTTCCAAAATATTCTCTAGTCTCTGTAGCGTCAGTTTATGGAAAACCAAAGAGAGGTGCTGATGGGCTACTAACCAACAACCTAGCATTATACTAATGCTGAACAGCCAACAACTGCTTATATTTTCATATAGACAGATCAACTTCGTTGCTAACTCCTGTCAATCATGGTGAATATTGTTGTAATTAACGCAATGCCAAGCAGAAAGAAGTTTATGGTTTCTAATCAACTCCATGCATGTGCATGCATGCATGAACCTGGTAATGATGATCAGTTGAAGCACCGGCCGTCGAAGAACGCTCTCCTGTCGGACATCACGATCAGCACCTCCGCCGCGCCGACGTTCTTCCCGGCGCACTACTTCGAGACCAAATACGACAAAGGCGAGACGAGGGCCTTCAACCTCGTCGATGGCGGCCTCGCCGCCAACAACCCCGTAAGCGCCTCCCCGCCGCATGCGTGCACCATCGCACAGCACACAACTTACAAATTAATCTCAACGCTGCGTACGTGCGTTGCGTGCAGACGCTGTGCGCGATGAGCCAGGTGTCCCAGGACATCATCCTGGGGGACGACAACTTCTTCCCGGTGAAGCCGGTGGACTACGGCAAGTTCATGGTCATCTCCATCGGCTGCGGGTCGAACCGGAACGTGAAGTACAGCGCCAAGGACGCCGCCAAGTGGGGCATCTTCAACTGGCTCATCAAGGACGGCTCCGCTCCCATCGTCGACATGTTCAACTCCGCCAGCGCCGACATGGTCGACATCCACCTCTGCGTCCTCTTCAGCGCCCTGCGCTCCTGCCAAAACTACCTGCGCATCCAGGTATATACCTACCTATATATGCTCTCGAACCCCAAAAGAAAGCTGTACAGATCATAAAACAGTAACGAAACCTGCTGAGTTTCCATTGTTTATGTGATTTGGGAATTTAACGGGTGATTATTTTTCGTGTAAATGCAGTATGATCAATTGAGCGGAAGCGCGGGCTCGATCGACGACTGCTCGAAGGAGAACATGGATAAGCTGGTGCAGATCGGGAACGAGCTTCTCAAGAAGAACGTCAGCCGGGTGGACCTGGAGACCGGCCGGAACGTGGAGGTGCCCGGCGAGGGCACCAACGCGGAGCAGCTTGCCAAGTTCGCAAAGCACCTCTCCGATGAGCGACGCCGGCGCAAGAATGAGCTTTCAAACTAGCAATCGAAATTAAGTTTGTGACACTTGAGCTAGAGTCTACAAATCGAATTGGTCTTCATTGTGTTCAGGGTTGTTCGTTTGATACATGTTTTCACTTCTATTTTCTCCAAATCTTGATCATACAGTATTTGTAATAAGTCCCGCTGTTTGATTATACTTGTGCAAGAGTTCCGGAAGAACGTGTTAAAGGCTGTTTTGCCACGTCGCGCTGGTGCATGTACTTATCGCATTTGCTGGATTTTTTTAGGTTGAGCTCTAACTTACTTATGATTTAAGTTTCTAATTATAAATTTTAACTTATGACTGAAATTATATGATAGCATTTATTAGCTTTTTTAGGAAAAATAAAATAATAGAAAAAATAAAAATAAATTGCTATATCGTCACAAACAATACAAAGAAATAAGAGAAAAAGAAAAGACAAACAAACAAACCAAAAAACTAAAAAGCCAAAATAAATTGAAATTAATAAGGTACTACTCTAAGCCTAACAAATTCCAGTAAACGATCTGACACATTCATAATCGTATACTTTGCCCACAAGAAACCTTAATAACGGAAATATAAGCTTGAGATAGTGTATTGGCTTCACTTGGTCTGAGAACGCTATCCTAATTAAAACAGCCAATTTCATATTTCAGCTCTCTCTGTCTCTGCATCTTGGAAAGGCATGCATCCATAAACAAATGTTGCAAGTTAGTTGCCCAAACGGCGATGATACATATCTGAAAAAACTACATTATCAACTACTTATTAACCCGTAGAACCTAATTATCATACTCAAGGTGATCATCATCATTCGTACTAATTAATGCGTTCACGCCATTGATTATGGACTAGTACTATAGCATGCAATCGTTGATCCTGTCTACAGCTGATTCATGGAAAGAACGAGCTCAACGAAGGTACGTAAGGTGGTGTCACTTAGAAAATGTTATACAGAAGGTGTGTTGGGCTGGACTCCCTCCACATGGAGAAGAAGCTCAAAACCAGTCCATAAACTTAAAAGCTTGTGAACCGTTGATTGCTCTCTTGATTAATAGTTAAGATGCCACCTCCTTAGTGAGGGGAAGAAAACCCTAGCCCTTTCCTTGAGCTGCTGGTGAAAGGGGGAGGTCTCGTTAGGTGAGAAGTACATACGCACACGACAAAACAAGAGAGGAGAGGGAAAAGAAGAGGAGCTCTGTTTCAACTCAGGTGATCCTGCTCAGTCTTCTTCAAGACGTCGATCGGAGCAACAAAAGTAATCCGATTGAGCTCAAACTTGGTTAATGTGTTTTTTTTATTTGATGCTCTTCGATTTGTACGGTTGGATTGAGGAGCACCTGATTTGAGAGGGGTTTTATCAGCTTGGACTACTGCAATTTCAGCACAGTGTAGTTTTGGTAGATAATATGTTTGAGTGGTGAAACAATCACAGTTTGGGCCAAATTTCACGGTAGAAAACTTGTGGAACTACATTCCTGCCAAATTTCATGTAATACTTAGCTGTGGTTTGTAATATATGAGTTGATAACCGAAGGGGACATAAATTGTATCTTCTTTGCTTTGTTGTTAGTGTACCTCTTGTTAATTGTGTATGGTTGGTGATAATAATACCAAGATTATATCTTGATGATAGTATTGCTTCTGTGATGTACCTCTAGATGTTTTAAAAAGACTCCTTATATCCATTGTCGATTATAGTGGAAGATTTAGGAGTAGGCCGTGCAATCCCTGTGGTTTTTACTCCTCACATTGAGGAAGTTTAATTTCCACGCAAATCGATGTGTCCTTTGGCATGTTCTTATTAATAATCCCACTGCTTATTTGTTGGTTGAAACTATCCTCATTGGTTAATTACCAGTAGAGATGCTGAATTTTTGTTAACTGCATTGTTTAGTTCCAACAAGGGGTTTTGTAAACGTAAGAAAAAAGAAACAAGTAGAAATCGATCGATTTAGAGAATAACTTGAATAATCTTCTTGGTTTAAGTGAAATTGTGAAGGCGAACGCTCAAAAGCGAGGTCCACATCCATCTCACATTCTATTTTTATCTAATCCTCAATCTTTTTTTGACACCTTGTTCGACTCGTAGGTGTTGACCATGAAGCCATGGAATACACACACATACTATTCAGTAGCTACACATAGAATAAACGCGCGATCCACCAACCCACCAATCAGTCGATCGTCCCACCAATCAGCCAATCATACATAAAAAGTTATCATCTATTATTCATGAAGTTACTTGCAGTTCATAAAGATATCATTTAGTGGGGTTGTTAGTTATGAAAAAGTTACCATCTCCTAAACATAAAGTTATCATCTGTAATTCATGGATTTACTTACAGTTCATAAAGTTATCATTTAGTGGGGTTGTTGGTTATGGTAAAGTTACTATCGCCTGCAAATAAAGTTATCATCCATAATTCATGAAGTTATTTACATATAGCAAAGTTACTATATTATGCACAAAAGTTACGATATAAAATTCAAGAAGTTACTTATAGTTCTAATGACACGAATTTTGCAGTGTTGAAATATATTTAATATAGATCTTGTTTTATTAAGCTCGTAATTTTGAACACAATAGTGCAAACGGATCGTTGATCGAACTTTTGATGGAAAAGTTATTTTATTCTTTAGCTTGTAAATAAAATAAAAAACCACATGTTAAGTGCACTTATTTTCCTCTCTCTCTCTCTTACTGCATGCATGCATGTGTCAGACTATAACCACCTGATCAAGAGACCATGCATTCATGAAGTTATCATGTAGTGGGGTTGTTGGTTATGGTAAAGTTACTATTTCCTGCATATAAAGTTATCATCTATAATTCATTAAGTTACTTACATTTGCAAATTTACTATTTTGTGCCCAAAAAGTTATTATTTATAGTTCATGAAGTTACTTACCAACTGAGCTAGCACGAACCGCACCAGCTGGACAACGACTGACATGTAGCGGTGGCTTTTGCAGTTTCGGGTATGTATACTATCTATTTTTTCTATTTAGTGATACACTATCCTTAGCAATAGATGGGCTTACTATTTTGTTTCGTTTGTGCATAGGTCGAGTGGATGGACCTAGATGCCAACGAGTACCAGGTGTCACAGCATCTTGAGGTGTACTTGATGTGGCTGTTCGGCTGGATACTATTTACCAGTAGCCATGGTGACTCCGTCGATGCCCGCCTCGTGCTATATGTGAGGGCCATCGCCGACAGGGACGAGGTGCACTATAGCTGGGGATCAGCCGTACTTGCCATGATGTACCGCGGCATGTGCGACTCTTGCCAAGGACGAGGACAACCCCTGTCCTCATAGGTTGCCCCCTCCTACTACAGCTGTGGTCGTTTGAGCGCTTCCCCCTCGAATGGTCGATGTTGCTCGACAGCGGTCCATACCGCGTAGACATGTACCACGGGGGCGCTGTGGACCGGCCTACTGCAGGGTCTCTTTGGTGTTGAGACAGGTACGTACTCTTCTGAATCTTTACTATACGCGTATTATGCATCATCCTTTATAACCACTATTCTGCCTTGTAGGCACATTTTGCATACTTCCAGGTCACTTGTGTGTACGAAAACTTCATCGAGCACCTCGACCGACGCACCGTTGACAACGTGCACTGGGAGCCATACTTTGTTCAGGAGATGGCAGACTGCACATCTGCCAGGCTCTCGTCACTGTGCTTGCACGACCGGGCATATTGGCTCATGCGGAAGAAACTCGTCTTTGACGTGTTTGTCAAGGACTACATGGTGCACAGGGTGATGCACAATAGGAGGGGTGGTAGCAGAACAAGCTGGGCCGCGAAGATGGGGCCATGGGTGGCGGAGTGGGCAGAGGCACTTGAGGACTTCATGTAGGAACGCACTGTGTATGACCCCAGCACGTATGACGAGTAGCTACACTGGTACGCTCCGTAGACACGCACCAGGTTAGTGCATGTTGTTGACCCTCCCTTCGCTCAAGTACCAGCACCGACCGACGTGTACCTCGTGCACTTAGTGTGGAGCTTCGCCCTCGCGGTATGTACTCTCATGTTTGAAAGTTTCTGGGTATGATTACCATAATTACTATTTTGACGCTTTCATGTACTTCTTGCAGATGGACATCACCGTCGAGATTGTGAGTGACACCGAGTCGATCGTGGATAGGGTCGCCACGGTTTGGAGGTCACGCGCAATGACCTACTGCACGTTGTCCATTGGGTCTATGAGAGGGCGAGGTATGCCCTCACCCTCGTCGTGCAGGATGCTCCCGGATGTGGCCACATCGATGCGCACACTGAGGCCGCCACGTCTGCAGCTCAGGTAGGAGGCCCTGGAGGGCCACGTGCCTACCCCCGGGCGCCACTGTTGGGCCAGGCCAGAGGGTCAGCGTGGGCACATACATGCACATTGCTGTCGTTATTGTCCGTGGACCCCTACCTGGCATCGGCAGGGCAGCACACGTTGTTCAGCCAAGGCCGGTTCGACGAGTATGACAGTTGGCTGTAGGCCATAGCCCACACAGAAGATATGTTTCATCTCTTAAGGTTTTTTCACATCAATATATTGCACAAATAAACAATACCTATCCTGTAGGTATGATGTTACTACTGAAGGAGTGGAGGAAGGATTACAGAGGTGTTAGCCAACAACACATATCCCCCCAGCCCCCTCAAATAGTAATTCTTACCGTATGAAATTATTATACTAAAACTCCACCATTGCTTTCATATTTTCAGTCTAGAAGAAATCCAGCGGCTCCGGCGACCGCCTGTGGCTCATCTCTCTCCTCTCTACGAGCAAAACCTTTGCAAGAGCCAAGCTATTCCCATACAAAATCAAGAACCCGACACCGTAAAAATTCTAACTGTAAAAAAAGAAGCCACAAGATACCGCTTCTTGGATCTAGACGATGAGCTTGATCTCGCTGCACGAGGGAAGAGGGGGAGCTCGTGCTCCTGCCCTGTTGCCGCGGCTGACGCTGATGAAGGGGGGCACGTCTTAGCGATCTCTACACTCTGCTGGGCAGCCCATCTATGTGTGTGTGTGTTTGGAGGTTGTTTTGGGGCGGGCCGAGAGTGGGGTGAAGCCTTACGAAGCCCACTCAGTGGCTTCGCCCCTGGATTCCACATGGCCCCGCTGCTCTGCTCCCATAAACAAACTACTTGATAAATGTTGTATGTTACTTGCTGAATGGCAATGAGCCAATGATGCATCATATGTGAACAAACTACGCCATCTACCGGTTATATTTTACTCAAAGAATCTGATTTTCACACTCAAGATGACCATCATCTTTTGTAATAATAGAGCGTTCATATTAGTTTTTACTGATGTCTTTTAGCTTTGGCCGATGAATAGTAACAATTTGTAGAGAAACTGGTAGAGATATCATTTATGTGCGATTTTAGCCGATATAAATAAAATCACTATATTATCTACTATAATTAATTAGTAAACTCCATCTTAAAAAGATGCCTAATTAATACGTTCACGCTATTGATTATGGACTGCTACTGGTATGTAAGTACTGAATTAATCCATGGTCCTGTCTACCGTCATGTATCAATACGATGCCGTAATGAACCAAGATATATATAAGTATGTGCCACGCAGAGCATGTGATCATATTCATAGAGAAGTTTAAAATGTTCAACGAAGTTTAAGAAACAGTAGGAATTGGTCACTAGTAGAATTATTTGGATATGTTCGAGGATGATGCGTACCTTTCTGTTGTTTTGTCCTTTGTCTTTAACAGGGGACAAAGATGCGTATCTGGAATACATGACCATGTTGAATATGCCATCGATTCAGCGTCTATCTTGTCCATGAATATGATAATCTACCGATCAAAGCGATTGACATGACCACGTTCAATGTTCCATCGATTCAGCGTTTACCTTGTCCATGAATATGCTAATTAATCTACCGATCGAAGCGATTGACATAACCACGTCGAATATGCCATCGATTCAGCATCTACCTTGTCCATGAATATTATAACCTCTCGATCAAATCGATTGACACATGACCACGTTGAATATGCCATCGATTCAACGTCTATCTTGTTCATGAATATGATAATCTACCGATCAAAGCGATTGATAGTTCGGTTTGCTGACGCCGACCGAGCGATTAGCACGCCCGCGCAATTGAATTTTACTGCGCGTGCGTGGCCATTAGCGTCGCTCCACTTATGCCAGTCTACTTTGGTCGGTAGGCATTGGATCTCCGGAAGCTGTACGAGGAGAAAAATTAAAGCAAAGGACAATACTTCTTGTACAGACAATTAATTTTCCACGGAAACCTCTGCCGGCGTCCGGCGGGCTAAAGGGTGCCAAGTGCGCCTCCTGCATAAAAATCGTGTAAAACTAAATTTTAAGTTCCTATTTGCAGCGTGGTAATTTCGTAGGATTGTCTAATTTTCTTGGAAATCTTAAAAGTTAGGTATTGCTAGTAACTAGAAGTCCGATCAACCGGCGGTAGCAACTTAAACCCACTGCCTGTGAGAAGCCTACACATCGGACGCACTTCCTCGCCCATTCAACTGTTTCTACTTATTTCTTCTTCCTTATCTTCTCGTCTAAAGGACCATGTGAGAAGGTCCAAGATATTATTATGATAAACCATTATAAGTTTTGTGGAGTGGTCAAACGGTTTTGCAAACATTGTATTTGGTTTGGACTGAATTCTGGAAGTTCCAGAAATATCGAAAGTACCGCACGTATAAGAGCGGTAGTACCGCAAGATGATAGTTCCGACTATATGGCAATACGTTTTTTTTCCAGAGAGGTCCTATGCGAGGAGCAAAGGTGCAGAAGTACTGCTTTGGGTAGCGGTAGTACCGCAGTGCGGTAGTACTGGCATGTTAAATGCGGTACTACCGATCTTTTCAAAAAAACATGGTTTTGGGATTTGAGTCGTGGATTGAGTTGGGATGACCTAGGTCATTGGATTAAAGTTATATGATGTATATCTTAGCTAATGTAAGTCAAGTTGTGGACAATTTATGCCTGAAAACTATTTCTGTCTTTGGATGTCCAGAGTTGCTTGGAGTCAACTGTGGTTAACGACGGTGATTGGGGCTAGGCTTATGGAGGACTTGAGACCCAGAACAATCGAGGATGCTGAGTAAGACGGTGAGCTAAATCATGGCACGAGAAAAACAGGAAATGTTGAAGAGAGTTCGAATAGTGGGATGGCGCCATGTGGCTTACACGGGTTAAGTGAGCCGTAGTTCGGTGCAACCGGGATGGGAGAGACTTAATTGGCGGCACATAGTAAGCTAGTGGTGCACCTATACGTGGTAAGCATGGTGATTGTTTGCAATGGGAGATGAAGACCGGGTCAACGAAGGGTATTTTGGTAGTTTAACAGACACTACTATAAAAGAGACTAAACCGGACGCTTACATCACAGACGGTTCCTAGGAACCGTCTGTGCTGCAAGTATCATAGACGGTTCATACGAATAACCATCTGTGGTATTTTCACAGATGGGTTTTTAATACAAACTGTATGTGATAACTTCATTATCACAGACTGTTTTTAATACAAATCGTTTGTGAAGTATCACAGACGGTTCTAGATAAGAACCGTCTATGATGTCTGCCATTATCACAGACTGTTTTTAATACAAATCGTTTGTGAAGTATCACAGACGGTTCTAGATAAGAACCGTCTATGATGTCTGCCATTATCACAGACGGTTCTTATCTAGAACCGTCCTTGCAATCCCCCAAAATTTTATAATTTCCCACCTGAGTCCGAGTAGAATTCAATTTTAAGACACTTTCAGTAAAACGGGCATAACTTTTGCATACGGTGTCTGTTTTCGATGTTCTTGTACTCGTTGGAAATCTAACGACGAGCCCGATACAAAAAAATGATCTGCTTGCGCCAATTGCCCTCTAAGACCCTCAAAATCAGCCATCTTTAGCCCCAAATTTGCGTTGCAAGTTTTTAGTTTCTGTTTTTGCCAAAATTTTCAATCTTCCCTTTAGAATTTGGGTTTTGCGTCAACTGTAAAGTTGTAGATCTCGTCGAAACCTTTCAAACAAGTATATATAAGCCATATAAAACTTTGCTATTTTATTTTTTTAGACTAGCTATTTATATTATACCGGTATATTGTCTTTGTGATATTATAGACGGTTGTTGTTATGAACCATCTGTGATGTCTCTATCACAGACGGTTTGTAATCTGAATCACCTGTGATGCCCCGTCACGTCACTGATCCACAGCATATCCCCCAGGATCTCGATCTCACCCGTCTATTCTCTCCGCATCGAATGGCAGGCACCGTTCTCCTCCCACCTCTTGCCCTTATTAACCCCCTCTCCCTACTCGAAGGACTAATACCACTAGTACTACTGTAACTCATTTGTGCGCGGCAAGGGTAGGAAGGGTAAGCCTCACTTGAAGCAAGATGGAAAGGAAGAAGGCAATGGTAATTTGGAAAGGAAGAAGGCCGGCATAGAAGCTATTGATTTTGTCATAGAAGCTAAAAATGATATTTGTTGCCTTTTTATTTCTGCTACTTGAAAATTTTTCCACACCACTTATTTTAGATTATAGTTTAATGTAGTGTAAGCATTTTTCTGAATTTGTAGCTGTGAAGTTTATCTTTGTAAAATTGTAAGTGTCCTCTTATGTATGCAGTGCTATGGGTAACCTACTTGATATCTTATGATGTTGTAATGGTGGATTCTAATCTTAATGAAAATAGAATATGTTGCTGTGTTTGTTGCTGTATTTGCTTGTTTTCAGATGATATAGTTAACATTTCCTGATGCTAGCTGAAAAATAGAAAAATTTAGGTATATAATGAACTATCACAGATGGTTTTGTCTTATAAACCGTCTGTGAAGAATTATCACAGACAGCTCGAACCAAAAACTGTCTGTGATGGGGAAGTATCACAGACGGTTCTATATACCAACCGTTTGTGATACTCACACATCACAGACGGTTGGTAGCTAGAACCGTCTGTGATGTGTGAGTATCACAGACGGTTGGTAGTTAGAATCGTTTGTGATAGTGTTTTTCACAGACAGTTCTAGTTATAAACCGTCTGTGATGTAGTTATTATCACAGATGGCTCACAAACCATCTGTGATAACTTCTGAGTATCACTGACACATAAATTCAGACGGTTCAAAAAACCGTCTGTGATGACCCTTTTTGTAGTAGTGAGAAATATTGGGTTTTTGATCCGAGGGTTTTTGACGTGATTTTCTTCGTGTTCTTGCTTGCTGGGACATGTGGGAACATATCCAAAGCTATCTTGTCAATCATCCACCCATGAGCAAGTTGTATTCACCTATTTTAGTTTTGGCTCGGTTTCGGTGCACCTTTCCTTCAAACTGAAAAAGGTATCAACTTTGACTATGATTTTCATGATCGTTTATTAGAATGGGTTCTTGATAACCTAGAGAAGATCTCTGCAAAATTTCATGTCATTTAGATCTACGAATCAAAAGTTCCATCAATTTTCATTTTTGAACTTGGGCTTATTTCACTGTTCATCATCGAAAGGAAGTATCGTAGTTATAACAGAGGTTTTTGGAAATACCGTAGTTATAACAAAGGTACTTTCGAGTTTGTTGGATTTTCTCCAAAACTTCATATGTTAGTTTTGCTTGTTTGGTGTTGACTTCTCATTTCAATCTTCATAACGTTTTAGCTATTTGAGTGAAGGAATGTTGAATAATTGGGGAAAATTAGAGGCACCATTCACTCCCTCTGTTGCCATATTTGGTCTTTCAATTAGTATCACAGCCCGGTTAGCTCTTTTCATATATATTAACAGGTCTTTAGAGCCATGGTAGCAGACAAGTATTCCACCAAGCCGCCTCTCTTCGATGGGGTCGACTATCTCTTTTAGAAGAGTAGGATGGAGTGTTACCTACAGGCTCAAGGTTATGCAATTTGGAGAAAGGTTAAGACTAGATTCGTTGTTCTTGCTGATGAGCACATTACGGCCATGAATACACCAGATGTGGTGGCAAATGCTAAGCAAGGAACATCATCATTCAAGGTCTTAGACGGAATGAGTTTGATCGCATCTCTCATCCCATGTTAGCGTTCGACATCTGGGTGACCCTCGATGCAAACCATGAGGGCACCACCCAGATCAAGACCATTCAACAAAACCAATATAAGCGAGAATGCAACAAATTCGAGATACTTGCTGGTGAGTTCTTAGATGAGTACTTTGCTAGATTTCATAAGATACTTAGCAACCTCCGAGCTGTTGGTCTCACATACTCAAACCTAGATAATGCTCATTAGATGCTTTCTACATTAGACCTTAAGGTTTGAGAAATGAAGGTGGCCACCATCAAGGACACGATTGATTAGTGAAGCATGAGTTAGTATTAACTCTTTGTTCTTGAACTAAGTCAAGAAAATGTAAAAAAGATCTCTTTTGTACGAAAAAGCTAATCTCATCAATCCTTTTTCATAGACGGCTTACCATTGCACTAGGCATGAACTCATAGGGAGTTTTGGATGATCAAGATCATTTTCTTAAGCTTCTTGCTTAGAATGGTCGCATAAAGCTTAAGATCTAGCACATAACTTAAGAAGCTAAATTTTGTGAAAATGGATGAAGCTCAGCTAAAACAAAAAATTAATTCAAAATTTGCCAAATGTGCTAAATTTGCTCAACTACAAGTAATATCAAGTGTTTGAACAAAATATTTCATTTTTGAACTTGTAGTACTCTAAGTTAACTCATTGATAGCTTCTAGGTTCCATTTAGCATATTGACATGGCTAGACTCATTTTGGATACTCTTGGCTAAATTATGAACTTGAATGCCTAGACATGTTAAGAATTTATTTAATTTTAGATCATTACTTATGTTTCTTTAGCTTGGCTATACGTGTTTTGCCATGATCTAGATAACGCTTTCACTTTTTATGGTTTGGTGTAATACTTAGAAAGTCAATTTAGATAATCTTCATGGCTCCTAATGCTTCAAATGAATAAATTACAGTCACTTCATTGTAGTCATGCTCTATCTTCTTCCATATATCTTGATGTCTTCATTATCGAAGGGGGGAAAGATGAGTAAAAATGCACATTTAGAGCTTGATTTGAAGTTTTCATGTAAAAACTTGATTTTTAGAGCCGTTTTTGTGTTGCTATGATTTTCTTGATCTTTATATCACTTCTCACCATGACAAGGGTTACATCGAACACTTGTTCTTTAATATGGACCTAGAGTGAGATTTCCCAACACTTTGGGTAGATATAAAGTTTTTGTGGAAAATTGTGCTTTTTAGTAACTTCTATCTATCTATATTTGAAGCGATTGTGTTTAGCTCTTTGCAATCCTTCTTTGACCATTTAGAGCTCTCTCCAATTTGTATTTTGAAGAATTGCCAATGAATTCATCAAGGAGAGATTGAAGGACCATGTAAGAAGGTCTAGGATACTATTGTGATAAACCATTATAATTTTTGTGGAGTGGTCAAACGGTTTTGCAAAGATTGCATTTGATTTGGACTAAATTCTGGAAGTCCCAGAAATATCAGAAGTACCACAGGTATAAGCGCAGTAGTACCGCAAGACGGTAGTTTTGACTATATGGTGGTATGTTTTTCCAGAGAGGTCATGTGCGAGGAGTGAAGATGCGAAAGTACCGCTTTGGGAAGCGGTAGTATCGGCATGTTAAGTGCGGTATTACCGATCTTTCCAGAAAAATAGGGTTTCAAGATTTGAGTCATGGACTGAGTTGGGATGACCTGAGTCATTACATTAAGGTTGCATTATGCATGTCTTGCTAATGTAGGTCAATTTGTGAAGAACTTGTGTCTAGAATTGATTTCTTTGTCTTTCGATGTGTATAGTCGCTTGGAGTCAACTGTGATCAACGGTGGTGATCGAGGCTAGGCTCATGAAGGAGTTGAGGCCCAGAACAATCGAGGATACCAGGTGAGATGGTGAGCTCAAGCATGGCATGAGAAAGGCGGGAAATGTTGAAGGCAAATTCGTACAGCGGGATTGCGCCATGTGACTTACACAGGCCAAGTGAGCTATAGTTTGGTGGAACTGAGACGGGAGAGACTTGGCGGCGCTTTGCAAGCTAGTGGTGCACCTATACGAGGCAATCATGGCGATTGCTTGCAATGAGAGATGAAGACCGAGTCAACCGAGGGTATTTTGGTAGTTTGACCAAAATATCAGGAACCATCTTGGATCAAAACCGCAGCGCATGAGCAATGTGTTGTAGAGTGGTTTAGGTCAAGGTGAAGTTGGTTTGATCATGAGGATCAAAGCTATGATTTAGCAGATGCACACTTATGTGTTTGAAAAGTGTGCACAAGTGAACTTGTGTGAGTAAAACCCATGTGTGTGGGGTTAATGTGTTTCTCCCATTGCAATAGTTGATAGTATCCACTAAGGTGAATAGGCGACTGGTTGCCCACTTATAAAAGGTGGTTGGGATGGAAACATATGTGGTTAACCATCCAACCCCTCTCTCATGTACTTTCCTATTTAGGGTTAGGTTTTGATAGTGAATACCTATGTGCTCTTTGTCCTCCAAGGTGGAGTAGCTGTAAAATATATCTTCGCAAGTAAGCAATACATCAATCTTTGTGCAACTCTTGAGTCCCTTTTATTTTTTTATTGATGTCACGACTACAGAAAGCCTAATACTAGACGCCAAATCACAGACGGTTTTGTGAAACCGTCTGTGATGTACACTATTACAGACGGTTTTAATTTGGAGGCCGTCTGTGGTATTTGTGGCGGGAAAAAAGAGTATCACAGACGGTTCTTACCGCTGAACCGTCTGTGATATTCCAATATCACAGACGGTTTTATAATAAAAACCGTCTGTGATAATCTGGAATATCACATACGGTTTTTATTATAAAATCGTATGTGAAAATCTGGAATATCACAGACGGTTTTTATTATAAAATCGTCTGTGATATTCTAGTATCACAGACGATTTTATACTAAAAACCGTCTGTGGTACGTTTCCCGCCTTGCAATCCCTCAAAATTTCATATTTTCCCACTTAAGTCCGAATATGATTCAGTTTTGAGACACCTTCAGTAAAATGGGCATAACTTTTGCATACGGTGTCCGTTTTCGACGTTCTTGTACTCGTTGGAAAGCTAACGACAAGCCCGATCCAAAAAAATGACCGGCTTGCGCTTGTTACCCTCCAACACCCTGAAAATCGGCCATCTTTGGACCTAAATCTGCGCCATAAGTTTTTAGTTTCTGTTTTTTCCCTTTTTCTTGATCTTCCTTTCTGAATTTGGATTTTGCTTCAGCTGAAAAGTTGTAGATCTCGTCGAAACCTTTCAAATGAGTATATATAAGCCATATAAAACTTTGCTATTTTATCTTTTCAGACTAGTTGTTTATATTGCATTGGTATATAAAATTTTGTGCTCTAATTCACAGACGGTTCTATATAGAACCGTCTGTGATATTCATTCATCACAGACGGTTCTATATATAGAACAGTCTGTGATAATCTGACCGCTAGGCCCGTCGATCCTCCTCAACCCATTCCTAGCCAATAGAAATCCACCAATCCTCACTCCATGGATCGTAGCTCCGCCTCTCCGTTCCCGCGCCAAAAATTTCGAATTCCCGCCTCTCCCTCCCTCTCCCTTCCCTATAAATATAACCTCCTTGCTGGTCTCCTCTTCCTTGCTGTCCTCCTTGCTGGTCTCCTCTTCCTTGCTGTCCTCCTTGCTGTCCTCCTCATTGCTGTTCTCCTCCTCCTTGCTGTTCTCCTCCTCCTTGCAGACGACGCACAAGTCTACGGGAGGCAAAACACCGCAGAAGCAACTAGCTCGTGCCAACCGTGCAGATGCTCAATCAACGCCGACGATGGTGGGCGTCAAAGACATCCAGCTCATGCGTTGCATTAGGGGCGAGAAGGCATAAATGATCTTTGCTTTTTTTTCTGTTCTTGTTGTGTAACCTGCTCGTTGTTTTGGGATATTGTAATGGGATGTTTTATGTTTGTGAAATGAATTGAGATGTAAATTGGATGTATACATGTACATGTTGATATGCTTGTTTCAGATGGCATGGCTAGCATTTCCTGAGGCTAGCCAATAAACAGAAATAGGTTTAGGAGTAGATCACAGACGGTTTTTAACTAAAAACCGTCTATGATAGTTATAATCACAGACGGTTTTTAGTTCAAAACCATCTGTGATTTAGAAATATCACAGACGGTTTTTAGTTAAGAACGGTCTGTGATATTTACATATCATAGACGGTTTTTAACTAAAAACCGTATGTGATTATAACTATCACAGACGGTTTTTAGTTAAAAACCGTCTGTGATATTTGCACCACAGACGGTTGAAAAACCGTCTGTGATGACCTTGTATTATTACTGACCCATAAATTCAGACGGTTCACAAAACCGTTTGTGATGACGTTTTTGAACCGTCTGTGATGACCTTTTCTGTAGTAGTGTGTGCTTGACTTTTGGTTGGTTTTGATCCCTCTTCTTTCCTTCTTGTGATCTTGCTGTGCCAAGGACATGTAAGAAATGTAGATAATCCTTGAGAATATATCTCCACCCATATAGTCACTTTGATAGCAAGATTCACGAGAAAACCCGTTTTTGCTTGATTTGGCCTCAAAGTGTGATTTCTTAATTCGAGGGTTTTGACGTGATTTTCTTCATGCTCTTGCTTGCTGAGACATGTGGGAATATATTTAAAGCCATCTTAGCCATAGTTCACCCACGTGCATGTTGTATTCACCGATTTTGGTTTTCGCTCGGTTTCGGTGCACCTTTCCTTCAAACTAAAATATGTCTTAATTTTGGCCATAATTTTTACGATCATTTATTAGAATAGGTTCTTGATAACCTAGAGAAGATCCCTATAAAATTTCATGTCATTTGGATTTACGAATCAAAAGTTCCATCAATTTTCTTTTTGAACTTGGCTGATTTCAGTGTTCATCATTGAAAGGAAGTACCAACAGAGGTACTTTCAATTTTTGGAAGTATCACAATTATAACAAAGGTACTTCCGTTGTCTCTGATTTTTCTCCAAAACTTCAAATGTTTGCTTTGCTTGTTTGGTGTTGGTTTCTCACTCCAACTTCATAGCTTTGTAGCTATTGGAGTGAAAGAGTATTAAATACTTAGAGAAAGTTAGAAGGCACCATTCACCCTCCCCCACTTTTGCCATATTCGGTCTTTCATCGTCAGAGTCCATAACATGTCTGAAGTTTTCTCTCTTCTGCTCCTAAATAACCAGCAAGAGCAAGGAGCATTGAGCGCCTCCACTGCACGTGAGCTCCACCCCTACTCCACTAATATTCCACCTATCATACCAAGCTCCGCTACCTATTCACGGTTCGAGGTTGCCCCACTCGCACTCCAGAACGGTTATGTGATCCAGCTGGATTCAGCAGGAGTTGCGGACAGTGAGTAGAGGATAGCTCGACTACACATCGATCTCCATGCGCAAGCTTCCTGTGGTGAGGTTGTTGCATGTATTTGTCAACTATGTTGTAGGCTTGTAGCCTCTTTCTTCGTATATTAAAGGATCTGTTCTGATTTGTTGTGGATTTGTTTCTTGGTTGTTGCATTTTTCATTACAACATTTTGATTTCATGTATGCAACAATCAGCAGAATAATTGCAACATTAATATTTTTAATTTACAAATATACGGTTTTTTTGTTGCAATCGTTAGATGCAATGTGTGTTCTCGAGTCATTTTTTACAAGCGTCCTTCCAAATTATTACATATGTGTTTTTAAAATGTTGCAAAGCTTATGGCATTGTGGATTAATGTTTTTTCAAACTTTCATGCTAGTTTTTCAGGTATATCTATATATACAAATGGAATCTATAATTTTTAAGTGAATTTTTACAAGAAATTGGCTCACCCCTCCCTATTTTTCGAGATCAAAGTACTTCTGTTGCATATGTTATCATGGCACATTGCGCCGATGCGTACGATGATAATTCCCATGTACATCCGAGCGCTAGTCGCATTCCAAATAGACGTTAACAAACAGTACAATTAGTAGATGAACAGTAAGGACATCGATCAGGCCATACCACTGGAATTCTAGCGTAGTATGTACGAAGCGTCTCGCCAGTGGCCAGTACACATTTTGGCTTCTAGTGCACAACTACATGGAAACAACTTGTATCTCGTCTCCATTCTCACATAAGGAAGCTAATTTCTTCCTCGGCGACGACAGACGAGCTTTCCACTCATTTTCGTGGAGGAGAAATAATTCTTATTATCTTATACGCTATACTACGTACTTATACATAGATCCATCTGTACCCGTGGACTGACGACTACTGACCAAGGAAACAACGATGCATACCCCTCATCGGCATGCACGTCCGTATCCAGCAGTCGCCGCCTCGCAGGTTCTACGGTCCAGTTGCGTACACCCAGTTGCGTCCACGTGCCAAGTTCATACGGAACTGTGCATGTTTCCGCTCGTGCTCGACCTTGACCTGATCTGGTAGTGTGTGGTGAGGTCAGGTGTACGGTGCAGTCAGGTTCGCTGTATCCCTGCCCGCGTGTTTGGCCGTTTGATCACTTCAACTTTTGACGCGCGCGCGCGCACGGGGCTTCCGTTCCATTCCTAGGAGCAGTGCAGTACGAGCTGCGTGCGATCTATGCGACCATTTCGTAGTGATCGGTGCAACTCCGATCGAGTTGTTTCTGTAAGCCTCCACCATAAATATGAGCGCATGCGCATCAGGCTAGCCACATCACAAAGTGCAAGAACGCCTGAGCGATCGAAAGCGAACAGCCAGAGACAAGCGAACCAGACAAGCTAGCCTTTTGTAGAGAGGAAGGATTCGCACGCAGGTCTTTGTTTTTTGCAGCCCTAGGTAGCTAGTTATTTAATTAGTGTTGAGGTCGTAGCAAGCCATGGCGCCCGTGCACGTTCCGGAGTTCAACAGCAACGGATCCCTGACCGTGAACCCGGCGCCACGGGCGGTGCTCAGCCGTGGCGTGTCGTCGCTTTTGACGCCCAAGTCCCCGCTGCCGTCGTCCTACGGGAACATCGTCACCGTGCTGAGCATCGACGGTGGCGGCGTCCGCGGCATCATCCCCGGCACCATCCTCGCCTTCCTCGAAGAGAAGCTCCAGGTGAGTTCCAATATATCATCCTGCTTACATATTACGCATGCATGCATCTACACATTCTGTACGTTCTGACGCACCATTCTAATGGGTTATTGTTGGGGTGTGTTTCTGTCTATAGGAGCTAGATGGACCGGACGCGAGGATCTCAGACTACTTTGACGTGATCGCCGGGACGAGCACTGGAGGGCTGGTGACCGCAATGCTCACGGCACCCAACGCCAAGGGCCGCCCTCTCTTTGCCGCCAAGGACATCAACAACTTCTTCCTCGAGCACTGCCCAAAGATCTTCCCTCCCGTCAGGTGAGGATTACAACCTACAAATTATTACTCTCCGGTCACAAAAAAATAACATTTTTGTTACGTGAAGGTGAGCTTTATAAATTTTGTCTTTCGATATCTTTACAAATATTTAGATATACAAAAATAATATATGTAGATTTATTTTAAAATGTACTTTAATTAATACACGATTATATAAGATTTTATAAATATACTACACTAAAAACATAGTGATCAAACTTGTGGTTTGAAAACCATATATACCGATGACCAAAAGTTCACTTATCTGTGACCGGAGGGAGCAATGACTAATGAGCTTGTTGGCACAAAATTCAGGTCGGCATATAAGCATAACCTAGTAGAAATTGATTAACTTGTACATATTGTGCAGCAACGGACCTATTGGCTTGTTGAAGGGCGTGACGGGGCCAAAGTACAACGGCAAGTACCTCCACTCGATCGTGCAGAAGCTGCTCGGCGAGACGCGAGTCAGCCACGCGCTCCAAAACATCGTCATCCCCACCTTCGACATCAAGCTCCTCCAGCCCACCATCTTCTCCAGATACGACGTACGTCCAAGCAAATACGCGACGCGCTCATCATCGATAACATGCTGCCTGCACCGCACTTACGTGATGAGTTGAATGAAATTTACATGTAACAGGCGCAGAACGATGTCTCCAAGAACGCTCTTCTGTCGGACGTGTGCATCAGCACGTCTGCCGCGCCGACTTACCTCCCCGGGCACCGCTTCGAGACCAAGGACAAGGACGGCAAGCCACGGGCCTTCAACCTCATCGACGGAGGCGTCGCTGCAAACAATCCGGTAAGTGTCAGTTAACGTGCGCTAAGTGCTACCATCAACAATGTGGATTTATTAGTGAGCTGGAAGGTCCACATCGCAGTACACAGAATCGATCTTAAACACGTGGCTGATTCATTTCCACACCTCCTTCGCATAGCCACAAGCAAACCTAGTGTCTGTACGCAGTGTAGCGCGCATAAGTTATACGATTAACAAACTGAATTTAAGTGCTCCTCCAGTAACGAACACATATTGTTTTAGACAGAGATAGTCAAAACTTTAAAACTCTGATTATCAATATTTTTCTAAATATTTAAATTGTATACACGAAAGTCAAATATGTAAATTGATTTCGAAAAGTACTTTCATAATATTATATATAAATATATTAAATAGGAAACTGATAATTAAAATTGTATTTTAAAGACCGTATCGGATATTTAAAATAACATGTACTTGTGGTCTGCAACAGGAGTACTTGTTAAGCAAACGACAAAAGTCATTGCATTGGCTCGTTGGGCTTTTCGATCTGAACTCTGTGCAAATAGTACCGCACAGGCACAGTTGTTTTGACTTCTTGTGGTGCTGACGTGTACTCGTTTTGGATAATTTGACACAGACGCTGCTGGCTATGACCCATGTAAGCAAGCAGATCATACTTGGCAACCAGGACTTCTTCCCCATCAAGCCGGCGGACTATGGCAGGTTCATGATCCTATCGTTGGGCACCGGCTCAGCCAAGATCGAGGAGAAGTTCGACGCTGCCGAGTGCAGCAAGTGGGGCATCCTCGGGTGGCTCTACAAGAAGGGCGCCACGCCGCTGATCGACAGCTTCAGCCAAGCCAGCGCCGACCTCGTCGACATCCACGCCTCCGTGCTCTTCCAGGCGCTGCACTGCGAGAAGGGATACCTCCGCATCCAGGACGACGAGCTCAAGGGCAACACCGCGTCCGTCGACATCTCCACGCCGGAGAACCTGAACAGGCTCGTCGACGTCGGCAAGGCGCTGCTGAAGAGGCAGACATGCAAGGTGAACGTCGAGACCGGCATGAACGAGCCCGACATGAACAGGGGCACTAACGAGGAGGAGCTAGTGCATTTCGCCCGAATGCTGTCACAGGAACGCCAGGCCAGGCTCCAGAAGAAGGCCAACAAACAGTAAACATGGATGGAATATATGTGTCAAATACTCCATTTGTTTAGTAAATGCCAGGCAAACAAGCTTGTATTCATTCATTTTTATATGCCATAATTATTTCTCGTGTATACGTACCGAAGAAATTTTATCACAATACCGTGTTACTTTTATCCAGAGCACATGTGTACGACGTTTTCTATGTTTCATCCAGTAGAGGTTGGGCTTGTTTGGAAACAACTGCGGTATGGCTTTTGGCTGAAATTTTTGAATTTTGGCTGTTTACGGTACAGATTACGGAGAGAGATACTTACTTGCGATTTTGGCTGATACAGATGTTGGGTTTTTAACGTGTACATCGTTTAACTTGTAGACCCCGTCTTGAAAAAAAATACTCCGTTTGAAAGTTAGGTACGGTAACAAAAGCCAAAAGTCGTCAGCATCGGAGGAAAAGAGCAGGCCCGTTGTCTCGTGGCTTGTGATACATTATTGCTAACTATTGTGTGGGAGTTTTGTTGGACCTGATATGGTAATCAGAGGGAGAGAGATAAATGATGCATTCAAATTCAATATTCCAGAAGATATTTCAAAACTTTCACTCCACTAGCTATTAAAAGCTAGGAAAACTAGTAAAACCATTTGTCTATGCAATCGTACAGTAAGACATTACAACTCTGATGCCATTAAAAATATGAATGTATTTCTAATAAAACCGTGGCAGTTTCAATTGTAGCCCCTCGTACAATTTGTTCGTGACCATCAAATATCTTCTGAGAATATTTTTTTAGCACAAAAAAGTGAGAATAATTGACTAGCATATTTAGATTAAGCATCACAATCCACAAGTTACATGGTAAATCCTAGAAAATCGTAGCAAAAATCCACATAAATAAATGATGCAACTCATGGTTGATGTAAATAAAACTCTAGCAGTTAGCTGGAAAACTGATGTGGCACAATAACTGAGCTATGCAACACATTGTAGTGCGCAAAGAGAAATATAAAATTTTCTGTTTAGGCATTTATATATCTCTGAAGCATCATAAGTGAAACCCTGTTAGGACTAGTCAAGCTACCAGCTAGTTTTGATAATCAGAAGTCAAAAGTCAAAACTATCTCTGCAAGATGCAAATCAAGAAAATCAAACGGAGCCAGTAAAGGTCAAGTTTGAATTAGTCTGTGGAGTTTTTTTTTTCTGAGCAAAACGGTTGGAACTCCATTCTCACAAAAGGAAGTTAGTTTCTTCCCCCGGCTGCTACCTCGAAAAAAAAAAGAAGGAAAATCTTCCCTCGGCGTCTAACGCACGGCACGGGCTTTCCATGCATCTTCGTGGACCTGGCCGATAACGATCAAACCGCCGTTTATACGTACCCACATACGTCCGTATGTACCGACGGCAACCATCCCAGAAAACAACAACGCGTGCGTACGTGCGTACGTATCCGGCACTACTCGCCACGCATGCAGGTTCTACGGCCAAAGTAAACGAAAGTAGAATTAATAAGTGCATCCGCTCGTGCATCCGCGACCACGACCGGGTTTGCACGGTGCCCAGCCGCGTGTTTGTCTGCGTCAATTCAACTTTTGGCTCGCACTCAACAACCGGGGAGAGCACGACCTTTTCCAAATGATCGATGGATCCGCACGTATAAATTACGGTGCGCATGCACATCAACCGAGCCACTTCACAAATTTGAGTGCGATAGCGAGGCGGACAGCCAACTACAAGCAAAGGCACACAAGTTTCTTGTTGTAAAGCGAAAGAGTCTCCCTAGTTTTTGTTTGGAAGCGCTAGCTGGTGTAGTGCGCTCTGAGGTTCATAGCCATGGCGCCCATGCAAGTACCGGAGCAGAGCAACGGGTCCCTGACCTTGAACCCGGTGCAGCGGGCGCTCAGCCGCGGCGTGTCGGCGCTACCGACGCCCAAGTCCCCGCCGCCGTCGTACGGGAGCATCGTCACCGTGCTGAGCATCGACGGTGGCGGCGTCCGCGGCATCATTCCCGGCACCATCCTCGCCTTCCTCGAAGAGAAGCTCCAGGTGAGTTTCCTGCTGCATGCATGCATGCATTTCTGATAAACCAATAGATTCTAATAGGTCGTTGTTCGTCTGCGTGTTTGTAGGAGCTTGATGGGTCGGAGATGAGGCTGGCGGACTATTTCGACGTGATCGCCGGGACGAGCACCGGAGGGCTGGTCACCGCGATGCTCACGGCGCCCAACGCCGAGGACCGCCCCCGCCCGCTCTTCGCCGCCAAGGACATCAACGACTTCTACCTCAAGCACTGCCCAAAGATCTTCCCTCCCGTCAGGTGAGGATTACATGACTTGCACATACAAATCAAAAAGCAAACTCCAGCGAGTTTGTGTCAGCATCACCTCAATGAAAGTCATCACGATCGACTATATATGTGTGTGTGTTGTGTTGTGCAGCAAAGGGCCTTTGGGCTTGTTGAAGAGCATGGCGGGACCCAAGTACGACGGCCAGTACCTCCACTCGATCGTGAAGGAGCTGCTCGGCGACACGCGGGTCGGTCAGACGCTGAAAAACGTCGTCATCCCCACCTTCGACATCAAGCTTCTCCAGCCCACAATCTTCTCAACCTACGAGGTATGTGAAAAAAAAATGTAAATCACCAACTATGACATGTTGCATCCTGCTTATGTTCATGAAATTTGTACAGGCCCTTAAGGATGTCTCCAAGAACGCTCTCCTTTCGGACGTGTGCATCAGCACGTCCGCCGCACCGACCTACCTCCCCGGCCACCACTTCGAGACCAAGGACAAAGACGGCAAAACCCGGGCCTTCAACCTCATCGACGGAGGCGTCGCCGCAAACAATCCGGTAAGCCTATAGTCAGCAACGATCTGAAATCGGGACTGAATTTACTTGTCAAACAAAACAAAAGTCGCCACATTAATTAGCTTGCTGGACTTGTTAATCTAAACTTGCCTTACAATATCACACAGAATTGACCTTTTGAGACACTCATGTACTGTATGCCATATCTGACTACTCGACACGTGCAGACACTGCTGGCTATGACCCATGTAAGCAAGCAGATCCTACTGGGCAACCAGGACTTCTTCCCGATCAAGCCGGCTGACTATGGAAAGTTTATGATCCTGTCGCTCGGCACCGGCTCGGCCAAGATCGAGGAGAAGTTCGACGCCGTCGAGAGCAGCAAGTGGGGCATCCTCGGGTGGCTCTACAACAAGGGCACCACGCCGCTGATCGACAGCTTCAGCCAGGCCAGCGCCGACCTCGTCGACATCCACGCCTCCGTGCTCTTCCAGGCGCTGCACTCCGAGAAGCACTACCTCCGCATCCAGGACGACGAGCTTAAGGGTGACACGGCCTCCGTTGACGTGTCCACACCGGACAACCTGAATCGGCTCGTCGACGTCGGCAAGGCGCTCCTGAAGAGGCCGGTGTGCAAGGTGAACGTCGAGACCGGCAAGAACGAGCCCGACATGAAAAGGGGCACCAACGAGGAGGAGCTGATCCATTTTGCCAAGATGCTGTCTGAGGAGAGCAAGGCCAGGATCCAGAAGGAGGGCTACCAGCAGTAAGCATGGATGGGATATGTATGCCAAGTACTCATTTGTGTAGTAAATGCCAGCCAAACAAGCTTGTATTCGTTCATTTTAATATGCCTTAATTATTTCTCGTGTAGATGTACCAGACAAATTGTGTCACGATACAAAGTTATCTTTATACTGTAAGTACGATGTTTCCTATCTTACGGTATGCTAGTGTCTCTGTGGTCCTTACTCTTGTTATAAATATGTTTTTTTGGACATCGACTCGTACACAAAATACCACTTTAAATACTAATTTATATTATAATATATTTATAAAATCTAATAAATTATAATATTATGAAAGTACTTTTTTAAACAAATCTACATACACAATTTTTTATGTATCTAATATAAATATTTAAAAGTTATCAATAGCTAAAGTTTTAAAAGCTTTACTGTATATATTTAAAATGACATATATTTATGATCGGGAGAAATAACTTACATGGAGTGTTGCTCCTCTTGAGACACAGCAAGCACACACAAGGCGATAATGAGGTGTCCTGCCCACATTGGCAATTTCTGGGAACCTTCTTTTGTGCGCGTAGACATAGGTTATCAAACTTGTGCATCCGCAAAAATAGTAACTGTCGACCACGGGATTGAGAATTTTTATAAATAATCTATTTTTATTCTGAAATATAAAATTATACCTGCAATTTTTTGAAAAGTAGCATCCTGTCGCTGAACCGTTGGGCAACTTGCCCCTATCGTTCAATGGCCGAGCGACACAAAAGTAGTAGCTGTGTTGTTGGGCGATTGTGGATTGATAATCTTTTTGTGGATTGATAACCTTCGACACTTCAGTGTATGTATCCATCACAAACACCCGCACGATATTTCAAGAGCTTGTTGCAGAAGTGATACGTAATGCATCTTGAAAAAATGAGTAATATGTGGACTATGTGGTACAACATGAGGCACAAGGATAGATATATGCTAGACAGTATTTTCATGTTGTTGGATGCCTTGGTACGCAAAGAATTGAATGCAAAAAGACGACGAGATTTGAGGTTGCGAATTAAAATAGACTTTATAATAAAGCAGGGAATAACACGGCGCACAGGGTTTGGTTACATGCATAAGAAACAACATCATGCACGATGCAACAAGCCAAAGTATTCTTACGATACATACACACCTTTTTGGAATGGAAATAAATTCGATCTTCAGGGGACTAGTTCGGAACGACCCGACCTACTGCATGGACCAGGGCCATTTTCCCTTCCTTGCGAGCTCGGTGTTGAACTCCTCAGTGGCCTCTTTGGCTTTGGCCGTCATTTCCCTCTTTTCTTGCGCTCCCTTTTGTGAGCCTTACACTCCCTATGCGTGCAAGCCTCGAGATGAGCTTTCGTCTCCCGATGTATACGCTTGGTTTGCTCATCGTTGCGGTGCTACTTCTTCCAGATCTCGCAGGTCCTTTTGACATTCCACTCCTCGTAGTCGAGAGTCCACTGGTTATGTGGGTGGATCTATAGGTCGATCCACATGCGATAACCACATAGCGGTTCTGGGCTCTACGGGCACACGGGAGAGGTTGTTAGGGTGTACTTTGAAAGAGAAATAGTAGGGAAATACACTGTAACTGGTCCTTACCGGCTACCGATAGCTGCTCGTGTCCTAACGGTGATTGGGATAGTCAGAGGAGTAGTTCACGCAAGCCTAGTAATGCACGCTTAGGCTGAGCTGCTGCTTAGACTTGGAAAACTTGCATGGGTTCCTGCACCAACAGAGGGGCGGCGTCTCCTCTCGGATGGGTGTTGCGGCAAACGCTCGGTTGGATCGTTCAGGACAAGGTTGCTGGTACAGGGGGGCATCATTGCGGGGAGGTGCCCTCCTGGCACGCTCCACATGTTCGTCCCAGGCCGCAGCAGACATTTCTAGTTCACGAATCTCTTCCCATTATTTTATCATCTTGTCCAATTTCTTCTTCTGTTTCTTGTCTATCTCGACATGGTAAAGCAAGCTCTGGTGTAGTGTTGAGTTTGGTCGTGCGAATGCCGGCGGCCAGTGGCAGCTTCGGGCCAGCTCGGCCACCTTTGCTGGCGACGCGCTAACTTTGTGGCCAGAACCAGCATCCTCGCCGTCAACATCATTAGATGGCATTGCCAACTCGAGGTGTAGAGGCCAATAGGAGCATTGGGAAAGGCTCCAAATCTCCCGGCAATGATGAACTCCGGCGGATTTGGAGAGGAGAGGATAGTGACGGTTGGAGGAAGTCGGCGATAACTGGTGGAGGCCAATGGCGGCTGGAAAGATGGCTGAAGAGGCTAATGGATGCCATAGATTCCAGATCTTAGCTCAAGTTGCACCGTTCTGGCGACCACAGTGACGGGAAAGCCACCTATGCCGATGGTGGACTAAGCTCGTGTCATCGCAGTTCGCTGCATTTTGTAGTAGTAGCAGAACGCCAGTTGCCTCTATCGTCTCCTACTAGCATGCGTTTTGTCAGATCCTGTGAAGGCCCGACCGAATCTGGAATCGAGGGTGTCGCTGGGCCTGCCCCACGCTGTCGCGCCCTTGTCACATTGTGCCGTCCTAGCCCACCAATCGCCGCATCATGGAGGATGTGGATCTGAGTGAGACCGGCACCATCGACGACCAACGCACAAAAACCAGATCTGAGGGAGGAAGAGGAGGAGAGGGAGAAAGGAAAAGGGGAGGAGCTATAGCTGGGGGCCCGACGCCCTCGCCGTTGTTGCAACGGCGAGGGGGGCGACATCGCTGGAGGGGGTTTTGGAGGCACAGGCCCAGTCACCTGTGGGAGCCTTGAGGAGGCCTCAACATTTCCCTTCTTGAAAATATCTTTACCTTTGGTATTCTTAATTTCTCGTAATGGTCTTGCCTACCGCAGGCCCGTTTAGCCTGTTTCTCGGGCTATGCCGTGCCGATCCATAGACCGAGGCACTAAACCAAGCACGGTCTCATAGCCTCGGCCCGATTAAATTTTAAAAAATATATAAAATACTTAAAAATATATAAATTCAAAAAATACAAAACAAAATTATATACTTATAAAATAAACTATATAAAATTCAAAAACTACAAAATAAAATTATATAAATATTAAAAAAGAATGGACCATATCTAGGGATGTCAATTGTGCCTATTTACCAGTATACCCATGGGTAAAAACCCTAATGGAGCCGGGTGTGGGATATTTTCTTTACCCATGGGTATGGAAATGGGGGGAACATTCTACCGTCGGGTAAACAGGCACGGGTATGGGTAAGCTCCACCCGTACCCGCCTTGCCTGTTTACCCACGATATAGATTGACAGGTGGCGCGGCCATAGCAATATCTCTAATTGTTATTGATTGTTATAAACTTTTTTGATAGCTATTATATTTCCTAGCAATAACTGCTGCTTATATGTATCTGTTATTAGTTCAACTCTCAGATGGTGACTCTCAGTTCACGGGTAAACAGGCATGCCCACGGGTGACGGGTATGGGCGAGATTCTTCACCCGTCGTCCTTTGCGGGTATGCCCGTGGGTGTAAATCGGAGTTGTGGGTACGAGTATAGGCGAGCACTATCCGTACCCATCACGCCCGATTGCCATCCCTAACCATGTCGATATAGGTTATTGGGCTGGGTCAGCATGGGCCGTTTAAGTGGTGGGCTATACTGTGCGTAGCCTAGGCTAATTGCATCGTGCTTTAGAGGGCTAGCACTAGTAGTCACTAGTAGGGGTGCAAACGGAGTAGATAATTTCTGTTCATCCGACCGACTGAAGGCTTGCGGAACGAATACGGAAGGGGTAGATGGGTATCCAGCACTATTCGTGTTCGACTTCGACTCCGACTCTGAAGAAAAAATATGAAATAAGTGATATCCGTCCGTACATTCCATATGTCAAGTGATATGAGGAAGTTTGTTGTGACTTCACCTAAGAACAAGATAACGTATAGACAGATTATCACATCTAAACAGGCAGGAGTATTGAATGTTCTTCCTTCAATATTTTAGTAATTAGTCTTTCCATGTTCGCTCTGATTGTAAAATACTGTCTAATGTTTCGTGCAAAGAAGTGGATGATTTCCGTCCGACCGACCGTCTGAAAGATTATGGAACGGATACATAATGGAGAAATAGTATATGACATTATCCGTGTCCGACTCTGACTCCGAGAAAAAAATATGAAATAGTATACAGGATAAGCGATATCCGTTTGTATTCGCTTCCAGTTGCGCCTCTAGCCTCTAGTCTTGTCTATAGCAGTGAATGTTGACAAGTCAGACGGGACATTTGCGACCGTCAGCTAAGTAAATTGAGTTGGTTTGCCCAACCGAGTAAACAATCCAAATGTAGCCTTTTCTTCGTCCACGACGAAAAAGAGCTTTCCATACATTTTCGTGGAGGAGAAATTTCTCACCGCTCACCTTCCCCGATCGATCGATCTGTAATGACCTGAATTTTTCAAAATTTTGAAGTTTAATTGAAATTTTCAATTCCATTGCAAATTTGAGTTGTTGAACCTAATGTACACTAATCTTCAAGCAAATTTTCACCAATCTTAAAGCCTCCCCTCCACCTGTTTTCACATGCCCACTGTTCACGGGATGAAAATATCCCCGCCGCCTGCATTCGTTCGCCACCACGCCTTCTTCCGGATTCTTCCCGAGCCAGCGCACGCACCGCCAGCTCGCTACCACACCCACGTCGCCAGCTGAACAGTGCCAGCTCTTCCCCTCTCCCAAACCCTCTCGCACGCCATGGGAGCTGCCGCCGCCATGACCTCTCCTGGCGTCGAGCCGCCTCCGGACGCATGTGAAAAACCAAGGGCCCCTTCAACCACCCTCACACACCCCGTGGAAGCTCCCTGTCCGCCCAATTAGCTTCTCGTCGCTCTCACCGCCGGCCATAGCCGAAAATCCCCAAGGTGAACCCTAATTCAATTCTCTTGATTTGCTCGGTAGATTTTCAATTCCCTATTACTGAAGCTTCCTCATAACCCTAGAATGTCAACCAAAGCATTGCCATAGCCAATCGCGCCCTGTAGCTCGTCGGCCACCTTCTCCTCCGCCGGCCGCAACCACCTCACCGTGGCCAGCCCTAACCCGGCTTCCCTAGCCTAAACCACCACTTCCACTAGCCTCAACTATCCCCAATGATGCTTAAACACCGGCCCAATCTCCCCAGGAGCCTCCCCTCCACCTGTAATTTCAAAAACGGCCGCGGAGAAGAGGACCTCGCCGCCGGCGACTGCCGCCTCCGCCGGCCTCCTAACCACCCAAAATGGACTCCCCACTATCCCGTGAATCCATCCATACCCTCTTCTTGCGTCGTGGGTCGCCCTAGCCCCGCTGGGAGCCGCCGCCCTCTCCCCTGTTTTGCGCACGCGCGCGCTCGCCTGAGGAGGAAGAAGAACAGTGTCGTTCGGCACTGTTCCTCCGACCCGGCTCACCTGACTTGACTGAGCCAAGCCAGCTCCGCCCGCACCAGGCGCGCCCGACCGGGCCGGGTTGAGTTGGCTGCGCCGAACCGCCTCGCCCGAGCCCAAGCAACAGTGACTCTGAGCCCAAGGAATAGTAACCGAACCCGATGAACAGTAGAAAAATCATTAAAAATTCCAAAAAAATCTAGAAAATTCCCAAAAATACCCAAATACACCATTTTAACCAGTAGAATATTCTAAATTCAAATCTAGTGTCCATTTGTTCAAATTTAAATGTTAAAAGTCCAAATACCATTACTTTATAAATCTAACTCTATAATTTCCACCTTCATAAATTCCAATTCCGTAGATTTAAATTTTATTAATTTAAATTTCACCTTTCTAACCAAAAATTATTTCCAATTAAACTCAAAATTTATAAAGTCAAGTTTCATTAATTCAAATTATGTTAGTTCAAGTCATACTAATTCAAGTTTTACCCTTCCATTAGGCCCATCTTGTAAATAAATCCTAATTCTCCATTTTGCCAAATTGAACCTCGATCAAACCTAAATTCATTCACTTTAAGGATTAATAATTTATTTGTACATATCCATATTCCATATTTGAAACTGTGTCTAACACGTATGTTACCTATTCAATTTCTTAGAACCTGTCTGACCCAAGTTTAGCCCTGTCAACCATCCTAACATCATTGAACCTCGACTTCCTAGCCCAAACCATTTCTCAGATCCATTCTCTCATATCGCATGCCAGTAATTCCTAAAACCTAATTCGGTCCAAACTCATTTCGTTCACCGAAACCCGTATAATGCCTTTATACATTTTAACTGCCCCAAATCCACAGCCTAATTTCAATCTCATTAAGCCAACCTCTTTGTCACCAACCATGGCCACGCCACCTATTTTCTTTATGTACTTTTGAGCTATTTATTTGTATTTTGTTCCCAGCTTGCATTCTGCAAAGCAGGAACTAATGTGAATCCGTTTTTCACGCTAGCGTTTGGACCACATGAGCTGGTCAACAGAAGGACTACAAGAGCAGTTAAAGAAAGCGATGCTCACTCCGAAGATCACGTGAAGATAACCAGAGACTAAGGACCAAGAGGCAAGTCACATGTTTTTGATCATATTGAATCCCATTAAATTACATTATTTATTTAATGTATTTTCATTATTGATAGTTGTGAACTGATAATTGCTTAAAACAAAGATTTAGAATGGCATGCTATCTAGATAATCCTACCACTGATAAATAGCCCTGTTTATCTTGATGGCCATATTCACCTTGACAACCTTAGTAAGAATTAACATATGATATAAATGTATACAAGATCATTTCATTCAGTATGATACACTACTAAGTGACTCTGGCCATTGGCCGGTAGAGTTGAAAAAAACCCGGAGAGGGTAGGGTGGTATGGGACACCGTACCCTAGGCCGGTGATGCTGGTAAGCACTTCTAAGGTGTTGGTTGTGGGCAAGTAGGATTTGAAAACTGCTGCTAAGGTAGAAGTCTGAATGTGGGAAATCACGATGTGATCTACGCCCACAACTCTACCTTAGGGATGGAGTGACTAAGGTAAAGGGGTGCTGTGGGAAATCACGTGGTGATCTACGCCCACGACTTTACCTTAGGGATGGTGTGACTAAGGTAAAGGGGTGCTGTGGGAAATCACGTGGTGATCTACGCCCACGACCTTACCTTAGGGAATTGAGACTGGGAAGGGTGTGCTGTGGGAAATCACGCGGTGATCTACGCCCACGACCTTGCCCGAGTGAGAGGCTGGTATGGATGGGTGGTGGTAGTGCCAGTGGGCACAGAGGGAGATGCGGTTGGATGCCTCAGGTGAAAAATGTAAGGACAAGAACCTTGTGCCAAGTAAAAGACATAGTCAACGCTCAAGCCACAGGAGTTGACTTGTCAACACTGGTCTAGTAGCTGCTCCATTCAATTGAAACTCTACAGGTTGTGACGACAGGTAGACGGGGAGTTAGGTATGCTGCGGGTACCTAACAACGGTAGTATTCACTCACAAGCGGCTAGAGAAGAGTATGTGCGCAATTGTAGCCGTGACTGAGTGATGCTATCGGGTAGAGTCTATATAAAGAACGGAGCAGGGAACCGACCTGGCTCTCTTAACTCTGTCGCGGGAGTTAAGGGATCGTGTGGGTAAAGTTGAGCAACTCTGCAGAGTGAACAAATGGTATTCGAATACGCCGTGCTTCCGGTTAATGAAGCTGTGTTAAATGGGTGATTCCAATAACGAGGCATAAGTAGGGTTTGAGATGATTTAATGTGATAAATGATGAACTGATTCCGTTAATGAAAACCCCTGATCTTAAGGAGAAAAGGTTTTACTTTTAATTGTTTGCAAATAAAACTGCATCCACCGCATAATAAAACCACTATACAACCTCCACCCGAGAACCCTGGCAATTAGTTATATAGTATTTCCACATGTGATTTGCTGAGTACGGGGTCGGAGTACTCAGGCTTGCCAAATTTTCCGACCACAGATACCAGAAGAAAAGGAGATGCTGCGAGTGTTCGTGTTAGGGTTACGTCTATACTCAAGCGTTCCTGTGGAGTTTTCTTCGGCTCTTCTGTATGTAAGTTAAGTTTTGGGCTTGGATGCCCGTATTGTCATTAAAGCTGGCCATTAGGTCTTACTTTAATCCAATTAACTCTTTTTAAATGGCTTATGAGCAGGCATGATACACTGTCAAGCCACAACAGAACTCCTGGGCTGTTGCAGGCCGTACGACGTCCCTGTTCCCAAAAATCGGGGGCGTTACAAGTGGTATCAGAGCTATGCTTGACTGTAGGATGTAACCCTAAGTATAGGTTTGATTTCGATAGGAACACGATTCTACAAAATCTAAATTTATGATACAAAAGAGTTACAAAAATCATAAGTAATATTGCTGCCTCACTCTTCCCATGTCTGCCTTATCTTTCTTAGACATGCATTAAAATTTTTGTTTGGATTGGTCAAAAGCTCAAAAATACGAGTAGTCGTTTAGACTAACTTCTTGCTGCAGGTCTTTAACCAAATGGAACGAATACTAACTTTAGTAGAAGTGCTAAGGATGGTGTTAAGAAGAATAGCGCGAATACCTTGACCAAAATTTTTCCTTTTGAAATGTTGAGGTCACCGTTCGAATAGTTAGTACATAATGCCCGTTTGATTCCCTTGAGATAACGGGTAAAAGACCATTTGAGTAGACGAAGTTTTCTAATTGTAATAATAGCCAAATTGCACTATTAGCCTGTTAGGCTGCTATATAAGCAATTTGTGTAAAACTAACTTCTGATTTTAAGTAAAGTATGTGTGGAAAACTTTTCTGCTCCTACCTCCCTTCGTCTCAGCTTGTATCTATGCTCTTCTGTTCTGATTCTTCTCGTACCTTTTAAGCTCTAAATCTTGGAGGAACTTAAATGCAAATTCCTGATTGCAATGAATAGGTTAAATTCCATCTAAGAGATTCATAAATGGGAGAAAATAGATAAATCCGTAAGGGATTGAATTATGACGTGAAAGATAACCAAAGATATTAGAGAAGTTATATTTGATTAACAGAAAGAATCAATAGTATGAATTTTAAGTGGATTGAAACCCTAGTCATGATGCTATGTTCAATTTTCGGTGGATACAAAGGGTAGTGAATTAATTTAGAAGCAGGTAATAAGAGTTTAGTTGAGGATTGAATGAGCCTAATGAGATTGTGGTACAATGGTGGGAGGAATCAAAATTCTAGAATAGTTTTAAAGTAAGCAATGTTGATAGACTGGAAATGGAAAGGCTGGACAATAAACATACGGTTAGATCTGTACGGTTGTGGTTGAAATTGGGAGTTAGGTTGAAACTAGATAGCCAGGATTTAATTAACGAAGTTAAAATATATATGTATATGTATAATGGGAGGATTCAATGAATAAAAATGAATGTTTAGAGTTTAGCCAACAAAGGTGTTAAGAGCAATCAACGGAAAGAAGTAGTATAGTGGTAGATAGTTGGTGATGGAAGCAGAATCAGTACAAGTATTAGAGTGTAACTGAGTAAGTAAGAGCAAAATAGGGTTGAATTAATTCCATGAGTGGCGTCGAATGTCAGAAGAAATTGGATTACCCTTGCAAATATATAGGAAGTGAGAAATAGTATTTTAGAAAGTGATCAGGAAAATTGTTTAATTTTCCCCCCAAACAATTTCTTTCCTACTTTTGCTCTGATCTTGATTTCGTCTTACTTTCCTTTGCTAGCCCAAAAATGTTACAGAACTGATTCCTAAATAATGAATGCAGAATATGATGAAATAGATTGAGATTTTAGCCGCACAACAGATTGGAAAAAAAAGAGAGAAGAAACCTTAAAGAACAGTCTACAGTAATGGAAGCCCAAGTTGTCATGAAGAAAGATCAAATTAAAGACCAACACAGGCAAATCGAGAGTGCCGAACAACCGTCTACTGACACAATGTCACCAGAAGAATCAACATCAACGTCAAGTGCGACAGCAATGAAATTTGCAACTTTCCTGAAGACTCAACCACCTACCTTTTCAACAACAACAGAGCCATTAAGTGTAGATAATTGGCTACAAGATATTGAGCGAAGGATAAACACTATCCAGTGTACAAACCAGGAGAAAGTTCTTTTTGCCACTTATCAACTCTCAGAACTAGCCAGTACATGGTGGGATTCCATTCAATGGATACACCCGAAGAAGAAAGGTATCACATGGGAAGAATTTGTAAAGAGATTCCGTAAGACCTATATTTCCCCTAAGGTTATTACGGAAAAATATCAAGAGTTTCTCAACCTCCGACAAGAAGACAAATCGGTTATGAAGTATCTGCAGCAGTTCCATCAGCTGTCCCGATATGCACAAGAAGATATCAACACTGAAGCCAAACGAATGACATGTTTTATGAAAGGCCTGCAACCAGAGATACAACGTCACACTGCAACTGTGGGAATTCCAAACCTTCTAACCTTCGTCGATCAAGCCCTTTTGGTGGAAGAACAAATGTTAGGATATGTAAAAATCAGGAAAGAAAATAAGCCTCTAGTTCAGTCTTCTACAGCCTGTTTTCACTGTGAACGAGATGGGCATTATCGTTACCAATGCCCACTGAAATTCTTACCTAAAGAAGAAGCCAGGAGACAAGTAAGAAGGCAGATATCAACGTCACACCAACCGTACACAAAAGAAGAGAGGCTCTACTCTAAGAGAGCCAGAGTTGAAGAAGAGACAGGTCCACCCTAAAAGAGTGACATGCAGCCAAGGAGCGAGTAATAGGAACCGAAGGGAAAAGGTTTTATATTACCCACTGTTAGAAATAACCAGTGTAATAAAATCTAGTCCGCACTTTTGTGTAAGATACAGGAGAGTTGGAAGGAATATCTGTAAATTAGTTTAATTAAGGCAAGTAGCAGAACTATGAAATGTGCGAAATATGTATGTGCAACGTACAAAGAATAAGAAGATTGTGTTGTGCTAAAACCCAATTACATCGGATCTGAATCTTATCATCAACCAGAGATATTGAAGGCTCAAACAAATGAAGCACAAGTACAATGAGATAGAAATACATAAACCTATAATACACAAGGATGATATACAGGTACAGGCAGTTAATGGTATAAGGGACTCAGATACGACAAGACAAGGCATAAAGATGTATCAATATAGGATGACAGAATAGAACTCTACCTAACCATGGTTGTGCTACTACATGAAGGTCCAAACAGAGCTATTCCAAACCAAGAAGCATGAATCACCTTCATACCTGGGGAAAAGTCCGTATGAAGTCTTGAGAATCCAGAGAACCAGGAAGGAACAACACATCAATAGAGACACCAGTCATTAATCCCTGTTGAAAGAGTACCCTAAACAATACCCTAAACGAAATACGATCTAAGGAAAGGAATCAAAACTGTAACAAGTTTATTTTACACCCCAGCATCTAACCTGGATGAATCTCGGGGTCGAGATTCTTTTTAAGGAGGGTAGTTTGTAATGACCTGAATTTTTCAAAATTTTGAAGTTTAATTGAAATTTTCAATTCCATTGCAAATTTGAGTTGTTGAACCTAATGTACACTAATCTTCAAGCAAATTTTCACCAATCTTAAAGCCTCCCCTCCACCTGTTTTCACATGCCCACTGTTCACGGGATGAAAATATCCCCGCCGCCTGCATTCGTTCGCCACCACGCCTTCTTCCGGATTCTTCCCGAGCCAGCGCACGCACCGCCAGCTCGCTACCACACCCACGTCGCCAGCTGAACAGTGCCAGCTCTTCCCCTCTCCCGAACCCTCTCGCACGCCATGGGAGCTGCCGCCGCCATGACCTCTCCTGGCGTCGAGCCGCCTCCGGACGCATGTGAAAAACCAAGGGCCCCTTCAACCACCCTCACACACCCCGTGGAAGCTCCCTGTCCGCCCAATTAGCTTCTCGTCGCTCTCACCGCCGGCCATAGCCGAAAATCCCCAAGGTGAACCCTAATTCAATTCTCTTGATTTGCTCGGTAGATTTTCAATTCCCTATTACTGAAGCTTCCTCATAACCCTAGAATGTCAACCAAAGCATTGCCATAGCCAATCGCGCCCTGTAGCTCGTCGGCCACCTTCTCCTCCGCCGGCCGCAACCACCTCACCGTGGCCAGCCCTAACCCGGCTTCCCTAGCCTAAACCACCACTTCCACTAGCCTCAACTATCCCCAATGATGCTTAAACACCGGCCCAATCTCCCCAGGAGCCTCCCCTCCACCTGTAATTTCAAAAACGGCCGCGGAGAAGAGGACCTCGCCGCCGGCGACTGCCGCCTCCGCCGGCCTCCTAACCACCCAAAATGGACTCCCCACTATCCCGTGAATCCATCCATACCCTCTTCTTGCGTCGTGGGTCGCCCTAGCCCCGCTGGGAGCCGCCGCCCTCTCCCCTGTTTTGCGCACGCGCGCGCTCGCCTGAGGAGGAAGAAGAACAGTGCCGTTCGGCACTGTTCCTCCGACCCGGCTCACCCGACTTGACTGAGCCAAGCCAGCTCCGCCCGCACCAGGCGCGCCCGACCGGGCCGGGTTGAGTTGGCTGCGCCGAACCGCCTCGCCCGAGCCCAAGCAACAGTGACTCTGAGCCCAAGGAATAGTAACCGAACCCGATGAACAGTAGAAAAATCATTAAAAATTCCAAAAAAATCTAGAAAATTCCCAAAAATACCCAAATACACCATTTTAACCAGTAGAATATTCTAAATTCAAATCTAGTGTCCATTTGTTCAAATTTAAATGTTAAAAGTCCAAATACCATTACTTTATAAATCTAACTCTATAATTTCCACCTTCATAAATTCCAATTCCGTAGATTTAAATTTTATTAATTTAAATTTCACCTTTCTAACCAAAAATTATTTCCAATTAAACTCAAAATTTATAAAGTCAAGTTTCATTAATTCAAATTATGTTAGTTCAAGTCATACTAATTCAAGTTTTACCCTTCCATTAGGCCCATCTTGTAAATAAATCCTAATTCTCCATTTTGCCAAATTGAACCTCGATCAAACCTAAATTCATTCACTTTAAGGATTAATAATTTATTTGTACATATCCATATTCCATATTTGAAACTGTGTCTAACACGTATGTTACCTATTCAATTTCTTAGAACCTGTCTGACCCAAGTTTAGCCCTGTCAACCATCCTAACATCATTGAACCTCGACTTCCTAGCCCAAACCATTTCTCAGATCCATTCTCTCATATCGCATGCCAGTAATTCCTAAAACCTAATTCGGTCCAAACTCATTTCGTTCACCGAAACCCGTATAATGCCTTTATACATTTTAACTGCCCCAAATCCACAGCCTAATTTCAATCTCATTAAGCCAACCTCTTTGTCACCAACCATGGCCACGCCACCTATTTTCTTTATGTACTTTTGAGCTATTTATTTGTATTTTGTTCCCAGCTTGCATTCTGCAAAGCAGGAACTAATGTGAATCCGTTTTTCACGCTAGCGTTTGGACCACATGAGCTGGTCAACAGAAGGACTACAAGAGCAGTTAAAGAAAGCGATGCTCACTCCGAAGATCACGTGAAGATAACCAGAGACTAAGGACCAAGAGGCAAGTCACATGTTTTTGATCATATTGAATCCCATTAAATCCCATTATTTATTTAATGTATTTTCATTATTGATAGTTGTGAACTGATAATTGCTTAAAACAAAGATTTAGAATGGCATGCTATCTAGATAATCCTACCACTGATAAATAGCCCTGTTTATCTTGATGGCCATATTCACCTTGACAACCTTAGTAAGAATTAACATATGATATAAATGTATACAAGATCATTTCATTCAGTATGATACACTACTAAGTGACTCTGGCCATTGGCCGGTAGAGTTGAAAAAAACCCGGAGAGGGTAGGGTGGTATGGGACACCGTACCCTAGGCCGGTGATGCTGGTAAGCACTTCTAAGGTGTTGGTTGTGGGCAAGTAGGATTTGAAAACTGCTGCTAAGGTAGAAGTCTGAATGTGGGAAATCACGATGTGATCTACGCCCACAACTCTACCTTAGGGATGGAGTGACTAAGGTAAAGGGGTGCTGTGGGAAATCACGTGGTGATCTACGCCCACGACTTTACCTTAGGGATGGTGTGACTAAGGTAAAGGGGTGCTGTGGGAAATCACGTGGTGATCTACGCCCACGACCTTACCTTAGGGAATTGAGACTGGGAAGGGTGTGCTGTGGGAAATCACGCGGTGATCTACGCCCACGACCTTGCCCGAGTGAGAGGCTGGTATGGATGGGTGGTGGTAGTGCCAGTGGGCACAGAGGGAGATGCGGTTGGATGCCTCAGGTGAAAAATGTAAGGACAAGAACCTTGTGCCAAGTAAAAGACATAGTCAACGCTCAAGCCACAGGAGTTGACTTGTCAACACTGGTCTAGTAGCTGCTCCATTCAATTGAAACTCTACAGGTTGTGACGACAGGTAGACGGGGAGTTAGGTATGCTGCGGGTACCTAACAACGGTAGTATTCACTCACAAGCGGCTAGAGAAGAGTATGTGCGCAATTGTAGCCGTGACTGAGTGATGCTATCGGGTAGAGTCTATATAAAGAACGGAGCAGGGAACCGACCTGGCTCTCTTAACTCTGTCGCGGGAGTTAAGGGATCGTGTGGGTAAAGTTGAGCAACTCTGCAGAGTGAACAAATGGTATTCGAATACGCCGTGCTTCCGGTTAATGAAGCTGTGTTAAATGGGTGATTCCAATAACGAGGCATAAGTAGGGTTTGAGATGATTTAATGTGATAAATGATGAACTGATTCCGTTAATGAAAACCCCTGATCTTAAGGAGAAAAGGTTTTACTTTTAATTGTTTGCAAATAAAACTGCATCCACCGCATAATAAAACCACTATACAACCTCCACCCGAGAACCCTGGCAATTAGTTATATAGTATTTCCACATGTGATTTGCTGAGTACGGGGTCGGAGTACTCAGGCTTGCCAAATTTTCCGACCACAGATACCAGAAGAAAAGGAGATGCTGCGAGTGTTCGTGTTAGGGTTACGTCTATACTCAAGCGTTCCTGTGGAGTTTTCTTCGGCTCTTCTGTATGTAAGTTAAGTTTTGGGTTTGGATGCCCGTATTGTCATTAAAGCTGGCCATTAGGTCTTACTTTAATCCAATTAACTCTTTTTAAATGGCTTATGAGCAGGCATGATACACTGTCAAGCCACAACAGAACTCCTGGGCTGTTGCAGGCCGTACGACGTCCCTGTTCCCAAAAATCGGGGGCGTTACACGATCGAACCGCCATTTATACGTACGCACATACGGCCATCTGTACCGACGGCTACCGACCATCAAAAACAACGATTCATATTGCATACGTATCAGGCACTCGCCACGCAACGCAGGTAGAGTAAACGAACGCAGAATTGATATGGCACCACCCGAATGTATCGCGAGTTTCACGGGCCGGGTCCAAACGGAACGGGGCTGGATTATATATACAACATCTTTACCATTCCCGCGCGTGCATCATGCAGCCGCGACCGGATAATGTAAGCTGCACGGTGCCCCGTGCCCGCCCCCGCGTGTTTGTCGCAATTCAACTGTTGACTTGCACCCAACCACCGAGTCGCGCGACGCGATGCTTCCAATGCGTCTGGACCGGATTATGCAGCATTTTTACTATTTCCACGCGTGCATCAGCCACCGCGACCGGATAATGTATCGTGCCCCGTGCCCGTGCCCGCGTGTTTGTCTTCTTCAATTCAACTAGTAACTAGCTAGGAGAGCAGGGCCTTTTGCTAGTGATCGATCTGTGGAATCCTCCGGTATAAATGTGGTGCACATGCACATCAACCTAGCCACATCACAAAGTAGTTCAAGTGCAATACCGAAGCGGACGGCCGAAGACTTGCCTTTTTTTCTGTGAAGCGAGCGAATCTCTTGTCGCCTATGCAAGTGCCGGAGCAGAGCAACGGGTCCCTGACCCTGAACCCGGTGCAGCGGGCGCTTAGCCGCGCCGTGTCGTCGCTGTCGACGCCCAAGACCCCGCCGCCGTCCTACGGGAGCATCGTCGCCGTGCTGAGCATCGACAGCGGCGGCGTTCGCGGCATCATCCCCGGCACCATCCTCGCTTTCCTTGAAGAGAAGCTCCAGGTGAGTTCCCATATACGCATGCATGAATGCATCTAGGCATGTCACACGTTCATGCATCTAGGCATGCTGTCGGTTCTGACTTCTGATGCACCAGTTCTAATCGGGTCTTGTTGCGGGTGTGCGTCTATAGGAGCTAGATGGACCGGACGTGAGGATCTCAGACTACTTCGACGTGGATTGCCGGGACGAGCACCGGAGGGCTAGTGACCGCCATGCTCACCGCGCCTAATGACGAGGGCCGCCCTCTCTTCGCCGCCAAGGACATCAACAACTTTTACCTCGAGCACTGCCCAAAGATCTTTCCTCCCGCCAGGTGAGGATTACAACCTAGCAGTAACTAGCTAACCTGCATGCACACAGAGTTCATACCATGAGCCTTCAGCTTAACTTTTAGCTTGGTGATCAGTTGGGCTTTGTTTTGGTAGCTTACAGCTGAAAGCACTATAGCTAACTGAAAAAAACACTGTAGCTGACAGAGGCTTATTTAGCATAATTAAAATTAAAAATATAAAAAATATGTTAACCTATTACGTATAATACAAATAAATACGGGAAAAAAAGAACCGGCAAAAAAACACAAAAAAAACAAAAAATCATAAAAAACGAAATTTGTGAATAGTGAAAAATAAGCCAGAAGCTTAAACCGAATTGATCAGGATATTATGTTGTGCAGCAAAGGGCCTTTGGGCTTGTTGAAGAGCATGGCGGGACCCAAGTACAACGGCCAGCACCTCCACTCGGCCGTGAAGGAGCTGCTCGGCGACAGCGGGTCGATCAGACGCTCAAAAACATCGTCATCCCCACCTTCGACACCAAGGTCCTCCAGCCCACAATCTTCTCAACCTACGAGGTATGTGAAGAAGAAAATACATCTACATATAACTCATCACTACTTCATGTCGCTTGCACCGTACTTATGTCCATGAAATATTTTGTACAGGCCCGTAAGGATGTCTCCAAGAACGCCCTTCTCTCTGACGTCTGCATTAGCACGTCCGCCGCGCCGACTTACCTCCCCGGCCACCACTTCGAGACCAAGGCCGAAGACGGCAAGCCTTCGATGGAGGCGTGGCCGCAAACAATCCGGTAAGCGAGCATGCGTATCTGTATATATCTGGTCAGGCAACAATCTGAATCTACATCAAATTTGATTGCTAAACAAAACAGAGTCGTAACATCAATATTTAGCTTGTTGGACTTGTTGATCTAAACTTGCCTTACAAAATGTCAAAATATCACACGGAATTGACTTTTTGTGACACTCATATACTATGCCCTGTCTCTGTCTGACGACACATGCAGACGCTTCTGGCGATGACCGACGTAAGCAAGCAGATCCTGCTGGGCAACGAGGACTTCTTTCCGATCCAGCCGGCGGACTACGGCAAGTTCATGATCCTGTCGCTGGGCACCGGAACGGCCAAGATCGAGAAGAAGTTCGACGCTGCCAAGTGCGGCAAATGGGGTATCTTCGGGTGGCTCTACAACAAGGGTGCCACGCCACTAATCGACAGCTTCAGCCAGGCCAGCGCCGACCTCGTCGACGTCCACAACTCGGTGCTCTTCCAGGCGCTGCACTGCCAGAAGCGCTACCTCCGCATCCAGGACGACGAGCTCAAGGGTGACACGGCCTCCGTCGACGTGTCCACGCCGGAGAACCTGAATTGGCTCGTCGACGTCGGAAAGGCGCTGCTGAAGAGGCAGGTGTGCAAGGTGAACATCGAAACCGGCGAGAACGAGCCCGACACAAAAAAGGGCACCAACGAGGAGGAGCTGATCGATTTCGCCCGGATGCTGTCGGAGGAGCGCAAGGCCAGGCTCCCGAAGGAGGGTGTCTACAATTAAATTCTCCATCTTACAAATTATAGAGAAATTGGAGCCTCACAAAAGGATTAGATAGGAGAAAAATGGGACTATATTTATTGCAATGTCGTGAGTATAATCTGCTCTTGATGGGCGATATAAAATAGATGCTACTAGCTTTAGTTTTGCTATTTCTTACCTCCGCTTCCTACTGTTTTATCGAGAGATCCTCTTTTCGTCTTCTCCCGTAAGGCTTCAATAGCGCCTAAGGGGTGTTGGTTGTCTACTAGAATAGACGTCTTATCGATTCCTTACATACGGTCGAGGAATCGGTTGCTGTCAGAGAGAGACCTCACAATAATTGTTGATCGGTTATTATTAGTGGGAGAAAAGTGTATAGATAACTATGTTGCAGTTGTAATCAGAGGTATAGGGCCAAATCGTGGTACAGTTAGAGGAGATAGAGGCTCACATGGTCTATTTCACCGTACGAGGGGGTGCCTGAAGACAAGCTCACATATCGGGCTATAGAACCTCTGAATGGTGCCTGGTCGGGTAAATGAATAGTAGTCCTCCAACTAGGGGTACTCAGGTAATGTTGCTAGGTGATATACGACCATACTAACTTAGAGTCTTAATTATGTATTAAAATTGTATTTAATAAATTATCCAATTCTCGTCAAGTAGCCTCCAAACTTTAAGTTATTTCGTGACATAGAATCTTTCAATTGGAATACAAGTCGAGAGGTCTTTTTGATGACAGTCACATGAAAGAGAAGTTTTTCTTTCACTTGAAGTTAGAAAGGTAACTTGAAGTGTAGTGGAACTGAAAGGTTTATATCTGTTAGGCACTGTTCCTATGACCACTAATTTTGGTTGTGGGGGAAGTCTTTATAAACCGAAGCGATACCTTTTGAGTTTCATGTTTTCTACAAAATCTTCCGAATTCCTCAGCTTTCCTCTGCTTTTCTTCACCCTATCGACCTTCGATCTTGGTTTTTTTCTTTCCCAATTTTCGTAGATCCCCACTAGATCTAAGACATCCGTAATGAAAATGTCTGAATTGATCTCCGAATATCCTAGGTCTGAACTAGGATCAAAGAGGTTGAAGGCCTTGGAGAATGTGGGATTCATTCTCGACCAAGTCTTAATTCCATCGAAGACAGCGATGGGCGAGAATTTTCCTAATGGAAGGGATGGCAAGGTACCCATATTCTGGGCATACGTAGACCTTCCTATTAGAGGTGGTCGAGTTCAATGGGATCGAATTGGTGAACTTGACTCCTAATTCGATCACCATACTCTGCATCTTTGTGTATCTATGTGAGGCATAACTAGGAATTTCGGCAAACCTGAAGCTCTTTAGATACTACTACCATATGCCTGGAAGGGCCAGGATGGCGGGAGCGTCGCCTAGGAGTTGCTCCCTGTGCCTTCACAACGAAAAGGTGATGGAGTACATTCTAATGTACTTGAAGTCTTCCTGATCATCATGGAAGAAGTTTTAGTTCTATATAATGGTGAGCAAGAAAGATAACCTATCATTCATAGGAAGGATTGTGGTGGAGGGCTCGGAGTGGAGGACCTCTCCTAAGGAGGGAAGGATACAACAATTGGTCAACACCATCGTGCATATGAAGGATAAGGGATTGACTTCATAGCACGTGGTGAGATACTTCACCATGTGCCGAATCAGTACTTCGAAATCACGTGATCATATCATGCTATGGTATGAAAGCACAAAATATTGGACAGGGACTCCTCGGAAGGTGAGCATCAAGAATTCCGACTGGTTAAAAATGTTTTGTTTAATAGTGCTTTTCTGACTTGTAGTTTTCCTTTTTGGTTTTGTAGCCTTATCCCCTTTGGAGACAAGGGAAAGGGTGACGGTGATCTGCAAAGGGGAACTCGAGTAGAAAGGAGTCCCTCTGATCTTGACGGTTATCTCTCCAGAGGATAGGATCGAGAGACTCAAGGTAATCAATGATATCTGTAACCCAAATCTATCTTCTGATTAGTATGTTCTCATGTTATTGGTATATGCAGATGGTCGAAGTAGATGACTCTAAACTGAAGGAGGGCACACAAGAAATTGCGCCGACCCCCAAGAAACGACGACTTGTAAGGAAGTTGTATGGGACGTCGGGATCTTTTCGTGCCCCTTTGATCACCCAAGCGCATCGAGCTGACTCGAGTAGAACTTGAATTTGAACTTTTCTTATTGTTGAAATTTAGTGCATAATAAATTATTTTAATTGTTATCGAGATTCAACGAGCCGAGCTCGAACCCAGATCTAGGCTTAGACCCCAACTCGAGCTTCTACCAAGCTCGAGTCTGGAAGGCCAGGCTTGCTCGAGCTCGGCTCGTTTATAGCCCTAAAGAAGACAACTATCTAAAGGGCCTATTCATATTGGTTTTACTAATGGCTTTGGTTTTAGCTTATAAATAGCAACAACTTGTAGAGAGCCATACGGAGAAAGAGAAACTCGAGTGCGACTTTGAATGAAATAAATGAAGTCACTACAGTGTGTTCTACAGTGTTTAGCTCTTTGCAATCCTTCTTTGACCATTTAGAGCTCTCTTTGCAAAATTTTTCCTTTCTTTTCTAAAACCATCTCTAATTTGTATTTTGAAGAATTGCCAATGGATTCATCAAGGAAAGATTGAAGGACCATGTAAGAAGGTCCAGGATACTATTGTGATAAATCATTATAATTTTTGTGGAGTGGTCAAACGGTTTTACAAAGATTGCATTTGATTTGGACTAAATTCTGGAAGTCCCAGAAATATCAGATGTACCACAGGTATAAGCGCAGTAGTACTGCAAGACGGTAGTTTCGACTATATGGCGGTATGTTTTTCCAAAGAGGTCATGTGCGAGGAGTGAAGATGCGAAAGTACTGCTTTGGGAAGCGGTAGTATCGGCATGTTAAGTGCGGTATTACCGATCTTTTCATAAAAATAGGGTGTCAAGATTTGAGTCATGGACTGAGTTGGGATGACCTGAGTCATTAGATTAAGGTTGCATGATGCATGTCTTGCTAATGTAGGTCAATTTGTGAAGAACTTCTGTCTAGAATTGATTTCTTTGTCTTTCGATGTGTATAGTCGCTTGGAGTCAACTGTGATCAACGGTGGTGATCGAGGCTAGGCTCATGAAGGAGTTGAGGCCCAGAACAATCGAGGATACCAGGTGAGATGGTGAGCTCAAGCATGGCATGAGAAAGGCGGGAAATGTTGAAGGCAAATTCGAACAGCGGGATTGCGCCATGTGACTTACACAAGCCAAGTGAGCTATAGTTTGGTGGAACTGGGATGGGAGAGACTTGGCGGTGCTTTGCAAGCTAGTGGTGCACCTATACGAGGCAATCATGGCGATTGCTTGCATGGAGAGATGAAGACCAAGTCAATCGAGGGTATTTTGGTAGTTTGACCAAAATATCAGGAACCATCTTGGATCAAAACTGCAGCTCAGGAGTAATGTGTTGTAGAGTGGTTTAGGTCAAGGTGAAGCTGGTTTGATCATGAGGATCAAAGCTATGATTTAGCAGACGCACAATTATGTGTTTGTAAAGTGTGCACAAGTGAACTTGTGTGAGTAAAACCCATGTGTGTGTGGTTAATGGGTTTCTCCCATTGCAATAGTTGATAGTATCCACTAAGGTGAATAGGTGACTGGTTGCCCAATTATAAAAGGTGGTTGGGATGGAAACATATGTGGTTAACCATCCAACTCCTCTCTCATGTACTTTCGTATTTAGGGTTAGGTTTTGATAGTGAATACCTATGTGCTCTTTGTCCTCCCAGGTGGAGTGGCTGTAAAATATATCTTCGCGAGTAAGCAATACATCAATCTTTGTGCAACTCTTGAGTCCCTTTTGTTTTTATTGATGTCACTACTACAGAAAGCCTAATACTAGACGCCAAATCACAGACGATTTTGTGAAATCGTCTATGATGTACACTATTACAGACGGATTTAATTTGAAGGCCGTCTGTGGTATTTGTGGTGGGAAAAAAGAGTATCACAGACGGTTCTTACCGCTGAGCCGTCTGTGATACTGGAATATCACAGATGGTTTTTTATTAAATATTCTAGTATCATAGACGGTTTTATACTAAAAACCGTCTGTGATACGTTTCCCGCCTTGCAATCCCTCAAAATTTCATATTTTTCCGCTTAAGTTCGAATATGATTCAGTTTTGAGACACCTTCAGTAAAACGGGCATAACCTTTGCATACAGTGTCCGTTTTTTACGTTCTTGTACTCGTTGGAAAGCTAACGACGAGCCCGATAAAAAAACGACTAGCTCATGCCAGTCGCCCTCCAAGACCCCGAAAATCAGCCATCTTTGGACCTAAATCTGCGCCACAAGTTTTTGGTTTCTGTTTTTGCCCTTTTTCTTGGTCTTCCTTTCTGAATTTGGATTTTGCTTCAACTGAAAAGTTGTAGATCTCGTCGAAACCTTTCAAATAAGTATATATAAGCCATATAAAACTTTGCTATTTTATCTTTTTAGACTAGTTGTTTATATTGCATTGGTATATAAAATTTTGTGCTCTAATTCACAGACGGTTCTATATATAGAACCGTCTGTGATATTCATTCATCACAGACGGTTCTATATATAGAACCGTCTGTGATAATCTGACCGCTGGGCCCGTCGATCCTCCTCAACCCATTCCTAGCCAATAGAAATCCACCAATCCTCACTCCACGGATCGTAGCTCCGCCTCTCTGTTCCCGCGCCAAAAATTTTGAGTTCCCGCCTCTCCCTCCCCTATAAATATAACCTCCTTGCTGGTCTCCTCTTCCTTGCAGTCCTCCTTGCTGGTCTCCTCTTCCTTGTAGTCCTCCTTGCTGTTCTCCTCCTCCTTGCTGTCCTCCTTCTTGCTGTTCTCCTCCTCCTTGCGGACGACGCACAAGTCTACGGAAGGCAAGACACCGCAGAAGCAACTAGCTCGTGCCAACCATGCAGACGCTCAATCATCGCCGACGATGGTGGGCGTCAAAGACATCCAGCTCATGCGTTGCATTAGGGGCGAGAAGGCATAAATGATCTTTGCTTTTTTTTCTGTTCTTGTTGTGTATCCTGCTCGTTGTTTTCGGATATTGTAATGGGATGTTTTATGTTTGTGAAATGAATTGAGATGTAAATTGGATGTATACATGTACATGTTGATCTACTTGTTTCAGAGGGCATGGCTAGCATTTCCTGAGGCTAGCCAATAAACAGAAATAGGTTTAGGAGTAGATCACAATCGGTTTTTAACTAAAAACCGTCTATGATAGTTATAATCACAGACGGTTTTTAGTTAAAAACCGTCTATGATATATAGTTATCACAGACAGTTTTTAGTTAAGAACCGTCTGTGATATGTAAATTTACATATCACAGACGGTTCGAAAATCGTCTGTGATGCCCTCGTATTATTATTGACCCATAAATTCAGACGGTTCACAAAACTGTCTGTGATGACGTTTTTGAACCGTCTGTGATGACCTTTTCTGTAGTAGTGTGTGCTTGACTTTTGGTTGGTTTTGATCCCTCTTCTTTCCTTCTTGTGATCTTGCTGTGCCAAGGACATGTAAGAAATGGAGATAATCCTTGAGAATATATCTCCACCCATATAGTCACTTTGATAGCAAGATTCACGAGAAAACCTGTTTTTGCTTGATTTGGCCTCAAAGTGTGATTTCTTAATCCGAGGGTTTTTACGTGATTTTCTTCATGCTCTTGCTTGCTGAGACATGTGGGAATATATTTAAAGCCATCTTAGCCATAGTTCACCCACGTGCATGTTGTATTCACCGATTTTGGTTTTGGCTCGGTTTCGGTGCACCTTTCCTTCAAACTAAAATATGTCTTAATTTTGGCCATAATTTTTACGATCATTTATTAGAATAGGTTCTTGATAACCTAGAGAAGATCCCTACAAAATTTCATGTCATTTGGATTTACGAATCAAAAGTTCCATCAATTTTCTTTTTGAACTTGGCTGATTTTAGTGTTCATCATTGAAAGGAAGTACCAACAGAGGTACTTTCAATTTTTGGAAGTACCACAATTATAACAAAGGTACTTCTGATTTCTCTGATTTTTCTCCAAAACTTCATATGTTTGCTTTGCTTGTTTGGTGTTGGTTTCTCACTCCAACTTCATAGCTTTGTAGCTATTGGAGTGAAAGAGTATTAAATACTTCGAGAAAGTTAGAAGGCACCATTCACCCTCCCCCTCTTTTGCCATATTCGGTCTTTCATCGTCAGAGTCCATAACATGTCTGAAGTTTTCTCTCTTCTGCTCCTAAATAACCAGCAAGAGCAAGGAGCATTGAGCGCCTCCACTGCACGTGAGCTCCACCCCTACTCCACTAATATTCCACCTATCATACCAAGCTTCGCTACCTGTTCACGGTTCGAGGTTGCCCCACTCGCACTCCAGAACGGCTATGTGATCCAGCTGGATTCAGCCGGAGTTGCGGACAGTGAGTAGAGGATAGCTCGACTACACATCGATCTCCATGCGCAAGCTTCCAGTGGTGAGGTTGTTGCATGTATTTGTCAACTATGTTGTAGGCTTGTAGCCTCTTTCTTCGTATATTGCAGGATCTGTTCTGATTTGTTGTGGATTTGTTTCTTGGTTGTTGCATTTTTCATTACAACATTTTGATTTCATGTATGCAACAATCAGTAGAATAATTGCAACATTAATATTTTTAATCTACAAATATACGGTTTTTTTGTTGCAATCGTTAGATGCAATGTGTGTTCTCGAGTTATTTTTTACAAGCATCCTTCCAAATTATTACATGTGTTTTTAAAATGTTGCAAAGCTTATGGCATTGTGGATTAATGTTTTTTCAAACTTTCGTGCTAGTTTTTCAGGTATATCTATATATACAAATGGAATCTATAATTTTTAAGTGAATTTTTACAAGAAATTGGCTCACCCCTTCCTATTTTTCGAGATCAAAGTACTTATGTTGCATATGTTATCATGGCACATTGCGCCGATGCGTACGATGATAATTCCCATGTACATCCGAGCGCTAGTCGCATTGCAAATAGACGTTAACAAACAGTACAATTAGTAGATGAACAGTAAGGACATCGATCAGGCCATATCACTGGAATTCTAGCGTAGTATGTACGAAGCGTCTCGCCAATGGCCAGTACACATTTTGGCTTCTAGTGCACAACTACATGGAAACAACTTGTATCTCGTCTCCATTCTCAGATAAGGAAGCTAATTTCTTCCTCGGCGACGACAGACGAGCTTTCCACTCATTTTCGTGGAGGAGAAATAATTCTTATTATCTTATACGCTATACTACGTACTTATACATAGATCCATCTGTACCCGTGGACTGACGACTACTGACCAAGGAAACAACGATGCATACCCCTCATCGGCATGCACGTCCGTATCCAGCAGTCGCCGCCTCGCAGGTTCTACGGTCCAGTTGCGTACACCCAGTTGCGTCCACGTGCCAAGTTCATACGGAACTGTGCATGTTTCCGCTCGTGCTCGACCTTGACCTGATCTGGTAGTGTGTGGTGAGGTCAGGTGTACGGTGCGGTCAGGTTCGCTGTATCCCTGCCCGCGTGTTTGGCCGCTTGATCACTTCAACTTTTGACGCGCACGGGGCTTCCATTCCATTCCTAGGAGCAGTGCAGTACGAGCTGCGTGCGATCTATGCGACCATTTCGTAGTGATCGGCGCAACTCCGATCGAGTTGTTTCTGTAAGCCTCCACCATAAATATGAGCGCATGCGCATCAGGCTAGCCACATCACAAAGTGCAAGAACGCCAGAGCGATCGAAAGCGAACAGCCAGAGACAAGCGAACCAGACAAGCTAGCCTTTTTTAAAGAGGAAGGATTCGCACGCAGGTCTTTGTTTTTTTGCAGCCCTAGGTAGCTAGTTATTTAATTAGTGTTGAGGTCGTAGCAAGCCATGGCGCCCGTGCACGTTCCGGAGTTCAACAGCAACGGATCCCTGACCGTGAACCCGGCGCCACGGGCGGTGCTCGGCCGCGGCGTGTCGTCGCTTTTGACGCCCAAGTCCCCGCTGCCGTCGTCCTACGGGAACATCGTCACCGTGCTGAGCATCGACGGTGGCGGCGTCCGCGGCATCATCCCCGGCACCATCCTCGCCTTCCTCGAAGAGAAGCTCCAGGTGAGTTCCAATGTATCATCCTGCTTACATATTACACATGCATGCATCTACGCACTCTGTCCGTTCTGACGCACCATTCTAATGGGTTATTGTTGGCGGTGTGTTTCTGTCTATAGGAGCTAGATGGACCAGACGCGAGGATCTCAGACTACTTCGACGTGATCGCCGGGACGAGCACTGGAGGGCTGGTGACCGCAATGCTCACAGCACCCAACGCCAAGGGCCGCCCTCTCTTTGCCGCCAAGGACATCAACAACTTCTACCTCGAGCACTGCCCAAAGATCTTCCCTCCCGTCAGGTGAGGATTACAGCCTACAAATTATTACTCTCCGGTCACAAAAAAAATAACATTTTTGTTACGTGAAGGTGAGCTTTATAAATTTTGTCTTTCGATATCTTTACAAATATTTAGATATACAAAAATAATATATGTAGATTTATTTTAAAATGTACTTTAATTAATACACGATTATATAAGATTTTATAAATATACTACACTAAAAACATAGTGATCAAACTTGTGGTTTGAAAACCATATATACCGATGACCAAAAGCTCACTTATCTGTGACCGGAGGGAGCAATGACTAATGAGCTTGTTGGCACAAAATTCAGGTCGGCATATAAGCATAACCTAGTAGAAATTGATTAACTTGTACATATTGTGCAGCAACGGACCTATAGGCTTGTTGAAGGGCGCGACGGGGCCAAAGTACAACGGCAAGTACCTCCACTCGATCGTGCAGAAGCTGCTCGGCGAGACGCGAGTCAGCCAGGCGCTCCAAAACATCGTCATCCCCACCTTCGACATCAAGCTCCTCCAGCCCACCATCTTCTCCAGATACGATGTACGTCCAAGCAAATACGCGACGCGCTCATCATCGATAACATGCTGCCTGCACCGCACTTACGTGATGAGTTGAATGAAATTTACATGTAACAGGCGCAGAACGATGTCTCCAAGAACGCTCTTCTGTCGGACGTGTGCATCAGCACGTCTGCCGCGCCGACTTACCTCCCCGGGCACCGCTTCGAGACCAAGGACAAGGACGGCAAGCCACGGGCCTTCAACCTCATCGACGGAGGCGTCGCTGCAAACAATCCGGTAAGTGTCAGTTAACGTGTGCTAAGTGCTACCATCAACAATGTGGATTTATTAGCGAGCTGGAAGGTCCACATCGCAGTACACAGAATCGATCTTAAACACGTGGCTGATTCATTTCCACACCTCCTTCGCATAGCCACAAGCAAACCTAGTGTCTGTACGCAGTGTAGCGCGCATAAGTTATACGATTAACAAACTGAATTTAAGTGCTCCTCCAGTAACGAACACATATTGTTTTAAACAGAGATAGTCAAAACTTTAAAACTCTGATTATCAATATTTTTCTAAATATTTAAATTGTATACACGAAAGTCAAATATGTAAATTTATCTAGAAAAGTACTTTCATAATATTAAATAGGAAACTGATAATTAAAATTGTATTTTAAAGACCGTATCGGATATTTAAAATAACATGTACTTGTGGTCTGCAACAGGAGTACTTGTTAAGCAAACGACAAAAGTCATTGCATTGGCTCGTTGGGCTTTTCGATCTGAACTCTGTGCAAATAGTACCGCACAGGCACAGTTGTTTTGACTTCTTGTGGTGCTGACGTGTACTCGTTTTGGATAATTTGACACAGACGCTGCTGGCTATGACGAATGGGGCTTCCCTATCCCCTTTTCCCTATCCCCCTCCCTATCCCCTCAATCCAAACCACTCATATCTCATCCAATGGCTAATTATTTTTTTGTATTTTCATTATTTGTCTATCCATCATAAATAATACAAAAATATAGAAAAAACAAAATTTATTTTTATTATAATTTTTTTTACAGAAATTATAATTTTATTTTTTTTCTTAAAAAAATTATAATAAAAAAATAAATTTTATTTTTTCATGTATTTTTGTATTATTTATGATGGATGGACAAATGATGAAAATATAAAAAAATCCTAACCATTGGATGAGATGTGAGTGGTTTGGATTGAGGGGATAGGGAGGGGATAGGGAAAAGGGGACAGGGAAGCCCCATTCGGCTATGACCCATGTAAGCAAGCAGATCATACTTGGCAACCAGGACTTCTTCCCCATCAAGCCGGCGGACTATGGCAGGTTCATGATCTTGTCGTTGGGCACCGGCTCAGCCAAGATCGAGGAGAAGTTCGACGCTGCCGAGTGCAGCAAGTGGGGCATCCTCGGGTGGCTCTACAAGAAGGGCGCCACGCCGCTGATCGACAGCTTCAGCCAGGCCAGCGCCGACCTCGTCGACATCCACGCCTCCGTGCTCTTCCAGGCGCTGCACTGCGAGAAGGGATACCTCCGCATCCAGGACGACGAGCTCAAGGGCGACACCGCGTCCGTCGACGTCTCCACGCCGGAGAACCTGAACCGGCTCGTCGACGTCGGCAAGGCGCTGCTGAAGAGGCAGACATGCAAGGTGAACGTCGAGACCGGCATGAACGAGCCCGACATGAACAGGGGCACTAACGAGGAGGAGCTAGTGCATTTCGCCCGAATGTTGTCACAGGAACGCCGGGTCAGGCTCCAGAAGAAGGCCAACAAACAGTAAACATGGATGGAATATATGTGTCAAATACTCCATTCGTTTAGTAAATGCCAGGCAAACAAGCTTGTATTCATTCATTTTTATATGCATAATTATTTCTCGTGTATACGTACCGAAGAAATTTTATCACAGTACCGTGTTACTTTTATCCGGAGCAAATGTGTACGAGGCTTTCTATGTTTCATCCAGTAGAGGTTGGGCTTGTATGGTAACGGCTGCAGCTTATGGCTTTTGGATGGAATTTTTGAATTTTGGTTGTTTACGGTACAGATTACGGAGAGAGAGATACTAACTTGCGATTTTGGCTGGTACAGATATTGGGCTTTTAACATGTACATCGTTTAACTTGTAGACCCCGTCTTGAGAAAATACTCTGTTTAAAAGTTAGGTACTGTAGCAAAAGACAAAAGTCATCAGCTTTGGAGGAAAAGAACAGGCCCGTTATCTCGTGGCTTGTGATACATTATTGCTAACTATTGTGTGGGAGTTTTGTTGGACCCGATATGGTAATCAGAGGGAGAGAGATAAATGATGCATTCAAATTCAACATCTCAGAAGATATTTCAAAATTTTCACTCCATTAGCTATTAAAAGCTAGGAAAACTAGTAAAACCAATTGTCTATGCAATCGTGCAGTAAGACACTACAACTCTGATGCCATTAAAAATATGAATGTATTTGTAATAAAACCGTGGCAGTTTCAATTGTAGCCCCTCGTACAATTTGTTCGCGACCATCAAATATCTTCTGAGAATATTTTTTAGCACAAAAAAGTGAGAATACTTGACTAGCATATTTAGATTAAGCATCACAATCCACAAGTTACATGGTAAACCCTAGAAAATCGTAGTAAAAATCCACATAAATAAATGACGCAACTCATGGTTGATGTAAATAAAACTCTAGCAGTTAGCTGGAAAACTGATGTGGCACAATAGCTGAGCTATGCAACACATTGTAGTGCGCAAAGAGAAATATAAAATTTTCTGTTTAGGCATTTACATATCTCTGAAGCATCATAAGTGAAACCCTGTTAGGACTAGTCAAGCTACCAGCTAGTTTTGATAATCACAAGTCAAAAGTCAAAACTATCTCTGCAAGATGCAAATCAAGAAAATCAAACAGAGCCAGTAAAGGTCAAGTTTGAATTAGTCTATGGAGTTTTTTTTCCTGAGCAAAACGGTTGGAAACACGGGCACCTGGAAGGCTGGAACTCCATTCTCACAGAAGGAAGCTAGTCTCTTCCCCCGGCTGCTCCCTCGAAAAAAAAAAGGAAAATCTTCCATCGGCGTCTAACGCACGGCACGGGCTTTCCATGCATCTTCGTGGACCTGGCCGATAACGATCAAACCGCCATTTATACGTGCCCACATACATGCGTGCGTACGTGCGTATCCGGCACTACTCGCCACGCAGGTTCTACGGCCAAAGTAAACGAAAGTAGAATTAATAAGTTCACAGGCCAGGCTCAAACAACAGTCTTGCGCTCGTGCGTCCGCGACCACGACCGGGTTTGCACGGTGCCCGCCCGCGTGTTTGTCTGCGTCAATTCAACTTTTGGCTCGCACTCAACAACCGGCACGCGGCTGGATGCTTCCGATCGATGCTCGGGGAGCACGACCTTTTCCAAATGATCGATGGATCCGCACGTATAAATTACGGTGCGCATGCACATCAACCAAGCCACTTCACAAATTGAGTGCGATAGCGAGGCGGACAGCCAACTACAAGCAAAGGCAGACAAGTTTCTTGTTGTAAAGCGAAAGAGTCTCCCTAGATTTTGTTTGGAAGCGCTAGCTGGTGTAGTGCGCTCTGAGGTTCACAGCCATGGCGCCCATGCAAGTGCCGGAGCAGAGCAACGGGTCCCTGACCCTGAACCCGGTGCAGCGGGCGCTCAGCCGCGGCGTGTCGGTGCTATCGACGCCCAAGTCCCCGCCGCCGTCGTACGGGAGCATCGTCACCGTGCTGAGCATCGACGGTGGCGGCGTCCGCGGCATCATTCCCGGCACCATCCTCGCCTTCCTCGAAGAGAAGCTCCAGGTGAGTTTCCTGCTGCATGCATGTATTTGTGATAAACCAATAGATTCTAATAGGTCGTTGTTCGTCTGCGTGTTTGTAGGAGCTTGATGGGTCGGAGATGAGGCTGGCGGACTATTTCGACGTGATCGCCGGGACGAGCACCGGAGGGCTGGTCACCGCGATGCTCACGGCGCCCAACGCCAAGGACCGCCCGCTCTTCGCCGCCAAGGACATCAACGACTTCTACCTCAAGCACTGCCCAAAGATCTTCCCTCCCGTCTGGTGAGGATTACATGACTTGCACATACAAATCAAAAGGCAAACTCCAGCGAGTTTGTGTCAGCATCACCTCAATGAAAGTCATCACGATCGACTATATGTATGTGTGTGTTGTGTTGTGCAGCAAAGGGCTTATGGGCTTGTTGAAGAGCATGGCGGGACCCAAGTACGACGGCCAGTACCTCCACTCGATCGTGAAGGAGCTGCTCGGCGACACGCGGGTCGGTCAGACGCTCAAAAACATCGTCATCCCCACCTTCGACATCAAGCTCCTCCAGCCCACAATCTTCTCAACCTACGAGGTTTGTGAAAAAAATGTAAATCACCAACTATGACATGTTGCATCCTGCTTATGTTCATGAAATTTGTATAGGCCCATAAGGATGTCTCCAAGAACGCTCTCCTTTCGGACGTGTGCATCAGCACGTCCGCCGCGCCGACCTACCTCCCAGGCCACCACTTCGAGACCAAGGACAAAGACGGCAAAACCCGGGCCTTCAACCTCATCGACGGAGGCGTCGCCGCAAACAATCCGGTAAGCCTATAGTCAGCAACGATCTGAAATCTGGACTGAATTTACTTGTCAAACAAAACAAAAGTCGTCACATCAATTAGCTTGTTGGACTTGTTAATCTAAACTTGCCTTACAATATCACACAGAATTGACCTGTTGAGACACTCATGTACTGTATGCCATATCTGACTACTTGACACGTGCAGACGCTGCTGGCGATGAACCATGTAAGCAAGCAGATCCTACTGGGCAACCAGGACTTCTTCCCGATCAAGCCGGCTGACTATGGAAAGTTTATGATCCTGTCGCTAGGCACCGGCTCGGCCAAGATCGAGGAGAAGTTCGACGCCGTCGAGAGCAGCAAGTGGGGCATCCTCGGGTGGCTCTACAAGAAGGGCACCACGCCGCTGATCGACAGCTTCAGCCAGGCCAGCGCCGACCTCGTCGACATCCACGCCTCCGTTCTCTTCCAGGCGCTGCACTGCGAGAAGCACTACCTCCGCATCCAGGACGACGAGCTAAAGGGTGACACGGCCTCCGTTGACGTGTCCACACCGGACAACCTGAATCGGCTCGTCGACGTCGGCAAGGCGCTCCTGAAGAGGCCGGTGTGCAAGGTGAACGTCGAGACCGGCAAGAACGAGCCTGACATGAAAAGGGGCACCAACGAGGAGGAGCTGATCCATTTTGCCAAGATGCTGTCTGAGGAGCGCAAGGCCAGGATCCAGAAGAAGGGCTACCAGCAGTAAGCATGGATGGGATATGTATGCCAAGTACTCATTTGTGTAGTAAATGCCAGCCAAACAAGCTTGTATTCGTTCATTTTAATATGCCTTAATTATTTCTCGTGTAGATGTACCAGACAAATTGTGTCGCGATACAAAGTTATCTTTATACTGTAAGTACGATGTTTCCTATCTTACGGTATGCTAGTGTCTCTGTGATCCTCACTCTTGTTATAAATATGTTTTTTAGACATCGACACATACACAAAATACCACTTTAACTACTAATTTATATTATAATATATTTAAAAAATCTAATAACATTATGAAAGCACTTTTTAAACAAATCTACATACACGATTTTTATGTATCTAATATAAATATTTAAAAGTTATCATAGATAAAGTTCTAAAAGCTTTAATGTATATATTTAAAACGACATATATTTATCCTCGGAGGAAATAACTTACATGGAGTGTTGCTCCTTTTGAGACACAGTAAGCGCACACAAGGCGATAATGATGTGTCCTGCCTGCCCGATTTTAGATCCTCTGACATTGCCAAGGGAAAGGCAGAGTGACATTGGGTGAATATGAACCGTCTGATGAAAAAACAACGGTCTAGATCAATCATTGTAGCGCTACATTATTTTTGTACAGTAAGCTACAGTAATTTTATGTAGCTTACTGTACAAAAATACTGTAGCGCTACAGTGATCGATCTAGACCGTTGTTTTCCCATCAGACGGTTCATATTCACCCAATGTCACTCTGCCATTCCCTTGGCAACGTCAGAGGATTCGCTTCCGTCCTGCCCACATTTGCAATTTCTGGAACCTTCTTTTGTGCGCTTAGACATAGGTTATCAAACTTGTGCATCCGCAAAAATAGTAATTGTCTACCACGGGATATAGAATTTTTTAAATAATCTATTTTTATTCTGAAATTATACCTGCAATTTTTTTCAAAAGTAGCATCATGTCGCTGAACCGTTGGGCGACTTGCCCCTATCGTTCAATGGTCGAGCGACACAAAAGTAGTAGCTATGCTGTTGGGCGATTGGGATGCAGTTGCCTAACAGTTGGACGACATGTTCTGCCGCCTAACCGTTAGGCGACAACTCATCCAGTCACCTAACTATTCAGCAACTAAAACCTACTTTTATGTAATCCTTTTAAAAAAAATTAAAGTTAACCCCTCACGAACTATCCATAACTTAAAAATAGAGAATGTATATGTGAACAATGTATAATATCATCCTTTCAACTGAGCATACACACACACACACCCCATGGTGTCCAGACTCTATGATTGAGAATTTCTATCCATGATTAAGACTTTCCATCCATAATTGATTCAGCATGCTAAATCAATGAATTCCTTTTCAAATCGATGTATTTTTGAATTAATGAATGTTAACGGGTTTGCGTGATATATTATATATCATTGCACTTGTACGCATTTAAAAGCAACCTAAAGGCAGGGAGGCTTGGTGCCTAGACACCATAGTGCCCTATTTCAGTAATAATCCTTTTGTGGATTGATAACCTTCGACACTTCAGTGTATATATCCATCACAAACACCCGTACAATATTTCAAGGGCTTGTCGCAGAAGTGATACATAATGCATCGTGAAAAATGAGTAATATGTGGATTATGTGGTACAACATGAGGCACACGGATGGATATATGCTAGAAAGTACCACTGATAAAAGATGTATAGACATTTCGTGCCTACTTGCAGAACTCATATTTTCATGTTGTTGGATGCCTTGGTATGCGAAGAATTGAATGCAAAAAACGACGAGATTTGAGGTTGCGAATTAAAATAGACTTTATAATAAAGCAGGAAATAACACGGCGCACAGGGTTTGGTTACATACATAAGAAACAACATCATGCACGATGCAACAAGCCAAAGTATTCCTACGATACATATGCACCTTTTTGGAATAGAAATAAATTCGACCTTCGGGGGACTAATTCGAAACGGCCCGACCTACTGCATGCACCAGCGCCATTTTTCCTTCCTTGCGAGCTCGGCGTTGAACTCCTCAGTGGCCATTGGTGAGGTGTCTATCATGGACCAAGACTTAATGCCTAGATCTAGGTTTTCTAACATAGATAACCACTCAAGCGGCGGTCACCTAACTCTTTGGGCCTCTTCAAACGTCTGGTCTAGTACTCTTCCAAGACAATGGCCCACAACGATCTGATTAACAGTTCAACTTGGTTGGGTCCTCTCTACAAGCGGTGGACCGACAAAACGGAGTAGGGGAGGCAGTGGAGCTGAGCGGCAGCTCATGCACCAGCGACGGATGATGGCAGATGGATCCAAAGAGGAATGCTCTAGATTTGAAGGCTTGTGCGATGGTGAAGCTGTTGCGGGTCTACAGGGGAAGGACAGATGGGGAGGCTCTGCTCCAGTGGTGATTGGTGAGGCAACCTCCCAGGTGATGTCGGATGGCTGCAGATCTGGAGGGTGGTGGTGGTTGGGGAAGACGGGGGGCTAGAGAGAACAACTGCAACAACGGGATGACGACTGCTACCAGAAATGCCAGATCTGAGCACAACATGATGACTTCGTTCTAGTGACCACTGTGTTGGGGAGGCCACCTTTGCCGGCGACGCGCTAACTTTGTGGCCAGAACCAGCATCTTCGTCGTCAGCATCATTAGATGGCATTGCCAACTCGAGGTGTAGAGGCAAGTAGGAGCATTGGGAAAGGCTCCAGATCTCCCAGCAACGATGAACTCCGGCGGATTCGGAGAGGAGAGGACAGTGACGGTTGGAGGAAGTCGGCGACAACTGGTGGAGGCCAGTGGCGGCTGGAAAGATGGCTGAAAAAGCTGACGAATGCCGTAGATTCCAGATCTGAGCTCAAGTTGCACTGTTCTGGCGACCACAGTGACGGGAAAGCCACCTACACCGGTGGTGGCCTAAGCTCGTGTCATTGCAGTTCGTCGCGTTTTGTAGCAGTAGTAGAACGCTAGTTGCCTCTATCGTCTCCTAGTAGCATGCGTTTTGTCAGATCCTGTGAAGACCAGACCGGATCTGGAGCCGAGGGTGTCGTTGGGCCTGCCTCACGCCGTCGCGCCCTTGTCGCATCGTGCCGTCCTAGCCCACCAATCGCCGCATCGTGGAGGATGCGGATCCGCGTGAGACCGGCACCACCAACTACCGATGCACAAAAACCATATCGGAGGGAGGAAGAGGATGAGGGGGGAGAAAGGAAAAGGGGAGGAGCTGCAGCTGGGGGCTCGACACCCTCGCCAAGGGGGTTTTGAAGGCGCAAGCCCAATCACCTGTGGGAGCCCTAAGGAAGCCTCAACTTTTTCCCTTCTTGAAATATCTTTACCTTTGGTATTCTTAATTTCTCGTAATGGTCTTGCTTACTACAGGGCCGTTTAGCCCGTTACTCGGGCTATGCCGTGCTGATCCATAGAGGCACTAAACCAAGCACGGTCTCATAGCCTCGGCCCGATTAAATTTTGAAAAAATATAAAAAATACTTTAAAATACATAAATTCAAAAAATACAAACCAAATTATATACTTATAAAATAAACTATATAAAATTCAAAAACTATAAAATAAAATTATATAAATATTAAAAAGAATGGACCATGTCGGTATAGGTTATTGGGCTAGGTCAGCACGGGTCGTTTAAGTGGTGGGCGATACTGTGCGTAGCCTAGGCTAATAGTACCGTGTTTTAGAGGGCTAGCACTAATAGCCTCTAGTAGGGGTGCAAATGGAGTGGATAATTTCTGTCTGTCCGACAGAAGGCTTGCGGAACGAATACGGAAGGGGTAGATGGGTATCTGGCACTATCCATATCCGACTCTGAAGAAAAAAAATGAAATAAGTGATATCCATCCGTATATTCTGTATGTCAAGTGATATAAGAAAGTCTGTTGTGACTTCACCTAGGAACAAGATAACATATAGGCAGATTGTCACATCTAAATAGGCAGGAGTACTGAATGTTCTTCCTTCAACATCTTAGTAATTAGTCTTTCCATGTTCGCTCTGATTGTAACATACTGTCTAATGTCCCGTACAAAGAAGCGGATACTTTCTGTCCGACCGACCATCCAAAAGATTATAGAACGGATACGAAATAGAGAAATGGATATCCGTCATTATTCGTGACCAACTCCGACTTTGAAGAAAAAATTTGAAATAGTATACAGAATAAACGATATCTATTCGTCTCCGCTTCAAATGCACCTCTAGCCTCTAGTCTTGCCTATGGCAGTGAATTTTGACAAGTCAGACGGGACATTTGCGACCGTCAGCTAAGTAAATTGAGTTGGTTTGCCCAACCGAGTAAACAATCCAAATGTACCCTTTTCTTCGTCCACGACGAAAAAGAGCTTTCCATACATTTTCGTGGAGGAGAAATTTCTCACCGCTCACCTTCCCCGATCGATCGAACCGCCATTTATACGTACGCACATACGGTCATTTGTACCGACCATCAAAAACAACGATTCGTATTGCGTACGTATCAGGCACTCGCCACGCAACGCAGGTAGAGTAAACGAACGCAGAATTGATATGGCACCACCCGAATGGATCGCGAGTTTCACGGGCCGGGTCCAAACGGAACGGGGCTGGATTATATATACAACATCTTTACCATTCCCGCGCGTGCATCATGCAACCGCGACCGGATAATATAAGCTGCACGGTGCCCCGTGCCCGCCCCCGCGTGTTTGTCGCAATTCGACTGTTGACTTGCACCCAGCCACCGAGTCGCGCGACGCGATGCTTCCAATGCGTTTGGACCGGAATATGCAGCATTTTTACTATTCCCGTGCGTGCATCAGCCACCGCGACCGGATAATGTATGGTGCCCGTGCCCGTGCCCGTGCCCGTGCCCGCGTGTTTGTCTTCTTCAATTCAACTAGTAACTTGGGGTGCAGGGCCTTTTCCTAGTGATCGATCTGTGGAATCCTCCGGTATAAATGTGGTGCACATGCACATCAACCTAGCCACATCACAAAGTAGTTCAAGTGCAGTACCGAAGCCGACGGCCGAAGACTTGCCTTTTTTTTTTCCGTGAAGCGAGAGAATCTCTTGTCGCCTATGCAAGTGCCGGGGCAGAGCAACGGGTCCCTGACCCTCAACCTGGTGCAGCGGGCGCTTAGCCGCGCCGTGTCGTCGCTGTCGACGCCCAAGACCCCGCCGCCGTCCTACGGGAGCATCGTCACCGTGCTGAGCATCGACGGCGGCGGCGTCCGCGGCATTATCCCCGGCACCATCCTCGCCTTCCTTGAAGAGAAGCTCCAGGTGAGTTCCATTATACGCATGCATGAATGCATCCAGTGGCGGATCCAGGAAAATTTTTTGAAGAGGCTGAAGTACCTTCAGCTCGACCTCAGCCTCTTCTACATTATACATCCATGGCTAAAAATTTAGGGGGGGCTCCAAGGGTCCGGTAACGGTAGGGGGGGATTGAGCCCCCCCCCCCGCCCCACCGTTGGATCCGCCCCTGAATGCATCTAGGCATGCTGTCCGTTCTTACTTCTGATGCACCAGTTCTAATCGGGTCTTGTTGTGGGTGTGCGTCTGTAGGAGCTAGATGGACCGGACGTGAGGATCTCAGACTACTTCGATGTGATTGCCGGGACGAGCACCGGAGGGCTAGTGACCGCCATGCTCACCGCGCCTAATGACGAGGGCCGCCCTCTCTTCGCCGCCAAGGACATCAACAACTTTTACCTCGAGCACTGCCCGAAGATCTTTCCTCCCGCCAGGTGAGGATTACAACCTAGCAGTAATTAGCTAACTTGCATGCACACAGAGTTCATACCATGAGCCTTCAGCTTAACTTTTAGGCCCTGTTTGGTACAGCTTCACCAACAGCTTCATGAGCTGTTGTGAGCTGTTTTTTGCCAAACACCCTTTTTGCAAACAGCTTTATGGGTGAAGCTCCTTTTTTTCTGCTCTCACAAAGGAATGGGGAGAGGTGAAGCTGAAAAAAGTAGCTTTTCACAGCTCTCTCCCTCAGGCCCGTAGTCCTAGGAACCCACTGCCCCTCTGGTTCACCAAAATTACACGCATTTGCCACTAGTCCATCTCGTTCACCTCTCCCGTTCACGAAACATAAACAAGGCACTAATATTGCTTCCTAATGATTTTAATTTTTTATTTTAATGTTTTAATTCATACTCATTCAAATATATTATTTTTTAATTCATATGACCATATACAAACATACAACTCCAAATGTTAGAACAAGTCAGGTAGACAGGGGCATCTTGGACAATTGCCCTCTCTCAGCCATGCATGAAGCTGTTGGTGAAGCTGTTTTGCCAAACAGTTTTCCAAAATAGATTTAGCTTCATCGGTGAAGCTGCTCGTGAAGCTGAAACAAAAAAAAACAGTTTCACTAGTGAAGCTGAGCTGTGCCAAACAGGACCTTAGCTTGACGAGTGTATATTGTGTTGTGCAGGAAAGGGCCTTTGGGCTTGTTGAAGAGCATGGCGGGACCCAAGTACGACGGCCAGCACCTCCACTCGGCCGTGAAGGAGCTGCTCGGCGACACGCGGGTCGATCAGACGCTCAAAAACATCGTCATCCCCACCTTCGACATCAAGCTCCTCCAGCCCACAATCTTCTCAACCTACGGCGTATGTGAAGAAGAAAATACATCTACATATAACTCATCACTACTTCATGTCGCCTGCACGGTTGCACCGTACTTATGTCCATGAAATATTTTGTACAGGCCCGTAAGGATGTCTCCAAGAACGCCCTTCTCTCTGACGTCTGCATTAGCACGTCCGCCGCGCCGACTTACCTCCCCGGCCACCACTTCGAGACCAAGGCCAAAGACGGCAAGGCCAGGGCCTTCAACCTCGTCGATGGAGGCGTGGCCGCAAACAATCCGGTAAGCGAGCATGCGTATCTGTATATATCTGGTCAGGCAACAATCTGAATCCACAGCAAATTTGATTGTTAAACAAAACAGGGTCGTAACATCAATATTTAGCTTGTTGGACATGTTAATCTAAACTTGCCTTACAAAATGTCAAAATATTACACGGAATTGACTTTTTGTGACACTAATGTACTGTGTGCCCTGTGTCTGTCTGACGACACATGCAGACGCTTCTGGCGATGACCGACGTAAGCAAGCAGATCCTGCTGGGCAACGAGGACTTCTTTCCGATCCAGCCGGCGGACTACGGCAAGTTCATGATCCTGTCTCTGGGCACCGGAACGGCCAAGATCGAGAAGAAGTTCGACGCTGCCAAGTGCGGCAAATGGGGTATCTTCGGGTGGCTCTACAACAAGGGCGCCACGCCACTAATCGACAGCTTCAGCCAGGCCAGCGCCGACCTCGTCAACGTCCACAACTCGGTGCTCTTCCAGGCGCTGCACTGCCAGAAGCGCTACCTCCGCATCCAGGACGACGAGCTCAAGGGTGACACGGCCTCCGTCGACGTGTCCACGCCGGAGAACCTGAATCGGCTCGTCGACGTCGGCAAGGCGCTGCTGAAGAGGCAGGTGTGCAAGGTGAACATCGAAACCGGCGAGAACGAGCCCGACACAAAAAAGGGCACCAACGAGGAGGAGCTGATCCATTTCGCCCGGATGCTGTCGGAGGAGCGCAAGGCCAGGCTTTCGAAGGAGGGTGTCTAATTAAGGCCCCGTTTGGCACGGCTCCACTTCACAAGTAGAGCTGTTTTTTTTGACTTCACAAGTGGAGTTGGGTGAAGCTACTTTTTTCAGCTCCACCCAAGGAGCTACTTTTGTCTCAGCAGGTTTTAAGGGACTCCTTGGGTGGAGCTATTTTGTTGTACCCCGTTTGGCACAAAACAGCTCCAAACAGCTCCAGGAGCCGGTGGTGGAGCTGTGCCAAACGGGGCCTAAATTCTCCATCTTACAAATTATAGAGAAATTCGAGCCTCACAAAAGGATTAGATAGGAGAAAAATGGGACTATATTTATTGTAATGTCGTGAGTATAATCAGCTCTTGATGGGCGATATAAAATAGATGCTACTAGCTTTAGTTTTGCTATTTCTTACCTCCGCTTCCTACTGTTTTATCGAGAGATCCTCTTTTCCTCTTCTCCTGTAAGGCTTCAATAGCGCCTAAGGGGTGTTGGTTGTCTACTAGAATAGACGTCTTATCGATTCCTTATATCCGGTCGAGGAATCGGTTGCTGTCAGAGAGAGACCTCACAATAATTGTTGATCGGTTATTATTAGTGGGAGAAAAGTGTATAGATAACTATGTTGCGGTTGTAATCAGAGGTATAGGGCCAAATCGTGGTACGGTTAGAGGGGATAGAGGCTCACATGGTCTATTTCACCGTACGAGGGGGTGCCTGATGACAAGCCCACATATCGGGCTATAGAACCTCTGAATGATGCCTGGTCGGGTAAATGAATAGTAGTCCTCCAACCAGGGGTACTCGGGTAATGTTGCTAGGTGATATACGACCATACTAACTTAGAGTCTTAATTATGTATTAAAATTGTATTTAATAAATTATCCAATTCTCGTCAAGTAGCCTCCAAACTTTAAGTTATTTCGTGACATAGAATCTTTCAATTGGAATACAAGTTGAGAGGTCTTTTTGATGATAGTCATATGAAAGAGAAGTTTTTTCTTTCACTTGAAGTTAGAAAAGGTAACTTGAAGTGTAGTGGAACTGAAAGGTTTATATCTGTTAGGCACTGTTCCTATGACCACTAATTTTGGTTGTGGGGAAGTCTTTATAAACCGAAGCGATACCTTTTGAGTTTCATGTTTTCTAGAAAATCTTTCGAATTCCTCAGCTTTCCTCTGTTTTTCTTCACCCTACCGACCTTCGATCTTGGTTTTTTTTCTTTCCCAATTTTCCTAGATCCCCACTAGATCTAAGACATCCGTAATGAAAATGTCTGAATTGATCTCCGAATATCCTAGGTCTGAACTAGGATCAAAGAGGTTGAAGGCCTTGGAGAATGTGGGATTCATTCTCGACCAAATCTTAATTCCATCGAAGACAGCGATGGGCGAGAATTTTCCTAATGGAAGGGATGGCAAGGTACCCATATTCTGGGCATACGTAGACCTTCCTATTGGAGGTGGTCGAGTTCAGTGGGATCAAATTGGTGAACTTGACTCCTAATTCGATCACCATACTCTGCATCTTTTGTGTATCTATGTGAGGCATAACTAGGAATTTTCGGCAAACCTGAAGCTCTTTAGATACTACTACCATATGCCTGGAAGGGCCAGGAAGGCGGGAGCGTCGCCTAGGAGTTGCTTCCTGTGCCTTCACAACGAAAAGGTGATGGAGTACATTCTAATGTACTTGGAGTCTTCCTGGTCATCATGGAAGAAGTTTTAGTTCTATATAATGGTGAGCAAGAAAGATAACCTATCATTCACAGGAAGGATTGTGGTGGAGGGCTCGGAGTGGAGGACCTCTCCTAAGGAGGGAAGGATACAACAATTGGTCAACACCATCGTGCATATGAAGGATAAGGGATTGACTTCATAGCACGTGGTGAGATACTTCGCCATGTGCCGAATCAGTACTTCGAAATCACGTGATCATATCATGCTATGGTATGAAAGCACAAAATATTGGACAGGGACTCCTCGGAAGATGACCATCAAGAATTCCAACTGGTTAAAAATGTTTTGTTTAATAGTGCTTTTCTGACTTGTAGTTTTCCTTTTTGGTTTTGTAGCCTTATCCCCTTTGGAGATAAGGGAAAGGGTGATGGTGATCTGCAAAGGGGAACTCGAGTAGAAAGGAGTCCCTCTGATCTTGACGGTTATCTCTCCAGAGGATATGATCGAGAGACTCAAGGTAATCAATGATATCTGTAACCCAAATCTATCTTCTGATTAGAGTGTTCTCATGTTATTGGTATATGCAGATGATCGAAGTAGATGACTCTAAACTGAAGGAGGGCACACAAGAAATTGCGCGGACCCCCAAGAAACGACGACTTGTAAAGAAGTTGTATGGGATGTCGGGATCTTTTCTTGCCCCTTTGATCACCCAAGCGCATCGAGCTGACTCGAGCAGAACGTGAATTTGAACTTTTCTTATTGTTGAAATTTAGTGCATAATAAATTATTTTAATTGTTATCGAGATTCAACGAGCCGAGCTCGAACCCAGATCCAGGCTCAGACCCCAACTCGAGCTTCTACCAAGCTCAAGTCTGGAAGGCCAGGCTTGCTCGAGCTCGGCTTGTTTATAGCCCTAAAGAAGACAACTATCTAAAGGGCCTATTCATATTGGTTTTACTAATGGCTTTGGTTTTAGCTTATAAATAGCAACAACTTGTAGAGAGCCATACGGAGAAAGAGAAACTCGAGTGCGACTTTGAATGATATAAATAAAGTCACTACAGTGTGTACTACAATCGACTAGTAGACCACACATTGAAAAGACACCCATTATAAAGTTATGTACTGTAGAAAATTATTTACTATAGAAAAATAGCTTTTAAAAACCATTATGAATAGAGTCTCAAAAGTTACAAATCCTAATCATAATCATAAAAATTTTACTCTGATCACTCTTTTTTCTTTGGCAACTACGCATGCCTCATTCTTTTTAGCTTATGGTTTATGGCTTATAGGTTCACTCGAACAAATAAACGGGATAGCTTCTCCATCGCCATTTCAAAACGGCTTATCGGATTAGCCTTTTCGAAGTGGATTATCAATTTATTGATATTCGGTTCATTTACACGAATATTCGTGTTAGAACCAGAAACTATAAGTCATAGTCATAAGTCGCAGCTAAAAAAACCAACCTAGAAACATCATGATTATTTAGTGTCCACATCGTAGAGGTTACTATAGAGATGTATTGTTCGGGGTGAGGTTACTATAGAGATGTATTGTTCGGGGTCAATGTCGAACTTATAGAATGTGATTCGAGCTACTTTTCCATGAAAGCATAGCTACGTATCACTATGTTTCTGGTTGAAAAAAATATTACGTTTCTAATGCTCTTATAAAATATTACATTGAATTACCTAAAATTAGTGAACACCAGCGCTAAATCTTAGACTTGAATCTTGGTGGCCTAGGTGCATATGCATGTCTGCCATTTGACCACAGGCCAACTTCCAAATGTTAACCCTAAAAGGCCCATGTATCACAAGAGCAAAAATTTCTATTACTCCCACCTTTCTTTTTTACTTGTTTTTTTTATTTTTTATGGTCTTCGAGATACAACTTTAACCACTACTTTTTATAACTTTACACTACGGAATACTAATAAAATTATAATATTATAAAAGTATTTTTAACAACATATCTAATGACAGAAATTTCATATAACCAATCTAGATAGTTTTGAGTCTATTGGTGATCTAACTTTAAAAAGTTTGACAGTATGGGGAAATCAAGTAAAATAGAATGGAGGGAGTATATTAAAGAAATTATAAGCCATCTAAGTTGCATCTTTGATAACAAATTTAGCTATATAAATGCGCGGGCCACTTCGGTAGTTAGTGATAAAAGTTGTACTTTTGGAACTGTGATGATATTCAAAATGTAAGAAAATTAAGGGAGTAATTGTTGGCGGTTGGCCGTAGCGATCACGCTGCGGTTGCTAATTGGGTGTACGGAACAAATTACTAGGTGAAAGCTGCTGGCAGTAGAGAACTCTGTTCAAGAGTTACGGCATATTTTTTTTGTTATGATTTATGTTTTATGGTTTTGACTTAAGATTTTAGCTATAGTATAAATATTCATATGAATAAATTGAAAGCTGCTAAACTACTTGTAAAAAGTTATCTTGATAAGCTGTTTTAAAACAGTGACGCAAAGAAAATGTTAGGTTTGTTTATTTAAGGTAAGTTATAAACATAACCTGTAAATTGAAATAAGTTGAAAAGGGGTTACTTCACGAGTACGAAACGTGCATGCATGCACCAGCTCAAAAAATGAAATCTACGTGCTGTCCTGTTATGAGACGAAGTACCTATGCTACTGGTCACGACGCACGAGTCATGTGACTGATCAGTACTCCTACGTACTTAATGTGCGTGCGCAAATCAGACGAACTGCTCATATAAAGAACTATTTTTCCTAATTTAACTTTTGCATATCTATTTTATAAATATAGCCTCTATTTAGATCTAATGAGCTCAGTAGTTACCACCGAATTAGGAAAAATCCTACCAAGCTCTAGTAGCTCGATAGCAGCAGCTACCGAGCACCCCCACTACGGCAGCAAAATTAATTTCCAATATTAGTGCTAATTAAAGCTCATGATCAGTACTAATTAAATACGATTGCATTAATTAAGCATAAACACTAATCTGGCCAGCGACATGCCGAGCTCCACTATCTCGGTAGGTACCTACCATCCTCGGCAAGTCTAAGGAGGAGGCTAGATTTGCAAAACGATTGATCATCGACTAAATTTGAAAAAAAATAGCTACAATATCATATGCGTGAACAGTTCGAATCAGACATCTAAGGTTTACTATAGAAGGAACAATTGTAGTACTAGTACAAAAAGCCTCGCAAAGCCCCGGTTAAACCCTTAGCCTCTACCTGCTTTTATATACTAGAGCTCTAAACCGTGTTTTTATCAAATTGGACACACAATCCTATCTCTTCCAAAAATCAAGGGACCCAAAACTCTTTCGAATGCGGGTTTTAACTAAACTCTAGCTTTTTCAAGTTATGGACTCCATCCACAACTCCTAACTCAACACATGATGAAGCCTCTAGGACAGCACATCCTGTATCTTCATTATGCACCATCAACTCCCGAGTCGAAGCCTTCAGGACTGCACCTCTTGTAGCTTCTTCACGCATCATCACCTCTCGTGTCGAAACCTCCTGGACCGCACCGCCCGTAGCTTCTCTACGAATCACCACCTTTGATATCCATGTGCTCCGGAGTGAGCCCGCCCACCTCACATGACATCCTCGACCGCCTAGACCTCATATTCTCCATCCTAGTCCCAATCCTCCTTCTCATCGACCATGACCATCTCCACGCCAACCTGTGACTGTGTCCATGCTAACCTGCACATTAAAGACCAAAGAATGTTTTCCCAGTACAAGTTCTTCACAACTTGACCATCAATAGTCTACACACTCAAACCACACCTTTAACAGTTCACGACCACCAACCAGGTCATCCACAACCACAATATCCATCGCTTTCCAAAACACCAACTTCAAACAATTCATTACGATTGGTTACAACTGCTATGCAACACCGATTGCCCGCTCATCGAGTACTTAAACAAAAATACACGAGAAATACCATCACTCAAAACACTTGGGAATATCAAATATCGCTACCAACCATAGAACCATCAATTACCGATTATGAGTACTGATCGCTACAACCAAAACACCAGATCACTAAGTATACGACTACCGATCTTCAAGCCATTTGCTACACATTGATCATTGAGTACCGCGTAGACTACTATTCACGAGTACCGAAGCACCAACTACCAAGTACCATGACTATCGAGTATTGAGTCCTTCTAACAACCGAGTATCACGAACATCTGACCACCGAGTACTTCCATCTTCTGAGTACTGAATCCTTCGAGTACTGTTCACCGATCACCAATCACCATGCACTAGCTAGTCATACCGCTGGCCTAATACGAGTACTCAAAGTACTTGAAGATAGCAAGAATTGAAGCACTCGACTCGGTCATGAAGTCTACAAGTACCGACCGTGAAGCCTACGACAATCGATCGCAAAAGCCTAAGACCACTGATCGCAAAGTCTACGACAACCGATTAAAAAGCCTAAAACAATGACAGCAAACCTCAAAGTCTACAAGTACCGATCACAAAGTCGTCAACTATTGAGTACCGGCCAGTAAAGTCCACGACTATCGAGTATCGATTAGGAAACCCCACGACTATCGAGAACTGACCAGTAAAGTCCACGACTATTGATCAGTTACCATAGCTACGACCATAGTCAGGGTACTGTAGCTATGACCATTGACAAAAGCACTGTAACTACAATCATCAAAAAATAATGTAGCTACGACCATCGAAAAGTATTGTAACTTACTATATATCTTCGACCAGGTGTGGTCGTTCTGCTGTATTCGATCTTCCGTGGTCGAAATGTCTTGACTGAAGAATGACGAGGTCAAAATACCATGGTTGGATTGCCGTGGTCGAAGCTTGATGTAGTCAGTACTAATTAAATATTATTAGTATTAATTAAATATGATTGCACTAATTAAGCATAAATACTAATCTGGCCAGCGACATGCCAAGCTCCACTATCCCAGTAGGTACCTGCCATCCTCGGCAGATCTAAGGAAGAGGCTAGATTTGCAAAACGGTTGATCATCGACTAAATTTGAAAAAAAATAGCTACAATACCATATATGTGAACAGTTCAAATCAGACATCTAAGGTTTGCTATAGAAGGAACAATTGTAGTACTAGTACAAAAAGCCTCGCAAAGCCCTGGTTAAACCCTTAACCTCTACCTGCTTTTATATGCTAGAACTCTAAACCATGTTTTTATCAAATTGGACACACAATCCTATCTCTTCCAAAAATCAAGGGACCCAAAACTCTTTCGAAATGGGTTTTAACCAAACTCTACCTCTTCTAAGTTATGGACTCCATCCATAACTTCTAACTCAACACGTGACGAAGCCTTCAGGACAGCACCTCCTATATCTCCATCACACACCATGAACTCCCGTGTCAAAGCTTCTAGGACCGCACCTCCTATAGCTTCTCCACGCATCATCGCTCATCGAGTACTCAATCATAAGTACTCGGGAAATAGCATCGCTCAGAACACTCAGGAATACCGAGCATCACTACCAACCACAAAACCATCGAGTACCGACTAGGAGTACCGATCGCTACAACCAAAACACCAAATCGCTAAGTCTACGACTACCGATCTCCAAGCCATTCGCTGCACCATTGATCACAGAGTATTGCACAAACTACCATACACAAGTACCAAGTACCACAACGATCGAGTACTGAGTCCTTCCGACAACAGAGTACCATGACCATCTGACCACTGAGTATTTCCATCTTTTGAGTACCGAATCCTTCGAATACTGTTCCCTGATCACCAATCACTATGCACCAATGAGTCATACCACTGGCCTAACACGAGTACTTGAAGTACTCAAAGATAGCAAGAATTGAAGCACTCGACCCAACCATGAAGTCTATGAGTACTGATCGTGAAGCCTACAGCAACCAGTCGCAAATGCCTAAGACCACCGATCATGATGTTTACAAAAACTGATCGAGAAACCTAAGACAATGATAGCATACTTCAAAGTTTACGAGTACCGATCACAAAGTCATCGACTATTGAGTACCGATTGATAAAATCCACGACTATCGAGTATCGACCAGGAAAGTCTACAACTATCAAGTACCAACCAGTAAAGTCCATGACTATCGAGGATCGATAAGGAAAGCCCACGATTATCGATCGGTTACTGTAGCTATTACCATAAACAAGATACTGTAGCTACGACCATCGAAAAGTACTGTAACTTACCATCTTCGATCAGGTATGGTCGTTCTGCCGTATTCAATGTTCCGTGGTCAAAATATTATGATTGAAGAATGACGAGATCGAAATACCATTGTTGGATTGTCGTGGTCAAAGCTTGACGTGGTTGAAATCGAACATGGTTGAAGTCTGACGTGATCGAAGTCGGACGTGGTCGAAGCCGAACATGTTCGGAGTCTGCTGTAGTCGAAAGTTGTTGTTCGAACCTGCCGATCGGACCATCCATCACAAGGCCGATCCGACCACCGTCCATCACAAGGACGATGTGGTCGAACTCAGACGTGGTCGTTTTACCAACCTAAAAACTTAAGTATAGAAGTGCATTGATCAGAACTTTCACAAATATAAATTCCAATAAAACCAAATTTCAATTTTTCATTATCACCAACATGCACAACTATCACATGGTCTCACACCTTGTAATTAATTAATCAAACTGAGTGGATCTGGCAGGGTCAAAAAACGATAGTAGTGAGCAGCGAGAACTTGATGAAAGGCTCACTAGCGATATATCTGGTAGTCTGAAACTTTGTAGTCTGTTTGGTTTTTAGTAATATAAATCGGAGGGTTATCCGCTCCGTATCAAAAAAGAAAAAGCTCAGAATTAAGCAGCTGAGATCTAATTTTGGCATCCTTATCGTGCACAGTTAAGAGATAACAGTAGATGTTTAATTTCCTTCAACGAAAAGTCTAGCTATTAGTAGTCTGATGATGTCAACTTCCGGTTCTATATATCATTGTGCGTGGCCCATGCACGGTGTGCGCCCTACATGCAAGGACCATATATATATGTCGATCGATCGATCGGGAGATGGATGGATGGATGGAACAACCCCTCCTAAGTTGATTGATCTTCCGGGACCTAATCCGGCCTAAAGTGAGCTGTATCGGCCACATTGCAGGATTCTCCCTTTGATGTCGATATCGTCTAGCTGCTAGCGATCTCGATCGCCATGGATCGAGTACGTACCTGCGCGTGTGCTGCCTAGCTACTTTCCTTAATTGTATGAGGTAAGCAAACAGGCTCTTGAGCGAACAGATATATAGTACTCTAGTAACTAGCAGATTCATCGGTTTATCTCATCGATAAGTACAAAAAAAAAAACGGTGCTCTACAAGCTATTAATTAGCAACTAGACATCATCCTTAAAACAGTATTATATTCAAATTCTTTGACAATACATGTGATTTTTCTTTTTGAAAAATAAATCGTTGCAAAACTCTATTTGTAATATTTGTAATATTATATATTATAAAAGAAAATACTCACTATGTTTTCCAATACTTACATGTGACTAAAACTTTATTCTCCAAATAATTGCATACCAAAATAGTAAACATAGCATGTTGTGTTTCGACTACTTAGGAGTCGTTACGACCACGCAAAGTTGATTTACGACCACTTTAAGGGTGGCTACGACCACTTTGATGGATGAAGGCCACGACCACCTGATAAGACTTCGCGATAAAGAATATGATCACGTAGTAAACTTGATCATAATAGTCGTAACTTGGTTATCACCATGTTGTGGTTTACGACCACATCTTCCAACTCCACAAACACCTCCGCTCGTAAACTTCGAATGCTTCGCCAGTACTTGATACTCAATACTTTCCGGAAAACAAAGCACTCTGCTTTTCTTTATTTCTCTTCCTCTCGTTACACCTGATCACAACCGATCACCCTTACGATCACAACCGATCATCTCCAACTTCTCGTTCTTACACCTGAAGGCTTCCTAGCCTTTGCTATCGATCACACCGATCTCTTCATACTCTCTTCGTTACATTGCTCTGCCTTTTATACTCAACACAACAACTATGACACGGAGACAACTGAGACTTCGAGACAAACTCGAAAAAACTAACTCGTACACAGAAACAGACTTGTACACGTATTATATGGCAAAACCTACTCGAATACGACTAAACAAGATTACTAACTTAACATAGCATGACATTACATTTTCCATTTATATCATCATCATTGTTTCTATCTTTCATTATTACAATGTTTTTCTATACTGTATGCTCATAATGCACATCACATAGTTTGTACTGATATAGCCGAGTGAACACCTATCGATATATCACCCTCTCAATCTCTACATCCCGTCAAGGTCCACCAAATAAGAGGTCATAATGTTTTCATTTTTGTGAGATTTTTAGGACATTCTATTTTTCGTAACAACTGTAAACCACATGTTATCAACTTTTATTATATAATAGATTTTGGTTCCTCATTTATATATATATACAAATCATCTTCCTTACCTTATTTTATTTTTCTCTAGAATTAGCATATTTCTAGATTTTTGATTATGAATAAACAAAATTTTCTATTTTTCACTTTGCTTGGAATTCAAAAACAATCGCTAATTTCCTTTCATTTTTATTCTAAAATTGTATATTTTTGGATTGTACTTATTATATACTTTCTTTTTTTTCAGTCTTAGGTTGGGATTCATACACAAATCTAGCCGCTAATTTTTATTTTGATTTTATGTTATTTTTATTGTACTTGACATAGACTTTTTCTTTTAATATAAATTTTATTTTTATTTAATTTTTAATTTCAGTTTTAGGTTAGAATTCGTATATAAATCCAACTGCTAATTTTTATTCTAGATTTCAACTGTGTAGGGGTTTTAATTTGGAGTTCATATGAAAATTAAATTGCTAATTTTCTTTTATTTTTCATTCTGAATATTTGTTATTTTTTTATTTATTTTTAATTTAAATTTTAGGATAGAATTTGTATATAAATCCAACTACTAATTTTCATCTAATGTATATTCCGAAGTTCGGTTATATAGGGGTTTAAATTTGGAATTCGTATGAAAATCACATTGCTAATCTGTTTTTATTTTTCATTACAAATTTCTATTAATTTTTATTTAAGTTTGAATCTTAGTCTTATGTTAGAATTCGTATACAAATCTAATTGCTAATTTACATCTAATTTTTATTTGGAATTTCAGCTACATATGGGTTTTAATTTGAATGAAGGTCGTATGAAAAACTAATGGATAATTTCTTTTTATTTTTTATTTTGAAATTTTGTTGTTTTTATTGTGCTTGGTATGGACTCTTTGTTTTAATCTAAGTTGTTATAACTCGGATCTGCTACATACATGGTTTGATGTTTTTAATAGTAACAACCAATGGCTGCTATAATTCAGCTTACCTAGGGTCCACTAGACTAAGGGCCAAATGTTTAGCTTTGTGTGAGAAATTCTAGCATATTTCTCTTTTTTTTCTTAGAAGCTCTAAAAGACATATCATGAGCTTTTAATATATAATAGATTACCAAGGATTCAAATTAAATTTTAATTATCAGTGACCGGTTTCCTACTGGACAATTTTAATTATCAAATTTAAAATCAAAATTCGAATTTGATGACGGGTTTTCGGTTGGTTACCGCCTGGTTTGACCATTACCAACTGGTTGCCTCCCAGAATTAGTACTCATTGAATTTTAAATTTAAAACTTTCCAGACCGACATTTTTTTACGTATAGGGCCGGTACCACTAGGGGTGGAAAACGGTAACGGATAATTCGTTTTATCCGATATTCATATTCAAGAAAACATGAATGTGGTAAGCAAAATCCGTATTCGAAAATGTTAATATTCATATTCGAGAATATTTGTATCCGTATTAGAGAATATTCGTATTTGCATTCGTATTCGGGAATATTCATATCTGTATTCGTATTCGAGACTATTCAATTCGTATTCAATCCGTTTCTAGAACCCATGAGAAATTCGTACGAATTTTGTGATTCAAAATTTGAATTTAGGTGGTTTAAAACCGGTAACCAGTCAAAAACCGGTGAAAAATCAGCAAAACTGTTAGGAATCTATTTTATCCGATATTCGTATCCAAGAAAATTCGTATTCAAAAATATCCGTATTCGAGAATATTCGTATCCATATTTGAGAATATTCGAATTCATATTTGTATTTGAGACTATTCGATCGTATCCGATCCGTTTCCACCCTTAGGTACCACCGATATTTTTATCTTTTAGCTACCACACAGGGTAGAAGGGTACATGCACGTGTAAAGCTGTGGTGTTGCGTTGGCTGCATGCATGTATGCATGGAGTTGGACCGGAAGATGAGAAGATGAGAGCTATATATGTTAGCTTGCACATTGGCATGGAGGTCGTCCTTTCGCACGACGTAGCTAGATTAGCTAAATTAACAAGGAACTGTGCTCATCATTGGTGTTGCTAGAATTGATAGAAGCATGGGCCAGCCAGGGAATAAGTTGGTGCACACACCCTTGAGCCAGCTTCCAGTGGGAGCTTTGGTCCCATCCGTGATGGCGATCGAGATGATTGTTCATGCACACGTACTACATACGCCGAGTACATGCCGCTTATTGTGTGTATCATGTTGGGTGAGGATTAACTAGTGTAGCTGTGTATTACTGTGGACTGTGGTATACTGCACAGCAGCACCAAGGACAGGCCCATCTAAGCAGCATGTCGATCATACATGTTGAACAAGGCAGAAACAGTTTGTCTAAAGGAAATCAAGATCAACTAGCACACTCATTAGTTCCGCTTTGGCTAGCATTAACTTCCGTAGCTGTTCTATCATTGGTGGTCCTTGTCGAAACTCAACCATATTAATTTTATTTAGCCATACATAGGCAACAGTGTAGTACAACATCAGTTACTACATCTTTCGTATTATCAAAACAATTGAAAAAACCACCACGTCTGCTGTGGAGAACTATAAATTACCATAATATATTATATTATTAAAACAATATGCTTGCTATCGAGGGTTAGAAATTGTCACAATATTAATCAGAAAAAAAGAAAAAAAATCTACACCATCAATTTTGATGTGTCTAGATTACAACGGTGCAAATTAATCAAATCTAGATACAAGACATGTTATAATTGTATAAAGAGTACAACTCTAATTCAAATATAACATTAGAGTTGTTAACAAGTACAACTTTATATTTTGATATAAATATATGCATTGTAGTATTTAGCTGTGCAATTGAGCGGAAACTTTGGCTAGTTTTGCATAATCCACTTCGATTCTTCGTAGAGTTTAGGTAACTAGCTCGGTGACATTAGATAACTACACCACATGTACTTTTTCCGGAGAGTGGAAAACTGTTGGCAACATTTTTAAACTGTCAGAAATTATATTGAGCGACCAGCTTGCCGTCGTAATTATTGTTGGATTTGACTGGTCACTTGCCGATAATTTTTAGCAACTACATAAATAGACAACAGAGAGGGGTTTTTATGCCGTCGGTAAAGATGAAAATGGCCGGCAATTTTTAGTACAATCGGTAAAATGGAAAACGTGTACTGGTCATTTAGTAATCACGGACAGTTTCTTAGAACCCACGGCCATCTATTTCCACCAACAAAAGTTGCATATCTTGTAGTATACATTACTACAGAAATCGACATTACAGACGGTTCAGAAACGTCATCACAGACGGTTTTCTGAACCGTCTGAATTTATGGGTCAGTGATGATCGAAGGTTATCACAGACGGTTTTCGAACCGTCTGTGATTATTAGATATCACAGACGGTTTTTAATTAAAAACCGTCTGTGATTATCAGATATCACAGACGGTTTTTAATTAAAAACCGTCTGTGATAACCGATAATCACAGACGGTTTTTAATGAAAAACCGTCTGTGATACATATCACAGACGTTTTTTACTTAAAAACCGTCTGTGATATTCCTTCCTCCTAAACCAAAATCTATTTCTGTTTATTGGCTAGCCTCAGGAAATGCTAGCCATGCCCTCTGAAACAAGCAGATAATCACAAACAAAAAACATACAATTCACACATCTCATTTGCTTTCAGGTACATTTCGCAGACATAAAATATCCAATTGACATCGCACTTCATCTCACAGACATAAAGCATGCATCCATTTCGCAAATCAATTAATTGAATTGAACTGAAATATCCATTAACAAATGCACAGTTACAAAAGATCTACACTGCATTTACACTTAGTGATAAGACCAATAAGAAATCAGTGTGCGCAGTGGAACCGTCCTTCTGGCTGTATGACTTGAGTCAGCAAAAAGAACGCCAACTCTGATTGAACCTCTCGAAGCTCAGACTGTTTCAATGCAGTTGACAGGATTGATACAGCCTGTCGATAGGAATATCAATGTACATATATATGTAACGTGATAAGTATGAAGTAATTATGGGAAGAGTGACAAACCTTGCGATTGGTGACCCTCGAGGAATCGAGGAGTAGTTCCATATGTTGGCAAACGTAGTATCCACATGTGTTGCCCGGCTGCTGCTGGTGGCACTGCAAAAAATGGAATGTGTTAGTTCAAAAGGCATTAGTACCATCTGTTGCATAGGATTAATTAATGTGAAATAGCGAATACCTTAAAATCTCGAACATGTGTCAGCAGGCCGTTGGCCCCGCGCTTCGAGTCACCTCCCTTTTCAATGTACATCGCGAACGCCCTACGTAATTCGAAAAGGTTAACCTTAATCATTCGGAAGGAAATAAAGAGTACAATGTAGATATGTATGGGGAATATGTGCTTACCTATCGATTACTTGGCTGACAACTGTGAAGTCCATTTTATTCTTACTTAGGGAATCAAGGTAATATACCTTGTTCCATTTTGGTACAATTACTATTAAAATCCAATGAAAGCTCTGATTGAAGGGCATAAGTACATAGTCCTTATTGCGGCAACTCAGCAGGCCTGATGCAATGTACCTCTCGACGAGGGATGCCTCCACGTCGATGGTAGTCTTGGCGACCAATTGTGGGTCCAAGAAACCAGCTGATGAGTTCGATACTCTAGCTTTAATCAGCATGTGTCTATATATATACACACGAAAGCAAAAAATTAGATATGGCATTTATCGGTATGACATTAACGGAGACTGTGATTGTACACACTTACAGCGTCCAGCATCGAACGATTGAGACGTCAAGAGCGTTGAGCATGAACAGCTCGAATAAATCCTCAAAGGCGACCACGAATGTACACTCTTGAAGATTGTGGTGTAAATCTTCCTCGGAGAATTTGACAGTAATACTTGAAGTCCGTTCTCCCTCTGGCTTATTGGACTGCTGCATATACCACGTGTGCAATTGCATGCAACTATATGGTAGCTTTTGGAGGGCTTTTTGCTGAGCAACGGCTCGCCAAGCACGAATTTGCGGGCCAAAGGGTGGTACGGAAGATCATCATTGGTCTTCTTTGCTTTGCCCTTGCTGGCCTTGCTGCCTCGGCTATAGGTCGACTTCACGGAAGTCGACTTTGAAGGTAGCAGCGGTGCAAGTTGCTCTGGCGAGAATAGGGCCCGTGGAGATAGCATCGTTGTAGTATCCGGTGGTGGAACCGACTGGTCTTGTACTGGAGATGGCACCAGTGCATGTTGCTCTGGTCCTGCCACCGGTGAAGAAGCCTCCAGGAAGATGTCGCTTTTGGGCCACTGGATGAATGTTCCAATGGCCTGTCCTAGAGTCACGATCTCGTCGTTGGGGGGCTTCGGTAGCGGGACCACCTCAAAATTGACATACACACCATCCACATTAACTTTTGCGAAGCCTGGCGCTAAAGCTTGGCCGTGCACCATGGCCCCGTTACCAGACGAATATGCCTGGCCCCAAGCAGCGTACAAGGGAATGGCGCCATATCTCACTTGGAGCTTGCAGTTCGTAGGCTCCTACATAACGATACAAAATTAGCTACTCGAATAGGCCTACCAATGGAGCAAGCATTCGAGAGGTAATAATTATTACCAGGATGTCGTCCACAGGAAATTTGGACTGGGTATGCGTCGGATTGGACGCGCAGCTACTCGGACGGTTGTGCGGGCTACCTAGCATAGCAGCGGCGGTGGCGGCCTGCTGACTTTCTGTCTGTTTCCGCACCTCTTCTCTGATTACTTCACCCATCTGAGCAAATAGCTCCTCTCGAAGAGATTCCTTGATCTCTTCTCGTAGCTGCTCCTCACGCTCGGCTTTGTTTCTCTTCCTACGCCGATACATTCCGGAGTCATCTTGGAAACCATGTTTCCAAGGAACGTAAAGCCCAAGGCCTCTCGTACGACCCGGGTGCTCCTTGTTTCCCAGGGCCACGGAGAGCATATCATTCTCCCTTGTTCCCTGGAATGATCCCAGGGTAGATTCAAAACTCAGCTCTTCCTGCAAGAGCACGACATGTCATTTCAATTCGTACGAAGTTGTGGAGTAATTACAAGCTACGTAGTTCGATCGATATCTTACCAGGCGCTGGGACACTTGCTGGTCTGCAGGGTTTCGAAAGGAGACGTCCCCCGATGTCGTTGTAGATGACCTTGCTCTAAGCCAATTTCGAGCGCGGTCATCCGGGATATTGGAAAACGGCGGGGCGATGTCCTCTGCAGCTGCCAGCTCATCCTCCAACCTCCACTGCGGGATTTTACCCGCATACCCAGCTGTGCCAAGTCTGTGGGGGTGCGTGTTTTTTGCCTGGAGGGCCTTGTGCGCCACACTTGTACTTTTGAATTCTTCGGTCGTTTTCATCGCCTTGAACTCTTCCCATTGTGGTTCCAGGAATGGGTATTTAGTAAAAGGCGTTTCGTCCGTCTCCACGTATTTCCTGACAAGCGTGCTCTTGAAGTTCTTCCATGCTTTGCACGCCGCTTGGTAGGTTTGTCGTTCCACAGCGTGTAAGTGTTCTTCTGGGAACTCGAACGATGCCAAGATTTCGGTCCACAGCTCACGTTTCCGAGTGTCAGGCACGTTCTTCCACGAATTGTATGTGATCTCAATTCGTTGTCGTGCAACTATTCCGACCATGGTTCGGAATGCGTTTACCGCTTGCTTAGGAAGGATAGGGACCCCAGCTGCGTTTACCGTTGTGATGGTCTGTCGGCTCTGAGGCTTCTTTGATAGCCCTCTTCCTTGGCGTCTTGATGTTGGAGCGGACGCCTCCGGCGATGATGATGAAGAATGCGCGGGTGACATGTTGCTCATTTTGTGGGTCTATTAAGATAAGATGAGAATGTTCAAAGTGAGGAAGCACGAAAAGTGAAACATGATGCTCAATGTTCGGAAGAGAGGAGAGGAGTAGAGGGAAGGGGGAGAAGGGAGGGGGTGATGTGGACACAGAGAGGGGTTATGTGGCTATACTATATACTACATACTATATGTGTATATACATACATATACATATACATACCTACATATATACATATACATACCTACATATATACATATATAATGGTAGCAATATGAAGCAACAAGCAACAAGCATCAATAATAGAATCAATAACAGTCTCAACATGAATATGTGCTCTCAAATTGTAGGGTTGCACAAGATTAATCTTGGCCGTCCCGCTACTAAATCATATACTCTTCCTTGATTGGTTATGCCAAATAATGAATTCAGTATTTTGAGCTCTAGATACAAACTCTAAAATCTCAAGATCAAGATATATTCAACATGCATATATTCAAACAGCAGTATTCATACAGATCAAGACCACACAAGTTAACTTTGCCCAATAATTCAGTCTTTTAACTTGTCAAGATTAAATCCTAACAGATCAATTTAATAACATGCTATAACCTGAAAACTGCATGAACCGACAGCTATTAGAGCTCAAGCACTGAATGAACCAATCTCAGTATATGATTTTATCATCATCGAGCAACTGTAGTAAACAATTAATGTACCAAATAGCAATATGTACCAAATAGCAAACTAATTAAGCTACTGCAGTAAACAATGCTCACAATGCTCAAAACCCTAGTCCATCACAGAAAGTGCTCACAATGCAGTCGGTAATCGAGGGGAGGTGGCCGGCGAGGGGCTCGACGGAGGCGGCCGGCGAGGGGCTCGGGGAGGCGGTCGACGAGGGTTCGGGGAGGCGGAGGCGACGAGGGGCTCGACGGAGGCGGTCGACGAGGGGCTCGGGGAGGCCGAGGCGACGAGGGGCTCGACGAAGGCGGCCGGCGAGGGGCTCGGGGAGGCGGTCGACGAGGGTTCGGGGAGGCGGAGGCGACGAGGGGCTCGAGGAGGCGGAGGCGACGAGGGGCTCGACGGAGGCGGCCGGCGAGGGGCTCGAGGAGGCGGCCGACGAGGGTTCGGGGAGGCGGAGGCGACGACGGGCTCGGGATTTACTTGGATCTAGATCGAATAACTGCGCAGCGCACAGGGAAAACCCTAGCCAGAGGGTATATATAGGGAGGTTATCACAGACGGTTCTAACTCAAAAACCGTCTGTGATATTAATATCACAGACGGTTCCAAGTCTAAAACCGCCTGTGATAGTATAAATATCACAGACGGTTCTAAGTGTATAACCGTCTGTGATAGTCATATTATCACAGACGATTTTAAACCTAGAACCGTCTGTTTTATTGATATCACAGACGGTTCTAAGTTTAAAACCGTCTGTGATAAGCCTTTGCGACTGTAGTTATTAAGACAACACCAATAAGCACAGCTGCATTCATATCCACCACCAAACAGCTGCATTCATATACAACACCAACCAGCTGCATTCATATCAACCATCACATGTGCATCACACATATACATAAATGCCAATACTCATATACATTTTGTCACACATTTTCACATATACATCTCAAAATTGACTACATCACACATTTTCACATATACATCTCAAAATTGACTACATCATACATTTTCACATGAACCTCTCAAATGGGTACATGCTGCGTAGGAATACGGGCCCGCACATTTTTATCTCCCACACAATGTGAACAATGAGATGGACCATGATATCGAAAAACGAAGGAGGGAAATACATTTCAAGGTGACATAGAGTCATCACCACCTCGTCCTGCATAGCATCTAGTCCTTCGGGATCGATGACCTTCTGAGCAATTGTGTTAAAGAAATAACATAGCCTCATGATTGTCTCTCGGACTTTGATCGGCAAAATATTTCTAATTGCAATAAGGAGCATCTGTGTCATCAGCACATGACAATCATGAGACTTCATGCCATTTAACTTCAAATCTTGCATCGAAACAAGTTTCTTCACGTTGCCGGAGTAACCAGACGGAACTTTCACACCATGCAAGCACTGGCACAGTTCTGTTTTCTCAGCCTTGGACAGAGTGTAACACGCAGGGGGAAGGTACGTTCGTCCATTATCAGTGCTTGTCGGTGCTAACTCAGGCCTGATGTCCATGTCAGCCAAGTCAAGCCGTGCGTTGACACCGTCCTTTGTTTTATCACGGATGTTCAGTAAGAGACCAATCAAGCTGTCGCACACATTCTTTTCTACGTGCATGACGTCGATGCAGTGCCGAACATCTAGGTACTCCCAATAAGATAAGTCCCAAAATATTGATCTCTTCTTCCAGGTGTTCTTCTCATGAGCCCTCAATTTACGTCCCTTTCCGAGGACAACATCTAAATCCTTAACCATATCATAAACCTCGCGTCCCCTTAAATGCCTTGGAGCTGAACCATCTTCCTTCTCTCCGTCAAATTGTTTCTTCATCTTGCGGTATGGGTGAGCCCTCCGAAGGAACCGGCGGTGACGCATGTAGACGGTTTTGCGTGAGTGTCTCAGCCACACACTCTCGGTACCATCTAAACAGTGAGTACAAGCTTTGGCACCTTTTGTACTATGGCCCGATAGGTTACCAAGGGCAGGATAATCATTTATGGTGCAGAACAATAAGAAACGCAGAGTGAAGTTCTCTCGTTTGTACGCATCCCATACCTGTACCCCTTCGTTCCACATTACTTTTAGATCTTCCACCAACGGTGCTAGGAACACATCGATATCATTCCCAGGTTGTTTTGGCCCTTGGAGAAGTATCGACAGCAAAATATACTTTCGCTTCATACACAACCAAGGAGGAAGGTTATAGATGCAGAGAGTCACGGGCCATGTGCTATGTCGGCTGCTCATGCTACTGAAAGGATTCATTCCATCTGTACTCAGTCCAAACCTTATATTCCTTGGTTCTGCACCGAACTCTGCAAAACTCCTATCGATGTTTCTCCACTGCGCGGAATCAGCAAGGTGTCTTATCATTCCATCCTTCTTGCGCTCCTCCGAGTGCCAACGCAGCAGTTTTGCCTCCTTTGGATTTGCAAAAAACCTTTTCAAACGGGGAATTATAGGAAAATACCATGTCACCTTAGCAGGAGTTCCTTTCTTCGCCTCTGTTCCCTCGCCATCAACTGATTGATTGTTACGTTTGTATCGGGATGCGTTGCACACCGGACATACATACATGTTTGCATACTCTTTACGGTAGAGGATACAATCGTTCGGGCATGCATGTATTTTTTCTACTTCCATTCCCAACGGACAAAGAACCTTCTTGGCTTTATACGTGGTTTTAGGCAACTCATTTCCCTCCGGAAGCATGTCCGCTAAAAGACCTAGCAGCGCCGTGAAACTCTTGTCCGACCAACCGTTACTTGCCTTCAATTTCAACAGTTCAAGCACGGCCGACACCCTCGTGTACTTGCATCCCGTGTACAAAGGTTTCTCTGAGTCCTCCATCAAGCCACGGAATTTAACATACTCTCTCTCATCATAGTTCTCTTCAACATCGCGAAGCATCTGATCCAGATTATCATCGTGCAACCTATCCGAATCCGACCCACAATCGACATCAGCCGGCGGCATGTCATTCAGTTCACAGGCGATGTCATCCGGGGGCATATCATTCACTTCACCGGCGATGTCATCCGGCGGCATATGATCATTCACTTCGCCATGACTGGTCCAACACGTATAATCCTTTTTGAAACCTCTCCGAATCAAGTGCGATTCAATTTGCCCTCGGTTCTTAAACATCTTCACATTCTCGCAGTCAGTGCATGGACAGCACATATATATCGCCCCCTTATTCAACATATCCTCCTCGGCAGCTCTTATAAAAGCAGAAGCGCCATTAATGTACTCTTCACTCACACGGCTCGCGGCATACATCCAGCTTCGGTCCTACGTTACGTACATATATAACAACTTAGTATTAAAATCTAGATTAACTAATTATAACTACATATATACCGGCCACATTTATTATATTGAGACTTTATTTGCTAGATTCATATTACAAACACAACAGCTATTATATAACCAACAATTTTGCAAATTAACCATCTTCAATAACCACTCATGGATTACTTAGAACTAAATTGTAATGCAATTAAAGAAAAAATAAATTGCATTACTAACCATATCTAGAACAACCAGCAAAGTATGAATCTTCAAAGCTCAATCTCTGTCTCTTCCCACCAAATTAACAAGGCCTGAAATCGCCTAGCTTCCTCCCGAGTGAAAAAGTGCGCAGCAGTGGCTAGATCTGGATCGAAATGAAGACAGATGCGGTCTGAGCAGCGCAATAAATGCCTACTGACATTATCACAGATGGTTTTTAATAAAAAACCGTCTGTGAATTATCACAGACGGTTTTTAATTATTAACCGTCTGTGATAACAAGGTTATCACAGACGGTTTTTATTTAAAAACCGTCTGTGATAATCTCGGATTATCACAGACGGTTTTTAATACAGACCGTCTGTGATACAAACGTATCACAGACGGTTCATAGTTAATAACCGTCTGTGATAATCCATTTTCCCGCCACAAATACCACAGACGTCCTCCAAATTACAACCGTCTGTAATAGTGCTCATTAGAGACGGTTTCACAAAACCGTCTGTGATGAGGCGTCTACTATTAGGCTTTCTGTAGTAGTGATACCCTATAGGGCTCTTCTTTTTACCTTATAAAAAGTTGTTTTTTGGTTTTTTTATAGTAAATAATTTTTAAATAGAATGTTTTTACAAGATAAAATCTATAAATTGATTATAGTAAACATTGTAGCGACTTTATTTATATCTGTCAAAACACATGTAAGTTTTTGTTACTCCGTACTCTCTCTTATAATAACTTAAAAATCATAAATTATAACTAAAAACCATAATCCTAAACCAAAACAGAATAACCCTATAAATTGTCTTTTTCTCCCCCAGCTAGTTACCTAATGACATAACTGTTGATCAAGATGGATAGATGAGAAAACGAAGTAATGCAGAACTACGACCCTTGTGTACGTCAACATCTGCTCCCATGCGCATCGCCAAAAGAGCAAAATTACTAGGGTACGTAGATGTCCCATCACGATTCATGTCATGCGATGTACTTCGCATGTGGAAGGATGCTTTCCTAGCATTAATTTTAAAATAAATAAAAAATAAATAACATTTATTTATTATTTATTGTACTTTAAAAATTATGCAAAATATTATTGAGAAAAATTATAAAACCACTCACCAAAAAGTATTTGATCAGAAACAATGCTAGCTCTTTCACCATGCTATACGCCGTTGGTACGCACTGGAATGATCCGTGCATGAACTAGTGTACTGTATAGTATCACTTTACTCAGGCGAGATGATTGAATTGATAGATGATCACCATTACACACACAGATTAATAGCGCGTATATATGCCTCTCTTCACACAAAAAATATATATGTATGCTCGAATTCACAAGAAAACAGTATGTACTACTGCGACTTCAATTTCTCACTTCTTCCTCACTAGGAAAATACTCAGCTCCGGCGCGCTATCGCCGCTGGCGCGGCCCTTGTCGCTGCCGTCGTCCGGGTTGATCATGTAGAACGCCTCGGAGTCCTTGGACCCGACGACGCGCTCGACGCGGGCGCGCATGTAGGTGAGCTCGCCGTCGCGCCCGACTGACGGCGTGGCGCCCTCCCTCTCGGCGTGGGGCGGCGGCAGCACCCCGGCGCCCATGGACACGCCACGTAGCAGCCGCAGGACGTGTCGCTCGTCGTCGGACACGTCCTTCCTCCGGATGGCGTACCCGGCCTTGCGGCCGTTGCAGTAGACGGCCCAGACGTACTCCTCCAGGAGACGGCGCCGCGCGCTGCGCGTGTCGCTCTCCAGCGCCAGCTTCACGGTCCCCGTGGCCATCTCCTTGTGCAGCGCGGTCGCCAGCATGGGTAGCTCGATGAGGAACACCGGCGACGCGCGCGTGTCCTCGTGGATGGCCAGGCTCAGCCGCCCGCGCCGGTGCCCGAACAGCGTCACCGTCGGCGCGTGGTCGGCCAGGAGCGCCTTGTTGTGCCGCCCGAGCAGCGCGGCCATCTTGCAGCCGGTGGTGAGCATCGGCAGGAGCTTGAACATCTTGAAGATCCCCACGCCGCCTCCCCCACCGGAGAGCTTCGTTCGGCGCTCATCGGTGACCGGCCGGAGCAGTGACCGCAGCGAGGCCGGGCCGTCGATTAGAGATGGCATTGGCGAGTGGTGTTGAGATACTAGGGCCGGAATTGGCACAGCTGACAGCTTGCGATTTTTGCTCGGATCGAGCTCCAAGCGGAAGAAAATGGAGGGTTACGTCGTTATTTAAGGAGGTGGAAGGGGAGGTTGGGTGGTCGATCGTTTGATTCTGTGCTTTGGAATCTAATAACCATTGGACCAAATCATAGAGTGCCTCTATATATATATATATATATATATATATATATATATATATATATATATATATATATATATATATATATATATATATATATATATATATATATATATATATATATATATATATATATATATATATATATAGGAAAATTACATAAGGCACCATGGTGCCTAGGCACCAACATCCGATACACGTGTATGATTGATAATTTTTTTGAGTTTGGGTATGAAAATGTTTTATACCCTTGATATATTTATGGTAAGTAAGTTTTGAACTCAGTTCAAATTAGTTTGAACTACTTTTGAGTTCAATGCAATAGGAAAAATACCTTTTACTCCCGGATGTAATTACACCCACCTCTAATATACCACCTAAATAAATTTGAAATACTCCTTTATCACTTTAGATATACTCATATACTAATTATAAGATATTCTAATATGAACCACACGAATATACCTAAAGTATATTCTAATATCATCTTATAATTAGTATACGAGTATACCTAAAGTGATAAAGGAGTATTTCAAATTTGTTTAGGTGGTATCTTAGAGGTGGGTGTAATTACACCCGGGAGTAAAAAGTATATATATATATATATATATATATATATATATATATATATATATATATATATATATATATATATATATATATATATATATATATATATATATATATATATATATATATATATATATATATATATATATATAGGAAGGCTCTTTTCTACTCCTGGGTGTAATTACACCCTATGTCGTATCTCACAACGTAGGGAGTATCTCGCGTAACGAGGGGTATGTACATGTAGTATACGAGTATTTAAGATCATATAGGTAGTATGAATAATTTTTTAGAGGTGGTATATACATTTTTTTCAACATACTCCTTTTTATGTACGTATATAAAGGTATTTACAAAATACGCTAAAAACTATGGACTCCCTTGCAATTTTTTGTGTGGTTCACATTAGTACGAGTATACCTAAAGTGATAAAGGAGTATTTCAAGTTTGTTTAGGTGGTATATTAGAGGTGTGTGTAATTACACCCGAGAGTAAAAAGTATTTTTCATATATATATATATATATATATATATATAAATATAAATATATATATAAAAGTTGCATTATTAATTATTATCTTCTCCGAACTGGGCGTCAGGACTACAACGTGTGTACTGGAGCGTAGTCAAATATTTGAGTGGCCCTTACGTTTTACGGATTCGCTAACCATTCTAGTACAATTATTTCGCCCTTTTTCATTACTATCGACAATAGTTTCGCTCTTTTCATGATTACATGAAGATTAAAAATTATACTTAGACTAGGTAAAGTATTTTTTCTAGAGTACATTACATTTTACACCAATTAACTAGATCTTCGGTGCGCAAAACAACATATTTAATTAGGGTTTGTTCATATTGACTTTTAGTTTTTGTTTTGGCTTATAAATAGAATGAGCTTGTAAAGAAGTTTGTAAGGAGAGACACTCGTATGCGATTTTGGCAGATATAAATAAAGTCACTACAATATATATTACAATCGATTAGTAGACCCCACCTTAATAGATATTTCATTTGAAAGTTAAGTACTATAGAAAAACTATTTACTTTAGAAAAACAGCTTTTAGAAGCTAATCCGAAGGCTAAATCTTTCTTTTCCTACAACCATAGTTACAAATACCATTCTGGTTCCAACCGGATTCCGTACCGGCAAGCAAAATGGCATAGCTAACTGTCCATCCTGTACTGATCTTGATACCAGTCAACATCGATCAATTCCAGTCAATATCAGCCAATACCGGTCCATTCCATTCCGGCCATTCTGGTACTGGCCATGATTTTGTATTTGATTTTGAGAATTTGTAGGATTTATTGTTTTATCTGTTCCAGTACCAGGCATAATTAAAGTGACCCTTCATTTTTATACTATGGTTATATATTTAAAGCGAGAATTTAAGTTAAATTATATACACATATAATTACATATATATATACTTACGAATAAATATATTAAATTCAAAACGGTATGTCAGTATAGATCGGTACCAAAGTATACCATTTTAAGAACGAAACCGGTATATGGCTTGTTTGGGAGAGCTCCGCCAGCTCCAGATTCACGAAAAACAGCTCCACTCCATGAAATTTTACCCAAACGCTCCAGCTCCGCGAAATCTGGATCCACCAAAATCCTGGATCTGAGGGCCAGATCCATGGATTTCATGGAGCTCATCAAGGGGTGCTCCACCGTGGAGTTGGGTGGTAATTACCCACCAATGCCACTAGTTACACACCCCATCCCACCAAAAGTGGTCATTCCCACCAAAACCTCAATTTCGTGGATCTGGAGCTGCTGTATAAGCCAAATACTCCATGGTGGGATCTCAGATCCACGGTGGAGCTGCTCCATGGTGGAGCTGCTGCTCCAGATCCACGTTTTCAGTGGTGGAGCTCTCCCAAACAGGCTCATAACCTCAGATACAAGTATGCCTACAACACCATGCGATCGATCTGATAATCATATGTATTTGCACCATGCCTCATCTGTCATCTCCAACTGGGTCCGAACCATGTACCTGACAATCCGGACCCACCCGTAGGTGCCAAACGCACGGATGAGGTGGACGTTCAACCCGGACCCCCACCCGTGTCGCCTCCTCGCTAGCTTGGCTTTATAGCTAGCCATCGATCTGCCCTCCATGTTCGGTGACGAAGAAAGTGCCCAACGCTTTATATGCTCAAGGACGCGCGCTAACTTTCTCGGTTTGCCTCGTTGATGCCTAGGCGTTGCGCATCGAGTTGCGGGAGAATTTAACTGTGTTCCACGGAAGTTATTGTTGGGAGCAGCTCACTGGCCATCGGTGTGCACATGCTGTGTTTGGTGGTGCATTCACGATCGCGCACTGTCCTGGCTGTTTGTATGGTTAGGTTCTCGTAACCGGGGAAAAGCAGTGGTGCTTGTACATGTTGGTTTTGGTAAGTTTTTTTGTGTTCTTTAAGCCGAACAATTATGGTACTCGTATATGTACTCGCCTACTCGATCGAAATGTTGTAGAGTATTTAATCACGTAACATGATGAGGTCATGAGTTTAATTTTATGTTCAGTCCTTTTCATTTGGGACAGTTCATTGTATATGGCTGAATATAACTTCAGATATTCACTATGTGCCACTGATGTTCGCTGTTTGTTTTACTGACATATGGGCACAGTCCTATATATTAGTCTCACAATGAGAGGCATATTGCGAATTATATAGTTATTGGTGGCGTGTTGGGTATTTTTATCAAGAAAAAAGTACAACAAAACCAGAACAACACTACTCCATCTATAGATACATATGCAGATATGCTGGTTCTTGCATGTTTGAATTGCCATGCATGAATTGCCGGTCTCCATGTCATCTATGTTTAAGAGGTGCTTGGATGCTCTCTAAAAGTGAAAAGCACACTGATCAAGACCTGTTTGGTTGATGCCTAATTTTACCATAACAAACCTTAGTCAAGTGTGGCTTGCCACATTTCTTATGGCGACAAAATTCAGCCCTGAGTTTCCATTCAAGAGAGAGATTGAAAAGCAGAACCCAGACCGACGGGCCAGCAAGCCTCCAAAGGTTGGGCCAGGCCAGGGCAAGAATCCATGCTTGCAGACCGGGCTTGGCATTGATCTATAGGCCCATTGCCCGTGTACTATTTTGCCCCGCGCCAGGTGGCCCGTAGCCCCGTAGCCGTTCCTGTCTCTGTCCTATATTCCGAACCGGCAGGCGCTCGCTCCCATCTCACCGCCACGACCTCGCCGCCGCGTCCCTCGCGCGTCTCTCTCCCCTCCCCGTCCCCCGCCGTAGCCGTCTTCCTCACGTCGCCACCGTCAGCTGGCGCGTCCTTCTCGCTCCCTCCCTGCCCCGCCCTCGCGCTGGAGATCCCCTGGAACGATTGCGGGAGCAGCTCTAGCCCTAGGGATGTTGTCCGCTTCCATGGCCGAGGGCGATGTCGGCGAGTTCACCGAGGTCGTTGTGGTGCGCCACGGCGAGGCCTCCTGGAACGCCTCGCGCATCATGCAGGTGACTGACGCATGCCTTCCCTCCCTTTTCTCTCTCGTCATTGCCTCATTGGAGCTTGGTACTGTTTACGGCTTGCTTGATGATGCACTATGGACTAGTTGGCAGTTTATTATCTCAAGTTCAGGAACCCTCAATTGTGGGAGAATGTGTCTTGAAGAGGACGGTTCTTTTTTTTTAAGTATCTCTATGTGATGTCATATGGACTTTGATGTAGGCATGTGGCGTAGCAATCTAGGAAGCAACTCAGGGAGTTTTTTTCCTTCTTCAATTTGCTAAAGTAATGATGATTGATTGCCTGATTCCATTAGATATAGAGAACAACTTCAAGAACTACCTTGGCGCTTACAGGGTTGTTGGGACAAGACTGTCATCCATTTCCCCCCGTTATGTGTTAAGTTTTTATTGCCAGTATGAATGTTGCAATGCCAGTATTCAAGTGACTGTTTCTTCACTCTGATATACTAGGAATACAACTTTTCACCTAATAGCATTCATCCTCATATAATGAATGGGAATTGCTAGCCCACGTTATACTGTTGGAACTGTTTCCAACGGTATAGGCACGTTTCATCCGGTTTCAATAGGTTTGATCCACGTTTCACAGGTTTCAAAAGAGTTTCAAACGGGTTACATAAGGTTTTAGCATGTTTCAACAAATTTAAATGGGTTTCGAATATGAAACTATAAGTTTTGTGCAGTTTCAAATCCGAAACTTGATTAAAAACAAGTTTTAGAAGAATTTCAACTTAGTTTCAAAAAGACAAACTTCACAGCTTCGGAAAGTTTCAACAAGTTTCACAGGAAAATTTATAAGTTTTATTCAAGTTTCAAAAGGAAACATCGAATTTCATAAAAGTTTGTGAAACATGATGAGCTGCCACCAGCCTCCGTTGCGTGCTCTTACTCGCCGGTTGCATCGCCGTGCCCCTCGTCCACCGCTGATGCACTGCACACAGTCACCACTCCCGCTGCCCGTCAGTTGTGCGAGTAGCACACAATGCAAGCGCCGCTGCCCTCGCCTGGTCCAGCTCGTAGCCGTACCAGAGATGGGGAGCCTCCACAGCCATAGGTGCACTAGGCGACGTTGCCGAGTGACAAGATCGATTTGCGCCCTGTAGCTACTTGATTTGGGAGGTATTTTGGAGAGGGAGAGAGATGGTACCAGGGAATCGATGGGGACTGGATAGAAGGTAAAGGTAAAGTATGCAGTACGCATGAGTGGAGGGGTGCTAACTTATCAGTCCGTCCAATGGATATAATCGGATGGCATGAGACTATACTGTTGTTTTGGCTACACACGGTATACCGTGCTATAGTTTTTCTCATAATGAATTGATTCTTGTATAAGATGATGCATGTTTGTTCATGCTATTTATAGAAATTTATAAAATTTGCACGTATTCGCTTCATTACGCGATCTGAACTTTTTAGTTGTTTGCTGAGGCCTTAGGGGAAATTTCTCTTGCATCTTCTCTTGGGGTGCCCAGGTGCTCTAACAACAGGAGCCATCCAATGCAAAACCCCAAGAGATGATCGATAGTGATGTTCTATGGTTCTATCACCTATACATGTCCTGAGAAAAATGTTAATATTAATGTCCTATTGCTCCTCTGGGTATATCGTCAAATAGCTATAAACACACATTTACCTGACTTTATCTGATTGTATAATCTGAAACAAAAGGTAGAAGCAAGAAATTTCATGATATGTTTGTCAATTTTTCTGCATGTTTGCGCATAACCTAACCATGTATTATTCACCAATTTGTTTGTCATTGTAATAGTTCCTTCGAACTGATATATTATCCAAATCCTGTATTAGGGCACTTAGATGCAGAACTGAATGAGATTGGGAGGCAGCAAGCTGTTGCGGTATGGTACGAGTTACTCAGATTACCATAAGTCATTTTGAGTAGCATTTCTAATGTGGAACTTATTTTGACTTTAATGCAAAGGTTGCTCATCGGCTGTCTAAAGAAGTCAAGCCGGCTGCCATATACTCATCTGATCTGAAGCGAGTGGCAGAGACTGCACGGACAATAGCGAAAATTTGAATTTACCAAATGCATGTTCATTCAACTTTTGCCCTTTTCTGTTGTTTGAATATCTCAGGCTGATGCTCGACGTTGCTTCCACGTCTAGAAATGTATAATTGTTTGTAGATTGTTAATGAATAAGCAGTCTGCACTGTAGGTTGTGTTCGATCCAGCACTGAGAGAAAGGCACATTGGAGATCTGCAGGGCTCGAAATTTCAAGATGCTGCCACAGAAAGGCCAGAAGCTTACAAAGCTTTTATGTCCCACAAGAGAAACCAACAAATTCCTGTAAGCATTCCTATCTTCCTACTACTGAGAAAATGTTGATATTGATTCACTGACCAGTATTCTACTTAACAATACTACTCATACATGGTAGTGTGTGTAACCTAAGGATTTTCTCAAGCAGATATGCATAGAAACTACATCCATTGAATGACGCTGAGTCAAATATTGCACAGATTTTAACATGTCAAACATGGATTGGTCTTCAATTGCAAAATACACGCACTTAATTGATTGTGCTACTAATGAAAAGATGTATCAAAACAGCCTTTTTTAGACAATCATAGGCCTATAGCTACTAAGGGCAACTTGGACTGGCAAATTAGAAAATTCTTCTAGGTGGAAGCTATTTTCTATAATTTGAGTTGTGCCTGTAAAGAAAGTGGTTTGGTTCTAGGGGATTATCATACATGATGCCCATACAGCTTTTTCCAACTAGCTTTATAGCTGCAGTATCAGTGATGAAGTGCAAATAATTGCAGGTTTTTCTTTTGCTCATTCAGTAGTTTCTCGTAAAAGGTCTATTTTCTAGGTTTTTTTGGGTTTGTTCTTCTGGGTGGTGGAGTGTGTCTTGATCAACTATCAGAGCGATGTGTCTCTTGCTTGTATAACATAGTCGAGAAACATCAAGGTAAACTGGTAGCTTCATTCTTGGACTCTGGTAAATGGGGCTTTTATCTTGTAAATGCTAGTTTTGGAGATTTTGATGGACACGATGACATGTTATGTTTGGATAACCACATTTTAGTGAAAACTACAGTTTTTAGTTCATTCAAACCAGCATGTGAGTTGTTTGCCTGTGAGCTTCTGAGCATTTCTGAACTTATGTTACTCTATTGACAGGGGATCGAGTTATCGTAGTCTCTCATGATGGAACCATCAAAGAGCTGTACAGGCATGCTAGTCCAATGAAGCCGCTTCATGGTAAGATACACAACACGTCAGTAAGTGTTATCCTTGTGTCTGGTGCAACTGGCCGGTGCATACTACCCCCTATTATAGCGGGGGGATTCCCCGCCCCCCCGCTCGGCCACGTCCCCCGCCCGCGCGCGCTGGCCGCCGCGTGGCGGGGGGATTCCTGTACGGTCAGGGGAGGGATTTTCCTCCTGCTTTCCGGAATTTACGTACAGGTCCTTTTTCTTCGCGAACAGGTCCTTTTTCTCGCGAACAGGTCCTGGCGGGTTTTTTTTTGCGGCGGATTTTTCTGAAAAACCCCCTCCAATTTGCAGGATGGCGCCCCGCGGTTTTCTAAATTGCGTACGGGTCCTCATTTCATTACATACGGGTCCTCAATTTTTACGAAAAAACCCTTTAACTTTTTCGAAAATACACATGTACCCTCGATTTTTTTTTAAAAAAAACTCCTCACAAATTTTCGCCTCTTTTACTTCGGTGCACACGGTGGCTGGCGCGGCGTGTCGCCGCGCCTATGCTGCTAGTTGTCAAGATGTTGGGAGACATCAGTCACCTTCAGGAAACCGGCATTGTGGACTGTGCCTTCGGTGGGGATAAGTCGTCTGCCTAATTTCAGCTTTAGGAGCATCGTACTTGCAGCAGTTAAATGTCTAAAGAGTAGACTTTTTTAAAATAATCTATTTTTATTTCAAATTACAGTCATATACATGTGTTTTTTTATGTTATACTAATAATCCTCTGTCGCTCCACCGTTGAGCAATTTAGGGTAGTCACCCAACAGTTGCATATCTAATGTCCAAGTCACCCACCGGTTGAGCGACTAGTGATAGTCGCCCAAGTATTGAGCGACTAGTCCTAGTCATTCAATGGTGGAGCGACACATCGGCAAGTCACACACTGGTAATTATGGGGAATATTATAAAATCCGATGAAAATAATTATGGGGAATAAATGATAATTTTTGTAGGTAATATATTTAGCAAATCTAGTTTTTTTTTAAAAAAATAAAAGGCAGACAAGGTATGTTGGTCTGTTTGTGATTTTCGTAGATTCTCAAGGGTATGAAATCTGTTAGACTTGTAATGATATTTTGTGATCGTCGTATGCTGTTATAGCGAGATAAATTTCTAAAGAATTTTGTGAGGACGATTGAGATAGCAATGATTCGTAAGTAGAAATGTAAGTGATATTGTGATGCACGAAGGAATTCATACACAACCATGTCATAGTACCTACAAAGTAAAATATGTATACAAAGCACAACGAAGACCCCCTACCTGTCGTCTGCTACACCACCCACAATACCTCTTCCGTCATTGCTACGTCCCACCCTCGGTCAGTGCCCGCCCGTACAACCCTGCTTGGCCTTCTGCAGTGCGGGGTGTCAGCACCTCGACAGGGTGAGATGCTCAGGAGCCTTGCTGACCCATGCTCCCAAGGCCTCAGGGGTTGATTCCACCTGTGGCTACTTGGGCACCGTTGAGCTGCAACCCGGAAAGAATGTCGACAAGTGCAGACTGAGGTGCTCCCCTGACCTCCCCTGGTCGTCCGCGAAGAAGTCGTTCACATCCTCTGGGAGATCCACGTGTGGGGATAGCTCAACTCTCGAGTGGGGCGCGAAATCCGCAGGATAAATATTGTTTATTCATGCAATATGTTGACGCGAGCAAACCTTAAGAGATGAAACATACCTTCGACGTGGGCCCTGGTGCGCGTCCAAGTATCATACCCGCCATACTGGCCCTGCCCGAATAGGTCAGAGAAGAGCGAATACTGCCCTAACGCTGGTGGGTAAGGGTCCAGGAACAACGGCTGAGGTGGGGGCGCCACGTGCCCACTTTGACCCTCTAGGCTGGTCAGGCGCTAGCGAGGCACGTGCACATGTCCCTCCGAAGCCTCCAAGCTGAGCTGCAGGATGTGTCGGCCTTGGCGTACACATTGACTTGGCTACCTCCGGGAGCATCTTGCACGACTTTAGGGTCACGATGCGCTTTGTCCCACTGTAGATTCGACGGAGAGCTTGCAGCAGCTTGTCGCGTGTCACCTCCAAACCTGGGCAACCATGCCTAGGATCGACCCGGTCTCCATTGCAATCCCGGTGGCGATGTCCGTCTGCAAGGAGTACATGAAAGAGTCAAATTTGTAATTGTGGAAACCGTACTTAGACATTTTCGAAACACGAGAGTTCCTACCGCGAGATGCACGTTCCGCGTGAGGTGTACAGGGTACACGTTGGTCCGTGTTAGTACGTGAGCGGGGAGGGTCAACAACATGCACCTGGTGCATGCCTGTGGAGCGTACCAGTGTAGATACTCATCGTACGCACTGGGGTCATACGGGACACCCTCCTGCACGTAGTCCTCGAGGGCGTCCGCCCACTCCGCCAGCCAGTACGCCATCTTCCTCGCCCAGCTCGTCCTACTACCACCTTCCTACTCTACCTGTGAAACGTACCACTGCAATTAGAAGGCATCGTAACAGAACTAGAAAAAATATAGGGACGTGTTACGTGTAACTCACGTGTGGACCGAGTCAAGCACCCGACGCCCGATGGGGACTAAAACAACCTAGCGGAGGCTGAATTGGTGTATCACCCTATGCACCGCGTAGTTCTCGATGAACACATCAAAGACAAGTTTCTTCTACGCCAGCCAGTACGCCTGGTCTTGCCAGCACAGTGAGGATAGCCCGGGGTAGCGTGGTCCTCCGATCACCTGAGCAGAGTACGGCTCTCAGCGCATGTCATCAACAGTGAGGTGGTTGAGCTGCTCGACGAAGTACTCATACACACATGTGACCAGCACGTATGCAAACTATGCTTGTGAGCCAAAACAGTGGTTGCAAAGGGTAACTCATAATACAAATATAGTAAAGATTCAGGAAACTACGTACCCGTCTACAACACCAAAGGGACCCTACGGTCGGTCGGTCCACCCACTCCCGTGGTAGTTGCCTGCGTGGTACGGACAGGTGTCGAGCACCATCGGTCGCCTGGGGGAGAAGCGTTCGAACGACCACATGTATAGTAGGAGGGGGCAGCCTGTGAGGATAGAGGTCGGCCTTGTCCTGCAGTACGCCTCTCACATGCCATGGTATGTCACGGCAAGTATGGCTGATCCCTAGCTGATTTGCACCTCCTCCCCGTCAGCGATGGCCCTTGTATACCCCATGAGGCGGGCGTCGATGGAGTCATCGTGGTTGTTGGTAAACAATACCCAGCCAAGCAGCCACAGTAAGTACACCTTGAGATGCTACAACACCTGGTACTGGTCGGCCTCTAGGTCCATTCGCTCGACCTGTGCACAAACGAAAAATTTGTAAGCCCGTCATATCGCAAAGATAGTATATTGCTAAATAGGGAAAATAGATAACATACATATCTGGAACTGCGAAAGCCATCGCATGGGCGGGCCATGCCTCTGTCGCACCGAGAAGACGTAGTACGCTACCATGGCCTCGGCCGGAAGAACCCCTCAAACCTGCTCAGCAAATCGTCGCGCCAATCGGCAGGTGCATCCAGTGAGGAAGGCAGCGGCTCGTGCGATAGGCAGGCCGAGTAGCACCGTGATGTCCTGCAGAGGGGGGACCATCTCCTCGAATGGGAGATGGAAGGTGTGCGTCTTGGGCCATCACCGGTCCACCAGAGTTGTCCGTAGTGATCTGTCGAATGGGAACTGTCGTGACCGCTACGGGCCAGCATGGACCTCCCCGTCATCCTCGACCAGAGTGCCATCCTCGTCGGTGGCCTCCACCATCCACGTGAGAGGTGGAAGGTCGGCATCGCTCGGCCCACAAAGCACGAAGAAGTACATAGCGAAAATATGATAAAAAGTGCCACAGTTTGCAGACAAATATGTCTCTCCAGTGTGGGTACAGTCTCCAAACCTGTTGGGGGTGTTTGCGTACGGACCACCCCCAACTAAGTCGCCTTATCCCCGCCCTCAGGATGCAGGACACGACGGCTGACACGGTGCTGCACGTCGATGCGCCGGTCCAGCAGGCCGAAAGGCCAACCTAAACCACTAAGGTCGCGAGGCATACCTGCAAATCAATTTGAGCAATTACGACACAATTAGTGGTTTAATTTTTTTATAGCGTAGCTCTGGAAATTCTGAAAATTTAGTTGCATTCTTGCATAAGCCACATATTCCTCTATATATATAGCCATAGCCATATTTCAGTATTAGGGTTTAAGGTTTCAGGGTTTAGGGGTTAGGGTTAAGGGTTAGGGTTAGGGTATGGGGTTAAGATGTTAGGGTTAAGATATAGCCATAGCGGCGTTACAACTATTTACAACTAAATTAGCGTTAGTTCTAGGACTATAATATTTACAACTATCAACAATATACGACATACCTGATACAGCTACACGTATAATGATTTTAATTGCTAACCTACCATGGTTTCGAAAGTACAACTATTAACAACTAAATTGACGTTAGTTCTACGACTACACTATTTACAACTATTAACAATATGCGACGTGTAGGATCGGAAATGGCAACAGAGGGGAGGTGAATGGTGCCTTTTTAAAACGCTCCCAAGTATTCACACAACACGCTTCTCCTTCTCCGATAGCTACAAAAGCTATGAAGAATGAAGGTTCATGCTCTCTGGAAATTCATGACACACAGAAGAAGCAGCAAGACAAGAGCTCCAAAGAAGATCAGGTAGCAGAAAACAGAATCAGGGAAAACAGGACCAGGCCGGTCAGACCGCAATGCTTCGGCCGGTCAGACTGCAATGCTTCGGCCGGTCAGACCGCCGGTCCATGGCCAGTCTGACCACCGGCTTAAAGCCGGTCTGACCGCCCTTGCTGGTCCGGCCCAACTGCCATAGAACACCCGGTCTGACTGGATTTACACAGCCGGTCTGATCGCCTTTATTTGACTGGTCTGACCGGCGGCGTGCAAGCGGTCTGACCGGTGCCGCGAAGACAGAGCACTTGACTGAAGGCTTTTACACAGTAAAGTCTGAATTTGCAGACTTTAGAGAAATTCGAAGGATAGCAGCTGTTCTTCTCAAGCCAAAGGAGTAAGATTTTAACCTAAATAGCAACTAGACCTCAGGAGGCAAGAGAAATCAACCAGGGAGCAAGGAAGAACAGTTATTACAGATATTGTCAAAAGATTGCTCCAGAATGAGACAAAGTCCAGAATACCTCATGATTTTTGGTTCCTTTGCTCAAGAGACTTTGCATTTCAGTAGGAATTATTCTAAGGACATGAAAGCACAAATCTCAACCCATCATTTGAAGGGAATCAAGAGCAACAACCATACTCTGCCTCCAAACCCTAGACATCCTGAGACAGAGGAAATGAGAAGCGAAGGATTTCCAAACAGACCAAGGCAAAATAGTTTGCTCTCAGGGATAAATTAGCCAAATGGCTTTGATGCAGATCCCCCAGTTCAGAGCAAACTCATTTTGCATTCTACAACCAAAGAATCACTCAAAAGACAGAGAATGCAGAGAGAAGAACTAAATGCAAAACAAACATCCAGACACAGGAAGAACCCAAATAATCAAGACATCTCAAGCAGATAGTTCTCATACTGAATGACATAGATGAATGATTACATGAGGATTACAACCCACTCACTACGTCTCCATACGCAATTGAATATGAGGAAGAACACACACAGGAGCCTAAGCTCACCACAGCCAGAACTCTACTACCTACTTGCTGCCTCCTCCTCACCACGTATAAGAAGGCAGAAGCTCACACCCAAAGTGGCAAATCAAGAATTGGCAGCCACTCTCCACTCCATGCCTCTCATCCAAGCAAGGAAAAGAGTCAACATACCAACTCAACAACCAGATGGAGGGAAAACAACCTCTCCACTCCAAACTTGAGTCAATTCTCCAAATTGCCCTCAAGCACCTTCCCAGAAGCTTCCGTAACCGGTACCTTGACCGTCTGGACCTCGACTCCTCCCTGAGTCTAGTCCCGGTCCGCCTCGCTGCACACGATCACACCTGGCATCTTGACCGTTTGGACCTCCGACTCCACCTGAGTCTAGTCCCGGTCCGCCTCGCCGCTGCCCGTCGTGTCCACCCGACTCCAACCAACTGGACCTCCGACTCCATCTGAGTCTAGTCCTGGTCTGTTCCGTCGCACACGATCGCAACCGACATCCAACCGTTTGGACCTCTGACTCCTCCCTGAGCCTAGTCCCGGTCCATTCATCGTTGCCCGTCATGTCCTCCACCGGTAGCTCCAGCTCTGGTTCCTCGTCTCCCGACTCGCAACCACCTCAGCAGCCTTGATCATCTTCGGCATCTCCGACCGTCTGGACCTCAACACCTCCTGTGCCTAGTCCCGGTCCTCCTCGCCTCACCATGACTTAGCTTCGAAGTCCTGCAGCCACACAGACAAGCAAACCGTCACATAGCACCGCACGAAATAGCATAATCAACAATAGCATTAGTAAAAGGTACTCAACCCTGGAATACCCAAAACAAACTCAAATTCTCTAACTCAAGCGTCAATTACTCATCACAAACATGGGGATACCTCCACATGGTCTCTCACGACGTACCAGACACAATTACACATTTAATAATTTTAGTTGCTAACTTACTTTGGTTTCAAAAGTAAATTTACAAGGAAGACTCGACATAACTATACATCTAATGATTTTAGTTACTAACCTGCTATGATTTCAAAAGTAAATATACAAAGAAGTGCAGGGGACTCATCGCCATCAATGCGCGGACCTCTCCTCCTCTCTTCCCCTCCCTCTCTATCTTTCTCTCCCCCTCTTCTCCTTTCCTCTCTTCTCCCCTTTCCCTTCCTCCCTTCTGTTGCTCTGCTCCGACGCGAAATGGCAAGAAGGCGCTTGGCCAGCACACGGGGGTTATAGCCCCCTAGTTGCCAAACGGTTGAGTGAATTGGGACTATCGCCCAATTGTTGAGCGACTAGGGGTTAAGTTGCTCAACGGTTGAGTGACTAGTAGCTGAAGGGACTAGTCGCTCAACTAGTGGGTGACTTGAATACTTGACACGCAACCGTTGAGCGACTACCCTAAATCGCTCAACGGTGGAGTGACAGAGAATTATTAGTGTAAAATAAAAAACGTAGGTATATTACTGTAATTCGAATAAAAAGTAGATTATTTAAAAAAAAATCTAAAGAGTACACATTCTTGTCGTCATCTTTTAGCTGGAATAGAACCTGTCTATTAGACTATTACTAACAACAGCGTGGTGTGCATAAGTATGCTCTCCGTTGTAATTAAAAAAAGCAAAAATATCTCAAAAACATCTGTAGAAAATAAAACAAAACTCTCCACCACATGTTTATCTATAGGGATAGAAAACAGTAAAGAATAATCCGTTTATCTAATATTCGTATTCGAGAAAATATAAATGTGGTAAGCAAAATCCATATTCAAGAATGTTTGTATTCGTATTCGAGAATGTTCGTATTTTCGTATTTGAGGCTATCTAATTCGTATTCGATCCGTTTTCATCCTTGGTGATCTCCCTAAGGATGATTGAAGGAAGTAATTTTCTGATGAACCAAGGTTCACAAGCAAGAAAGTGAAAATTTCTTTGCATAATGTTTAACTCTATGCATTACACTGCTAGCTCGTGTAGACGTGCCGTTATGTTACATAAATTTGTTCTTCAGTGTTTTGTTACAAAAAGTTTAGGATATTTGCATTCGACCGAATTAAGTATATATTCGATTTGAATTCGTATTCGTTACGACATTCGATTTGAATTCTTATTCGTTACGACATTCGATTCGTATTTGTATTCGAAAATGTTCGAATTTATATTCATTTTAAAAATATGAATTCATATTTGTATTTTTTTTTAAAAAATATAGATTTATATTCATATTTAAAACTATTTAATTTATATTTGATTCGTTTTTATCCCTAACATCCTTGGTGATCTCCCTAAGGATGATTGAAGGAAGTAATTTTCTGATGAACCAAGGTTCACAAGCAAGAAAGTGAAAATTTCTTTGCATAATGTTTAACTCTATGCATTACACTGCTAGCTCGTGTAGACGTGCCGTTATGTTACATAAATTTGTTCTTCAGTGTTTTGTTACAAAAAGTTTAGGATATTTGCATTCGACCGAATTAAGTATATATTCGATTTGAATTCGTATTCGTTACGACATTCGATTTGAATTCTTATTCGTTACGACATTCGATTCGTATTTGTATTCGAAAATGTTCGAATTTATATTCATTTTAAAAATATGAATTCATATTTGTATTTTTTTTAAAAAAATATAGATTTATATTCATATTTAAAACTATTTAATTTATATTTGATTCGTTTTTATCCCTAATTATCCATATGCTTCTGTAGTTCCCTGGCCCCGCCTGTATGGACTATGGACGAACCTGGAAAATAGAAGAAAACTCTGGACCATATGTTTATCCATATTCTTCTCTAGTGACGTGGCTTCGCATGTATGGCTGTATGGACTATGGGTGTGTTTGGTTGCTTTTGGGTAGTGGGATCGTATATCCTGGATGAAGGGAAGCTGGATGAGGGGGGCCGTATTTTGAAAAAGAAGAGTGTTTGGTTCGATATCTGTGGATACAGGCTGAATGAGTATGTGATTGGTAGGCTGTATATGAGGCTGTATGAATGTCTTGCTCGACTCCCTCGGTCCTGGACGGGCAGATTCGGTCGAAATGGCCTTCACTCCCGTCTCCCGGTCCCGGATGAGACCGTATGCGGGGACGAACGGATCCAGGCTTCCACAGTAAATTTGTCTAACCAAACACCCGAATTTTTTGCAATATACGATGGAGCTGAGATCCGACCGTCTACATTCAGCAAACCAAACACACCCTATATGGACGGACCAGAAACCAGCTGTGCTTGTCTGCGGTTTCTCTTTCTTTACCCTATCCATTTACTGTTCGTTCACAGTGCTTGTATCTCATCACTTGGAACTTTATCGGTGCAGTTGCACCGGATGCGCGGGGCTTGCATTCTTTCAAGGAAGCACGCAGGGCACGACACGGGTCATAGTCCTGTTCCATCCGGCTTTGGCCTGTGGCTTCCTTTTATTTTTAGTTTAGTTAAGCCAAAAAAAATACTTAGGACGTGTCGGGGTTTTTTTGCTTTTCCCCCCTCATATTTCTTTGTTTTATTTATGATGATATAATTTTTTATTTTTTAATTAAATTACTAAGAAAAACTAACAGCCGTTACAGTATAATCTTAAGATTTTTTGACATATATAGCACGTTTTGCGCCTGTATTTGCAAAAATAGCCGCATACGCATGGGAATGGTAAAAATGACACTTCTGCCGCTCGGTCACCGGCGGCAGCGACCTGCAGGCAACACGTGGCGTCCTGCGCCCTTGCCGCCAGGCCACCGGACGACCGCGCGCTTGTCGCTCAGCCACCGGACGGCAGGTGGCCTGTCGCCCCACCACATTATGGCAGGTAATTAAGCCGGCTTAATTAGTTGCCTAAATTCTAATTTATGTGTTATATTTGTCTGAATTTTAAATATAGCAAATGAGTTCAATTTTTTTTAAATTTTATGTGCAGCTTTTTGACACAACGTACTTCATTTTATACTTTTTTAACAATTTTATCCGCTCTGAATGTTACTCAAAATTCATACTATTGGGATATTTGTAAGATTTGTTACATATAGCAAATGAGCTCCAAAAATTATGAAATTTTATGTGAAGCCTCCGAACACAGTCCACCTAATTATGTGATTTTATAGGAATTTTATGTGCTACAAATTTACCATGTTAATTTAATCGTAATTATCGATATGCGATGTATCTTTTGCAATGCGTGACCTCTGTCCTTCGCACATATGTTGGCTCGTTGCTGCTATGTTTCCTTTCCCGCTGTGTCCTTCGCACAATTATCATTCTGTCCATGCCTTCGCCCCTTGCGCGCTCCCTTGTCCGCACTGGTGTTGTTATGTCTGTGCTATCTCCCCTCGCCCGGTTTCTCGTCTCCACATTTGTTAGTGTTACCATGCCTTCCCCCTCACCTGAAGTGTTACGTGTCGACAAGAAGTCCTTAATTTGTGGGGTGAGTGCGTTGGGTTCCCTTCTCGCTCGGCCATAAATACGAACCTCTCACAGTTGGTCATCGGTCATCTCAGTCACTCATCATAGAAGCTCATTCTCGTGGTCGTCGCTTAAAATTAATAGTGCATAGCTAATTAATTTGAGAAGGCAGTGCATAGCTCATTAAGGACGCGGGAGAGGGACGCGGAAGTGCTAATTGCTCCTCCCAAAAGACAGGTAATTTTTTGTCGCATGAATTCCGGCGTTATTTCCATAGTCCTAGTTAATTAGTGTTATTTAGTTAGTCATAATTAATATAGTTTGTATCATGAAGTAAGCAGGTCATGGTAATTTAGACATAGTTTTTACTATTTTTGTGTACATACGGTACCAAAAATTTGTTATTATATGATAGTGTGTAATTAAGCAATCATAATTACTGTAGTGGCAATTAGTTATGGTTATTAATGAGTTAGGGCTAAGTAATTAAGTGCTACAGACAACAGTAATGAATCACTCGTAATTTTTTCAGATGGGTAATCAAATTGTCAGTAATTAATGAATTATTCGTATGTAGTTACATGCATGTAATCACTAACTTGCATGCTACTTGTCATAATTTTTTATAATGCTTATTGCAGATCTGGTTGTTGTGGTTTCAGGTAATCGCAGACATAGAACACTTGACAATATTCTACGACGATGGTCTTGTACAGGCTGGACCCGGTGAGTTGGACCTATCGACATGCCAATACAAGGTGCTCTGGGTCAAGAGGCTCGGCGCCATGAATATTCATGAAATCACGAGCTACGAAGCTATATCTGGAGAGAGTTCACCACGGAAGCAATGGCGATGAAATTTGCGATCAAGGGGATCACCTGCATGAATGGCGTGTGGGAGCTCATGAAGGTGAATAGCACCGTAGCATGGAGGCAGTACATACAAATTGCCTGCCAACCCAAGGCAGCCATTTACGGGAGGCTAATGGTGTACCTCAGTTTCATGCGTCGGATGTCAGAAAACGGTGATGAGCCCGGCTCCTCGACACTCGGGAAACCACAGGCGGAGCTTCAAGACGATACCACTAAATGTGTTGTATCGAAGGGAAGACTTACCCCTGATTTCGTGCAGAATGATGGGGTGGGCATGTGGTGGTCAGTTCGCATTGACTGCCACGAGTATCTACTGGACCAGATGCTCGGGTTGGAGTTCGACGAGGACACCGACCCAGGCTCTGATGATACCAACGACAACTCACAACAGACGACTGGTCCACCCAAGGGAATTGTGTCATCAAAGGTGCCCTATGTGTCCTCTAGACTCGACGATGTTGTGGTGTTTCCCTTGTACTACCGCAAGAACAAGGGTCCCAACAGGGTTTTCAAACTGACACTCTCATAGTTAGGTAGCGCTTCCCTAACAGGGCGGCTGTGCAACAAGCTATTTCACGGTGTGGGCATCGGAAGAAACGTCGTCCTCCATCGAAATGGCCTTTGACGACCTGCACGACCGCGTCCTCCCTATGTCTGCATTTTGGCCATACTAGTTGAGCCCGCCTGTTTGACATCAAATGGTAGTTAGGGCCGAAGTCCTTCCTCCTTTTTAGGGGAAGGTCTTCCTTTGACGACCCCGCTCCAACTGGCCCCTCGGCGTCTGCTATGCTATCTTACTGTATGATGAAGAAGGTTCTTCTTCCTATAAGAAATGAAACACGGTTTACATGAGCGATGAGAGATTGCGAGAGTTTCGTATTTGAAGCTGAGAGAAAAGAGAACCTGGTGCGTTGCCACCAGAAATTATGGACACATTTTCGACACGCAACACCGCGGACGACAACGGACATCATGGTAAGAGTGATATATGCGCACACGAGGGAGTGGGCTGTCGGACCCGGATTTTTCAATCCAAATCCACTGTGTTTTATTGCACTACTCCCTGGATCAGTAGGTAGTGCACACAGTAACATTGCTGAATCATACACATACATCGCAAAATATTACATGCCATAAAGGTCTTTTCCCATATCGGGCGATAGTTCACATAAGAGCCACATTGGCTATCAGTTACATCACATTAAAGCAGCGGAATAGTAGCAAAAGTGAAATCATTACCACAGGCAAGTGACCGGGGGTAATTGTGTCCCATGCATATTGCCCAAGATTGGATAATATATATGCACATAATCTCCATCTAGTTCACTTGTCTATGTTTCAAAATACGTATTAAGCGGCCTAGTTGTTGTCGTCGCCTCCTCCTGCATTTATTGGAGCCTCTTCATGCTCATAGTGCTCCTGTGTCCCTGTCTCTGTTTGATATTTGCGAGAGTGAGCACTCCAACCCCGTGCTCAGCAAGCCAACACACAGAATGCAAATATATAACATGCATGGCTTATCAATGGAATGGCATAGGGCTATTTTGTTTGCCAATGAGTGCTTTTGAATACAATTACTTAAAATTCCCTATGACCTAGCAGATTTGAAACCACATTTTTAAACCATTAGTTGTAATAATCCATGTAATCATGTTGGCATCACACCAACTAACCTTATGGCATCGCACCATAAGTTACCTCTTGGCATCACACCAAGGGCGGCATATGACATCACACCATATGCTTATTGTTGGCATCGCACCAACAATCCTTATGACATCGCACCATAAGTTACCTCTTGGCATCGCACCAAGGGCGGTATATGACATCGCACCATATGTGTTGGCATCACACCAACTAACCTTATGGCATCGCACCATAAGTTACCTCTTGGCATCGCACCAAGGGCGGCGTATGACATCGCACCATACGCTAATTGTCGGCATCGCACCAACAATACATATGGCATCACACCATATGTGGCTTATGGCATCACACCATAAGTTTCCCATCATGTTCAAAATAGTTTGAAAGAGTATTCCTTGGGGCATTAGTGTCACCCCAAGTAGCTAGCATTCCTAAGCATGCCATTTAGTTAGGGACTTAATTTGTGAAATCATATGTTAATTTTTACTATGGCGACAAGGTTCACATTTCCAAGTATGGCAAGGAGAATAATTCACAATAGCAATAACAGGGTATATCTAACTTGCTGAAATCAAACATATCATATTTCATGGAATAGTAGCATGCAAGTTGATAATTTAAAAGGAAATAGCTTTGAAATGCTGGGTTCAATATGATCAAAGTGTTGACTCGCCTAGCGCGGTTTACCGCGGTCTTGAGCTCACACAATATTTTCTCTTGAGCTTTTGGCCTCTATCTTCACTTCGAGCTTGATCTCGCTTGATCCATTGAATCTTCACGACTTCCAATTTTTAATTACGCGACAAACGACTGAATACAGATAAAGGCAAATAACTCAAAATACCCACATAAATCCAAATAAACTCAATTTATTTTTATTATGAGTTAATGGGTGATTTGGGTTATTTGAGGTAAGGGCAATGGTAGAGTACGATAACTTGATCTTTTATTATTTTTGTATTTATCAAGGAAGTTCCATGAGTTAGGTTAGACCTATGTATCGAAGTGCGAGTCTGGCTGGGTATGTATTCCTTGTAACTTAGGTTATGGTAAAGGCAAACTGGACTGATGGATGAGATCTGTACTTATTCTATAAATCTTTCAGTCAAAGGTATTATAACACTTGGATATCTTTATTACGTTTTAGAACAATCTCCGATATAGGCCTTTACTTACTAATTAGATTAAACCTATTATTTCTTGAATGGCATTAATTTGTACATCGCAAGAGCATTAACCCTGACCTAGGGGTTCATATATCGCCTTTAAGATAACTTTCATTCAAAGCTAACGGTTGGTCGATATGTTGACAAGTTTTTAGCATTATGCTCCCGAGTGTGTTATTTATTGTAGTCTTTTGTACAAGCCACGTACTTATAGGTTAAATATTAACAGCTTAGCACCTCAGTTTATTTAAGGGTTGCTTGTGAAGGTATTTTTATGACTTCTCAAAGATATAGTAACGATAGTCATACTTTAAATGGTTAATTGTGTATCACTTAATTATATACCGCTTTTGTGGTGCAAATAGTTTTTACAATATATTCTATAGTCATTTTATGTGAAGTGTTAATCTAAATGCCGATTCTTATTTTTCTACCATCATTAACTAAATCTACTTTTGAGATTTATTTATCGGCGATGTGCTAATGATGGGGTTTATATTATAAATCACGGCTTTCTAAAATAAGTATTTCATTTTAAATGGTTTTGGCACATTGTTAAATAAATTTCATGAAGCGGTTTGATTTTGTCATTCCTCTAGTTACCTTTAAATTGAGATGACTAAATTTGGACATTTCATTAAGGTCACTTTTTGTTAATGTCCTTAAATTAATAATTAGTTTTGGACTAACTAGCAAGGACATATTTATTGTTCATACGTGATAATTAATTGATTATTAAGTCTTACATAATCTGGTTTATATCCTAATAAAATTTGTTAACTTCCATGGGAAAATCCCTAATTTTTCCTTAGTTGAAACGGATTACTAAAAATAAAAATAGAAATGCAAGGAAATGCACAGACAGGGAATCAAACACGCGACCTGCTGGGTGAAACGTTCAGCACGCCGCGGCTAGCCATCTGGGCCCTAAGTGTTTCGTGATGTACTGGAGGAACTAAATTTAAAGAGGCGAGCGGGGGCTGTGGACTGACCAGAAGAGCTAGCCAGACGAAACAGGGGAGGCGCTCGGCGGTCGGGGCAGGTGGGCTCGCCGGCGCAGCCGTCGGCTAGGGGGCGGCAGACGTGGCAAAACGGGTTGCCCCCGAGGTGATGAAGCTCCGAGTGGTGGTGGCTCCGGCCAGGGCGGCGCCGAGGGGTGCCGACGGCGGTGGAGGCGGCCGGGCGCGGAGGAGCCTTGGGGGCGGCAACGACCAAGAGGAAGGGGAGCCCAATTAGCATGAGAATGGGCAAGAGGGAGTTGTATGGAGCGTATCAGTGTAGTCGGTGAAGCCGGCGGGTGACCGAGGCGGGTTTGCGTCGGAAGCCAGGGGCGGCGGAGGGTGGCGCACGTGGAGGGATCGCTCCGGTGGGGGAGAGCTCCGTCTGGCGGTCGGGGGTGCTTCGTGGTGGCTCGGTGGTGCTCCCACCGGAGGGAATTGGGCCGAGGGGCACCGAAGACGAAGCAGCAACGGAAATGGTGTCTCCGGCCGGCGGTGGAGAAGATAGCCACAACGGCAAGCTTGAGGCGCGAAAACTCGATTCTTTGGAGGGGGAAAAAGATTGAAGTGTGGGGAGGTCCATGGAGGCTTCGGCGGCTCTTATAGGCGAGAGGACGGAGCTGGCCTCGGGACTTCGCCCGCGCGGTCGCGTCGGCCAGCGGCGGGGCTGCAGCAGGATCCCGGGAGGATTTGATGGTGACTTCACAGAGCATGCGCGCGGCGTGAGGCGACGGAGCGAGCGGCAGAGATGGGATGGAGGCCACGGGGCGGGGGGTTGCTGCGCGCAGCAGAGCACGCGCTCGCTCACGGGGGAGGATAGAAGAACGAGAGGGAGGGGAGGCGCGGGCTGGCCCAGCGGCAGCGAGAGAGGCGCGGGTGGAAGGCGGGGCCCGCGCGCCAGAGAGATGAAGCGAGGGGAGGCGCCGGGAGAGTTGGGCCGGGCCGGGGGTGGTGGCTGGCCGGCTGCATCTCTTTGTTTTCATTGCTATTCTTTTTTTTTGTTTATACATGTGTACAAGTATATATATATATCTTTATACCATTATTAATGTATATATATATATATACATTTTTTTTATGCTTTTGTTTACCATACTAGTCCTTTTGTATATAATTGCATATATGTTAATTAATTATTTTTGTTGCCCTTGTACTATCGTTCTCAAAATGAAATTTTATATTTTATTAACTCAGGTTTCTCTTTTCTTATACTGAATCATCTTTTCAGATTCGTATTTACAAATTTTTGTTTTCCATTATTTGCACATTCCTTTTTAGGGCATTATTAATACCTGTCTTTCTCTTTTATTAATTTCTTCAATTTTTAGAACCTCAATCAAAACCAGGAAAACTCCATGAAATCCAAATTCCAATAAAACATTTTGCAAAAATAATTCAAAGCTTCACATTTTCAAATTTCAAATTTTTGGGATGTTACACGGGCGAAGCGGGACGACATGGATAGATTGACATTTGTGCGGGCGAGGGGGACGACACAGACATAATTTCATCAGTGCAAATGAGGGAGTGCGCAGGAGGGGACAGCACGGACAAAGTGATAATTGTGTGAAGGACGCAGCGGGAAAGAAAATATAGCAGCAATGGGTCGACATATATGTGAAGGCCAGAGGTCGCGCACTGCAAACATGCATCGCATATCGCTAATTATGATTAAATTAACATAAATTAATATGGTAAATTTGGAGCACATAAAATTCCGTTAAAATTACACAATTAGGTGGACTGTGTCAGGAGGCTTCACATAAAATTTCATAATTTTTGGATCTCGTTTGCTATATGTAACAACTTCTGCAAATATCTCAATTGTACGAATTTTTTAGGAACATTCAGAGTAGATAAAATTGTCAAAAAAAATTATACAATGAAGTACGTTATGTCAGAAAGCTGCACATAAAATTTTGGAATTTTTCGAGCTCATTTGCTATAGTTAAAAATTCAAACAAATATGACACATAAAATAGTATTTCGATAAGTAATTAAATCGGTTAATTAGCCAGCTTAACTATGTGCCGTATTGTTGAAGGACGGTAGGCGTCTGGGACGCCATGTGTCGCTTGTAGGCCGCGGCCGTCCGGTGACCGGATGACAGAAGTGCTATTTTCCGTATGCATATGATTATTTTGTAAATACTAGTACAAACACGTTATGTATGTAAAAAATTTCGATTTTAACCAATAGCTAAAACTATTAACCAGAAATTAAACTCTTTTTTTTAATCAGGCCCGACACAGAAACTAACGAGTCCTTCCCCGATGGACATTTGCTGGGAGCCTGGGACGCTGCACCCACATCAAGACAGACCCTTCAATCAACCTCTCTCTTTCATATAAAAGGGCGCCGTGATTGCACCGTACTGTCTAACCACTTGAAACGCATGCCATCACTGTTCTCACAGCTGCAGCACCAGGCCGGGCCACCCTCTCTTTCACATAAAAGGGCGCCTTGATTACTCTACACCACCTGTTTGTGCGAAGAAGACCAATCGAATCTGTTTTTTTTTCACTTATAATTTATAGCTTTTTTTAACAAATAAACATAAATTTTTCTAAAAAATGAACTCGATTACTCTACACACCTGCTTGTCCGAAGACCCATGGAACCTGTTTTTTCGGTTATTACTTATATTTATAGCTTTTTTTGAAAAATAAACATAATTTTTTTAAAAAAATAAACAGAACAGTTTCTCTTTCAAAATGATTTACCAGGATAGCTTTTTAGAAACAGATTATCGGTTTTTGGTTTATTTGTGTGAGTGCTCAACTAAGATAAAATAATTATAAACTATAAACCGTAACCGAAAAGAATATGCCGACCTCATTGTGCTTCCTTCGACATCAGTAGCTAGTTCATCCACACGCACATTTCATGGCACTCCTTATGTACACATGTTTGTTCATATATATAGTCCAATTACTCAATACTAGTAGCAAGCACCAACCATATTCATATGCAGAAAACGAGCCACAGAAGTTGTACAAACCGCATGAGTTTTACAGGTCGCCGTCGCCGGCGACGACAGGATAGAGAGAGAAACGAAAGCTGTACCGCCGCTTTCGGCACCAAATGGACGAACCAGCGCGGCGGGCATCGCATTAAAGCGCGCAAAAGCCAAGCGGAGCAAACATGCGACGCGGAGCGGGGACACGATTCCCGATCCACAGCCGCGCACACACGATCGAGACGGATCTTTCCTGTTTGGAAAATACTGGAGTTTCCACAGCTAGCACCCGAGCCGAGCGCTCGCACCGCCGCTCCTCCCCCTGCTGCGCGCTACATGAACGACGGCGACGCGATGTCCATCTCCTGCGTCCACGCGCTCTTGTCCTGGGCGTGGACGTGCCAGTAGCTCTGCGCCACCGCGTCCGGGTTCGTCCCCGCCGTGTCGCCGGCGCCGGCCTTGCCACTCGGTGACCTGACCATGACAAGAGGAGTGTGTGCTTCCGTCAGTTTCGATCGCCACGCTGTCAGTGTGCAGAGTATCACTCGGGTTAATTTACAGCGTGAGTTGCGATGTGATGGTGAGTTGGTGACCACGGCGAGATCACACATACGACTGTTTCCGCTTGAAGGCATCCCGGTAAGGCTCATCTAGTATATTGATCCTTTTCTTTTTTTGGGGATACGTGGACCGAGACATGTCCATGTGTAGGTCGCGAGAATAGTTCGCGTGGAAAGCAAACCTAGGCATCTTGATCGACTTCGGTGGCCAGAATTTCTATAATAGGTATTCAATATTAATAAATAAAATATTAAAAATTAACAATAGCAAAAAATATAAATATTTCGTGCTAGATACAACATCTATAAATAATTTAGAAAAATTAAAAAACAATTTAGAGAATTATGAAATAACTTGAGATAAAACTATGTTGATACAGTCTAATGTATATGTCCTGCGTGCACCAGTGCACGACTATGTGTAGTCGTTACTTAGTGCCTACTGCCTCATTGACCTGGCCATCGCCGTACGCTCCCTCCCCGGCTTTTAGGTAACAACTATCGCCCGTTTGCTCTTTGCAGATGTATCGCTACTTGTCGTGGCTATACTCCTTGCCACCGAGGCCAAGCCAGAGGCCAGAGTTGTTCTTAGCCCCTTATCAAGTCACTTGGTGGCCAATTAGCTCTCGATCTCGTGTGCCAGTGCTACCTAAATTAGTGGGGCCTAAGAGAGACAAAGAGACAGGGGATAGGGTTTGATGGGTCTCCAGATGGGCCAATAGGCCAATGAACCAGTCTGATGAGGGAGTGGATGGGTTATTAGGCTACACTATTTTAGATGAATTGGAAAGCGGAGGTACGAGAGTGGGTTAAAATCAACTGTCGGAGGAGAGGTGTAGAAGCAGATTAAAATCAATTGGGTATATATATATATATATAATATTTTACCTAATTATCAGTATATATGTGTAATACATCTATTAATTATATTGGGTCCGTCGATGGCTTTTTTTTTGGGGTGCTCGGCTGCTCGACCGGGGCAGAAAATTCGACCGCCCAGCCGCGCTCGCGGACGTGTCGCCCCGCGATGACACCTCGCGTAGCACGGTAGGTCTCAAAGGCGGCGTGCACGCGGCAGCAGGCGGCGGGAGCCACGAAGCGGTCGGTTCTGTCGGCAAGGCTGGCACCACACGGTGGGATAAAAATCTTAAGGTTTTCCGCTTTCAAAAAAAGGAAATCTTAAGGTTTTGGGCGGAAATACGCTAGCTGCTCCGCGCCGCGCCTACGTGTCGACTCGAGGGAACGGGGCCGCCCGCGCGTTCCAACGCCGCAGCCACAGGGCTAGCTCGGGGTGCTCTTGTAACGTGCCAGGTAGCGGTTGGGTTGAGCCAGGTGCCAAAGCGGCGAAGACTCCGAACAAGTTGGAGGATGCCAAGAGAGCGTTCCTTCTGTCATGCTTTGCAAAAGAATAGGAAATCTACACCTACTGCCAGAATAAGAAAGCATTTTGGCACTAGCAGAGCGTTACTGGCTACACGCGCTACTGTGCTGTCGTATCATATGGTTACTACGAAAAGAGTAAGCTTCGAATTAAGAAGCATGCATTCCTCTCGTGGCTAAATGGGGACTTTCTTTAGATGGGGAATATATTTGTGCAATTAAATAGGTGGTGAATTGGTAAATTGAAACGTGCTAGGGTAGTCTATATTTAGCTGTTATTTTGAAAAAAAAAAGTCAGAATCATAACATTTGGATACACAATGGGATTCGTGCTCCAGCAGTGGTGCCCTCCTCTTTCGACAAGCCAGCGAGGTTTGCAAATGGTTAGTGATTCAGGTTCACTGAGGCTCCAAGGACCGAACTTGTGACGAGATGGCGCCTTGACTCTGGGCATTTTCCCACCAAAATCGAATTATCGAATTGAACCGAACTAACCAAATATTTCAGCTATTTTGGTTTTTTTTCTTTTGTGCTATTCGGTATTAGGTTTGGTTTGTAAGTTCTAGAAACGAATAAACCGAAGTACCGAACTAGCAAGCACACAAGACCTAAGCTCCTTCCCACTAGTCGAAGGATTTGTCGAGTCGAGGCCCAAGGTGCAGAAGCCAACGCACCCGATGAGAAACCATCACCCCTATCTATCTTTCTCTTGATCGACTCCTAACTCCTGAGTAGGGATGCAAACAGATCGAATATGGATGGATAATATCTCTACCATATTTGTTTTCATATTTTTTTCTCGGATGCGGATACGAATACGATACCTCGGATACGAATAATATCGAATACAGATACGGAGCGAAAACGAATCAAAACGAATACGGTCATGGATATTTATTGGAACACGAAAACTCCATAAAATATACATCCAAAATCAATGAAAGCACGTAAATAGTTTATCTTGTCAAAATATTAATGAAATCTAAACAAGCATAAGTATTTTTATCCACAATAGTCATACCATTGTACAGATTTTAAATCTTCAAATGGCAGTTAATTTTTTTCTAAAGTCCTAAATAAGTCTTAATCAATTTCTACCATTTATATGTGACTAATAAATTAATTAAGAGTTTAAATTTGCATCAGAATGATTTAAACGGCAGCATATCAATTTAATCGCTAGAAATTTTAATCTACCAATAATACTAAATTTATTTTTAATAAACACAAAATATTTGCTAGTGGGCTGGTGGTAGGGGAGATGAGAGAGGCTGGCTTAGACTGGGCAATGTTGGGCTGAAATCTCAGATATCCGGATCCGTATTATCCGGATAATCCGTATTCGTATCCGTATTCGTCGGATATTAGGCCTACTGTATTCGTATTCGTTTCCGACAAAAAATCGTATTTACTTTCGATTCGAGAATTATCCGAAGAAAATCCGATCCGACACAATCCGTATTCGTTTTTATTCGGATCTGTCGAAAACTATCCAATTCGTTTTCATCCCTACTCCTGAGTAATCGAGTCAGTCGACCGATCGACTCCGTCGCCCCCAAATCCAATCCTCCCTACCCCCAACTCTACCCGCCACTACCCACCGCGCCACCCTACCACCAGTCGCCACCGGCCACCATGCCAGTCTGTTGAGGGGCGAGAGGGCGACCTGTGACGAGGTGGTGTCCGGTTGGCGTTTTGGTGGTGAGTTTCCTGGACCTACGAGCTGCTGCCTCAATCGCCTATACTTTGGTTGTGACTGATTTGGGTCTGGATCTCAGGGATAACTGTGTTGCTTGCCCTGTTCTTCTGTTATTTTTAACTACTAGATTGTTTATGTTTGGTTCTTCCCTGTCATACTGCTGTTTAACTTCAGATTTCTAAGTACTTAAGTATTGGTCATGTACTGTCTGTCTGGATGTTAGATTGTTGGTCATGTACTATTCCTGCCCTGTTATTGTACATTTGGCCCTGTGTTGTTGTATTTGTACTGCTGTCTGAAGTGCTGCTTTCCAGGACATGTTCGGTTAACCAAATTAGCCAAAAAACCGAACGGGATATAATGATCTATTAGGTTCGGTTTCTGTTTTTACTCAGGATAATTCGGTTGGCACTTTTCAAAAACCAAAGTTTTAACCGAATAAACCGTACCGATTTTACCAAAAAAACCGTGGCCACCTCTAAGCTACAGGTATAGCAGGGCGACGAGACCAGTAGAATCCAGTTACATTTGGGAGTTAGCCGTCGTATAGTCAACAGCAGTGGTCAGCAGTCAGGATTTAGTTACACACTGGACTCAGTGGTGGAATGATCTAGTCTATTTAGACTGGACCATGAAAATGTTACCCAACCTATATTGAATTTACCCGGACTGTATACTAAATATTTTTTCACACCCCGGGTTGAAGTCTACCCTACCTAGGGTGTGGCTCCGCCCCTGGCAGTGGCACTGCTAGAGCCGGCGAGGGAGGCAATCGACCGTGGGGGAGGTGGCGGCACGAATTGGGAGAGGTGAAGGCTCTATTTTAAACAACGATTATTTTTTATTTTTAGAAACTAAAAGTCATTTAAAATGTGCTGATTTTTTAACGTGGTTTTTTCTTTTATATTATCTATGGAGATATAAAGATATATTTTATTTTTCTATTATTTTTCTTTATTTTTTTTATAATTAAGCATCTTAGAAAATACAAATAGCTATTATTTTAACTAAAAATCAAAGGCACAACACTTTGAAACATAAGAAATATATATAGAGAGGGGATCATGGATAAGAGTGAATCTATTGAATGTTTTGATCCAACGGTCATCAAATCTGATTGATTCATTGAAAAGTATTAGCCGGCTATCTCCATAGTGACCGCCTGAAATGTCCCTTTTTAGGGTTCGTCGGCAGGATGCCAAAAGGAGGAGCTCAAATGATTGTAGAGGCCAGTACGAAAGTCGTATATATCCGTGCCATCATCAGGGAATGGATTCTTGCATATTATTTCCTTTTGTTGTCCTTCCTGAAAATGGCCTATGGGTGGATCAGATCTACACGTTGGGATACGGGAGGACCACTTCCTCGAGGTAGTGATGAGAATTGAGAGAGCTCCCAAAACTTTGGTATATCTTTCTACCTGTCATAGCTCACTAGGGACAATATTCCACGCCCGCTTGGCCTCTCTCCCAAGCAAAATTATCTACTCAGAATTTGGCAAAATACTAGCAGTAATACGGTTGCAAATGCATGTATATAGGTCATATTCATATTGGCTAAGTGAAGCTAATATAAACTCCTAACTTTTTGAAGTGGTTTCTCCATCTCTTTCGCTACCGTTTTACTTTAGAGGTAAGACAAGGATTACGGATGCATCACCCACCCCTCACTCCTCTTGCTCCTATCACGTGCACACATCTCTCTCACTTTTTTTACTGCTCGCTCTCTACTTCTAAAAATTACTTCTTTCAGTTAATACTATTTATTTTCAGTTAAAAATAATTAAAATTTATCAACAAAAATCAATACGGATGTCCTAGAAAAGGGCAATCTTAGAGATGGAGAGGACCAATTACGAACCGTGCGTATATATATTCGATCAGCTAGCCAGTCGAGGAATTAGTTAATGAATTAACGTGATGAGTTTTCACTGACCTCCGCTCGCCGATGACGCCGTCGATGATCACGTGCGCAATGTGTACGCCGGCCGGCTGGAATTCCTTGGCCAGAGACTGAGACAACCCCCTCAGGGCGAACTTGCCGCAGCCTGCATGCGTGTTACGCGCGCGCGCGCACACACATCAGCTTCAAGAATTTGCATAGCGACTAGATGCAAGAACCTCTGTGCAAAAATGGTTTTCTAGACGCGATCGAGCGCGTACGACTTACTTAGATCAGAGTAGCCGGCGAAGCCGGTGACCGACGCCAACGAGCCTGTGAAGATGATGGTGCCCCTGCCCCTTTCGACCATCCCCGGGACGACCTGCGATGATCAGTGGTATGCAGAGATGTCATGCGCGCACGCGTGTGATTGAAGCTGAGGTCAACAGATCGAAGGGGGGATGAATTAGGGAGCTAGGTGTACGCACTTGCTGCGCGCAGTGGAAGGCCCCGGCGACGCAGACGGCGAGGGTCCGTTGGAAGGCGTCCGGGGAGATGGCGAGGAAGGGCGTTGGGCGGGAGGCGTCGTCGCCGTCGTCGTCGGCGGGCGGCTCGCAGGCGTTGTAGACCAGCACCTCGACTGGGCCGAGGGAGAGCACGCCCTCGAAGGCCTCGCGCACGGAGCGCGCGTCCGCGCAGTCCACGGGGAGCGCGAACACCTGTGCCTTGGCCTCCTGCGCGATCTGCTCCGCCAGCCGCGACAGCTTCTCTGCACACGACGCGCCAAGACAAGATCGATCGTCATGCAAGAACGGCGGGATAAAGAATATCGATCGAAAGGTCGGCGACGACAGAGAGAGCGCGTGCCGAGGTCGCGGGAGAGGATGGCGACAGTGTAGCCCTCGGAGGCGAACTTGCGGGCCACCGCCGAGCCGAGCCTGGGGCCGACGCCTACCACGGCGGCGATGCCCCTCGAGGTCGAGCCGGACACCGACCTCAGCATATGGAGAGAGAGAGAGAGAGGCGGTATTACTAGGCGAACTGCTTGCTACTTGGCGAGACACCAAGCAGTTGCCGTGTCCGGTTTTGAACTGCAAGTATAGTTTGCCTAGAGAACGGCTGTCGCCATGGTTTCTCCGTAGGTTTGAAGAGGAGAAGATCTAGCGAAAGATATATCATTCGACGGTATACCATCGCTGAGAGTAGCCGCTGCCGTTCTCTCATGCTCCTCACTTCTAGCCGCCGCACCCTCCCTCTCGCTCCCGTGCGTTGCTCCCTCCCTCCTCGCTGCCGTTATGGGTTCATCCTTCCTCCCGGGCATAGGAGGTCGGAGGGAGGCAGCGGGAGGTCAGGGGGAGGCAACGGCCCGACGATGGGTAGCGATAGGGGCGAAGGGCTAGGTAGGAGAACGGTGGCAACGGCATCTCTGGCAGTTAGGTTAGGCGGGGCGGCCTAGGGGTCAGGGGGCTGCGCGGTAGGCAACAACGGCACCGCTGGCTGTGGGTGGTGGTGTAGGGGGCGGGGGACGGCGGCCAGCGTTGGAGAAGAAGGAGAGGAGGGCGATGGTCAACGTCGGAGCAGGAGAAGAGAGGGGGAGGGGAGAGGAGCGGCGGTGCTTTGAGAGAAGAGAGGGAGGGGAGGGGCAATGCGAGGGGTATGCCGTCAGGATGCTTCCTGACAGCATACCGTGTCATAGTCGCTCTTTTAAGAACCGGTCGGAAGCACCGGTCTAGATGAACGCCTTAGGGTGGAACCAGGCTTCACCACACATATAATTTTGTTTCCTATTTAAAAAAGTAGATGGATATCAGGGTTATCAAAACCAGTTTTGAATTTTTACTAGGGGTCTGGTAACGCCCTTTTTTTTAAAAAAATTCAATAGTTTCCAGACCAAAAATTTCAAATAAAAATTAGTTGAAATTGGTCTAAATCGCAGGCAAATCAGATGATCTCGGAGTAACTCGAAGTAAAACGAAATATTTGATGCCAGTTTGTACTCTAACTAGGGGTGCCTAGTAGAACCGATTTTCGGCTAATTTTCATAACCTAGTGCCCTGGTGGGTATTCCAATTTCCAAAAATCCAAATTGAAAGCGTAATTCCGAACCTATAGTTCAACAAAAAAAAATCAACCAACAATCATAACATTCAAACCATAACTCATAAACTTAGTCCATTTACTTAAAGAAACCGAAAGAATCAGGAGAAATTTAGCAATACCCTATGTCGATTCAAAACTTAATCTATATTGCCAAGTGTTCGGTGAGATGATAACTAGGACATGAGGCGGTCGGCGGGCTACATCCTAGGCCTATAGGCTCTGGCAACCAGCGGTTGCAAGCCTGCGACCAAGCAAGAGGGTGGATTTTAATTTTGTGCGAGGTAAGACAAAGGGATGAAATAAGAAGTGAGTGACTGGGGCTTGCTATCTTCTTTTCGTAGAGTGACTTGGCTAGCCGAGCATTTTGGGCCATACTTATGTCAGTTGAGCTACACTTAGTATGTTAGGCTGTGTCCTAATTCTCGATTGGTGTTGTCTTGGGCTCAGTTGCAAGAGCACCAAGTAGATCTGCAGGAGCCAAGAGATCAAGAGCTTCAATCTTTGAATTAGTCAAATGTTTTTCGATTTATACTAAGTAGTTTACATTTAAATTTATTCGAGCTATAAACAGAAAAACGGAATTACATCCGATGTCCTGTGCAGCTATGGACCTCTTTGATCCGCCCCTGACGGCTTTTACGCGTGTTGGGCAAAATCTGCCATTCCATTGTCTTCTAGTCCATACAGCGACAGCGCGAGTGCAACGTAACTTTTCACCCTGCAGACAGCTCAAGATGACAGGACGCATGGATGCTGGATCATCTGGACTATCATTATCCATCTGCACTTTACTGAACAGTTTGGATCATATTAAACTCCAGCACCTAGAGTTCGAGCTACGATTTGCTGGTGTGGTCCCCGCATAGAACTAGGAGTTGGGCCTATCCATATCAACCTGAAGCCCGGCTGGTCCGGCACGACCCAAGCATGACACGAACACGCCACGTGGTGGCTGCGCCGGCATGACACGAATGATAGGCCAGGCTGGGGCCTGAAAAGCCAGCCCGTTGGGCAGCACGACACGCCATATCGTGCCGTGCTCGGGCCGACCAACGGGCTAACTTTCCAGGCCCGGCCTGGCCCACCATTCGTGGCTGCTGCCCGACGAGCACAGCCAGTATGGGGGGCATGGTCGGCACGCCAGCGCCGGCAGCCACCTCGGCCTTGGCCTCACCTCCCATCGCGGTGATCCCCAATTCCCCACAACCATAAGCCATCACAGGGTAGAGAGGGAGGGAGTAGAGGGGAAGGACTGAAGGAGTATACCGAAGATGGCCTTGATGTTGATGGCGGAGGCGCGGTGTCTCGCACGAAGACGCCAGGCGACGACAGATCGAAGAGCAAGCCGTCGATGATGAACTCGTCATTGAAGCCCCAGTTGCCGCCCGGCCATCCGCCGCCGGTGGGCTGGCTCTCGGCATAGCCGAGGTCGCGGTCGCCGTCGCTCAGAGCAGCTAGGAGAAGGGGGACGTCGGGGGAGGAGGGAGACTGCCCGAGGCGGGCAGGGGAGGATGGAGGCAGCAGGGGAGGAGAGGGATGCGGCCAGGGGAGGTCGAGGGAGGAGGAAGGAGTTGGGGGCGGCAGCTGCTAGGCGATGGCCGATGGGGGTGGGGGGGTCAGGGAGGAGGAGGCGGCCGGGGGAGGTGGGGGTCGGGGGAGGCGGTTGGGGGTCGAGGGAGGAGGACGCGACTGGGGAAGGTCGAGGAAGGAGGTGGCGGCCGAAGGAGGTCGGGGGAGGAGGAAGGAGTTGGAGGCAACAGCTGCTAGGGGATGACCGGTGGGGGTGGGGGTCGAGGGAGGAGGAGGCGACCGGGGGAGTGGGGGTCGGGGGAGGCAATTGAGGGGTGGGGGTTGGGGGATGCGGCTGACGGGTGGGGGTCGGGGGAGGAGGGGGTGGCCGGGGGAGGAAGAAAGAAAAAAAGAAAAAAAGAAAGGAGGGAAAAGAAAGAAAAAGAGAAAGAAAATGAAAAAAAAGAAAAGGTAGATGGGTTATAAAATAATAATAATAATAATAATAATAATACTTAACAAATTTGTTGGATTGACTTATTTTTGTAGTCAGTAATCAACAGTGCTTATAAGAGTTGCTAAGGGTTTTCTTTCGTATTTATGCTTTTCTTCTATACTCGTGCAATCATTGGTTATATTAATGGATAAGATATTGGGTATTATTTCTTTTATGTCTTATCTGGTTCAATAGTTTTTTAAGCTTAGTTAATGCTTCCTTTATTCATTTCCTTACTCTTGAGTTTCTCTCAAGGTTTTATTATTTACAATTGCATTCCGAAAATTGCTACACAATTCGTATAAGAAGGTTAGGATATACTACATTTTCAAACATTAAAAGCTCTAGTTTTTGGAAGTGGATATATGATTGTCTCTTGGAAGTGGATGTATGGTGTATGCTGTCTTGTTACATTCATTTTATCTCCAACATCTCGCCATGGTAGATTGGTATCATCATCTCAGACTCTCAGTGACTAGAGTACAAGGTTAGTCCTGAGCTATTGCTGATTGCATTGTTTTTCCACTCTATTGGTCTGAGGTTTAACAAATATAATAGCAGTTCCAAACTTCTGGACCTTCCTAATATCAAGAAAAGACACACTTGCTATTTCCACACTCTCTCCGGTAGACTTAGTATCTATAAAAATATACAGCATACAACATATGCATATTGTTACTGTTCCTCTGAAATATTTACGTACCCATGTTTTTACGCAACTAATTCAATTTTAATTAGTTTTTAACAAGCCGGGTATGAGAGAAATGAAGATAGCAACCGCCGCCACCATCGTCGCCGTCGCCTTCGTCATGTATAGTTACTTTGGGCTAGGCTAGTATGGCACGAATGCTAGCACGGTGGGCTTTGGGCTATGCTTGGGCCTAGCTGAAGGCCAGGCGGGCCGGTACGGCACGACACGACGGGGTGATCAGGCCGAGCCGACACGGTACGATGCGGTCCGAAGCACGATGGATCCGGCTGGCACGGCTCAATGCCCACCTCTATCCCCGCATGCCTATCTTCTTTAGCCCCACCCTGTTGCACAAGTGTATTAATTGTCCCTTTTACATGAAACATGTAAAAGTTGTAGCTTTAGATCTATAAACTATAAGTCAATGTTGATCTAAACACAACCTATCTTAAATACATGTTTTTGTTTGAAAAAGGATGGTTAACATGTAGTACAGTATCCTTAAAAAACATTTAGTACGTTATTTTTATAAATGGAAGTAGGAGCTCTGCCAAACTTTATGGAAGAAGAAAAATTAGGGTTTGTGAACAATCAAAGAAACAACGGCCTACAACAAAAACGAAAGACACCCTGAGTACAGGGGTTACACAGAAATTAAACAACATTGGGCAAATGCCTACCTAAACTCATCGTATTACTTCAAAATTACATCAATACATGAAGGCCCAGTATCCTGCGTAACAGGTGCCTCCCATGGGCGAGAAAACAGAGACGGGGAGAGAGCAGATAACATTAAGTGACCATTCCAACTAATTGGTTACACCAGTTTAGCGCAGGATCAAATGGCTACCCTTAGGGCACTCTAGTGGCCCAAAGCATGCATCAGGTGATCACTTAAAGACCGAAGAGTTTGTTGTTGTGGAAAGTCTTTCGATTGTGATGTTTCCAAGTCACCCAGAGGGGTAGGATGACACAGTGACCGAGCTAGAAAGTCCTTAATGGGTGTGCATATGCCAGAAGTGCTAGTGCCGCCCCTTCCCCCATCACCACGCCGTCGCCCATGGACCATGCTGGTCAGAAGGGCAGTGAGCTTGGCAAGAAGCTCTTTCAGGGCAATAAGGCAGCTACTGACTAGCTGCCAGGTTGTCTCGGTGGACCAGTCGAGAATCAGGTTGGTTAGCGCAGGACGCCACTGGCTTTCTCGCTCAGTCGAGCAGGCTGAACTTGCACTACGCGCGTCTGTCATCAAGAATGAGGTAGAAGGATATGCAACCAGGGGTTCTAGGGCTAAGGTTGTTGCAGGCACCATTGGGATTGTAGGATTGAAGACAACAATCAGAGGGGGGTAGCCGAACAACTTGAAACCAAACCACCTAGTCAATCGCTCAGCTTACGACCGTGTAGCCGATCACTCTGTACAACTGCTCACCTGATCCCTTTGAACGTTGTCGTAATTACACCAATCACTCTGTACAACTGCTCGTCTGATCCCTTTGAACGTTGTCGTAAGATCTATAGCATCTACAATCACAACCAATCTATGAGAAAAACAAGAACTAGATTGATTCAAGACTTATCTTTATTGCAGGATCTCCATGGGATTACAAAGTGCCCTCACAAGTACCCCTAAAAACCTTCTCGATGAAAGCCCTCTCAGAACTGTACTAACACCTTCACAAAAGCCACTGCAAAGCTACACATTAGCCCTTAGCCTCCCCTGCTTTTATAGGCTAATGTCCAAACTGTGACCACCTCAAATAAGAACAGAAAACTCTATCTCTTCCTCAAATCAAGAGACCGGAAACCATTCCTAACACGGGTTTTATTCAAATCTCTATCTCTTCCAAGTTACGGACTCTTTTTGTAACTCTTTCCATCTTCTCAGTTATAGACTCCATCCACAACTTTTAACCCAACACACGAAGAAGCCTCCAAGATAGCACCTTCTGTATCTTCATCACGTATCATCAACTCCTATGTCGAAGCCTCCTGGACCGCATCGTTTGTAGCTTCTTCAAGAATCATCACCTTTGATCTCCACATGCTCCAATATGAGCCCAACCACCTCGCGTGACATCCTCAACTGCCTGGACCTGCCATGAACCAAGTCTAGATATGATTCCATATGGGTCATAGTAGACTGACAAAGGTCACCCATTTTATCCCCGTGGAGACCACCTGCGAGGGAGACAGATTGGCCAAGTTGTACATGGCACGTATCATGTGTTTACATGGAGTTTTCAAGAGAATAGTCTCATATCAAGGTTCTCAATTCATCTTATATTTCTAGGCTAGCCTCCATGACGCACTTGGAACCTAGCTGTCAGTATGGCATATCACCCTCAGACTGATGGACAAATGGAAAGGGTGAACCAAATCCTTGAAGACATACTTTAGGCTTGTGCTTTGGAGTCACAGTAGATTGAAAAAAATGCTTGCCTTATGCAGAATTCTCCTACTACAACAGATATCAGTTCAGTCTAAAGTTGTCCCCATTTGAAGCACTCTACGGTAAAAAGTGCAGAACCCCTACATTGGTTAGAAACAGGAGAAGGTTATGTCTTTAGACCCGATACATTGAAGCAGGCAAAAGAGAAAGTTCGCTTGATCAGAGACCAATTGCAAGCTACCCAATCCAGACAAAAGAGTTATGCCAACAATCGTTGTAGAGAGTTAACTTTTGAAGTTGGAGACCACCAACAAAAGAGTTATGCTCAAGGTATCACCTCTTTGAGTAATTCGGAGATTCAAAGTGAAAGGCAAGATCACACCAAGATATATAGGTCCATTCCCAATCACCGCCAAGCGTGGAGAAGTAGCTTACCAAATAGAGTTACTAGCAAGTCTAGCAGATGTCCACAATATATGCCATATCTTGCAACTCAAGAAATGCCTAAGAGTACCAGAAGATCAAACCCCGGTGGAGACCATCAAGCTCCAGAAAGATCTAAGTTACCCAGAGCATCCGATCAAGATCCTCGACATCATGGAGAAGCAAACCAGGAACAAGATCATTCGTGTCTGCAAAGTCCAGTGGAGCAACCACTCAGAGAGAGATTGAAGCCACCAGGGAGCACGAGGATCAGCAGAGGATAGACTATCCGTGTCTGTTCTCTGAGTAGTTTGAATCTCGGGGTTGAGATTCTGTTTAAGGTGGGTAGGATCTGTAACATCTCATTTTTTTGGGAGTTACAAATTTGCTTGAATGAAATTCAAAGTTTCAAATTGAAACTCAAAAGTCAAATTCAAATTTCAAATCGAATTTCAAAAGTTTTAAAAAATCCAAACCTCCTAGGGCTTAACCCAACCCATCTCTCTAGCCTACCAGGCCTCTAGCCTGACCCAACTAGCCCATAACCTAGCACAAGTTGGCCTGTGTGCCCCCTTCCCTCATCGTTCACGCATTGGACACGCTCTAGCCGCGCCGTTCGCACCCTCAACCCAGCCCCACCATCCCCGCCACGCACGCCAACTCCCTCCTATGCAACGACAGCGCACCACCGCCTACCCTCGTGTGACCCACGCTAGCCCAGCCTAGCGCTACCCCTGCCATGCCCGGACCCCCTACCTCTTCTTCCTTTCCTCCGCGCCATGCTCATGATCTACGACCGACTGTTGAGCCCCCTCTCCCCACCTTAACCCTTCTCGTGCATTCCCACCCCTCGCGCTAGCTCCGCCTCCCTACCCTACACCCATGCTGTGCTCCTAGCTCCGCTGCCCTTGGTTAATTTTTGGGTTTAATCCAAATTTGAACTTTGGAGGGCTTGTTCTCACTCATTTTAACTCTAAATTTAATGAAATTTGTTTCTAAATTTATATAAATTCAAAATCTATCTAATGACATTGGAATTGTTCAATTTGGAATTCATTTAAATTTTTTGGTATTTATTTTTTTTGCTCATGTGTTTATCTACTTTCCGATGCAATCATCCGAGTAGATTACGAGGACACAGAAGAGCCGTAGTTCAAGCAAAGTCAAGAATTCCAATACCAACCCCCTTGTGAGCCAGGTGAGTCAATGCTTTGATCATATTGAACCTATATTTTATTCAAATTTATATTTATTTAAATAATCAAATTACATGCTATTAGTTATTATGCAAATGTATGTTAAACTTAAGGTTAGATATATGCCTACTTGATATTGTGATATTATTGTAACATCCTTTAAACACTTGAAATCATATAATCTTTGTCACCCTAGAAATTAAAATGATAGCTTTACTACCTATAGGTCGTACTCAAGTGTCATGCTAATCTTGCTTAAGTACTAGGGTATTAAATTGCCCTATCATCATCTTTTAATCATGAAACTTACTTTGGACAGTCATCGTAGGGAAATAACTGGTATATTGGAAGATAACTTAGTTTTGTACTTCTCAAAATCCTAAAACTTGTTGTTACCATATCTAGACAGATGGTATGATAGTTGGTGCATATGTAGCACGAGAAATTATGATTTGTGGTAAGAATAGTCCAGATAACATTAAGAACTGAATCTTATAATAACCTCCTAATGTAAAACAGTAAAATCACAAGTCAATAATGGTACGACCTGGCTAATAAATTTGCATTCACCAATGTGGGTTGCACCATTGGAATGACCCACAAGTTGTGTCATGTTGTGGACACGAGTCATGTTGCTGGTGTAAGCCACCATGTGGTGCAAGAGGGGGTCTGGGTGTGGTGGACATAACCTCACTCATATGAAACCTTAGTGGGTGTAACTTACACTGGGTGATGCTTTGTATAGGCCTTGTTGTGATCATCTTGATTCACATATCCAAGGAAATTGTAGTTATTAAATATTGCTTTTAGCAAATAAAAGAACCCGAGCATATCATGTCGATCCTTGCATGTATAAGTATTACATTATGTGTGTTGGCTCGTAGAGCACTGTTGCTTGTGCTCACCCTCGCTTACAAAATCCCTTAGAACTTGTGGACCAAGGATACTACACGTACTACAACGTCCCAGGAGCAGATGGTGAAGAAGATGGAGAAGATTAGGATAGTCTCTAGTAGTCTAGGTTTTTCCCTAGTCATGCTGACTAAGTTGGTGTTTGTGTACACAAATATTATCCAAGCCTTTGGTTAATATCAGTCGCACACACTTACCCATTTGCTTGCTGGTGGCAAGATGTGCCCTCCCCTTTTGCTTTCACTTCCACTCGTAGGATTAAGGGTGACTGACTAGAGGGGAGTAAATAGGAGGTTTCTAAAATTTTTGAACCTTAATTGACAAATCTAGCAATAATAAGTTAATTCAAGGTTTCTAGCATAAGTCAAGAACTAAATACTAAGTTTTCACAAAGTCACTCCGAGGCTATGTCAATACTAAATACAATTTTAGCTAAGCAATTCTACACACATAAGTCACTAGAAATGTAAATGCGGAAATAGTAAAGACAAGAGAGAAAACCGCAATTAAGACAATCCATGTTTTTTGTGATATCGAAGACTTGCCAGTCTTCACTAGTTCACGTTGAGGTAAGTCCAAACGGTTTGGACCGACTCTACAAATTGAGCCTAATTGACCTCAACTCCACTAGGGTTACTCTTCCACCACTCCGGAGATGGCGAGCACCGAACCACTCACAAACGGTGCTGAGCATCTTCACAACCTTCTTGAAGAGATCAACGAACAATCTTCCTCTAAGCCATCTAGGTACTAGCAAATACCAAGAGTAATAAATCACAACCCTTACTTGAAGGTTATCAAGTGCTAAAGAGACCAACTAATGATTCGAATGCACTTGAATGCTCTCAACTACCTCAAAATATCAAATATAAGCAAAATGATTAGTAGAGAGTGCACCAATGTCACTAATGTATTCAATGAGGTCAAGGGTTCTGGATTGGTGTTGATGAGGGTGTATTATAACCCTCAACCACAAATTCAATTGTTTAGAGAAATTGTCCAAAAAATCAGTATGTGCGATACTACTGCCATTGATCGACTAGTACTACCGCACCAATGGTTTAATGGTTATATGTAGCTCATTTAATGCTTCTGAACTAGCCGTTACGGTTTGGTGTGGAACTATCACACTCACATTGTCCAATGCTAGCGCGCAGTGGTAGTACCGCTTGGCTCAATCGATACTATTGATTTCCAGAGGAAGAAAAATGCTACAAAATATGCTCTCTCGAAATAACATACCGCCACCTAGGAATTGGTCCTGCTGTACTACAGTAGTACCACGTCTCATGTGTGGTTATAACGCATGGCAGCAGTACCATAGTTATACTTACGGTTATACCATTTTTACTGAATTATTTTTTAGGTGCACTTCAAGATGCATGCATGTCTTCATTAATTAAGATGGCACAAAATAAATCCTTAAGCTACTAGTTATGATCCCTCTTTATAGTACGACATCTAGCCTATAAATTCAGTCTTTCCACTAATCACTAAGACCGATAAAACATATAAAAGGGTTTTTAGGCTACATAATACCTTTGTGTTGAGCCATGTTGATCCTATGTCATCTTTGAATGCCATTTTCATGTTGTCATCCATAATCCGGGGCTAAACCTTTAAAACATCTTAACACACATATTTGTCCCTCAATACATTATTGTTCTTAATTACCAAAATCATTTTTAGGGGTTTAGATGCTTTTAATCTCCCCCTTTTTAGTAATTGATGATAACCTAAGCAATATGGGTGAATTTAAAGGTTTGAATATACACTAAGTTTGAAACAAGTAGCATATTCTTGTTTTGACTTTTGGTTCACAAATAATTCTTAAGATAGGATAAATGGAGATGAAGAATTAGTTGCTTTCAAAAGTCGATCAACAAAACAAAAACTCCCCCTAAATATGTGCATATGAGTGCATGAAGTGATTTTCATGCACTTGTGTGGTTGTTTAGGAAATTTGGCGAAGTTTCCTTTATTTTTAAATAGTGGAAGCATGATGTTAAGCATCAAAAAATGTAGCCATATGATAAACAATATAATTCGCACAAATAAGATAGTTGTAGGAAGGATAACCAAGTAGCATTATTAACATGATAACTATTACAAGTTTGTCACAATGCATACAACAAAGGATAAGTCCAAATAACCAAAAGATAAATCCACACAATTAGCTAATAGTCTTAGATAGATAATAGAGATAATAAGATAACTTGTTCTTGCTTCACTTCATCTTCTTTTCTTTCTTGCATCTTTTCTTCTTCTTCTTCTTCCACTTTGGCATCAAGTACCAAAAAGAGTCACTCTTGACAGAAAGGATCACAATGGTGACAATGACGATAGCAAAGAGGAGAAGGAGGCACTGCCAAAGAAGAAGCATGCTCGAGGGCACCCATACACTAAGCTAAGGAGGCCAACTGATAGTTCATCTCATGTTGTGTATTACGAATCTCCATGATGAAGGAATAAATCTGAGACAAGGAAATAGGATCAGTAGCTGGAGCATCCTCTTATTCCTGAGCAAGCTCTTCCTCCTCTTGAGCATGAGGAGGGGCTATAGATGTGACAGGAGCACTTTCCCTTGGTTTATATAACTTGTGAACTACTGGACGCGCCCCTCAATAGTGAGTCTTTCTTATAATAAGAGCCATTATGTAGAGAGCAAAGTATATGTATTTGACCCTATCATTTTTGAAAGAAGCAATCTCCCTGATAATTAGATTAACCACATTAAATTTTCTTCCACTCATGATGCTATCTATAATATTCCAAGTGTGCCATCAGATAGCATCAAAGTTCTCACTCTTTGGGAAAAAGTATGATTAATGATGCGATTGGTGAGACTTGGCAAAGGAAGGAGTCCCACAATCTTTCCATGTGTGAACCGAATATTTGCATCACAGAACTGACACTATGCCGGGGTTCTAAAAGCTGGCTGAGAATAGATCTTTTTGAAACATCCCGAGTGAGTTCAAACTCAGGCTTGGTGGCATCCACCCTTTCATATCCCGTCATCCATGCCATAATTTCAAAGTCTGGAGATACATATATGGTGGCATAGAATTATTTGATCATATCCTCATTGTAGTCACACCGAAGTGCAACTATGCTATGCAAGTCCATAGCAAAGAATAGTTGATAAGCTTTGGAGAAGTGATCTATTGCATTTAGATGTCCCCAGTCCACATACTTGTGATTAGTGAACTGTCGGTGTTGATCATATAGCTAGGCGAAGACATCTTGTTGGAGCTTTGTATGGAAATGAGGTCCGAAGAAGTTCTTGGCCTGTTAAACTGATTTGGGTGACGTACTATGGCATACTCGTCACTTGTAATTAGCCTCAGATTGATGCTTTGCTCTTCAGCCTAAGCCATATCTTCATCCTCATTATCATTTTGTTCACTCTCTTCACAGTCTTCTTCTTCTTCACTAAATGCGGACTCATCTTCTTCTTCATCCTGCCTTGAGAGTTGATCCCTATCTCGAGCCCTCATGGCTTGCGAGAAAGAGTCGGTCTCATAATCGCTATCCTCCCTTGGAGGTGCTCTTACTGAAGCTGACTTCCTAGAGCTACCTTGCAGCGAGAAGGTCTGGCTTGAGTTGTTGGAGTGTTATAGTGGTCGACTGGTTCGCCTTTGGAGGTGGCATTCTTGCGGATAGAGGTTTTCGTCCTCGACATCCTTGCTACAAGAGTGAAGAGAATTACAACAGGATGGAATAGCTTTTGAACTACATAACATAACTTAGGTGAAAATCCTCAGCAAATATGGCAGTACTACATATATCCACAAGTACTACCGGCGGGAGGTAGTACCGCATGGGTCGAGCGGTAGTACCGCTCCTGCTGGAAATTTTAGGGCATTTTCCAAAACTGATCTAAACTAGTAGTTGGCATGGATTGATATATGAAACAGATATAATATGTCACCAACCACTAGTTTCCATTAATTTTCCCTAAATATTTCAACCTATTTATGCAAATTTTGACAAAACCCTAAAAAAGACCTAGGTGCCAAGGTTGATGAAAAAGAGGACTTCAAATAGGATTACCTTGTGGAATGAAGGAGAAATGATCTTAAGCACTAAGTTTTACCAAGAGATTCAAGAAAACTTCTCAAATATTGAAGATGTAGACAATGGTATTGAGGAGAGGGGGGAGAGAGAGAGGAGTGGAGAGTTCTCTTTGTCGGTGGTTTTTGGAGAGAAGATCCTGAATGGGGTTCAACAAAGACAAAGAGAGATAAAAGGAATCAATTACTACCAATCTTGGGACCACCGGACAAAGTACGGTAGTACCACTCTTGAAGTTCGGTAGTATTGCATGGACAGAGTGGGGTAGTACCGCTCTTGAAGTTCGGTAGTACCGCTTTGCGGTAATGCTGCATGGACAAGTGGTAGTACCGATTTTTCTGAAGAAATTTAGAACCAAGAAGGAATGCAAATGATCCTTGAAATAACAAACAAATAACCTGTTGTAGGACCATTATGCATAAGATTGGTAATAAAATCCAAATAACATAGTTTTTACTAAAATAGAGATTTTAAGAAAATGGTTTCAAATTAAATTTTCTCAGGAATTCTAAGAACTCCAAAACAACGAATGGCATGATTCATGATCTCAAGCAACATCGGAATAATTTACAACATTTAACTCATTCCTTAATTTGCAAAAATAGCTTTCATGTAAAGGTTTGGTGAAGATATCGGCTAATTGGTCCTCAGTCCGTATGTGGCTAATGACTATATCTCCTTTGCTCACATGATCTCTCAAGAAATGGTGGCGTATATTTATATGCTTGGTTCTTGAGTGTTGAACCGGGTTATTTGCTATCTTCACGGAACTATCATTATCACACAAGAGGCATGTTATCAAATTTAATTCCGTAATCCGTCAAACTTTGCCTTATCCAAAGCAATTGTGCACAACAACAACTCACGGAAACATATTCATATTTGGCGGTGGATAGGGCTACGGAATTTTGTTGTTGGATGACTATAAAACTAATGATCTTCCTAAGAGTTGACAACTACCCGTGGTGCTTTTTCTATCCACTTTACAACATGCATAATCGGAATCTGAATATCTAATTAAATTGAATTTAGCACTTTTGGGATATCATAAGCTAATGCTAGAGGAATTCTTTCAATATCTAAGAATTCTTTTAACAGCCATTCAATAGCATTCTTTTGGTGATGCTTGAAATATTGCACATATACAAACACCAGCCATAATATCAGGTCTAGATGTGGTGAGATAAAGTAAACTACCAATCATTTATCTATAAAGTTTTAAATCTACCGATTTACCTCCCTCATTTAGATCGAGATGATTATTGGTAGTCATGGAAGTCTTGATGGGCTTTGCATCTTCCATGCCAAACTTCTTGATCAAGTCCTTGACATACATTGTTTGGCTCACGAATGTCCCATTCTTAAGTTGCTTGATTTGAAATCCAAGAAATAGCTAAGCTCTCCCATCATGGATGTATTAAATTTCCTAGATATCATATCACCAAATTCTTTGTAAAAATCTTGATTAGTAGACCCAAATAGAATATCATCAACATATATTTGACATACAAAGAATTCCTCATATATGACTTTTGTAAATAATATTGTGTCAACCTTCCCAATCTCGAATCCTTTTGAGAGCAAAAAAATATCTAAGGCACTTATACCATGCTATTGGAGCTTGTTTGAGACTGTAAAGTGCCTTCGAGAGTTTATACACATAATTTGGATTCTTAGAATCCTCAAAACCAGGTGGTTGCTCAACAAACATAAGTTTGGATATTTTTACCATTTAGAAAAGCACTTCTAACATCCATTTGAAATAATTTAATATCAAAATATGATACAAAAGTAAGTAATATACGAATAGACTCAAGTCTAGCTATGGGAGCAAAGGTTTGACCAAAATCCAAATCTTCAACTTGTGTGAATACTTGAGCGACCAATCTTGCCTTGTTTCTCACTACAACTCCACTTTCATCTTTTTTGCTCCTAAGGACCCATTTTGTGCTGATGATGTTGTGTTCCTTAGGTCTTTCTACCAAAGTCTAAACGTTATTTTGGGCAAAGTTATTGAGTTCTTCATGCATTGTATTCACCCAATCTGGATCATCGAGTGCTTCATCTACATGTTTTGACTCATAAGAAGAGACAAAAGAGTAATGCTCACAATAAGAAGTAACATGAGATCGAGTTTGGACACTCTTACTCACATCACCCAATGTTTAATCTATTAGATGATCTTTTGTAATTGCGTTGTGAATCTTTAGGGGTAGGTTTGGTGTTGTTCTTCCTCCTTTTCTTCTAGTTCATCCACTTGAATTTGATTGGTTGTGGAAACGGTAGAGGGTTCGACTTGAGTGGAGGACAGCGAGTCATTTAAATCTTCATTTGGCTTGATGTCGCCAATTTGTATATTTTTCATAGCTTGCCTTAATCCTTCGTTACCTATGTCATCTAAATTTTCTTGCTCTTCTTGAGAGCCATTAGTTTCTTTAACTAAAACGGAGTTTTATTGAAGACACAAAAGGTTTACTATTTGATGAATAGCCAAGTAAAAATCTAACATCACAACAACTTTGAAACTTTAAAAGACAAACACCTTTCTACAACATATATAACACTTGCAACCAAAAACACAGAAATAGTAGATGTTCGAATTTCTTCTAATGTGAAGCTCATAGGAAGTCGTTTTCAAAAGTTGATGCAAATAAAAATGGTTTGTGGTATGGCATACGGTATTAATTGCTTCCACCCTAAAGCTATCAGAAGTGTTATATTCATCAAGCATTGTTCTAATTATTTCAATTAATGTTCAATTTTTCTTTCTACAACTCTATTTTGCTTCGGAGTGTAGGTTGTGAAAACTTTATACTTTATTCTAAGTTCATTACAAAAAACCTATATTTTAGTATTCTTGAACTTTTGGAACCATTACATATTTTGTTAATTTAAAAATTAAATTCATTTTGGGCTCTTTGTGGAACTTTTGAAAATGTCAGAGAGTTCGGCCTTGTCATGTAAAAGGAAAACCCAAGTATACTTTGAATAGACATCTACAATGACCAGATCATAGCTATTGCCCCCGATGCTCTTATAGTTTGTTGGCCTAAACAAATCCATATGTAAGAGCTCCAATGGTCTAGAAGTTGACATGATACTCTTGGAATAATGACAGTTTGCAACTTGCTTTCTAGCTTGGCAAACGCTACATAATTTAGTTTTTTAAACTTCACATTTTTTAAGCCAACCACTAAGTCATGTTTGAAAAGATTTTTGAGTTGAACCATTCCGACATGACCTAGTCTCCTATACCAAAGCCAACCCAAAGAGGCTTTACATGCTTTTAAGCAAGAATCATTTGAAGAAAAATCCGCCAAATAAAGATTTCCAAATCTAAAACCTTTGAAAACTAAATCATTTTTCTTTTTTTGGAAATGATAACATCATCTCTAGAGAATGTGCAAGTAAGTCCAAGATCACAAATTTGAGCAACGGATAGCAAATTAAAGTTTAATGTTTCTATAAGAGATACATTAGAAACTGAAAAGTCATTTGAGATAATAATTTTACCCAAACCAATTACCTTTTCTTTGCTATTGTCTCCAAATATGATTTTGTCATTACTTCCATTTCCAACTTCAATCGAGGTGAACATTTTCCGGTTATGTGTTGAGTGCACCCATTATCAAAACCCAATGCTTTCTACCAGTCTTATAGTTCACCTACAAAAGATAATCAAGTTTTTTTAGGTACCCAAATTTGTTTGAATCCTTAGATGTTAGTAACTAAGGCTTTGGGCACCCAAATAGCACTCTTTTTTGTGCCTAAATTTGAAGTGCCAACAAATATAGCTACAACCTTACCATTCTTAGATTTTTTACACAAGTAGCATGAATCATAAATAGGGGTGAAAACGGATCGGATTCGGACGGATATTGCTGTTACCATATCCTAACCCATATTTTTTCTCTGGATTCGGTATCAATCGGATTCGGTACCAATCGGATTCGGTGTCGGATCGGTCGGGATTAACCCAATTCGTTTGCACCCCTACTTGTTTGTAAGGAATGCATACAGTGCAGTAAATGGAGTAGGACGCACTGACTTGATGTTACTATTTAATAGCTGATATGGAAGATTTTATTTTACCATTACAAAAGAAAATGAAACGTCAAATAGTAGCACTAACCTGAAATCATACTTGAAGACGTATCGGATTCGGACAGATATTCGGATTCGGACGGATATTACTGTTACCATATCCTAACCCATATTTTTTTCTCCGGATTCGGTACTAGTCGGATTCGGTACCAATCGGATTCGGTGCCGGATCGGTCGGGATTAACCCGACCCGTTTTCACCCCTAATCATAAATGGCATAAGATTTAGTTTTAGCAATGGAACATGAATTTTGTAGATGTCCTACACTTTGACATTTAAAGCAATATGTTCCATTTTCTTTTACAAATCTTGTGGGCTTATAAATGGGTTTCTTACATTTCTTGAGAATAAACCAAAGCCCTTCTTTATTCAATGAGCACATTTGCTCACTCAAAATCTTATCAAGGGCAGCCTTTTCCTTAAAGCGTCTTTCCAAGTTTTTGCTTAGCTTGGTAATTTGCTCTTTTAATTCATTGTTTTAAATAATGAGCAATGGATCACATGACTTAGCCATACAATAATTAGAATCAATTTTAGAGCAACATGTCATAACTAACAAATCATCACAAAAGGTAGAAGTACTAGTCTTAAAAATGTTATTAGAAGCAATTTCGACATTAGGCATCTCATTTAAGATTTCACAAGTAATTCCTACATTTGAGTGAGATTTGTTAAGATCCTTTAGGAGTGACTAATGAGCTTCCTTTAGCTCCCTATAAGAATCTTTTAGAGAGAGATTCTCTCTTTCAGATCTTAAATTTTGACTTCTCCTTTCCAAAAAATTCATTTAATTCTTCAAACATATCCATTAATTCATCATATATAGGCTCATCATCGTCAACGGATTTTACCTTGTCTTCTTTTGCTATAAGGCTAGGAGAGGAAAAAAGTGATGGAGCCTCCTTGATGGTAATGCCGACAAGTCCCTTTTTTCTTGGAGGACTCATTATTGTTGGAGTCGGAGTTAGAATACTCGTCATCAAAGTTCCACTCCCCAATATGAGGCTCGCCCTTGTCATCTTTGTGAAGCTTCTTCTTACCATTGTATTTCTTCTTCTTGGATGACTTGACTTTGTCATCCTTCTTTGTTAGGCAATTAGAAGCAGTATGCCCCTTCTCATCTTACTCATAGCAACGGATATGCTATAGCACTTATTGTTGTTGGAGAGGTGCCCTTTTTGCTCTTGTCAAAATTCGCACTCTGGTTTGAGCACCTCCTCATGAATTTCTTCATTATTCTCACAAGGAGAGCAAACTCCTCTTTGGAGTCATCTTCTTTATCTTCCGACTCATCACTTGATACCGCTTTAGTTTTAAAAACAGTAATCTTCTTTGTGGAGGAGGATTGCTCCATGAGCTTATCCTTGTCCTTTTTATACAGCTCATTAGTTATAAGGTTGTCCAAGAGGCTAGTTGGTGTTATCCTTGACAACTCAGGTGAGTTGAGGAATAGAGTCACCAATGTCTCATACTTCTTCGGTAAAGCCCTACGCATCTTGCGCACAATATCAACATTAGTTAGATTAGTGCTAAGGCCCTTGAACTCATTTACAATGTTGTTAAGTCTCGAATGTATCTTGTTGATGTTTTCATAATGCAACATTGTAAATATTTCATATTTGATTTGAAGCATGTGCAATTTGGCTTCTTTGACCGTGAATGTGCCCTCATGAATTTCCAAGAACATGGTCTATATCTTATGAGCGGTTTTCAAATTGCTCACTTGATTGAACTCATCTGCATTAAGGTAAGAGCTTCGCTCCTCAAGATCCGTGGGGTGTGTAGGATCAAGTGGCATAACGAAACCTTTAATTACAATCATCCATATGATTAGGCTCATGGCCTTTAAATAAATAGGCATCCTAATTTTCTAATAAGCATGATTTGATTCATCAAATAAAGATGCCTTGCTTATGGATATACTCTTACTAGCCATCCTTTCTCTCTTAGACGGTTAAGTCTAAATAAAAGAGCTACCAAACTCTGATATCACTTGTAGGATCAAGGATGACTGACTAGAGGGGGGTGAATAAGAGGTTTCAAAAAAAATTGAACCTTAATTGACAAATCTATCAATAACAAGTTAATTCAAGATTTCTAGCACAAGTCAAGGACTAAATACTAAGTTTTCACTAAGTCACTCCAAGGATATGTCAATACTAAATAAAATTTTAGCTAAGCAAACAAATAAGTAGCGAGAAATGTAAATGCAGAAATAGTAAAGATAAGAGACAAAACCGCAATGAAGCCGGTCATCACTAGTCCACATTGAGAGAAACCCAAATGGATTAGACCAGCTTTGTATTTTTCATGGTATCGAAGACTTGCCGGTCATTAATTACCAAAATTATTTTTAGAGGTCTAAATGCTTTCACTGCTTTCGTATTTATGTAATGTATTCATTTGACCTTTCGGCCCTATTGTAAACTTGATCCGATGCGGTCTATCTGAACCCTGATGGTGTAATATTAATATATGATATGATTTATGACATGCATGAAATGATTTGGTAATATATCTGTGAACACTATCTACTGATCCAGAGAATAGTGTATTGGTTTCACAGATGATTCTAAATTAGCTAAATCTGAATGTGACACTTTAACTCTTCATTGATCAACATTCAAGTGATTCACAAACCTGATTGTTTAGCACTTTCACTAGGATCGTGCCTTTTATCATTACGGAATTTGGATCGATTTAATTTGGCTAAAAAGCTATTATGGCTACGGCCAATAGATTTTGGCCTTAATGTGAGTGTTTATACGAACGAACTGAATGTCAATAAGTCGATAAGCCGATTCGAAAAGACTATCTGATAAGCCACTTCAAAACATCGGTGAAAAAGTCATTCTATTTATTTGTTTAAGGAAAACCATAAGTCGTAAGTTGAAAAGACAGCGCCATTATTTACTTACCATATTCTCTCACTCTTTTAGAAACGGTTTCAAATTTTAAAAGAGTTTGTTTGATCAAAGAAATATAAGTTTCTTACTACTAGTCCGTGCAATTGCATGGTACCTCTAATCCTCTACTAGTTGCAGCCAAAGAGTTGGTTCTCTGCAGCATGGTGTCTTGGCGAGCTTAGTGAGAGAGAACTAGAGTTCCTCCCCTAGCTGGACTGTGGCAAATTATTTCTTGCGATCGAATCGTAGGATAACCAGCAGGAATCACGTCCGATGGGCACCGTGGTCCTGGCTTTTCAAAGGTGTCTTCGTCATTTTGTTCGCTTATATTTGAGGCTTTCCACGGGTAGGAAAAAAACTATACACGAGATTTCCTAACAGCGCATCAGAGGAACGCTTGTCGGTGAATGTTACAAATGTCATGATAATCATTTACATTTTGCCGCTTATTTTCAGTCATAAGGCAACCTGTTACACTCACCTTACACGAAACGAAGGTGTTTTTTTCTACCAAGCAACAACAATGTGATCTCATTCTTTGAGATGTTCACGTATTTCCCTCTACAAATGCCAACTTCCAGCAATGGCCAACGCATGCTTAACAAGTTCATCTCTCCCCTTTAAGCACAGAGCCAATTGGATGGAACCAGACAAGCTACGAACCACCAATCGATCTAACCTTAAACACTGCAATTAGACCTCACCTGTGTACAACAACATGATTTCCTTCTGTATATAAGGTGGCTATTCTATCAGGCCAACACGTACCTGAACCTAAACTCGTACGGCATAACCTGAACAGGCACAATCGACACCGGACTCCGGCGACCGGCCTCGACGACCTGAACTGCGTCACGCTGCAGTTCACTGGGCAGCTGCAGGCACACCCAGTCCATGAGGGAGCTCACGTCCTTGGCGAAGTCCAGAAGGTACCAATGCAGAAGCTTCGGGATCGCGAGCCTGCTCGGCGTCGAGACGCCGACGGCGGCCTGCAAGTACTCCCGCTTGGCCGCCTCCAGTTCCTCCTCGACGTGGGTGGCCGTGTAGACCCTCACCTTCGTAGAGAAACAAAATGTGTATCAGCACTGTAAGTACTCAGTAGAATGAATTATGCTTGCCGGCATGTGCTCGATCAGTCTCACTGTGCGGTGGTTAAAATGGTCATCTGCATTGAGACTGCCCCGGCCGGTAGACCCACCTGCAGGGTGCCTAAAATTATGGTTTGCTTCTTTACTGCCTGATTGCCTAAGTTATGCCTGAATTTTCGCACTTTAACAAAGTGCAGGAGATGAAGCATGGAGTTGTTCAGTACCCTTAAAACAGCAACTAACTTGATACCCCTAGACAGTACCGGTTGTACCCTATATTAAATGGATTGCGCAGTACTATAATTCGACTTGTTCAACTTTTAGTCTTTGCACATGGCATGATCGCGAGCTAGCTAGCATACCCTATGATATGATCTATTCACACAGTAGCAGTTGAAAAGATACAGCAAGACAGAGCCTTTTCTTCACTTCTGTTCAGTAGTACAGACTGCACAGTGAAAGCAGAGCAATTTGCCGGCATGTATGTCAGTGGAGCCAAGAACTTACCGCCGGCGAGGACCAGCTCCCGCAGGAGAGCGCGAACGTCACCAGCGGCTCGGGCCACTCCAGCCCAAACACGCCTCGCGCCGCCACGTCGTCGCCGGCCTTCGCTCCTTTCGGGTTGTTCACCTGACGACGAGCCATACACGGGTTTCCATTATCACAATCGTATCGTACCAATTCGGCCTGAGAAGTTTCAGGCACACGGCAATAATGCCATACATGCTTTGCGTTGTAGGGCAGCCTTAGGATGAAATGCTCGATCGTCATGGCGCTCAGCACGCGCCCACCCACGTTTATTGTCGCCTGCAAGGAAAGAAACCCGCCGAATCACCCTTGTCAGAGATCTTTTATCTCACAATGCAAATTCTGCACGTAATGCATCTAGAAAGGAGTAAATGTGGAACCTTGGGCATCATTGCCACCAGCATATGGGGCGTGGTAGGTGCTCCTTGCTCAAGAAATGCCTGTAGTTGCAGAATAAACAAGAGCTAGTGTTAGGTTTGGACATGTCGCTTGATCTTATTAATACATTCTGTTAGGCTGTACTACACGCTAGTACTACTGAAGACGTGCTGTTGGTCAAAGCCTAATGAAGCCAAGATCGTGAATTATTTATGGCTTCGCTGATGATTAAGGAGACAGGAAGCATTTCGATACTGAAGTTTAATAGCGAACAACATGCAGTGCATAGACATGCCCTGTATTCTTTCTAGTTCAATTACACATCAACAGAACTATATATATCTCGGTGTATAGCATGGGCAAACGTATGAAGTTTCAGATGGTCCCAAGAAACAAACCTCCTACCATTGTAAATTGCACATCAACGAAAAAGAGGCCTAGAGCTACTAGTACGAATCATGCTGAGGGGAGAAGCAAAAGGAGGCCTCAATTATGAGGGACAGCTTACATTCATCATGCAGGAATTGTACGTGTTGATCCAGAATGCCAACTTCTGCTGATGGGAGAGGCTCACTAGGTCAACTGACGAGAGCTTTCGTAGCAAGGCCCTGATGATTTTGCCAGGTAGACAAAGATCTTTCCATGATCAGCACATAAGTCAAACAGCCACCAACTCACAACACAACGAAATCTAGTTTGCACTAACAGATTAGTACTAGTAGTTACTCAGATCAGTGGAAACTCACTTCAATCTCCGGCCGAGAAGGGTGTTGCTGGCAAAAACGTTCTGGTGGAATGAGGTCGCATCAACTTCTCGGAATTGCTTGTACGGGCCAATGTCCCTGCTCCCGAATTCGAGGATACCGTAAGGGTCACCGGCGCACGCGCCGTCGACTGAGCTCTCGCAGGAGCCTGAAACCGACGGAGACGATGCTCGCTCCTCGTCTTGGCCACTGGAGGAGCTCATGCTCATCTGCGAGAAGATGTTCAGTAGGCACGTCAATAGCTCCTCCGACACTTTGTTCGCTGCAGTTGAGGCCTTATCTGAATCAAAGGAACTGGTGTCTTCAACACCTTTATGATCTTTCGCTGTACTAACTTTCTGAAATGGAAGGTTCATGCATGCAAGAACATTAGCATGCTGTATTTAAGTAGTACCAGTTTTTACCTCTAAATTGGAGTAATTCTTATACCTGAACGCCCGCGCATTTCTCCATTGCAGATACACTGCATTTTGGCATATTATTCAAAGGCGACCTGCTAAAATCTCTACATGAGTTGGTGGTGCACGATTGGTTCTCCTTCCCAGGACGATCGCCTTGGCTCAGGGAAGGACTAGGCTTTCTTGCTGTCTGCTTGACATCGGTGGCTCGCTTCAAAGATGACCAATTAGCGTCTCGATCGGAACCTTGACGTGTCGACGGTGAGATATCTGAATTCTGCATTTGGACGGATGGCTTCAGCTGTGCCGGCGTACAGTGCTCACTGTCCGGAAGGAATGCGCTCTTCGCCAAGGAGATGATGATAGCCTCCTGGTAGAGGCCTTGCCGGACATTGACAACCTGCTCCTCGAGCTGGACAACCTCCTCCTCCAAGACCGCGACTTCGGCAAGAAGCTCCAGTGTCTTGGCACAATGATCGGAAGAAACCAATGATCAGTACGAAATCCTTTCAAGACTGCAGTTGATCATGGATTGATTCAAATGCAAAAGCGTGGCGCTTACTTGAGAAGGCAGGTAAGGGGGGAGGCGAGGGAGAGCGCCGAGTGGCCTCGTGAACGCCCGCTCCAGAGCTCGGTGGACGTTCTCCTCGTGCCGCAGCTTCTTCCTGAGCTTATCCACCTGCAACTCAAAAATGCAAAACACTAAATCATACTAGGAATCAGGAAATACTGTAATTGAATTCTTGGATCAAAGACTAGGCCGCTAGGGAGATGAGATACTGTACGTCTTGCTGCAGTGAAATTTTCCTATCTCTCCTCGATTGGCTTCTGCTCGTGATGCCTTGGGGAGCTGCGTTGGAGGGTGCCTTCATGGCCGGCGTCCTCGAGTTGGGCCTCTTCTGATCTTTCTGCATCACCTTTGATCAAGTACAACAGCAGAAGGCGCAAAAAATTGACTCTTTTAGATAGGAATGGGACAGAAACTTCGAAGATGCAAAGGACAACAAATTAAATAGCGCGCAGGACTGCAGGAGTGGGGAGGGAGCAATCAGAAGATACCCAATTTGAATCGTTCCCCAATGCGACGGATACAACCGAGCCCATTTCAGACTATCAGTAGAACAAAACCACCGAATTGGCTCACGAAAGCGTCGAAGAACAGAGTGCGGCGTACACAACGGTATTAAACAAACCATAATCACACAAAACTTGAAACCATAACAACCAGTCTTCACTGTCTCCAAGAACAAAAAAAAGTGTAAAGAACTCGCATTTCGAAGGCCCCAAAAGGACAAGATTAAAGGACTAAAAACGCAAAGGATTCAAACTCACATCTCCATGGGACGCGAAAGGCGCCAGCTTTCCGATCCCAGGAGCACGCAGAGCGCCAAGAAAACCCCAAAAAACCATCTCGGAAACCACTGAAACGCAAAGAATGTCATCATCGCCTGGGCGCTCAACTCAACGAAAGGCGCAAACTTTCCGATGCCAAAGCCCAAGAAAGAGATCATGCAAGGGCACCTACTTTATCGTTCCTCGGAGCGGCCTTCGTGCCGTGCACCAGCACCGCCGGCCTCCGCGCCCTGCCGTTCATCTCCAGCGTCGTGTGCATCTCCGTGCGTGGGCCCGTGCTGGTATCTCTGTATCAAGTATCAACAGAACGCAAAGCGCGCCGGGGGGGGGGGGGGGCACGAGCAACTATGCCACGCCAAGGGAGAGGCCTAGGAGGCGCGACGAGCCTTGAATGCCATTAATGGCTAGACCCCGGAGACCTGGGCAGCTCCTAGAGCGGTGCCTGGAGCAGGACGAAGGCCGAGAGAGGCCAGAAACTTGGCGGCGTCAGTGTGGTGGATTGGATCGGGTCGGGAAGCGTGCGCGGGGTTGCGGCGGGAGGCGGGCGGCCGTCTCGCGGTGGCGACGGTGCAGCCGGGCAGGCTGGGTGATTCCTCTCCTCTGCGCGTGGTGCTTAACTGGTCTGTACTCGGTGGTATTTCTCTCGTTTTATGTGCGATGGTTCGTGGCGAGAAGGAACGTTTTTTTTACCGTGCCGACTTGCTCCGCGCGCGGCCGGAGCGACGCGACGAGGTGGGGCGGCGAGCGCTGGGCATGCACGCGGCGCGAGCACTGGCCCGTGTCGCTGCGGGGTGGACCGCGGTGTCGCGGCACCACATGGTGGTGACCGGCCAATGGCTCGCTCGGCTCGTCTCGTCTCGGCTCGGCTCAGGCTTTCTGTCTCTGCAGCGGCTCAGTGAGGGCTGCATGGGCCCGGGCCACGCGGCTAATCATGAGCTCAGCCAGCGTGCACTCGTGGTGGCCTCGCTTTCCAGCTTCCAGAGATGCCCACTGCCCACTTCGCGGTATTTTTTCTCACCTCTCTATCGTCTCGTTCAGTAGTTGTTCGATTTGACTGTTCCCACGCTGTGAAAACTGGAGCGCTCACTGCCCTCTGCCTGCGAAAAGCTGTGCATGCTTAGGAAGCAAAGCTGGTACAAAATAGAGCAGCGACGTGTGGATTGGCTTTTTAAGGTAAAATTTAAAGTTAATTATAGTACATATTATAGCGGTTTTATTTATATCGACTAAAACCGTATACAAGTTTCTATTACTTCGTATTCTCTCGTGAACAACTCAAAAGCTATAGGTTATAGCTAAAATTAAAAAGAATATGTCCAACATTAGATCAGAGCAAAAATGCGAGGTTTGCCCGAAAAGGCTCCCGAATTTCCATGTTACTTCATCCTAAACCAGCATGGGGCCACGTGAGAACAAGAGGATTAGATGAGTACTACCGCTTTCTATGCTCTACCACAAGAGTTAGTGGAAAATTTCCAACAAAATACGAATTTGAACTTTGTGTTATAATCTCCATCCTAATAGCTTGAAACTTATCTTAGAGCTTATAGCAAAGGGTCATCCAGGTATGTATGTATAAATCAAAGAACAGGAACTGAAACGGTAACCAAAGAGAAGAAACTCTTCCGAACACAAACTTAGAAATGGCTTACCCCTTAAATCAGTCAAATTTTTTACCGTTAGCTCTCCATCTAACGTCCCTGATTCCTCCCCAAATCCTATACAGCCTTCTACTACCCCTGTTGAGGAACCATCGCTGGCGACCAGTCCGAACGATTCCTCTGTTTAGAACAAGAACGAATCAATCACAGAATTACATAATAATAGATTGAACACACAGAGAGATAGAGAAAACTCCTGGTCTTTCTTTATTACTTTCATTCATGTGTACATAATGAGGAGGTATGACTCTCTATTTATATACTACAATGAGGTGCCCACCATGGGCCCTAGGCTGCTGGCCCAGGCCCAGATTTCTTAACACTCCCCCTTGGGCACTCATCCGACACGTTCATGCCTCACTAAAACTCCATAAAAACCCAGTGGGAAAAATTTGGAGAAAGAGCACATGATACATGTGATGTTGCGATGCACGAATTGCCTCATTAAATACCTTGGTCGAGAAACTTCATGGAAAACTCGTCAAGGGAAAAAGAGTACAATTCACCCAATTTCATTTGGTCTTCAGGACTTTATTCCTTTGGGTACTTAATCTTCACGATCAAGATTTAATAACGGGCTTTAGAGAATTCTCCCATGAATTCTGCACTTCTTTAAGTTTCATTATTCCAATTCCTCACAAGCACCTTTCAAAGCTAGATGCGGGGAGTGACTTAGTGAACAAGTCTATATGCCTTAGTGTGCAGTACTTTAATCTTGTCCATCTTCATGAGCATAGAGGAACTTGGGGTTGATATGCTTACATAGCCCGTTTGCACTTGTGCAACGCAAGCTGCATTATCTTCATGAATAATTGTGGGGGGTTTACACAATGTTCATTCCACATGACTGCTGGATGTGGTGAACTGTTCATCGGAACCAAGCGCACATTCGTGCGGCTTCATACAGTGCTATAATTTCTGAGTGGTTCGTCGAAGTAGCTACAAGGCTTTGCTCAGATGATTTTCAGGAAATTACAGTTCAACCACACAGAAAATATATAGCCTGTTTGTGACCTTGCGGTATGCGGGTTTAACAGGTACCCAGCATCTGCATAGTCAATCAAGTTCAGATCTTGATTATTTCTGTAAAACAATCCAAGGTCCTCCATTCCTTGGAGGTATCGGAAGATGTCCTTGGAGGTTCAGATCTGCGATGTACCTTGTTAACAGGTTCACGACAAATGCAATGTCCGGTTTAGTGCAGTTTGCTAAGTACATGAGTGCTCCCATTGTACTCAAGTATGGGAATTCTGGTCCCAGAACTTCCTCCCCCTCTTCCCTAGGTCGGAAAGGATCTTTTTCTTGCTGTAAAGACCTCCCGATCATTGGTACTTTTGAGGGAAATGTCTTCTCGAAGCCAAACCTTTCAAGCACCCTCTGGGTGTCGGTTGACTGATGTACCAAGATTCCTTCAAGGACATGCTCAAGCTACAGGCCTAAGCAAAACTTGGTCTTGGCTAAATCTTTCATTTCAAATTCTGACTCCAAGTAGGAGTTTGCTTCTTTTATGTCTTCTGTTGTCCCAATGATATTCAGATCATCTACATACACAGAGATTATATAAAATCCATGCTGGGATCGCTGTATAAGGACAGTCTTCATTATTCGTGTAGCCTTTCTTGCAGAGAAAGTCGCTTAAGCGATTATACCACATTCTTCCAGATTGTTTCAGTCCATACAGTGACTTTCTGAGTTTCACACTGTACAGATTTCTATTTGCTCTGTCTTGGTTCGGGAGAGATATTCCTTCAGGGAGTTTCATATAAATCTCCGAATCCAAGTTACCGTAAAGGTATGCAGTCACAACATCCATCAATTTCATTTCTAAGTTCAAGTTCACTGCCATTGAGATCAAGTATCTAAAGATAATTCCACTCATGACTTGGGAGTAGGTTTCTTCATAATCAACTTGGGACGTTGAGTGAAACATTGGGCTACTAGCCTTACTTTGTATCTCATTACTTCATTTCTTTCATTTCTCTTTCGAACAAATACCCACTTGTGCCCAACGGGGTGTATGTGGGGAGGTGTGCGGCATACGGGCCCAAACACCTCTCTTTTGTTCAGAGATAGCAATTCAGTTGCTATTGCCTTCTTCTAATCCTCCCAATCTGATCTTTTCTTACATTCAGCGAGCGATGCAGACTCGGGATCAAGATCGATGATTGTGGCAATTTTCTTTGCGAAGTAGATATTGATATTAGCAGTTGTCCTATTCAGGAACTCTCCCGTGTGCACATAATTTATAGCTATTTCTTCATGAGTTGCTTCTTCTGGAGCGATTGCTTCTGCTGGAGCTTTCCTTGCACATCGCTTCTTTCAATTACGGTGGTAAGTCCCTTTAGTTTTTCGGCTCCGATGTGTGCGCACACATCCATGCCGATGGGGATATTCAGATCCGGTATGCCCTTTTCTGAAGGTGTCATACTTGTGCCAGGTCTCAACTGGCTCCCCTTCTCATTCTGGGGGACTTCAATGATCGGCTGTGATAAATCCCTCTTATCCTTCTTCACCAGGCGTCCCCGGTTACTAAGGATTCGAGGAAGCAGAGTTCTCGTCCTTTATTATTATTTTTCTGAGGCCTCTGGACGAGATTAGGGATACCTTCTGCTTTGTGTGGTATTTCAACCCTCTCCGGTGCAGTGTGTGCAGGCACATGCGACTTAGTCACGCTCTTCAAATCACTAAAGTGATCAGGCAGCTGATTTGCTAATGCTTGCAAATCAATTGTCTTCTAGACTTCTCTTATCTTCTAGACTTCTATTGTCTTCTGGACTTCTCTTTGCTTCACTATTGCGCAAGTCATGAATTCCCGTGGCTTGCCACGTAATTTCCCGACATTCTTCATCAATGGGTTGATTTCCTCCCCCTAATGTTGGGAAATCTTCGGTGCTGACCCTTACGCTAGTTGCATAGGTGAATGGATGTTGTAGGCCGAGGATCTAAGGTTGATGAGATTCGCTGCATGCAGGACTGCGTGTCCCCAACATGTAGCTGCTAGATTTCAATTATGCAAAAGGGGTAGGGCAATAAATTTAATTCTTTTAATTAAAGCCTCTGCCAAACCATTCTGGGTATGGACATGCGGTACCGAATGCTCAACTGCAATTCCCATCACCATGCAATAATCATCAAATGCCTTTGAAGTAAATTCTCCGGCGTTGTCCATTCTGATGGACTTAATATGATGATCTGGAAACACATTTCTGATGCGAATGATCTGCGAGATCAACTTTGCAAAGGCATAGTTTCTGGTGGACAACAAACCCACATATGACCACTTCGAGGAAGCGTCAATGAGCACCATGAAATACTCAAACGGCCCTGAGATGGGCTGAATGAGACCACAAATGTCTCCCTGGATGCGTTCTAGGAATGTAGGGACTTCATCCTTCACTTTCAGAGTGGAGGGTTTAGTAATTAGTTTCCCGGTGGCACATGCAGGGCACACAAATCTTCATGATTCGGGAAATTCTTCACATTAATATTATACCCTTGAAAATTATTGATTATGTTTCTCATCATCCTAAGACCTGGGTGGCCTAATCTGTCATGCCAGAGACAGAAGAGTTTAGAGCTTCTAAATACTGTCTTCAAAACAGTGTACGCTGCAGGCGCCTTAATGGTGGTATAATATAGCCCTGTTTCTAGTGAAGGGAGTTTTTCTAATGCACTTTTCCATTCTCTTTACACTTCGTAATGAGTAGATATTCCTTACCATACTCTTCTTTAGTCTCAACGTGGAAACCGTTGGCGCAAATATTCTTAAAACTTAGGAGAGTTCTAGTCGATTCTGGGTACAATAAGGCTTCTTCAAATGATCAAAGTTGTGCCCATTGTGGCTCTTCCTGAACCAATTATACATGCATCGCTTCTGGCGATTGTCGTAAGGCTGCCAGTGCTCTTACGAATCGATTGGAAATATTCAATCTCTCTTAATATGATATGCGTTGTGTCGCTGCTAGCTAAGCACACTTCCTTCATAGAGCGCTACATGTGTTCTAATATAGGGTATTTTATTAATATGCATGAGAAGGTAATTAACACATAAATAAAATACTCCAATATCAGAACATATCATGCCATCATAAACTGAATAAATGAATGAATTCTTCAAATATCATCCAACCATCACGAGAAAATAACAAATCTTAAGTACCATCCATGCAAATTCTAACATATTCTACCACACAAAATAAATGACAATTAAAGTCGAAATGCATTGAGTGCACTAGACTTCTTCTGCTATTTTCTCAGGGGTGACGTTTCTTCAAGAGAAATCATGGTGGTAGCTGCTTCTAGGTCGAGAGGGGGTGCTGCTGTCGTGATAGTTTCAACCTCCATCGGTGCAGGCAGCTGCTCAGAACTCTCCCCCTCTGCCGATGCAGAGTGGGCTTCATGTTGCCCTTTGCCATCCCGCTTTTGGCTTGTTAGCCTTATTCTCTCGTGGAGCATCTGATTCGACTTTCTGGGCTGCGGTCTTACCATTCCTTCCTCTTTTCTCTATCAAGGGCTTTCGCACCTTGTTGCTCCCAACATTGGCTTCACGGCCAGTGGAGCCCCAGATGGCTGAGTGACTTAGTTCTTGCGGAGAACTTCGTCCTGAGCCTCCGCAACTTGCATCATATCTATCAATTCGGCATATTTCTCATAGTCGTCTTAACGATAATTGCGTGCGGATTGTACTTCATTTGGGTGGAAGGTTTTTCTCAATTTTCTGTATTGGGGTACAAATCCTGTGCAAGGCAGAATTGTATTCCCCGACCGTCTTAAAGTCGGCAAACCTCAGTCTGATCCACTCTTACTCTGCTTGAGGAAGAATGATGCACTTTATCCTCTCAAACTGCTTCTTGAGTGCAGTCTAGAGTGCTAGCGCGCTTTTCTCCGCTATATACTCATTCTTGAGAGTGAGGTAGAGGTGGTGCCTGAGAAAATGAAGTGCCTGATCATTCTCTTTAGGCGTGGGTTGGGCGTCATTCAGTCCACCAATCCCAATAGTCGCGCGGAGCTTCTTGGCTCCAAGCACAATCTCGACATCGGATGCCTATGTCAGATAGTTTTGACCATGCGGGGCCAGCTCCTCGAACTCCCAGTTCGTGATGCTAGTCATCTAAATGTGTATAAGTTTACTGCAGGTAGACATGCACAGAATAATTCACTGCGGGTAAATAAATGGTACAAAAGCTTCTCGCAATGTTCCAGAATTATGCATTTCCTATAATTTTACTGCTAATTTCAGTGATTAAAAGCAATTTTCAGCAATTACAATTAACCAAAACAGTAAATAAATATAGAAAATACATAAAACAGTAATGGCATAAATAAATAAGCCTCAAATGCTAACAATAATGCAAAATTCAGATTCCCGAGGCCCTTTTATGCTAAAATATGAAATTTCAGCAAATTCTGCAATTTCAGAGGGTTTTTATGCAAATTATTCAATTCAGAGAAAAATTCGCGCAATTTTCTGATTTACAGAGGGGTTTTCTGCAAAATTCTGGACCCACTCGTAAATTTGAGGGCTTATACATAATTTTCAGAACTACGAGGCCTTTTCTGCGTAATTCTAGACTTGGATGCAAGTTTTAAGACCTTTAAGGTAATTTGCAGTACTTCAGGGGTGTTTCTACAAAATGCCCGGCGCCTTTCCTCGGCCGGGCCGATTTTTGTCCCGCTTTCTTTATCCTCCGGCCGGATGGCCCACCTGGCCCATTAGTTTTCGGCCTACTTTGGCCCGTCTCCCTGGGCGGCCCACCTGGTGGACACAAAAAGGGGCGGGGTAGGGTTTCCCCTACCCCCAATACTCGAGTGGCGGCGGCGGCAAGAAAAGCGTGCACGCGCGCGCGCCGGGAGGCAACGTGGCGCGTGCGGCGAAGCCGGTGGTGGGCCGGGCAGCGGCCTGGCGCGTGCGGGCGGCCGAGGCCTTCGGGAGGCGGTGCACAGCGGCTTCGGGCGGCACGGGGCGGCCCAGCCGGGCGGCGACGTGGCGGAGGCGGCCTGGCGCCGTGCGGCGGCGTGCGGCTCGGGCAACTGCGCGGCAAGCCGGCAAAGTCGAGGCGACCCGGGCCGATGCGGTTGGCTATGCCAGAGTGGCGGTGAGGATACCGAGCGGCGCGCTTCGGGCGCGTGCGTGTGGGGACGAAGCCTAGGCGGCCGGGCAGGCACCGAAACCGAGGCGGCCGGTCAACGCGTGTGCGGGCGCGAAGCCGAGTCGACGTCCTTGGGCTAACGGTGGCGGTGCGCATACGGGCGCGGGTACCAAGGCGGCGGCCAGCAGAGCAGTGCGCGTGCAGGCGCAGGAGTCGAGGCGGCGGAGGGCGGTCAGTCGCGCATGCGGGCGCGGGGAGATGATGCGGTGGTCGGCGCGCATGCAGGCGGCCAGATCGAGGCGGTGGCCGACCAAGCCGGGTGGTGGCTTCGTGCGGGGCGGCGGCCTGTGCTACCCGGCATGCAGGCCAGGCCGAGTGGATGCGGTCCACGGGCGGCGCATCGGCGGCTTCGGGCCGGGTGTGCATCGGTGAGCCTGGCCACTGCGTGTGGGCGATGCCTTGTGCACCGGCGGCGAGCTTGGATGCGCCGCTCGGTGCTTCCTTGAGCGGCGGATCCGAAAACGGTGGGACGACGGTGAAGCCAAGGCAGCTCGCATGCGGGTGGCTGTGCGCGTGCGGGCGCAGTACGACCCAGGCTGGTGGGGTGGCGCACCAAGGCGGCCGGTTGTGGCAGCTGCAGGCCGATGCGGCCGAGGGGTCAGCCACGTGCAGGTGGCGAGAGCTCACCGGCGGCGAGGCCGGTAGTTCATGGCGACTTCAGGCCGATTCTCCTTCTCCCCTTTTTTTCATGCAATGCTCGTGCAAAACCGAACAGAGAATCATGCAATTTTTCATGTAATAACTGTGCAGAAACTGAACAGGAAAATGATGCATATATTTGTTTCCAATCTACGATGCAATCAACATCTACCCCGTTTCACAATCTACCGATCGACATTGTGCCGGCGATTTTCAGATCTGCTCGCGGTAGATTTGGGGCGGATTTGCATCGTTTCTAATCTACAGTGCAATCAACATCTACCCCGTTTCACAATCTACTGATCGGTATTGTGCCGGCGACTTCATGTCTGCTCACGGTAGATTAGGGCGGATTTTCACCGTAGAGATTCAATTTAGAACGCGAAAAGAAAATACAGATTCAAAAGCGATCTCGAAAATTCAATTTGTGCTTCGATGATTACCTCGTTCACCAGAGCGAAGTCGTGCTGATAACGTGTTGAGGAACCATCGCTGGCGATCAGTCCGAGCGATTCTTCTGTTTAGAACAAGAACGAATCAATCACAGAATTACAGAATAATAGATTGAACACACAGAGAGATAGAGAAAACTCCTGGTCTTTCTTTATTGCTTTCATTCATGTGTACATAATGAGGAGGTATGACTCTCTATTTATAGACTACAATGAGGTGCCCACCATAGGCCCAGCCCCAGGTTTCTTAACACCCCCACGCCACACGAGCCACCACAAGCCGTGCCCCACCCCATGCGCCACTGCCCTTCTGCCATCCTGCCTTTCTCCCTCCTCAGCTTTGGTGACGCCACCACCATCGATCACCTCTCCTCTACCTCCGTTGACCACTGCCCACCTTCAACCTATAGCGGGTGCTAATATCATCTTCTCGCAAAATCTAAGGTCAGGGTTTTGGTGAACTCTAACGCTAATCTAAGTGAACCCTAAGCCTAAGTAGGTTCACGCCGGCATCACTAGAGACATTGCCATCGCCGGTGATAAGGAGGAGCCGCCGGGCGCACGAATCTCGGTGGCGATCTGAATTTGAGTAATTTGACTGATTTGCGGGTGAGAAATCATTCGAATGATTCCTAGCATTTCCGCACAAACTTTGTCATGTACTCATGTGCCTGATCCAACTAGCTAGACATACCCAAGTGCATCGATAGATCCAACAGTTTAGCCTGCGCAGGAATTAAAACATGCAGAATCATCCGGCCAGTTGGGAAAATTAATTAACAACTTGAATGGAAAATCGGGAAGATTGCTGCCATTCAAGCCAGGTTGGCCTACCATGCATACCACGCCAATCGAGCCGACGCCGATCGATCGGTGCATGTGGAATAAAGACGCGTCTATCTCCGGCAGCCCGGCCGGCTGCATGCAGCAGGCTAGCCTCGTGGCCACGTGAGAAATGAACCTTTTGCGGTGCTGCTCATGCGTTGGATGCATTGAGCTAGCCACTGCACCGTGCAGAGCCTTTACAAAAGACGGGCCATGGTGAAGCGCGCACCACGTCTCCCTGCAAGATTACAAGCGAGCAGGAACAAGGTGGTGGGTGAAAAGCGTTGGATTTTGCAGGGCAAATTTGATCGCCGTCGACCTCCACAGAGAAATGGGGGAAAATTAGGGGAGAATGTGAACAATATTGCCTACATGCTGGATAGTAAAATGTAGGTAACACCACTACTACAAAAGAGACTAAACTGGACACTTACATCATAGACGGTTCCTAAAACCATCTGTGCTGTAAGTATCACAGACAGCTTATACGAATAATAGTCTATAGTATTTTTATAGACGGTTATTTATACGAACCGTCTATAATAATACAAAACATCACAGACGGTTCTTATCAAGAACCGTTTGTAATAATAGTAGACATAACAGAAAAACCGTCTATGATAATGTAGTTATCATAGACAGTTTGTATTAAAAACCGTCTGTGGTATATTTCCCGCCTTGTAATCCCCTAAAATTTTATAATCTCCCGCCTGAGTCTGAGTAAGATTCAGTTTTGAGACACTTTTAGTACAATGGACATAACTTTTGCATACGATGTCCGTTTTCGACGTTCTTGTACTTGTTGGAAAGCTAACGACGAGCCCGATTAAAAAAACAACCAACTTGCACCAGTCACCCTCTAAGACCCTCAAAATCAGCCATCTTTAGCCCCCAAATTTGCATTTTAAGTTTTCAGTTTCTGTTTTTGCCAAAATTTTTGATCTTTCATTCGGAATTTGGGTTTCGCCTCAACTGCAAAGTTATAGATCTCGTTAAGACTTTCAAACAAGTATATATAAGCCATATGAAATTTTGCTATTTTATCTTTTGAGACTAGCTATTTATATTGTACCGATATATTGTCTTTGTGACGCCATTATCACCGACTGTTTTTATTATGAACCGTCTGTGATATCTCTTGTTATCATAGACGATTTTTGTTATGAACCGTCTGTGATGTCTCTATCATAGCCGGTTTGTAATCCAAACCGTTTGTGATGTCTTGCCACGTCACCGATCCACGGCATATCCCCAGGATCTTGATATCACCCGTCCATTTTCTCCACATCGAACGGCAGGCACTGTTTTCCTCCTCACCTCTCGCCCCTTATTAACCCCATCTCCTTACTCGAAGAACCAATACCACCAGTACTACTCTAACTCGTTTGTGCGCGGCAAGGGTGGGAAGGGGTTCGGCAAAGGCGACTGAAATTTTGCTTGAAGCAAGATGGAAAGTAAGAAGGCAATGGTAAATCTACACTATTTTAAGTCGCTGGCATAGAAGCTGTTAATTTTATCATAGAAGCTGAAAATGGTGTTTGTTGTTTTTTTTGCTATTTGAAAATTTTTCTGCACCACTTGTTTTATATTGTAGTTTAATAAAAGATATGTAAGTCTAGCTTGCATTAGTCTAAAGTTTCTTGTAGTGTAAGCATTTTTTTGAATTTGTAGCCGTGAAACTTATCTTTGTAAAATTGTAAGTGTCCTCTTGCGTATGCAATGCTATGGGTAACCTACTCGATATTTTGTGATGTTGTAATGGAAATAGAATGTGTTTCTGTGTTTGTTGCTGTATTTGTTTATTTTCAAATGATATAGTTAACATTTCCTGAGGCTAGCCGAAAAATAGAAAAAATTCAGGTATAGAATGAATTATCGCAGACGGTTTTGTGGTATAAACTGTTTGTGAAGAATTATCACAGACGGCTCAAACCAAAAACCGTCTGTGATGGAGAAGTATCACAGACGATTCTATATACCAACCGTCTTTGATACTCATACATCACAAACGGTCCAACCATCTGTCACAGACGGTTTGTAGCTAGAATCGTCTATGATAGTTTCTTCATAGACGGTTCTAGTTATAAACTGTCTGTGATGTATTTATCATAGACGGCCTATAAACCATTTGTGATAACTTTTGATTATCACTAACATATAAATTCGGACAGTTCAAAAAACCATATGTAATGATAATTTTAAATCATCTATAATGACACTTTTTATAATAGTGCACGTTCAAATTCAGTGGTTGGTCGGCTACCTAACTTCATTGCTAGTGAATGGTGAAATAGATAATAAACTTTTGCCGGCTGCTATAGGCATCTATCATGTTTCGCCTCAACTTAAATGCCTGCTCAGACGACAGTTAAAAGTTGGTCATGCCTTACACAATTTCTGGTTAGTATAGTTACCCTGATTATCGTCTAAAGCAAATGAGAGAGCTTCATGTAAAGATACTGTGCCCGTTTAAAACGGTTTTAGCTTCTTATTTTAGTTTAGCTTCTTAAAGCGTCTTTTTTATTTTATTTTTTCTTTACATTGTTTGTAAAAATATAATGTTTTTTTATTTATAATTAAATATCTTAGCAAAAAACTAACATCTATTTTCGCAAAAAAAAATTATAGCCAAAATCTATAGGAAAAAACTGTTTTTAACGGGGCCGGGGCCGATGGTAGAGAGACTTTGCGGGGGTGGGGCACATGACGATCGCGGGGCTGGCAAGTAACCGTCTCTCGATTTGATGGCCAGATTGGCCGGTTTGTCTCGACAAAATTTCTTTACGTCCTGACATCGTCCATATGACGTGGTCCACATGGACAGTGGCACATAGGGTGATACCCTGCCAGTAGGAGGAGGATACAACTAAGCGCCTGACCATAGCTTACCGACCACAAAGGGTTTCTCATTTCAGTAGCATGACTAATGTAAAATACCGGCAATGCTTAGGAGATAGGTTAAGGATGCTTACAATCTTGCTATCCTCTTTTATTGAAAGGCAGAGGATCCATGATTCCATGTCCTACTCCAACGTGCATCGGTCTTGCTCATGTATGACTGAATAGCCGGTTGCGCTCGTCGTCTACTGAAGCTCTTGACAAGTTTTTTAAGCAGATTTGAACTTGGAATCGTCCAAGGTTTTGTAGCTGCAACTTGCAATGCAAGGGTGGTTTGCCAGTGAATCAGAGATTCAGAGGCCAGGAAGCAGACAACAGTCCTTCTCCTAACCCCTGGAATCCAAAGCTCAAAAGCATCATTCAGTGCAAACCTCCTCTCAGCTCATAGCGATACTAGGTATTCTCATAGATACTCTAGAAGTTGGCTCTTATAAGGAAGGGGAATTTATTTTGCAATTAAATATGTGGGACAACGTAAGGAGGCGTAAGTGGAACCTGTTAGTTGTGTATGGTGCAGCTCAAGAAGAAAGGAAAGAAGATTTTATTTCTGAATTGGCTCATTTTTGTAATAATTACAAAGAACCTTTTATAATTGGGGGGACTTCAACTTACTGAAATTCAGTTCTGAGAAGAACAAACCTCTTCAATTAAATCCTACTCGAATAAGTCTATCCTAGTCCTACTCCAATTTGATACCTGCAAGAGCCTATAAATATGGGTCACCCTTGTACATGTAATCCTGTACCGTTATTAGTGGATTTGTCTCCCGTGGGTTTTCCCTTCACATTGGAGGGTTTTCCACGTAAAAATTCGTGTCTCTTTTGTCTCTATTTTCCTAACAAGTGGTATCAGAGCATTGGAGATCCGATCTAATAGCGACACCGTCCGCGTTCGTCCGCTCGTACAAATATCGGCGGAATCATCGAAGGTGCTGCAGCGTTCGTCGAATTCGAGCCGGATTCGAAGTCGCTAGTTCTGTACATCGCCGAGAAGCAGCCGTTTTTTTTCGTCGCCTGTTCCGAGCCGGATTTCAGTTCGATTCTAAGCACCAGCGCTCGTCTTCAAAAGATCGGCCGCTGCGTCCTCGGCAGAAGCAACACAGCAGATCAAGCAGCAGGCAGCAGCACCCAGCCATCCACATCGCCGTGTTGCAGCGCACAGATCGAGAAAAGAAAAATCAAAGTCTCTCACGTTACGTGAAGGGAAGACCTTGCTTACGTGAAGACCTTGCTTTTGGAGTTTTTGCTACGGTCACACGCCAAGTCTACCAGGAATTTCAGCACATTGCTTCACACGCATAGAAGTGTCCCAGGAAGTTTTTTCTTCAGAACCTACCGTATATTTTTTTTTGATCTGCAATTTTTCTCCAACATGTCATCCACCAAATTTGACATTGAGAAGTTCAATGGCAAGATCAGTTTTTGCATATGGCAGGTTCAGATGAAAGCTGTTCTCACACAAATTGGCGTTCGAAAGGCTTTGGGTAATAAACCAAATGACATGGCTGATGATAAATGGGAGGAATTGGATGAAAAAGCCCTATCTGCCATACAACTTAGTTTGTCTACGGATGTTTTGCGCGAAGTTATTAATGAGACGTCCGCGTCCTCATTATGGAAGAAATTGGAGACGTTATACATGAAGAAAAGTCTCGCCAACAAATTGCGCCTCAAAGAACGTCTGTACACGATTCGCATGGCAGAAGGTACCTCTATTCAGTCTCATCTTAATGAGTTTAATTCGCTCATCATTGATCTTGAGAAGTTAGAGGTGAAAATTGATGATGAGGATAAGGCTATTTTATTGGTTGTCTCTTTGCCTGCTACCTTTAAACACTTCAAAGAAATTATGCTTTATGACAATCATGATACCCTTAGTTTTGAGGATGTTAAATCAAATTTATTGTCCAAAGAGAAATTTGATACTGATTCTCGTTCTGAAGTTAAAGCTGAGGGGTTAATTGTTAGAGGTAGATCATCCCAAAAAGGTGATTTTTCTAGATCAAAGTCCAGATCTAAATCAAGAGACAGTAAATCCAAACCTTTTTGCCGTTATTGCAAGAAAACTAATCATGATATTTCTGAGTGTTTCAAATTAAAAAGGAAGGAAGAAAGGAGTAAAACTCAGAAAGAAAAACCTGCTGAGGCTAGTTTTGTTGGCAATGAATCTGATGGTGAGGCTCTTATCAGCACTACTAGTTTGGAGAATCGAACTGCTTGGTTTATTGATTCAGCTTGCACTTTTCATATATGTCAATATAAAGAGTGGTTCTCTACTTATGATTCTGTTAGTAGTGGTGAAGTTCTGATTGGTGATGAGTCCCCACTTGAAATTATTGGAATTGGTTCTGTTCAAATTAAGACTCATGATGGCGCTATTAGGACCCTTACAAATGTTCGCCATGTTCCTAGAATGAAAAGAAATCTTATTTCTTTGGGCACTTTAGAATCCATGGGATATAAATATTCTGATGCTAATGGTGTTCTTAAGATTTCAAAAGGCAATCTTGTTGTGTTAAAAGCCAATAGAATCAACAGTCTCTATCACTTGCAAGGATCTACAGTCACAGGTGTTGCAGCTGTTTCTACTATTGCATCGGATCCTCACATCACCAAGCTTTGGCACATGCGCTTGGGTCACATGAGTGAGAAAGGTATGCATCTCCTATGCAAGAAAGGTCATTTGGATAATATTGGCAAACTTGATTTCTGTGAACATTGTGTTTTTGGCAAACAAAAGAGGGTTAGTTTTAGCACTGCAACTCATCAGACCGAAGGAATTCTTGATTATATTCATTCTGATCTTTGGGGCAAGTCTAAGTTTCGTTCTATTGGTGGATGTGAGTACTTTATGACATTCATGGATGATTTTTCTCGCAAAGTTTGGGTTTATTTCTTGAAACATAAAGATGAAGCTTTTTCAGTGTTTCAGAAGTGGAAAATTTTGGTGGAAAACCAAACTGGCAGAAAGATAAAGAAGCTTAGAACTGATAATGGATTGGAATTTTGTAGTGGTGAGTTTGCTAACTTTTGTGCTAATCAGGGTATTGCAAGACATTTGACTGTTCCAGGAACCCCTCAGCAGAATGGTGTTGCAGAGCGTATGAATCGTACTCTTCTAGAAAGAGCTCGTTGCATGCTTTCAAATGCAGGCCTTTGGAATAAGCGTGCTCTGTGGGCCGAAGCGGTTTCTACAGCTTGTTATTTGGTCAATCGCTCCCCAAATTCCGCTATCAATTTTCAAATTCCAGAAGAGGTTTGGTCAGGTAAACCAGTTGATTATTCTAATTTGAAAATCTTTGGCTGTCCTGCTTATGCTCATGTTAGCACTGGAAAATTAGAGCCTAGAGCAAGAAAATGCATATTTGTTGGTTATGGTTCTGGTGTCAAAGGATATCGTTTATGGTGTTCTGAAGCTCACAAGTTGATCATTAGTCGTGATGTTACTTTTAATGAAGGTGTTTTACTCTCATCGAGTAGTGATAATGTGGGTTCTTTGTCCACAATTGAATCTGAAATTGATGAAGCTGTTTCAAGGAATACAGAATTTGATGTAGTTTTACCTATTGTTAATAATGATTCTTTAGTTGCTCCTACCACACAGCAAGTTTCTAATTCATCATCTTCTAGTAATAATGATCATTGTATTGCCCGAGAGAGAACAAGAAGGAATATTCAATTGCCTGTTAGATATCGTGACACTGATGATATGGCTTGTTATGCTCTTCTTGCTGCACAAGATGTTAATGATACTGTTGAACCTTCTTCTTATTCTGAAGCTATCTCATGTGACAATTCTTCTAAGTGGTTAACTGCTATGAATGAAGAAATTGAAAGTCTTCATAAAAATCATACATGGGATTTGGCAGAGCTTCCAAAAGATAAGAAACCTTTAAAGTGCAAATGGATTTATAAGAAGAAGGAAGGTATTTCTGGAGTTGAACCTGCAAGATGGAAAGCCCGTTTAGTGGTGAAAGGTTTTGACCAAAGGGAAGGTATTGACTTCAATGAAGTTTTTTCTCCTGTGGTACGCCACTCTTCAATTCAGGTTATGCTTGCTTTTGTTGCTTTATTTGACTTGGAATTAGAGCAACTTGATGTTAAAACTGCTTTCTTACATGGAGATTTAGAAGAGGAGATTTTTATGGCACAACCTGAGGGTTTTGCTATTCCTGGAAAAGAGCATTTAGTCTGTCATTTGAAGAAATCTCTCTATGGTCTTAAACAAGCTCCTAGGCAGTGGTATAAAAGGTTTGATTCCTTTATGATTGCACAAAAATATTCACGCAGCAACTATGATAATTGTGTTTATTTCAAGCGATTTCCCAATGGATCTTTCGTTTATTTGCTGCTTTATGTTGATGATATGCTCATTGCTTCTCATGACAAGTCATTGATTAATGAGTTGAAGGCTCAACTTAGTCATGAATTTGAGATGAAAGATCTTGGTCCTGCAAAGAAAATTCTTGGCATGGAAATTCTTCGTGACCGTGAGGCTGGTAAATTATTTCTATCTCAGAAAAATTACATTGAGAAGATACTTGACAAGTTTAATCTTGGTAATTGCAAGCCTGTTTCTACACCTTTTGCTTCACATTTTAAATTATCTTCAAGTCAATGTCCTGTTAATGAAGATGACAAAGACTATATGTCACATGTTCCTTATGCCAGTGCCGTTGGCAATCTTATGTATGCTATGATTTGCACTCGTCCAGATTTAGCTCATGCAGTTAGTGTGGTTAGCAGATTTATGCATAATCCTGGCAAAGAACATTGGAATGCTGTTAAGTGGATTCTTCGTTATTTGAAAGGCACTTCTAATTTTGGCTTGATGTTTGATAATAATAAAGTGAAGACAAATAATGTTGTTGGGTTTGTTGATTCTGATTATGCCGGAGATTTGGATAAAAGAAGGTCTATTTCTGGATATATCTTCTCTTTGTGTGGTTCAGCCGTTAGTTGGAAAGCTTCACTTCAACCTGTTACTGCTCTTTCCACTACTGAAGCAGAATATATTTCTACTACTGAAGGTGTCAAGGAAGCTATTTGGTTGCGAGGTCTTGTTTTTGAACTTGGTATTCCACAGGATATTAATACTGTTTATTGTGATAGCCAGAGTGCTATTTGTTTGACCAAGAATGATATGTTTCATGCCAAGACCAAGCACATTGATATCAAGCACCACTTTATTCGTGATATTGTTGCTCAAGGGCAAGTTATTGTGGGGAAGATACATACTGAAGACAATCCCGCAGATATGCTTACAAAGTCACTTTCAAATACTAAGTTCAAGCATTGCCTGGACTTAGTAGGCATTCGTGGTGCTTAGCAGCCCTTCGGGGTTTTGGAGACAATTTCTTCAAGATCATATTTATAGGGTTTTTGAGTCAAGGGGAGGTTTGTTGGAATATGACTCAAATAGATTAAATCCTACTCGAATAAGTCTATCCTAGTCCTACTCCAATTTGATACCTGCAAGAGCCTATAAATATGGGCCACCCTTGTACATGTAATCCTGTACCGTTATTAGTGGATTTGTCTCCCGTGGTTTTTCCCTTCACATTGGAGGGTTTTCCACGTAAAAATTCGTGTCTCTTTTGTCTCTATTTTCCTAACAATTTTGCAATTAAATATGTGGGACAACGTAAGGAGGCGTAAGTGGAACCTGTTAGTTGTGTATGGTGCAGCTCAAGAAGAAAGGAAAGAAGATTTTATTTCTGAATTGGCTCATTTTTGTAATAATTACAAAGAACCTTTTATAATTGGGGGGACTTCAACTTACTGAAATTCAGTTCTGAGAAGAACAAACCTCTTCACAAAACACATAATAGTGATTTGTTTAATTCTGTTATTCAAACTAATGAGCTTGGAGAGATTTATATGGCTGGTGGCAAATAACCACGAAAATCTCCTACTCTTGAGAAATTGGATAGGGTTTTAATAAATAGAGAATAGTGCCCTTTGGTTACTGTTCAAATGATTCCTAGATGTTTGTCTGATATAACCCTATTTTGTTATCTATTGAACCTGCTGTTCACAAGAAAAAAACAAAAGTGTTCAGATTTGAGCTTCATTCGATAAACACAAGGATTTCCTTCCTACTGTTTGGAAACTTTGGAATGAACCTGTCAAGTGTGAAAATTCTTTTGATGTCATTCAATGTAAATTGAAAAAATTCAAAAAATATTTTCAAGGCTGGGGTGTTAATGTCATTGGGCACATGAAAAAGAAGAAAAAATCTTCAAGATGAATTGTTAAAGATTGAAAATGTTGAGGAAGAGAACCTGCTTTCTCCTCATCTGTGTGGAAGGAGAATTGACATTCAATTAGAAATTCAGGAGATTTATGTTGTGGAGGAGATACACTGGTTCAACAGATCAAATGAAAAGTGACTCCTCCAAGGTGATAATAACACAGAATACTTTCACAGGGTAGCAAATGGGAGGAAAAAAAATACTATTTTTTTCTTTGGTGGATGGTGAGGACACCATTCAAGGAAATGACAACCTCCTAATTTGGCTACCAACTATTATAAATCTCTATTTGGACCAGCCCCTGGAAATTTGTTTGCTATGCAAAACGATTTGTGGGGTGAAAATGAAAGAAGAAAATGATATTTTAATCCAATCTTTCACAGAAGAAGAGGTTAAACATTGTCTATTTCAAATGGAGAAAAACAATGCCCCTGGGCCAGACGGTATCCCAATTGAGTTTTTCAAACTTGTTGGGATATTATCAAAGAAGATGTGATGAGATTATTTCATGATTTTCACAATGGAACCCTAGATGCTAGAAGGATGAATTATGGCGTCATAACTCTCGTTCCTAAAACGGCTGATGCTGAAAAAATGCCCCAATTTAAGCATATTTGTCTTCTGAACTGTATATATTAGTGGCTAACAAAGGCTCTTTCTTTAAGATTAGAACCATTCATGGAAAAGTTGATTAGCAAATCTCAGAATGCTTTTATTAAAAACAGAAACATTATGGATGGGGTTATTGTTTTGCATGAAATTGTGCATGAAACTAAGAGAAAGAAGCAAACTGGTGTTATCCTAAAGCTTGATTATGAAAAGGCCTACGGCAAGGTCAATTGGGAATTTCTTCTGGATTGTCTGAAAATTAGAGGGTTCAATGATGCTTTGTGTGTTTGGATTGCTAAAATTCTTAAAGAAGGAACCTTGAATGTGAAATTGAATAATTGTATGGATTCTTATTTTCAAATTCATAAGGGGGTGAGACAGGGAGATCCTTTATCACCTTTTCTGTTTAACATTGCTGATTGTCTTGAAAAAATTATTTATAGAGCTCAACAAAATAACATTTTCTCTGGTGTAATATCTCATTTGGTTGAAAAAGGTGGTGTTGTGTTACAATATGATGATGACAATATTATTTGTTTGGAAGATGATGTGTGTAGGATCGTCGATGGCAATCAGAGGGGGTGAATAATTGTAGCACACAGCGGAAACTTTTTTTGTAATTTTCTGCCTTTTAATTGTTTAATCTTTTTCTTTTTCTTTTCCCAATCAAAACACGGCGTCGTCGCTCTGCTTTTTTTTTCTCTGTTACATCCAGCCGCTGCACACACATGTTCCTTTTTATCCCCCTTTTTTTCCTACTCAAAACCCTAATACAACTCATCCAATTAGGCCTGGGTTCTTTTTACCTCAACTAGGCTTTTGGCCCACTAACTTTCAAGGGACCTGAAACCCTTCCTAACACGGGTTTTTCACACTCCTGACTTTTCTAACACGTCACGTGTTGAAGCCTCCAGGACCGCGCCTCCTGTAGTTTCTCCATGCATCATCCATCACGTATCGTAGCCTCCGGATTGCACCTCCGTAGCTTCAACACATATCATCCATCTCTGATCTCTATGCGCCCTAAGCATGAGCCCGACCATCTCGTGACATCCTTGACCGTTTGAACCTCGGATCTCCCCATCCTAGTCCCGGTCCACCTCGTCACCGACCATGATCGCCTCCATGCTCAACCTGCACATGTAAAGACCAAAAAATATTCTTCTAGCACAAGTTCGTCCAAACTTGACCAACATCAATCCGCACACATGCAACACAACTCGCATAACAACGCTAAACAAAATCACCAATTATTCATCATAAACAAATTAATCATTGTCAATTATCCATCACCAAAATATCCTAGACCTAGCCACATGGTCTAACAATATGGAAGGGGCTAAATATATGAAACTATTACTCTTATGTATATGAAATGATGTCTGGTTTGAAAATAAACTTCATGAAAAGTGAAGTGATAATGTTGGGGGTGGGGGGGGGGGGGCTCTGATTTATTTCAATGGCAAATTGGTCATCTTCCTATCAGATATCTTGGAGTCCCAGTTGGGGCAAGCAAGATGCTTGAATGATCTCTTGAAAATTAGAAAATACTACTTGAAGGGGAGAAGTGTGAAAATTGGATCTGGGAAAACACAATGTTTTGGGAAGATGCTTGGCATGGAAATATTCCTCTGATGTTACCACATCCTTTCTTGTATGATTTTCTAGATCTGGAAAGCAAAGATTCCTCTCAAAATTAAGATCTTTCTCTGGTTACTTTTTCAAAATGCTATTATGACAAAGGACAATATGATCAAGAGAAAATGGCAGAGCAACCATAATGCTCGTCACACTTGTTCTTTAACTGTGATGTTGCAAAAGTGGTGTGGGGAGGGGCAGGAAGATGCGTGGGGTACTCAAGCTCGACCATCTAGCATCTGTCAATTCCTTTGCTGGATGCATTCTTTACTCCCCCACTTACAACAAATTTATGTGATTGTCCTTACTGCATTTTGCTGGGCGATGTGGAAAACCAGGATAAGGCTGCTTCGGTAAGTGATCGTGCGAAAATAGCACACCCGCAAGTGCACGGGTTGCCACTGAAATAGCGGCGAGTGTCGTGTTCTCCACAGGGACTAGACTGAGACTACCGGTGCTCAGCTAAAGCTAGGTCAAACAAAACGGGGGAGAACTAAGCCTAAAACGAGTACAAAATCGACCAAACAAACTAACTACCGAACGAACCCTAATGACGACGGAAAGAACGACCGTACGAATTGACGTCGTACGATCGAACGAACAAAACGATGACTTACTAAAAGAACGACAACGATGCACGAGAACAAACGGCACGACTACTGAACAACGACACTACTACCGTCCGACGACCTAATTAACTACCGATCGCTAGACAGAAAGAGGAAGTCGAGAAGCACTAGTGGAGTTTAGAAGCAAAGAGGGAGTTGAGAGAGGACGAGGGAGAAGACGATCGACGGCTAACTAGACGACAACGGCACACGATAACACAACAAACTACAACCAACGAGCGCACGACTTAACTATCGACAGACCGCAGAGAGAAGAAAGGAGAGAGTCGAGATAGCAAAGGGAAGGTTGAGACAGCACAAGGAGGGGAACGGTCGCCGGCTAGCTAATTCGATGAGACTCTCAAGCATACACATATACTACGCTAACAACAGGACATCGATACACATGAAGCACACACACTGACCATACTACTAATAGAACAAAAATTGAACAGTTGTCACAATAACAGAACTAAAATTAACAGGGCTCATGAACACATCCACTGAACAGATTCTTCACAGTGCAAAATTAAGACCCATTACAGTGCTCAACAATGCATCTCAAATAACAGTTCAACATTCACAGTTCATGTAGCAATAATAATCCAGAAGATTAAACAAGAAAATAAAGGAAAGAGAGTGAGGATTTGGAGATAAACCGAATAGGAAGAAGTAGCAGAGGGCGTAGAGAAGAAGGTGATGGCCGAGGTGAAGTTGGGGCAGGAGGAGTCGTCGGCAGCCGTGGTGAAGAGGTTGAAGAAGTCGCCGGCGTCGAGGACGATGCAGCCGGCGGAGGAGCACACGTCGGAGAAGAGGTAGTGGTGGCGGTCGGAGAAGAAGTAGGCGCTACCCGGTGTTGGTGAAGAGGAAGCAGATGCGGCTGTCGGTGTCGGTGCGGAGGCAGCTCGGAGGTAGGAGCGGCGGTAAAGGAAGGGCACAGGGGGCGGCCTGATGCGGAGAAGTGAGGCGGCGCCGATGGAGAAGTGGGCGCACCGGGTGGAGAAGGGGCGAGCGGCCAGACGCACAGTAGATGGGGCGGCGGCGCTATGGCGGAGGCTGAGATGGCGATGGCGGCGGCTGTGGATGAGGAAGAAAGCGCAGAGGCGAAGGGGCTGCGGCGGTGGAAGAATGGAGGCGGTCGGCGAGGTTAGGCCCGGCCCTCGCCGGCGCAGGTGGAGAAGAAGCAAGGGGGTTGAAGGAGGAGGAGAAGGGGATGAAGGAAGAAGAGAAGCCGGGCTCACTTTCTCCAGGCGGCGGCTAGGGATTTTGGAGATGGGGATTTTTTTGGCATTTTGCAAATTAGCCCTCCAACTTTCTAGGGTTTACAATTAGGCCCCTTCCCCAATTTAGTTTCTTCTGATTTGGCCCCTCCGGAGCTCCGTTTTCAGCGCGGTTTGATCCTACACGCTCGTGATGACGCATACTTCTGCACGGAGCAGCCCGAAGGTCTAGATTTGTCGTTTATGCGCCTAGATCGTGCCGGCCTGCAGAAAAATATGAAAAAAAATGTAAAATGGTCCATTTTGAGCAATTAAATATAGAAAATAGTGCAAATGATGATAAATGATCCCAAAATATGAAAAATATGAGGGTAAAATGGCATGTAAATATATGCAAATATGACGCATGTCATACCCCCAAGCTTAAACTTTTACTTGTCCTCAAGTAAATGGCATGATATTTATCGAACCCGGACAACAAGTAATGATGGTAAAAGACTAGTTAAATGCATGTAATAAGTCAAAAGACATTCAACAATGTAAATGAGATTATCTAACTCGAGTTTTGAGAACCATCCAAGATGAGAATAAGCATTCAAGCAAAGATCTCAAATGATAACTACAACATTTGACCAAATCAAGTTACACACAAAAGTGTCAAAATACACTCAAGTGATCACATGTATCCAACCAAAATTGTAAGGCATCGGAACTAGGTATAACATCAAGAATGAGCATAGCAAAGAGTCATGCTAAGGCATATACTATTTGAGACAAAGAGACTAATACTCGCATGATATTTGTGAAAAAGTCCACACTTGAGCCATGATACCTAATTTTTGTTGATTTTTAGCAAATTTAAAACACATTGGGCACTTGTGCCACTTATTCAAAGCTTTGGGCAAACTTGCCGCTTATTCACACTCACACTTCACTTGGGCAAAACTTGCCACTTATTCAACACATTTCCGAACCAATGTGACATAGTCACTTATTCCACACACACACATTGCAAAACAATTTTTTTTCTTTTCTTATGATTAAGCATCTTTAACCGGTTTTCATTAATGCTAAGTACACGTGTCCCGAGACATGAATACCTAGATAAGTCAACCAAGTTATTGGCTCAAGATAGGACTACCCCTTTCACAAATTTTTCATTCAAGCAAAGTATCAATATCTAAAATAACATATGCCAAACCATGAAACTAGGATATAATCATTCAAGAGGCTATGACTAAAACCAATTCAATCCGCAAATGGTCAAAACACATGCGTAACTCGCAATGAATCAAATGCTATAGGATCACAAGGCTTCTAAGCACATCATGGATAATAAACAAAACTCAAGCTCTAATATGATGCCAAGTGACTTAACACCTACAAGGAACTAGTTACAATATAGTATCCGGTTTTGAGGAGCTTGAGCTGGTGGCTGTGGAGCATGCTGAGCAGGGTTGTTGATAGCTTGAGCTAACAGTTGAATCAACTGATTTTGATTTGCCATCATTTGAGCCCAGTCAGGTCCAGCTGCTGGTGGAGGCGGAGGAATAGGGGCGGACTGACTTCCTTGAGCGTCGTTGTTGTCATTGGGGTTGCCTTCAATAGAATTCCTTCTTGTGTTCACCATCTTGCTAAAGTTTAGGTGAGAAGAGAGTTAAGACAAAGGAGGGGAAGGGGTTGTTTTTGCCCAACACAAAACACGGACTTAGCAAAAACTTTTATTTAAGCAAACAATAGTTATGGCTGCCGACAAAAGGGAAAAATGACAGCGCATAACCTCGTCTACTGTCTAGCTTAACAATTTAACCTAAAAGGATAAGGGTTGTCTTGGAGTGATCCTTCGCAGCTCTTGACGTACAAAGCACAATACTTTGGTGCAAAGATTGAGGTTGCGGCAGAGTCGATGAAGTTCAATCATTGCCCATCTATAGTTGTTTTGAGCAAGGGAAGATTTAGAAATAAATTTTCAAGTAATGACATACAGATAGGGGAGAATTGGAAGATGAGAGCAAGCAAAGATTAAGAGATAAGGGTAGCATAGATTGAGAGGTAAGAATAAGAAAACTTTTGAAATTACTTGTTATAAAAATATATCCTTAAGGTCCAACCGTTCTATTCTATCTACGGTCACGTCTTAGAGTCATTATTGCTCTGATACCATCTCTGTCGGGACCCGGAGCAGCAACTCCAGAACCCTCTGTGTTAATCGCACTATCCCAGGAAAAGCTAGTGCACACAGTATCACAAAGACAAATATCATGTGTAATGACAAACTTTATTTAACTAATATGAGCCTGATGGCCAAGTTTACAATAATAGCAAAAGAAGACAGCGGAAGATAAACAATGTAGCAGCCCATCCAGCCTTCCCACAAGGCGAATGACTGTAAGACGTGGCCTACTCGCAATCCTCACCGAAGTCGTCGAAAGCTTCCTCTGAAAAGAGTTAGATATAGCAACATGAGTACAAAAAGTACTCCACAAGTTACACCAGGAGGTTTAACAGAATAGATGCATGCATATGGAATATCAAAGGAAGGCATAATATGGTTTATTTGCATAAAAGGCGACATTTGAGTAAATATCATAAGTAAGTGCAAAAGCTGAATTTGATACGATAAATAGAAACAAGATTTTAACAAAATAATATCGTTAGTGCAGGCTCCAACCAAACACTAACCTATCCACGGGCATCCCACCCGGACCATCTTTATCAAAAGCTCACGTATGGATTCCATCCATCCACACACTTTCACTGCGCAACTCTGATGAATTCCATCCATTCACCAGATTTCAATCTCTCACAGATTCCATCCATCCGCAAGGTTTTCATAAACCATTTTGAAAACCAAAGTCTAATCCATGAAAAACTTCACTCAGCTTGCCCATGACCGTGGGCACGGCTATCCAGGATAGGTTATACACTCTGCAGAGGTTGTACAGCTTTACCCACAAGACATGATCATCCCCTTTTTGCCACCGGATTAACACACTTCCTTAGGTGTGCGGCCAGGAGATCATGACAAAGCCTTTACAATGATCCGTTGTCAACATAATCACGCCGCCACTAAGGTTTCACCACAACATGAATCCACATGTTGGAGCCCCCTCTTGTGCCATGTGAGACTTCTCACGGCCTACGCCGCGCTCACATTCAGCCTATAGCGAGATCATGTTGGAACTTCACAAATTATTTGGCCAGGTCTGTCCCATACCAGACTTGTGGTAGTACGATAGGGCTTTGCAATAGTAGCTCACAGACCGGTCCTTAACTTGACTTAGGCCTAACCACAAACCCCTTGTGCACGACAATCAACCACTGCGGCTCCAACCAACAGGGCATGCCTGCACCCACCACTCTGACCAATTGCCTAAGTCTAAACCAGTTTTATATTTTGTTTCCAAAATATTTCATAACACTCCTTGACTCACCAAAGTCAAGAGTACAATTTTAAAGTCCATCATTTTATGTGAAAAATCATCCCAAACCATAAGTATTATAAGCACGGCTAAGCATTTCTACAAAATTTCTAGTTAGTGCTATTGTACTAACTAGGTTTTATCTAGGGTTGACAAGGTATAATGGTAAGCAATATCAAATTTGGCTGTCCAAAGAATTTGGGTGTAACTAGAGTTCAAAACTGAATTTAAACTAACTTGAATAGAATTACGCATGCAATAATAATTTAAAAACAATATAATTAGTTTAAATTACTGGGAGCAATATGATCAAAGGTGTAACTTGCCTTGCTCGAAGACCTGGTGCGAATCGTTGGCGTCGTTCTCTCCGAATTCGTCGAAATCTACGCGCGAAGAACCAACCAAATAAATCCAAATAAAATCCAAATAAAATTCAAAAATTCAAAAAGAGTATAGATTTGGGTGGTTTATGATTTTATAAGAATTTAGAAATTTGAACGGGTTGAATCGGAGTTACGATGAAGAAGTTATGGCTTTCGGAAGATTAACAGGAGGGAAAAAGGAAAAGGCTGGTTTCGGGAATTATTTTTATACTGAAAAATGCTATTTATGACATCAGCAAATTTCGAATTTTCCGAGCGGGAAAATGATTTGAATGACCGGTGGGCCCGGTCTACCGTGGACCAAGTCCGCGGACCACGGGGTTCGCCGACGTGGCACGCCGGCCACATGGCGCCATGCGGGCGTGACGTGGAGGCCACGCGGGCGAGGCCGGCCACGCGGGCGGCGCGCATGGGAGGCTCGGGAGGCGCACGGCCGGCGGCCGGCGGCCGGAGGCGGGGCGGCGAGCGGCGGCGGGGAGAGGTGGGGCGGCGGCGCACTCACCGGTGGCGGCGGCGGGACTCGGGGCGGCCGGCGGCGGCGCAAGGAGGAGGCGGCCGGCCGTGGGGTTTGGGCGGCGGCGGGAGGCGGGGCGGGAGGCGGCCGGGGCGGCTGCAAAGGGCGGCGAGGTGGCGGCCGAATGGGAGGGGAAGGGCGGCGGGGTGGGAGAGGCCGAATGGGAGAAGGAGCCGGGCATGGGGAGGGATTTTATAGGAGGTGAGAGAAGAAACGACCGCGGATTTAGAGGGGGATTAAAGGGAGGAGGTGGCCGGGCGTGAGTGGGGAGTGATGAGGGCTTCCGTTTCCACCCTTAAACGACGATTAAAGTGGTAGTAACGGCCGGTTATTGGAGTTTTTATTCGGCATCAATGGTGGAAGAGAGAGAAGACTAGAGGAGGAAGAAGGTGAGGTTGAAGAAGGATATGACATATGGGGTCCATGTGTCATGGAGAGGGAGAGGGAGTGAAGGGGTACGGGCCGTCGGATTGTTGACACGTGGCAAGTGGATGCTTCATGGCTCTTGGATTTTATGAAGGGGTAAGTGATCATGTGTGGCTAGGATTAAATCGTGGAGACAGAGTGATTCAATCTGAGAGCGACACGTGGCGGGCTTGGATGAATTTGATTTTTATTTTCGGAATAAAATTTCAGAAAATACTAGAAGCTTCATAAACACTTGGAAAAATAATATTTAATGTCTAAAAATTCCAGAAAAATTATAGAATATTCCTGGAAGCATTTTAGACTTAGGAAAAATATTTTTAATTTCAGATTTTCATTTAATAATTTTATAAAATACTTTTTTAACCTTTAAAATTGATTTTTAAATCCAGAAAATTCTCAAAATTCATTTTAAAATTTTGGGAAGGCTAGGAAAAATAAAATAAACTCTTTTTGGCTTTAATAAAATATTTTAAACTCATTTTCTTGCTTTAGACTTTGAAATAAAATCCAGATAAATCCAAATAAACTCCAGAAAATCAATGCAAATAAAAAATCTTCAAAATTTAGGCAACCAAAGAACACTTTATTTTATTTTAAATTAAATTAAATTTTTTTTACTAAATTTTTTGAAATAAACAGCTGGGCTGTTACACACGTACAAGGATGAAGATCTAGCATGGGACTTGAAATAAAAAGAAAGAAAAGAAAAGAAAAGACGCCAATAAAAACTAACAAAAGGTATGGAAATAAAAAGAAAAAGAGATGCTCATTTGGATGTAGCGGGAGGAGGGCCGAGGACGGGACATGGAAAAGGCACATGTCCGCCCTCCTCATGAAGCAGCATGCCTCGAATCCACCTGGATCCCAAGAGATGTCGACTCGAACCATGTCCGCTCGTAGTCGATGGTACACAAATGTAAGCCTGAAAACAACCTCAAAGATATGGCATGTATGTGTGATAGGGTCGACGCCCTCTAAGTCATCAATAGAATATCCAATCATGTAGGTATATCGATAAAGCACATAATGAGGACTATTAGTGAGATAAGAACAATCAGTAATAGAATATGTCTCGTCTGAGCCAAGGAAATCAAACCTGAGGTGGTCGGGGAAGAGTTTCCAAACTGCCTGAAGTGTAGGTGAAGGAGAATGTGCGGTAGTAGAAACCTCCAGAGGGGCGATGTCGACCAAGGAAGTAACTGATGGTGGATCAATAGGAATATGCTCCTCCTCGACATCGGAAGCAGCCCCCTCATCATCAAGAATGTATATCTCCATCTCAGGCTCAAAGATCAGATAATCATCTAAGTGGCCCACATCCTCAAAGGTGAATCCCTCCATGACAGTCTCAAGAAGCACAGGAATGAGGACAAAGCAGTGAGAATCCTCCACATCAAATCTCTGAGCCTCAAGCTCGGGCTCACCAACACAAGTATCAGGGTCCATATATGGTGAGTCCATGGCATCAAAAGTGACTAACTCTAGCTCGGGTCCGTCAATAGAAGGATTATCATCAAAGCGAGGCACCTCTAAGGGGATCGGGAGCGTCTCAGTGGCACTAAATGAAGACTGTGATGTGGCATGATTGTTCAAGCAACTACTCAATGACTGGGGTGAATTCCTAAGATCTTCCACTTCTGATATCAGTGTGCTCACTGCACTCAACTGGCTTTTTATGTCACTAAACTGAGTGTCCACCCTAGTAATATATGATGCCAACATCTCCTCCAACTTGGACATATGATCAGATTGAGGGGTAAGAGGCGAATGCTGAGGTACAGGATAGTGCTGGTGTGACCAATGAGAAATATCATGATCTCTATATCTAAAACCCTGCAATGGTATACTAGAAGAAAATGATGAGATATCAGGGTTGTTGTTTCCATATGACAGACTCGAGTGCTCAGGCCATCCAAGGTGATAAGTGTCAGGGTATGGCCCACTCGACTGAGCAAAGCTCATCCCATAACACTCGGGAGTGGACAAATAACCACGCTGACACTCAGCGGGTGAATGGCCCTGAAAACCACAAGTCTGACATATAGGAACAACTAGAGAACAGGCGCCTGATAAAGAACTGTATTGATCGTGCCCGCTATCTAACACAACTCCTCGCTCTAAAGCATAGCGTTCTAATTGACGAGACAATAGAGTTACCTGTTCTTGAAGAGTATCATAAGTGGGGGTGCTAATAAAACCATGAGAATCAGAATAGTAAGCCATAGCCTCAATAAGTACCAATATCAATCAACCTACGAGAATGGATACGACAAATCGCGCAAGAGAGAAATAACTAGGGAAAGGGTTAGGGGTTAACGATATATCACAAATATGAACAATGACAAAAAGAAAGACAAGTCAGCACAAACACAAAACAAGTAAAAGAAAACAAACGACCTAGTCTATAGCCTAACACTGTCGCTCTAAGCTAATCCCCGGCAACGGCGCCAAAATGCTTGATCGTGCGAAAATAGCACACCCGCAAGTGCACGAGTTGCCACTGAAATAGCGGCGAGTGTCGTGTTCTCCACGGGGACTAGACTGAGGCTACCGGTGCTCAGCTAAAGCTAGATCAAACAAAACGGGGGAGAACTAAGCCTAAAACGAGTACAAAATCGACCAAACAAACTAACTACCGAACGAACGCTAATGACGACGGAAAGAACGACCGTACGAATTGACGTCGTACGATCGAACGAACAAAACGATGACGTACTAAAAGAACGACAACGATGCACGAGAACAAACGGCACGACTACTGAACAACGACACAACTACCGTCCGACGACCTAATTAACTACCGATCGCTAGACAGAAAGAGGAAGTCGAGAAGCACTAGTGGAGTTTAGAAGCAAAGAGGGAGTTGAGAGAGAACGAGGGAGAAGACGATCGACGGCTAACTAGACGACAATGGCACACGATAACACAACAAACTACAACCAACGAGCGCACGACTTAACTATCGACAGACCGCAGAGAGAAGAAAGGAGAGAGTCGAGACAACAAAGGGAAGGTTGAGACAGCACAAGGAGGAGAACGGTCGCCGGCTAGCTAATTCGATGAGACTCTCAAGCATACACATATACTACGCTAACAACAGGACATCGATACACATGAAGCACACACACTGACCATACTACTAATAGAACAAAAATTGAACAGTTGTCACAATAACAGAACAAATATCACAATAACAGAACTAAAATTAACAGGGCTCATGAACACATCCACTGAACAGATTCTTCACAGCGCAAAATTAAGACCCATTACAGTGCTCAACAATGCATCTCAAATAACAGTTCAACATTCACAGTTCATGTAGCAATAATAATCCAGAAGATTAAACAAGAAAATAAAGGAAAGAGAGTGAGGATTTGGAGATAAACCGAATAGGAAGAAGTAGCAGAGGGCGTAGAGAAGAAGGTGATGGCCGAGGTGAAGTTGGGGCAGGAGGAGTCGTCGGCAGCCGTGGTGAAGAGGTTGAAGAAGTCGCCGGCGTCGAGGACGATGCAGCCGGCGGAGGAGCACACGTCGGAGAAGAGGTAGTGGTGGCGGTCGGAGAAGAAGTAGGCGCTACCCGGTGTTGGTGAAGAGGAAGCAGATGCGGCCGTCGGTGTCGGTGCGGAGGCAGCTCGGAGGTAGGAGCGGCGGTAAAGGAAGGGCACAGGGGGCGGCCTGATGCGGAGAAGTGAGGCGGCGCCGATGGAGAAGTGGGCACACCGGGTGGAGAAGGGGCGAGCGGCCAGACGCACAGTAGATGGGGCGACGGCGCTATGGCGGAGGCTGAGATGGCGATGGCGGCGGCTGTGGATGAGGAAGAAAGCGCAGAGGCGAAGGGGCTGCGGCGGTGGAAGAATGGAGGCGGTCGGCGAGGTTAGGCCCGGCCCTCGCCGACGCAGGTGGAGAAGAAGCAAGGGGGTTGAAGGAGGAGGAGAAGGGGATGAAGGAAGAAGAGAAGCCGGGCTCACTTTCTCCAGGCGGCGGCTAGGGATTTTGGAGATGGGGATTTTTTTGGCATTTTGCAAATTAGCCCTCCAACTTTCTAGGGTTTACAATTAGGTCCCTTCCCCAATTTAGTTTCTTCTGATTTGGCCCCTCCGGAGCTCCGTTTTCAGCGCGGTTTGATTCTACACGCTCGTGATGACGCATACTTCTGCACGGAGCAGCCCGAAGGTCCAGATTTGTCGTTTATGCGCCTAGATCGCGCCGGCCTGCAGAAAAATATGAAAAAATGTAAAATGGTCCATTTTGAGCAATTAAATATAGAAAATAGTGCAAATGATGATAAATGGTCCCAAAATATGAAAAATATGAGGGTAAAATGGCATGTAAATATATGCAAATATGACGCATGTCAATAAGAAAGTAATTAAATCCCCCTTAGAGATTGTAGACTGAAAATGACAACAAAAAAAGGTGAATGATGCCTCAAAATTTTCACCCAAATATTCACAAATCATTCACTTCAATAGCTACAGAGCTATGAAGATTAGAATAGAAGATCACCACAAAAACCAGCGATTAGAAACACTAAAAACCCAAGAAAAATCAGCGAAAACAGAACTACCGCAGTTAAATTTGCGGTACTATCTCTTACTACAGTAACTGCTATAACTACCGCTACAATAACTACGGCACTTCCGTTGCTAAGGTAAAATCAGGATAAACAGTGTTTTTAGCACGGTTTCAAAATCCAAAATTGAGAGAACTTTTGATCCGTAGATCCAAATAACATGAAAATTTGTAGGGATCTACTCTAGGATCTTAGGAATCTATTCCAATAAACGATTATGAAAATTATAGTCAAAGTTGAGACCTTTTCAGTTTGTTGGAAGGTTGCACCAAAAACCGAGCCAAAACCCCAAACATCGAACACAATTTGCTCGTGGGTAGATAATAGCCAGGATGGCTCAAAATGTATTTCCACATGTTACAACAACTTAGATCACCGAAGAATCCCAGCCAAAAACCTTAGATCAAGAAATCACTTGGAAGGTCAAGAACGTGCAAAAACCAAGTTTCTTGATGAACTTGCTACCAACATATCTAGATGGGTGGAGGATAATTCCCAAAGGATCTCTCCATCTCTTATACGTCCTAGGCACAGCAAAATCAAGAAAAAGAAAAGAAGGAGATCAAAACCAATCAAAACAAGAGTAAATCAATCAAAACAAGAGATAGACAAAGGGGTGATCAAAGATTGATGTATTGCTTCTTTAGGAGGTAAGTGTTTACAGCCAATTTCTCAAGATAGTAGAGCTCTAAGTCTAGAGCACACACACACAACGATCCAACCAAAGTAACCCTAATATATTCAGGGGAGGGAGGAGGAGCTAGCCACCAAAAGGCTTAGCCAATCTTCTCAAATCTTAGCTCTTGTCTCTCCTCCCCTTATATAGGCTTACAACCTGAACACAAAACCTAATGGATCCCCCTAATGACTTGCTATCAAGCCTCTCACGTGTTTGGATCTCATCGAACCATCTTCGCTTGCACAACGACCCAAGTCACTTGGCGCATCACGTGCTTCTCGCGCATGACGGCACCTGGCTTTCTAGACCATACAGGACCTCGACTCCTCCCTGAGCATAGTCCCGATCCACCTTGCTGTTGCCCGTCATGTCCACCGCTGGTAGCTCCCACTTCGGTTCCTCGTCATTTTGGCTTGCAACCATCCCGCAAGCCTCAGTCATCTTTGGTGTCTCCCTGACCATTCTGGACCTCAATACCACCCTGTGCCTCCGATCCTCCTATGCCTCACCATGACCTAGCTCCGAAGACCTACAACCAACAACAACAAGCAAACCATCACATAGCACCGTACAACACATAAAATCATCAATTTGGGCAATTCATCTATACAATGCACAATACAAAATGTATGCACCCAAATTACTGATCCTAAACTTAGGACCAAACAATAAATCCATGTGCATATAAGCAACAACATACATACCACGACCACATGGTCATCCCTATTCAAAACTCAAATTTTAGTTTTTCTGTGAAATCCAGTAGTACTGCTCTTAACACGCCGGTACTACCGCGCCCCAAGGTGGTACTTCCGAACCAAGGCTGCGCGTGGGGAGGTGGATAGCATGCAACAGTCAGGGGTGGGGAAGTTAGGGTATGGGTTGGTTAGCTGCAACGAGGAATTTTTTTGTTCGGTTTTTTAAGCCGGTTTTTGGTATTTTTGAGGGGCAGTTTCTGATGGGAAGGTGCGACGTGGGGAGTTGCAAGCGTAGGGAGAGGAGGACGACGGACAAACTCTCTCTTTATAAAGATAAAGAAAATTACAAACAAAAAGCTGTGGATTAGTATAAACTTCTGGTATTAGCTTAGAAGAGATGGCTGTTCAATAATAATTATTACACCCGAGTGTGACAACCTGGCAAAATAATACTGATAACTTTGAAGAAAAGCTTGTGACTTCAATTGCAAACCCACAATTGCAGCTCTTGCGTGATGAGTTCATTCGGGGGAGACAAAGCGACTGTTTGGTAAAGCCTAGGATGTTTCATGCTCAACAAATTTGAAGATTTGTTTCTATGTGCAAATTTGCATTATTGTTGTTGCAATGTCTTCGTTATAGAGCCGAAACTGTTCATCGAAAAGGAGGCGACAATGGTAGAAATAGATTATATAGATGCCTAAGTGGTAGGCCAATAATTGAGGAAGTATAGATACTTTATGTTGTCTCTTTGCAAATATGTAGTACATTGGATTCTATATATTCTAGTAGCTTCCTCTTGTGGGAAAAAGACACTATACACTGAAAGAGCAAAATTGAAGTGCACAGTTGGGCGCAGTTTTGGCTTTATTAACTAGCGGAGTGGACCATGCAATTCCATGGCTAACATCCACTGTGAGGATGTTTTAGACTTCGTTGTCTATTTACATCCAGTCTCACCCTAATTTATAAATAAATAGATGTTATTTAGATGTAGTGGCGTGACTCTCACTTATAGGATTAGTTTGTTAGTAGGGTCCATAGCATGCTTTTAGAGAACACACAAAAACTTTGTGTGCCTTTGCATTAAGGTAGAAAGCAAATACAAGTCGGATTTACAGAAAAAACGAGAGCAACTACAATGAAGAAAGATAAGGAGAAACAAAAGAACACGATGGACTGAAGGTGCTCCCTATAACGCAGCCTTCGCTGCTGCCTATCAATGGGACTAAATGGACTCTCGCGCAAACAGGATTTGCAACCCAACCGCTCCTGCCTGCTCCCAACAGCCTACTTCATTCATCATTGAGTTGATCAGGTCTTGGGGACGTTGAAAATAATCTTGTTTTCTTTGTTTCTTAGATGAGCCGAGTCCGTATACGTGTACGAGTCTGTGTAGTTGTATGAGACTAGTTGGTCTCTGTGTCTTAAATGTCTCCGTGTCTTAGTCAATGTACTGAGTATATAAATAGAGGGAGACATGCTTGTAAAGTAGCAAGTCGAGAAGAAAAGAAAAGCCAACAAGGGAGCGATCGGTTGTGATCGGAAGTTGAGGGGGGAAGAGAGAATACAGAAAAACGGAGTGCTTTTTGTGCCCTGGAATATCGACTTGTGTTTTTGGCTTGTTTTCATGTTATCACCACCATACTCGAAGGCAAAAAGGAGCAGAGGAGCTACGCATCAGAAGTACTCGTACTCGAAGTATCGAGTACTCAGGAAGCGTTTGAAGTTTATGAGTGGAAGTGTTCATGGTTGAAGTTGAGCGTGGTCGTAACGAGCTTGAAGGCGTGGTCGTTACGAGTATGACCTAGAAGGCGTGGTCATTATGATGATGTGCTGATCACAACAAGGCTACGAGTACGAGCAGTTCGGGAAGACGCAGTCGTAAACCAGAGTGGTCGTAACTCGGTTACGAGTACGTGTACAGTAGAGGAGTGGTCAAAACCACAGATAACGTGGTTGTAACCACAAGACAACATGGTCATAAATGACTTTGAGTGGTCATAAACATCTACCTGAGCAACAATTGGTATCAGAGCCTAATGAGAGAAAGCGATGGCTGGCAACCCTGTTGATCCGAAGAAGTTAGGAGCACTCATCAAGGTCACGGGCAACGAGATCGATCCATCAAAGATAGGCACAGTCGTCAAGCTGATGGCAAGAAGCATCTCGATCCCGATCCAATACCCGATGTTGAGCGAAATGAATTACGGCATATGGGCCATCAATATGAAGATAATCTTACGTTCACTTGGGGTATGGTCAGCGATCGAAGGTGGAGATGAAGACGGTGACAAGGATCAAGGCACGATGGTGGCCATCTCACAAGCGGTGCTAGATGACGTGATGATGTTGATCGCCGAGAAAGAGAAGGTGAAAGAAGCCTGGGGCACACTTAGAGAGATGCGAGTAGGTGAGGATCGCGTCAAAAAAGCACGAGCTGGAGTGCTCAAACGACAATTGAGTAAGTTGCAGATGGGAGACTCGGAGACGATCACCGAGTACTCCATAAAACTCACCACGTTGGTGGGTGAGATCCGTTCGCTCGGTGCAAAGCTGGAGAGTGACGTTGTCACAAAAACTATTCAATTCGGTCTTAGATCAATTCCTCTATATTATCAGAATGATTGAATAGTTCGATGATGTCGCAGCAATGTCACTCACGGAGGTGATTGGTCATCTCAAAACCTTCGAGGATGGACTCAAGGGTCGAAGGCACTCGAAGGATGAAGGAGAGAAGCTGTTCTTTACCCAAACCAAGTGGGAAGCGAGGAACTCAAAGACAAAGAAGGAGGGCTCTAGCAGCGCTGAGAAAAGGAAGACATCACGGGAATGGTCGGGGACGTGACCGCGGACAAGGTGGTGGTGAAAGATCCCGTGCCAAGTCACATATCAAGTGCTTTAAATGTGATGAATATGGGTACTACGTGTCGAAGTGTCGCAGCCACATAAAATGATTTAATTGTGATAAGTACAATCACTACGCTTTGGACTGCCAAAGCAAGAAGGACGAGGAGGTAAACCTCACCCGTGCTGAGGAGAATGTTGAGCCGGCACTACTTCATTCCTTATATGTTGAAGAGATGCCAGACATGGTGATGTTGAATGAGAACATAGTTTCTAAACTACGCACAAAGGAAGGTAGCATCGATCACACTAGTTGGTGGTATCTGGATAATGGAGCCTGCAATTACATGGCTGGAGATCACTCCATGTTCCATGATCTCGGCGAGAAGATTTCGGGCAAAGTTAAGTTTGGCAATGGCTCCACGGTAGAGATAAAAGGCAAAGGATCGATGTTGTTGCAATGCAAGAACATCAATCAGAACACTACTACAAATGTGCTTATCTATGACGATTACCTTGTGACGTTTACGAATTTCGTCATGAAACTTGAACTTTCAATGACGAAATTTGTAGCTTCGTCATAGGTGATGTGTGACGGAGCCCAGACACTAAAAATAATGATGAAAAGCAAAGAAGCGTCATGAAAAAACAAAACAAATTCGTCACAGATATAATGCACCCTTCTGCACACACCCACGTCCCACATGCACCACGTGGGTCTCACCTACACATGGCTCGATGGGTCCCACATGCGGTCCCACCAACCCCGTGGTCCCTCCACCACGTGGCGCAGCGTGGCCCACACCGGCACCGGTCCCACCAGCACGTGGCCCCTCAAGCTCTGGGTCCCACATGCGGTCCCACCAACCTCGTGGTCCCCCCACCACGTGGCGCAGCGTGGCCCACACCGGCACCGGTCCCACGACCACATGGCAACTCCAGCTCCCCCGTCCCCGTCCGTTAATTGGCCAAAAAAATAGCGCCCGCCTGGATTCGAACCGCAGACAGGGTGGAACACAAGGTGCAGCCTTACCACTGCACCAGAGGAGTTTTTGTGACTTAGGTGTCTAATTTTCTCTACTTGTCATATCTTTGAACATGATAATTGAATGGCTACCGTTATTGATTGTGTTAGACCAAGTGCCTAGGTCTAGAATTTTTGTGATGATGAATAATTGACAACATTGCTTAATTCGAGGCGTGTGCGTGTATGCGTGGAATAATATCGGTCAAGTTGGTGAGAACTTGCGGTGGGCGGAGAAAGACACCGGCGGCGCGGCAAGCGGAGGGTCGAGTGGAGAGAGGGGGCCGGCGGAGCAGGCGGAGAAGCGTGTGTGTTGACTTTTGCTAGCGTTTTCTTTTTTATTTCAAAATTTGATAACTATTTCATATGAGCTCTAAATTCGACAAATAATATATCCATTTTAATTATCTCAACGAGCTCCTGACAATGATGCACTCCGTTTTAGCATTTAATATTGTTTTGCAATAGTAAATATTTCAATTACTATTTAAGTCTTTTTTGCGCCAATATGTAAGTGCTTCATATATTATTTTGTCATGCTCGTTTTTTAGTTTTTAGTACATGTTGTGGACTTGTGGCTAGATTAGTTGAGAGCTAATTATATGATTTAGTTTTTTATCATCTTATTTGTATATGTGATCAACTATATGATGCTAATTATTTGTTGTACATCATTATATTGCACCGGTCCGATGTATTTGTGGCCGGTTCAATTCATCCGGTCCAAAACTATTGAACCGGCGGTCCAACCGGTTCTTAACGGTTGGACCAGTGAACCAGTGATAGACAATTTATAAGTAGTTTGTGTACTTACAACTCTCCTACTACATTGTTCAGGTGTAGTAGTACGAGTAGTAAGTACTACTACTATACTACTACTTAATACTTGGTTCAAGATGACACTTAGGCCCCGTTTGGCACGGCTCCACTTCACACGTGCAGCTGTTTTTTTTACTTCACAAGTGGAGCTACTTTTTTCAGCTCCACCCAAGGAGCTACTTTTGTCTCAGCAGGTTTTAAGGGACTCCTTGGGTGGAGCTATTTTGTTGTACCCCGTTTGGCACAAAACGGCTCCAAACAGCTCTAGGAGCCGGTGGTGGAGCTGTGCCAAACGGGGCCTTACTACTACTACTACTACTACTACCACTACTACCACCACTACTGCTGCTGCTGAATTAGATTGAATACTTTACCAACTATAACATGTAAGAACGAAAGTGGCATTTATTTGAAATAAGTATCCTACAATTTTGAATATCTTACTATCACTTCTAAAATGCATGTTTAGAGAAACTCGTTTAAATCCCATGTACTGGTTAAAATTGTTGATTTTTAGAAAGTGGTTTAATTTGCAGGGCCAAAAAAATCCAAAATTTAATTTGGATATTTTGAAAAAGTGGGTTAAATTGCAGGGCCATATAATATAAATTTTAAATTGGACATTTTGAAAAAATCCGGAAAGTGGTTTCAATTGTACAAACTCCCTAATTAAAAATCTAAAAATTGCCCCCGCCCCTCTGTATTCAAGGGCGCCAAAAAAAATTCAAGGGCGCCATTTTTCCGAGCGCGGTCTATATTCGGGCGCAAAAAAAAATTCCAACCCATTTATCCACCGCACACTCCACCTCCCCCTCTCTCGTCGCCCCTCCACCTCTCTCTCTGGCCCCATCCACCTCTCTCTCGCCCCCACCGAACCCTAGCCGCCGCCGCCGGGGCACCACCGCCGGCGCAGGAGCTGCTTCCTCGCTGACGACATTCGCCGCCACCCCCCTCTCTCGTCGCCCCGTACCCCTCTCTCTCGCCCCCATGAAACCCTAGCCGCCGCGCCGGATTCGGGTCTACGTCGACGTCCGCCGCTGCATCGAGTCTACTTCCCCACCGCCGATCGTCGTCGCACGGATCTGGTTCCCCTTCGACGTCGTTCACCGCACCGGGCCTGCTTCCCCTTCCACGACCACCGACGACGACCACCGGTTCTACTTCCCCATCTACGACCACTGCCGCCGACGAGTATCGCAGCGTAGCCACAACCGCGATGGTGGCAACAAGGGGACAAGGTAGGAAACGATCTGGACAACCGCCATCACAAGGTAAGCAAAACTCTTCTCTATTTTCTCTGTGCATGTAGTATGTTGTTTGTTCAAGTAGTAGTTGTCTGTGCAACTGTTAGGTTGTTGCATTTTCATGTGTATTAGTCTGTTGTACCATTTTGTTGCTCTGAAATAGTCCCTGAACATATCTTAGCAGGCAGATGCAACATTTAATATTATCTGTGGAAGTAGTCATACCTAGCTTGCAAGTAGTAGTAGCTCTTACCTCTTACCTAGCTTGCAAGTAGTAGTAGCTCTTAGCTCTTAGTTCACTCCCTATTTTTTCTAATAGTTACAATTTGGCTGTTCCTGTAAGAACCTCCGCAAACTGAATACGAAAGAAGCTGGGATAAACAAGTGGCGGAGAATTTAAGTAAGTTGCAAGAACTTGGGATCAATGATCTAGCTTCCTCTTTTAATAAATCGTGTACACAACCTGCAACAACGAAGGGGAAAAAATCAGCAAACAAGAAATCAAATTCTGAAGATTCTGACTCATCGGAGTATCTCCTTGAAGATGATGTTCAAGGAGATAGTGATGATGATGACACCGAATCTTATGAGCAGCCACAACCCCTCGCAATCGAGGTGCTTCTTCTATCTTGTGTGGGGAGGGAGGATATTTGCATTGCATTTTTATGTTGTTTCCTGCATATCTGTTCTTTAATATATGCTCTTGCTTATAGATGCAGCTCACTAACAAGTTATTTTTTTATCAGTTTCCTCAACGAACTAGACGGAAAACCCTCTGTACTAAGAGGAAGAAGAAAAATCCCAACATGGCGCCAGGAGTCAGGCAACCAAAGAGAGTGAGGGCAGCTCAACGAGCAGAGGAGATAACTCCTGGGGTCTCAACAAGAGCATACAAAAGGCAACTAACTTCACAGAGACATGTGCAAGATGAAGAGTTGCCTCAAGATGGTGATGCTGGTGTTGAAGACAATGATGCTAGTGTTGAAGACAATGTAGCTGGTGGTGAAGACAATGTAGCTGCTGGTGAAGACAATGTAGCTGGTGGTGAAGACCAGACTGGGGATCAAACCCAATCCACTGAAGGCAAATTATAGTTTCTTTGACATTCAAATATGACATCACTTTTGCTGTTTTGCATGAAACTTAACCATCTAAATAAAAATTCTATTATGTAGCTCCCGCACAGCGACCCCCAAGGAGACCCAGGCCACCAACCAAGGGAATACTGCTGGAAAGGATGACAAGATCTATGGGAAGGAGAATGCCCATAGCTGTTGCTGAAGGCAACAAAGGCCACAAGAACCTGTTCAAGCTACCAAGTTCGCATCAGAGGCTGGTGTCATCATTTGAGATAAGGTTCCTGTCCTAACTCATTGGAAAGAGTACAAGAAAGACGAACAATATTACAAAGACTTTGTGGGAAAGCTATCTGTAAGTGCATTACTCTTTCTATGCTACACTATGATATCACATGACCTGAATTGACTCACTAACGATGCAAATTTCATATCACTAGGGGCGATTGGCCATTAACACAAAACACAAGCCAACAAAGGAAGCATGCACCGATGTATTGCGGTCGGGGGTGCGACAAATGCGTTATCGGCTGAAGCAGAAATACTTCAATGGTGTACCTGCAAATGAGATTAGGACTACTTCTCCTGTTGCTAGTATGACTGATGAACAGTGGAGGGCACTTGTTGCAAAGTGGTCTGATCCAAAGAACATGGTATGGGTATCTTATCATAGATTCTTCTTTCATATTCAGTTTGCAGAGGCTCTTCTCATTGTAAACATATGATCTTATCTAACAAGTTCCTTCTCTTGTAGCAATCATGTGAAAAGAACAAGCAGAATCGCAGTAATGTCAAGTATCATCAAGCTACGGGTTCTCGCAGCTACGTCGCACACTTACATGCATATGTAAGTAAAGATTACCTTGTACTATTACCTATTTATTTTATCCAAAAAATTCTTTTGTATTTGTCTGACAGAACTTTGCTGTAAATGATTACCTACCTAACAGAAGGAGAAGAGGAACAATGCAGAACCCAGCACACAACAAATTGAAGAACTTGATGCGGTGGAGGCCTTCCAGACCTGCCATACCAGCTCCAAACATGGTCTGAGTGAACTGGCAAGAGAAGCAGTTGTAAGTCCCTACATCTGTTTCCTTGTGCCTTTAAGATGCTTGTGCTGTTTCCAACAACAATGTTGTGTGTTCAAAATATCCCAGACAGCACATAGTGGACTTGGCTCATTTTTTAGATAATGTCATTCTGCCTCGGCTTTTAGATAATGTCATTCAGCTCATTTGGTCTAAATTTCTGATTATACCTGATGCGACTTGGCTAAAGTCTGTTTGCTAACCGTAGCTAACATAGTGGACTTAGTGATGCTAAAAGTTGTGCTCATTTTGCTGTGCAAATTATGAAATTGAGTTAGATATGGATTTCAGTATCTCAATATTATGAACTTCTTGACAGTGATTCATCTGTTTGTTACATCTGTTTGCTATTTCTCATGTCTGTCCAACTAATGATTGTTCCTGGGACATTTTCAGTCTGATATGGAAGCTTTGAGGGCAGAACCTGTTGCTGAAGGTGAGACACCAGTTACCAATGCACAGGTGGTCTCCAAGGTGCTCTCCCAAACAGCAACAACAACACTTTCTTGAAGAATGTTGGAATCAAAACGGCCGCCCCCTCAAAATCATCTTCATCGAATGAAAGCGAGCTTCAGGAAGAACTAGCAGCTGAAAAACAAGCTTCGGCTGCTCTACAAGGAGAACTCGAGGACCTCAAGAAGAAAAGCGAAGAAGCTGAGGAAAAGCTGGCGAGGACCCAAAAGGAGTTGGAGGAGTACAAGAAGCTAACAGAGAAAAACAACCAGGCAATGGAGGAGAACAATGCGCTCCTTCGCCGTATCTTGGCCTTGAATAATGGTAACTCTTCTTAGGCATGTGAGCTGGTGGTGGTTGCTGGTCCTTGCCGGTGGTTATTTTGTGGTCGAGAACTTAAGTTTATTCTGTGCTGTGAATTGGTTCTGTGAACTGAGTTGGTTCAAGTCTGTGAACTGAGATAGTGAACTGAGTTGTTTCTGTGAACTAGTTGAAATGTGATGATGACTGAGTTGAGTATTGTTCATTGAGTTGTATGGTCACTGGAATACTGGATCTATTTAGTTATGGAATTGTGGGTCATTTGAATATTTGAAAATTGTGATGTCTGTGATGAAATAACCATATGGGCCTCTATGATGAAATTGATGGTCTTTCTGTGACGAATTTGCAAGTGCTTTCTGAATCAAACACGTGGCCCGACACGTGGACCAATCCTAGGGAGAAACGTGTATCAGTGCAAGGCCGACACGTGTACCAAACACAGTCCAACACGTGGACCAATCAGAGGAAGCCACGTGGTCCAATAAAAAGGAGGCACGTGGGCGAGTCACGTCAGCCGCCACGCTGGCCTACAGCAGGTGCCGGCTGTTTATGACAAAAAAACAGCCCTATCCATGTCAAAAACCGATCGTCATAAAACAGAGTGTGTTTTATGACGGGGACCCTTTCGTCATTGAACAAAAGCAGTTCTATGACGAAAAATAGAATTTCGTCACGGTACGACAAATGTGACGCGCGTTCCATGACGAAATGAATTTCGTCACAAATTCGTCACAAATTATAATCTATGACGAATGTGGCATCTTCAGTGACGACACTGGTTCGTCATTACTGTTCACATCCCTAGTAGTGGAAGTTGGTGTATGAAATTTATTTTATACTGAGACTGTGCAACAGTATACTCAGTCTTGGGCAAATGACAGAAGAATGATGCAGGGTGGTACTGCACGATGAGTTCTTGTGTGTCTATGCAAAGAACAATAATCTGTTGATGAAAGTGAAAAGATCTCGGAACCGGTTATACAAGATTTCCTTGAAAACTTGTAAATCGACTTGTCTGAAGAGCAGCCTGAAGGAGTCAGGTGGCAGCAAAGAGCAAGCTCGAGAGGGTGGTCAGCATGACGGGTCCCAAGGGATAATTGCTCCAAGCACGGAAGCTAGCAGCTCGGGCCAAGGCCGTGGATTACATGCATAGGGGGTGCGCATGGAGAGCAGGTCGGACTCACAGAGGGTGCACAGACGTTCGGAAGGGTTTGACCATGCAGGGCGCAGGAGGCATCCCAAGTTGTCCTAAGCGTCCAGAGAAGATATGAGTACCAAAGGAGTTTCGAGTAATAAAAAACTTTCAAGTGCAAAGTCAGAAGCGTATGGTCGAACTTCGAGTTCGAGTAAGCAGTCAGAAGCGTTCGAGTGCTACCGGTCGAAAGCTCTGAGCGGTGCGGTTGAAGAATCAGAGTATGCATCGGATGGAGGTTCTGGAGTATGGAGTGATCAGAGGTTGCGTGATCGAAACCAACAGTGGTGTATGTACACATCACCGGGACCAGCGGGTCCCACTAAAGGAAAAGGTCAGTGCATCCCTGTGGGAGACAAAGCAAAAGAAAATTTTTGAACAAGAAAATTTTCTGCTGCAGATGGCAAAGGAAGGTCCCACGAGCATGATGTAGTCTCACGCTCGAAAGGAAGATGTGACCCATGGTGCCTGTGGAGGAAGAGCGGGCAAGCGTGGATGCCAGCACGGTAGCAGGGAAGATGAAGGGCGCAGAGTGGCAGCCAAAGCATCAGGTTCAAGAAGTCGACGAGAGTACCAGGTGTGGAAGGGCAGTAGAAAGTGGTCGAGCAGGTGTTCCAACCCAGGCAAGCGTGCAAGGGAGGATGAGTTCAGTCCAGGTGTGAGACATGGCAAGCATTGGATTGTGCGAGGTTCAGGATAGAGCAAGCGCACACGGTAGGACGGTGATAAACAAGGACGGAATGACGCATGGAAGTGTAGGTAAAAAGGAAGAAGCAGTAGATAAAAGAGAAGATCGGTGTGTTTAAAATAGAGAAACAAGATTAAGAGGGTGATTGTTGGAAATAATCTTGTTTCCTTTGTTTCTTAGACGAGTCGAGTCCGTATATGTGTACGAGTCTATGTGGTTGTATGAGATGAGTTGGTCTCTATGGCTTAGATGTCTCTGTATCTTAGTCAATATACTGAGTATAAAATAGAGGGAGGTAGAATTGTAAAGTAGCAAGTCAAGAAGAAAAGAAAAGCCAATGAGATAGCGATCGGTTGTGATCGAAAGTTGAGGGGGAAGAGAGAATACAGAAAAGCGGAGTGTTTTTATACCCCGGAATATCGACTTGTGTTCTTGGCTTGTTTTCGTGTTATCACCGCCATACTCGAAGGCAAGAGGAGCAGGGGAGCTGCGCATCGGAAGTACTCGTACTCGAAGTATCAAGTACCGAGTACTCAGGAAGCATTTGAAGTTTATCAGCGGAGGAGTTCGTGGTTGAAGTTGAGCGTGGTCGTAACGACTTTGAAGGCGTGGTCGTTAGAGTACAACCTGGAAGGTGTGGTTGTTACGAGGACATGCTGATCGTAACAAGGCTATGAGTACGAGCAGATCGGGAAGACGCAGTCGTAAACCAGAGTGGTCGTAACTTGGTTACGAGTACATGTACAGCAGAGAAGAGTAGTCGAAACCACAGATAACATGATCGTAACCACAAGACAACGTAGTCATAAACGATTTAGAGTGGTTGCAAACATCAATTGGGCCAATAGGAGATCCCTAGAAACTCCTTCAAAAACTCTCGCGTTCCTCTGCTTCTATATCATCCATATGATCCGCACGACCAAAGAATCCCAAGCTTTGCGCTCTCCCTTCTCAACTCGTTTCCGCGAGGACTGCCACCAATCTAGTATTGAAGAGTTTGGCCTAGGAGACAATCTCTGAAGCCCTACGCGGCTGAGGATGGTACTCCAAAGGAGCCTGACCCACTGCCATCGCATGATGATGTGTCCAGCCGTTTCAATCTCCAACGAGCAAAACTTGCAATTGCGCCATGATTCTGTAAGCCTAGGCGCTGAAGCCTGTCTGAAGTCCAACAACAATGTTGCACAGCAAGCCAAGCGAAAAACTTACACTTAAGTGGCGCCCATGTCTTCCAGATGGCTTTGTTTCCTGCAAAGATCGTGGAACCGAAGAAGAACGCCTTGTAGGCTGAAGCTGAAGAGTAAGTCAACGACGGTGTCCATTTCCAAAATATGTCATCCTCACGGCCGGGCTGGAGGGCAACCGATGCCATTTTGTTCTAAAGTTGCAAGTACTGGATTATTGCCCGGATTGTAAGACTGCTCGTGATGTCCCTAATCCAGGCGTGGTCTCTCAGACCTGCTGCAACCGTCCTCATTTTCTTGGCTCTAGGGGTAGTCAACGCAAACAAGTCCGGAGCGAAGTCATGAACGGAAGCTCCATCGGATTAGAGTTTATTCATCCGATGGAGGGTCATAGCATGCTAACTAATGTGAATGGTTCACACCTCTTTGTAAATGAAAAATGTCTTCTTTTGCAATTAGTCATGTCAGTTTGCTTATATACTTATGGATTTGTCGCCATCGATTTTGTTCAGTGAGATTAGGCCCCATTTCAAATAACTTTTAGCTTTTGACTGCTACTTTCAGAAGTCAGAAACAATTTTGAATGCGTTGGCTTTTTATCATGGCTTTTTTCTTTTCTTTTTTCTTTGCATTGTCTGTAAAGACATAAGGGATTTTTTTTATTTTTCTTTAATTGAATATTTTAGCTAAAAGGCATCAGCCGCAATCGAATTGAATGGAGCCTTAGACTACTTAACTAACTAAATGACAAGAACGGTGTGCATGTGGACAGGTTGCCACTGAAGTTGTGGAGCATGAATCTTTCTTGATGGGAGAAAGAATCAAATGTTCTGTTTGCATTAGGATTTGGAATGATAAATACAATCTGGTATCTCAAAGGGCAGATCGAGCTCTCACAACTCCAGAAACTTGCCATGCATTCAATTTGGAGAAATAAAACCGATTTCTATAGCTATACTATAGCCTTTGTTTGGTCGTTGTCTGAATCAAAGGACAATTATCTTATGAGTTTTGACACTGTCAGAAAATGTTAGTTCAGAAGTGTACAATGCATGAGACAAGTATAATTGCTCACCTGTCAACCTTCTGTCTCCGTAGGACAATGAAGCTACAACGGCAGAAGATAACTATGAAGCCTACCGCGGAGGATGACGACGACATCCTAGGGCGTCGACAGAGACCAGATCCAACCGGAAGCGGCAGCAGTGGGTGGAGGGCAATGGCCGGGCCGATTTTGAGGGTGGCGCGGTGACAGAGGAGCTACCGTGCGGTGGCACCCGGGCGCCCGGGGGGGGGGGGGGGGTGGTTATGGGTAGGGGTGGAAAATGGTAACGGATAATTCGTTTTATCCGATATTCGTATCCGAGAAAACGTGAATGTGGTAGGCAAAAATTCGTATTCGAAAATGTTTGTATTCGTATTCGACAACATTCGTATTCGTATTTAAGAATATTCGTATTCGCATTCGTATTCGAAAATATTCGTATTCGTATTCGTATTCGAGAACATTCGTCTTCGTGTTGCCGCACAGCCCGACAGCCGCATACCGCATTCCGGCATACACATTTGCGGCCTGGCGGGCACACGCGGGAACTAAAGGCGCCAAGGCGCGCGCTAAGGCGGGAGTCACGCGTGTCGACGCGGGAGTCACAAACGAAACGACTCAGTACTCACTACTAGAGTACTAGTCTACTAGTCATTCGGTCAACACTCAACCGAGACTACCGAGTCCTGTCAACCGGATCCTTCCGGCCAGGAGCAACTCAACCTCACGAACTCAACGAACACAGAATGAACGCGAGAGAAGTTTTTTTGGCGCTGTGCAAACTGCTACAGCTTTTCTGTTTATTGCTTCCTCTTTTATAGCAATTACATACATGCAGCAAGTAAAGCTAATCACTAAATACTTGTAGAAACTGACTACTAATTGCATTAGAAACTGACCACTAATTGTATGAAAAACTGACTAATTACTGGATGTAACTGACCCACTACGAACTTCATGCAGACATGAAAATAATGAGCAATAACACAAGTTTACAAAAGATGTTAACATTTCACCCTCTAAACTTGATGTTCCTTTCCAACCTTGACAACTCCAAGTTGAACGCGTAGCTCACAGAACCGATCGCGTCCGAGTGGCTTCGTCAGGATGTCAGCGAGTTGCTCCTCAGTGCGGACATGCTCAACGTCCATCCTCCCGTCTCCGATGCATTCCCGAATGAAATGGAATCTCACATCTATATGCTTACTTCGATCATGAAAGACAGGATTCTTACTGAGTGCAATTGCTGATTGACTGTCCATCTTTAGTATGAAGGCCATGCGCTGCTCACTCTTCAATTCAGCAAGGAGCTGCGCCAGCCACACGCCTTGGCAGGCTGCCGTCGTCCCCGCGATGTACTCAGCTTCGCAGGAGGACAACGCGACAACCTTCTGCTTTTGGGACTGCCATGTCACAGGGCATGAGCCGAGGAAGAATAGCACGCCGGTGGTGCTCTTTCGGGTGTCGATGTCGCCGCCCATGTCGGCGTCGCTGTACCCTAACAGCTTAACCTCTGCCCCGGTGCGCTTGTAGTAGCAGCCATAGTCGATCGTACCCGCGATGTAGCGTAGGATCCGCTTCACCGCGTTGAGATGCTCGGTGGTGGGATTCTCCATGAACCTGCTGACGTAGCCGACGGCGAAGGCGATGTCCGGCCTTGTGTGCACCAGGTACCTGAGACAACCGACGATGCCCCGGTACTCAGTGGCATCCACCGGCGGCGCGGTGCTTGCCTTGGACAGCTTGAGGCGCGGCTCCATCGGAGTATGGCACGGGTTGCACCCACTCATGCCCGCTCGCTCAAGGATCTTGCGAGCGTACGCCGCCTGACACAGCTTGATGCCGCCGCCAACCTGTTCCACCTCAATGCCCAAGTAAAAACAGAGTAAGCCGAGGTCACTCATCTTGAACCTAGAGCTCATCTCCTGCTTGAACTTGGCGATCTCGTTAGCGTCGTTCCCGGTGATGATGAGGTCGTCGACGTACACCCCCACCAGTAGCCGAGAAGTGCCCTCGCCACGAGCATAGACGGCATGCTCGGACGCGCTGTGCTTGAAGCCGAGTGCCACTAGCGTCTCGTCGAGCTTGGTGTTCCACGCGCGCGGTGCCTGACGGAGTCCGTAGAGCGCCTTGTCCAAGCGCAGCACCTTGTCCTCTTGACCGACGACGACGAAGCCAGGAGGCTGCCTGACGTAGACCTCCTCAATCAGCTCCCCGTTGAGGAATGCGGACTTCACGTCCATGTGGTGCACGGGCCACCCTTCCTGGGCAGCGAGCGCCAGCAGCAGTCGTACAGACTCGATGCGAGCGACGGGCGCGAAGACTTCGTCAAAGTCCACGCCTGGCTGCTGGACGTATCCCTTCGCGACGAGCCGGGCCTTGTGCTTGATCACCTCGCCGTTGCCGTTCTTCTTCACCTTGAACACCCACTTCAACCCGATCGGGCGATGGCCGTGCGGAAGGGGCATTAGGCGCCAGGTCTGGTTACTCTCGATAGAGTCCATCTCCTCGATCATGGCTCGTCGCCACGACTGGTGCTTCTCAGCCTCGACGAAGGTCGCCGGCTCCTCCTCGATCTGCAGATGCAGCTCTGCTGCAACTTGGCGTGCGGCGAGCCCGGGCGGTGACGCTGGGCCAAGCACGTTGTCCATGGTGCGGTACCTTGGCGCGTAATCATCGTTGTCAACGTCGAGGTACTCGTCTGCGTGCGGTGGTGGCGAGACGAACTCTAGCTGTGACACTGGTGCTGGTGCTGGGGTTGGAGTCGGGGCAGGAGAGGCAGCAGCACCAGTCGGCGCAGGTGTGCTTGCCATTGGAGCACCGGGGCTTGCCACCGATGCTGGACTCGCTGTAGCCTCGGGGGTGGCTTCGTGGACGTTGGTGTCGAAGTAATCAGCACCAAGCTCCACGGTGCGGTACTCCACGACGAAGTCGGAGCCGCCCGCCATGATCTCGTCCCCCTCGCTCCAGTTCCAGGACGCCGGCTCGTTGAAGACCGCGTCCCTAGAAACGATGGCCCGACGTGCCACCGGGTCGTAGAAGCGCCACGCCTTGGCGCCTGGTTCGTAGCCGATGAAGACCGCCGGAGTTCCACGATCGTCCAGCTTCTTCAAGTGAGGCTTCATCGCCTTCACGTACGCCACACACCCGAACGTGCGCAGGAAGTGCACATTCGGTCTGCGCCCGTGCCAAGCCTCGAACGGCGTCACCCCGTCCACAGCCTTGGTGGGCGCCCTGTTCAGCAGAAACACGGCGGTGGTGACTGCCTCACCCCAGAACGTCGCCGGCAGGTTGCGGCTTTTCAGCAGACTCCTCGCCATCGAGACGACGGACTGGTTCCGGCGCTCAACCACCCCGTTTTGCTGAGGGGTGTAGGGCGCCGAGTGCTGCCGCTGGACGCCGTGCTTCGCGCAATACTCCTCGAACTCCACCGAGGTGAACTCACCCCCATTGTCCGTGCGCAGCACACGCAGACGCCGGCCGGTCTCCACCTCAACCTTCGCCTGGAACTTCTGGATGGCAGCAAGCGTGTCGCTCTTGGCGGCGAGCAGCGCCAGCCACATGTATCTGCTCCGATCATCAACAAGCAGCAAGAAGTAGCGCTTACCACCGGGCGTCTCCGGCGTGATCGGACCACACAGGTCGCCGTGCACCAGATCCAGGAGCCCCTCCGCCCGCCGCTTCGACTGCGACGGGAACGGACTCCGCTTCAGTTTGGTGGTGACGCAGTCGGCGCAGAGCTGGTGCACGTGTTCGACGTGGGGCAGGCCGTGCACCATTCCCTGCTGCTCGAGCTTGCGCAGGGCGTCGAAGTGGAGATGACCGTAGCGCTCGTGCCACAGCCACGCGCTGTCGGTGGCGCGCGCGGCCAAGCAGAGCGGCCGGGCGAGCTTGACGCGCAGGAGGTACAGCCGGTTTGCTGACCGCTTCACCCGAGCGATCAAGCGACCCTTCTCGTCGCGGATCCGGAGAACGCCGTGCTTGGCGTGGACGTCGCAGCCGCCCTCGTCGAGTTGGCCGAGGCTGATGATGTTGGTGGTGAGCCTCGGGATGAAGTACACCCCCGTGAGCGGCAGGTGCTCTCCGGTTTTGCCCTCGAACAGCACGGTGCCGGATCCCTCGATCGTCACCTCCGAGCCGTCGCCAAACTTGACGGTGCCGCAGATCGCCGTGTCGAGGTTGATGAAGGCGCTCCTGCAGCCCGACATGTGGTTGGTAGCCCCGCTATCGAGGTACCACAGGCCTTCGTCGCGCTCCACTTCTCCATCGAGCTGCGCGAAGACCTTCCCCTCGACGATACGCAGGGGTCGGCGCTCGGGCGGATTCGGGGTCGTGGCGACGAGTGGTGGTGGCGGCGGTGCATTGGGGAAGATGGAGGCGCGGGTCATCAGTAGAGTGGGCTCCGAGTCCTCTTCTGCCTGCGCGACGTGGGCCTCGCCCTTTGGCTTGCTGCGGCAGTCCTTCGCCCAATGGCCGTACTTGCCGCAGCGCTTGCACTGGTCCTTGTTCAGGCCCTGTCCTACGCCGGACTGGGTTTTGTTGCCGTCGCGCGGCCCGGAGCCAGAGCTCTCGCCCTTTCCGCGCCCCCGACCGCGCCCACGGCTGCCGCGCTTCTTGCCGCTGGCGCCGCTCGAACTGCTCCCGCCGCCCTTCTCTTCGGACTCGCGGAGCTTGAGCTTGGCGAGCCACTCCTCTTCACAGAGAAGCAGCCGTCCCTGGTTGTCGACGACGGGCGGCGGCTTGCGGCGCTGCTCTACGGCGCGCAGTCGCCCCGTCACCTCCTCGACAGAGAGGGTGCTGATGTCGAGGAGTGTCTCGATGGAGATCGCCACCTGAGCGAGGTGCTCGGGCACGACCTGCAGCATCTTGCGCACGATCTCGACGTCGGTGATGTCGTCGCCAAGAATCCGCAGATTGTTGGCGAGGCCGGTGATGCGGTTCGCGAAATCCTCCGCGGACTCGCCATCCTTCCACGCCAGGGCGCCGAACTCCCGGCGCAGCTGCTGCGCGTTCGCCTCGCGCACGCGCTGCACTCCGACGCGGATCGTCTTCACAGCTTCCCAGGTGGCTGCCGCCGATCCCTTGCCGCGGAGCGTGCCCAGCATCTCTGGCGGCACGGACCGAAGGATCGCGGCGAGCGCCAGCCGATCGTCGCGGTAGTCAATCTCCTCGCCTTCCTCCGGCTCGACAGCGTACCACCACCCTGCAGCTTCGAGGTTCACCTGCATCAACATCGCCCACTCCTGATAGTTGGTGCGTGTGAGCATGGGGAACTGCGAGGAGCCGCTCGACTCCCGCACGGTGCGGTGGATGACGACATCAGCACCGCGGCGACCTCTGCGCGGCGCGGGTGATGGCGAAGGAGGACGGCGACGTCGCGCTGGTGAGCGCGAGTGCTCGCCTGGCGGGGCAGAATGCCGCTGCATCCCTGGATCGAATTCGCTCTGATACCAATGTCAACCGGATCCTTCCGGCCAGGAGCAACTCAACCTCACGAACTCAACGAACACAGAATGAACGCGAGAGAAGTTTTTTTGGCGCTGTGCAAACTGCTACAGCTTTTCTGTTTATTGCTTCCTCTTTTATAGCAATTACATACATGCAGCAAGTAAAGCTAATCACTAAATACTTGTAGAAACTGACTACTAATTGCATTAGAAACTGACCACTAATTGTATGAAAAACTGACTAATTACTGGATGTAACTGACCCACTACGAACTTCATGCAGACATGAAAATAATGAGCAATAACACAAGTTTACAAAAGATGTTAACAAGTCCGAGTGGCGACTCCGAGCGTGAGTCTGGCGAGCGTCCGAGCGTCCGACTCCGAGCATGACTGGCGTGGCGAGCGAGTTGGCGACTGCCTGGCGACGGCGAGTACCGAGCGTCCGAGCGGCGACCGGCGAGCGAGAGCGAACTCAGCGATGCAGACACTGTTCTTGCATTACTTCCGGATCATTTTTGAGGTACTACTGTTCTCGCTTTGTTTTCATGTATCCTATTCTATTTCAAGAACAGATGTGTAAAGAGTTTAGATTTTCTTCCCACATAATGATGATTCTGTGGAATGTGGACACTGTTCTTGCATTACTTCCGGATCATTCTTGTGTGGTCTAGTACTCTAGTTATATTTTCAGGAATGTGATCCTATGGTTGGAATTTTGTTTATACAAGAGTGAGTCTGGTTCTAATTTGCAAACAAATAAGTAGATGCATCCTTAACATTGTTGGAAGGGAAATACTATTGCATGTTAAATTCTAAATTTCTATTGATTTTTGTTAGTTGATAATTGATATATGTTCTGACTCATTAAATCTTAGTAAGTCAGTTGCTTATATTTCTTCTGTTTAGATGTTAACCATATATACAAATTCTTGTTCCTAGGTATAAATATGAAAATGAGCAGGTCATTGATGCAGCTTCAACTGATGCAAGCTCACCCTTACCATATGAGGTGTATGGCAATGGAAAGACTGGATCAGAGCTGTCAATCCGAGGAACATATGACCAGCTACTAGAAAGACAGGTACTCCCTTAAGAGGCATTTTGTTAGGGAAGAATCCATTAGCTAGACTAGGAATACAAGAAGTGTGAATTGTGTTCTGTTATTGCTGGAAAGAAAACGAAATTGTCCTTAACTGAAGAATGGTAAATTGCATGTTCAGTTGTTAATGTGCCACAGCATCAAGGATGGTGAAAAAAATCAATGTATAATGTTGTTTCTTGCAACCATTTTTCAGAAAAAGGAGATGTTTCAGGATCTGGCTCCACTGTTGTGGCACTCTTTTGGCACAATGACCGCTCTGCTCAGGTATGTCATAATCCTTATGCCTCTTCTATATTTACTGATTTAGTATGGTCATTCTTGAAGTCACAAAGAACAAGGAGCTTTGAGTTACCTGTTGTGTTTTGTTTCCATGATCAATTTGTTGTTAAGGTCAGTCGTTCGTGGTCATTCAATCTACTAGGTGGATCTCAACCTATTTATGTACGCGACAGAGTCGGGGACATAATGGTGCGCAAAGACAAACTTTCCCGACTAAGGTATCCTTATGATGGTCACTGCTGGTTTTAACTGTTTGTTAAGCATTGAGGATAATTTGTTCCTTGCTTTGTTAAGTGGAGGATATGAGCTTGATTTATTAATATTTGTGATGATTGTTTGTTGATGAAATTTCAAATGTCAAAATTTGAATTTAAAACCGCTAATCGGAAAAACCGATCTATTACGACAATTGTAGGAGGATATTCGTATTCGACCGAATTAAGCATATATCCGATTCGAATTCGTATTCGTTACGACATTCGATTCGTATTCGTATTCGAGAATGTTCGAATTCGTATCCGTATCCGTTTTAAAAACATGAATCCGTATTCGTATTTGAGACTATTCGACCGTATCCGATCCGTTTCCACCCCTAGTTATGGGGGAGAAAAGGGAAATGGCTACGAGTGGGTCAGGATGGTTTTGTAATATCTTTCTTGATTTCAGGGTTTCAAATAATACTGAACAAAAATATAATAATAGGGTTGAGCTACATATAAAGCTACCATTTCAGACACCTATGCACTGTGGAAGGGAAATTTTTGTGTAGTGACTAGCGCTGCCGTGGAGGCATCCTCTCTCCACAAACCACCACAAGGTGGTGACTTGTACTGTGGATGCCATGCAGGTTTTAATGTGTCTGCAACTTTGCATTGCTTTCATCTCATTGCTTTGACTGTATCATGTTTCTTGAAACCAGCTGATAAAAAACGATCCAAGGACAGGGAGACTGACGAAGGAGCCTAGCCTGTCCAACACATGCCAAAATGTCGAACATCCAAGATTGTTCTCACTTCTTAGGCCATGGTCCACTAGATGCCTTTTTACCTGTGCCTGGCACTGCCTGCCTCCATGGCAGAAAGTTACTACCGTATATTTGGCACAGGCGGCCCACAGAAGGTATAGCCAATGGGCACCACAGCTGAGCAAACACCAGAGAAATGGATGCAGTCATTCATGTGCCAAAAGTTGGCACCTTGCTGCTTTTCCTTGGCCCGCGTGACATCTTCGAGTGGCTGGTGAAAATTTGTACCTTAAAGCTTACATTGTCTCTCCCAACTCTTATATATGATTGATGATTCTTTGTTGCTCATTCATTGTGACTGTTTGGGCTTGGTTGGCATGACAATTGCATCAGGATCCAGGACAATGATATCGGAATCCAAAGTTGGCTTGATCTGGATTCATCCATTTGTCGTGGTTTACTCCTTGTGGTTGACTTTAAGCCATTGAATAAGCTCACTCAATACTATTTCTTGCTTGGAAGATTGCCATTACTCAAATAATTGTGTGACCACATGGTACAAACTGGAAGTGTGATTGGCTGCACCTTTACACTGCTCATGTAGCACACTGTGCCACAAGGCCCTTTTGTAACCTCATTTAGCTGATGAAAATATGTAATCGAAGCAATGCAGTTCCTAACTCTTCAGGCAAAATGAAGCTGGAAGAACTGCTGTTGTATCTTAGCATTGATTTGACATTTTTCACAAATCTTCCTTTGCATGAAACTATAAGAGAAAGCCGGTAGACATTGCAGTATTTACCAAGGTAATAAAATCAGACAGATTTTCCCTAATGCCAAGATGAACATCTAAGATGCACACTGTTCAACAGCATGCAACCTACCAAGCTCCCACTATCAAAATCCACCAGGTAGATTTTGGGGAACACTACAGTATTATATTCCACCCTTACTTTTCATGGAAACACAAATCATAAAATGTGTAAAGAATTATGCCAAAAAAAATCAACAATGTAAACAAGAAGCTAGCATATCGCCGTTTTAAATTTGGTGCCAAACTGCCAATATAATGTGTTGGGGTTTCTAGTAACCACATTCATCGTCTAGGTGCAAAACTTGTCAAAATAAATGAAACAGACAATAGAAGCAGGTTTGGAATAACTTTCTTTTAAGGTCAAGCTCCAGGTCAAAAATATTCAAAGAATTTAACAGGATATGGTGAGTTAAGAGCTTCGTCAGTCATGCTAGCTCCTGGAACGATGCAAGTACTTTACTAGTCACTAGTAGTGTGCCCGTGCTAACGCTACTCATACAACAGGATAGATAATGGCGTGATGAACTGAATATCTAATATATGACTTAAGAACAATATCTAAAAATCTATTCTTCCCTCCCAACAATTCAGTTTGTGTCAGTGCTAGAACCAACAGATAAGAAAAGCCATTTAAAATCAACCAAGACAGAACTTACTGATTGAGTCGACAGCCATGACCAGTTAATCTAGAATATCTGCTCAGATTGAAACTGTGAATTTGGTATAACTCCGAAATGCTTAAGTTCATAACCAACTTTGCCTACTAAATAGGTGCTTACTACTTATTAGTTCTGCTAAGGTAACATTATATCTGACCATATAAGAAATTTTGGCCCATATTAAAGAAAAGGAAATTGTCGCAAATGGAAGGGGTTGAAGAATTTATACATATTTCATTAAAATTATATAACTAACCTTATGTTTAGCTTGGCAAACACATTATGCTAACCAATAGAGAAACCGAGTTAGAACTTAGAAGTTTTATGTTCAGCATGTCTAACAATCAACCATTCAAGGAAGCGAGGAACCAATTTCTGACTGGTGACAATAATACTTCTTTGGAATAGTATATCCATTTGCAGTCAGCATGACAATTGACAAATAAACTAAATCATGGTGGTGGTTTTGCAATTACAACACGAAAATAAATAGCAACTGCATATGTGATGAAACTCAAAATGCAGCTGACTCTAGAAATATTTTTTGTGCATGTTAGTTTTCTTATTCTAGTTTTCACCATGCTGATATTTGGCGTTCACAATGCATACATTACTTTGGCGTTCTGTCAAAAATATAGTGGTCATTTCTGGTCATGGTAAAAGAGTATGTCCAAATCTTTTATATGAACAGATTATCTCCAAATCCATACAATCAAAGCTCACCAAATATGCACAGAACTATAGTACCAAAGATACAGTTGCATTGAAGCATTTTGCCCACAAACCACCATGATTAACAAAACAAACACGAAAATATAATAACATAAATGAATCAATCCAAGCACATAAATTCAACTTACACTTCTTCTATACCATCCTAAATAAATATGAACACATAAGTTCACCTTCCTAGCTAGCTATTTACTAATTTAACCATGAATTCCAAAAAAGGGAAAAAAATGTTGCTCCCTCCTAGCCAGCATCATTTCCTGCACAGTTCACACAAGTAGACTTCGAGGCAAGCTACATCCAAAGGCAAGACTTGTGCATTCAGCCATAAGCCACCAAAAAAAGCCCAAATGATCACTACATTTTTGAAAGTTCAGTTCTGGTATTCTGGAGGACTGAAGGATCGAAAAGAGTGAAGTTCATGGAAGTCATCAAAGGTTTATGGAAAATACAGTATAAACCAACTCAAACCACTGTAGAGTGCTAACATTTCGTGGTAACTACCACATAGGCAGCATCACTGCTTTAAAGATGAACTGCCTCGTAGGTAATTTACAAAAACTGGTCGCAAGAAATATAATAGGGAAATCAAAGTGCTCATTATCTAGAGGGAGAGGAGAGGTTGAGCAAGTTTTTTGACCTGTCTTGTAGATGTTTTCAGAACAACGCATTTTCCTTTCCTTTGTCAGTCCAGATCAATGTTAGCACCATCCTCTTCAGCTTCATCCTAAGGGTTCATTTCCAAAATCTAAAACAGTTGAGAAAATATTTAAGTAGACTTTGAGGCAAGCTACATCTTAGCAATCCATGGAAAAGGTTCATGCATATGACTAAAGGTCTACGTGCCACAGAAAGGTTGATCAAGTTTATTCACTTGTCTTGTAGATGTTTTTAGAACAGGACATTTTCCTTTCCTTTGTGAGTCCAGATCAATGTTAGCACCATCCTCTTCAGCTTCATCCTCAGGGTTCATTTCCAAGATCTAAAACAGCTGAGAAAATACATAAGTAGACTTTGAGGCAAGTTAACCGAACTTTTAACCGTAAAATTCCGCCGGTGGGCCTGTGGGGTGACACACGAATCTCGACAATGTTGCCCGTCAGCAGAAGAAGCCTCCTGGAGGCCTCATAATAACACATCAAATAAAGTGCTAACACAAATTGCAGCACTGTGATGACCATTCCAAACCTTGTCCACGAAAGCCATCTCTTGTATCGCAACTGTCCACCCAAAAAGAATAACCTCAGGTTCGGATATTAATGTCCTTTCGCAGTATTGAGTCATAGCATCAATATGGGTTACCTAGAAGAATCATATACGATACAAAAACACGAGTTACCTACAACTCTAACAGCTGAAATTGGAGAACAAAATGTATTATTTGCATCGGTTTCACTTCCAAGGTTAGATCAACCACGATTTATGCAGAAAAATCTAACACATGGTGAAGACATACAGTAAAAATCTAACTGATATTTGCAGTTTCCATTTCAAATGCAGGAATCTAGTACGTTTATGAATGTGATCCTATAGATTAAACTACGGTACTCGATTAGTTACCTAACTAATCCTGCACACATAAACACAACCACCTCATGCTGCCAAATAATCATTGTCAGTGTAGATCAAACATGAAAATAAAAGGAATGAAGCTGTCATTGTATAGGTTGATAATCATTGTCTCGTCCCTATCAACTTTGATCTCGCCATCTGAACTTTACTGGGACTTCCTACACCTCCTAATGACCTTTCGAGCCTTACTGTAGTATTTGAAAATAAGCAAGTCTGTCATATAATGTTGTTATGAACTTATTTCACAATGCCAAAATTTGCTAAACTTCAACATTTTACTTCTCATACAAATATTCTGCACCCCATAGATATTAAATATGCCACCAGTGTTGGACTTAAAAAATTGTTCACGTGGTTGTAACTTGTAGGTCACCACTCATAGCGAATAATAGCATTCACTGTGGTCAACAATGCCTATACTATTTTCCACTAATGGCTCCGGTTGTTCCAAATTTCTGTTGATGGCAAGTGATCAACTGTAACTCTCACAAGTATAACGCATGCATGGTGGACAAGAAAATTTGCTATTGTGAGTTATTTAGGGTAAAACATAGCTCTGAGCATCTAACAGTGATGGTAACTGTTGGCAAACAAACACTTTCCAAAAGTGAACACAATGTAAGAAACAAGGTATGGGAGGGAAACTTGTATGTTCAGGAGTTCAAAGCATCCACAAGGTTACACAGCAAAACTGTAGTTGAGAAAAACATATGTTTTACTTTTACCTTCAAATGACCACTGACCAATTCCATCTGCTACACCAAACCAACCATCACAAGCTATAAAATATGCATCTTCACCACCTGTTAACACCTGGAAAAGTTTACAGATATTGTTGTCAAAAAGATTCAAGAGAAATGTGGGGTAGTCAATGCAGCTTACCACAGGTAACAAATCAAATACACATGGAGGGTAAATATTCTTCCCTGACTCCCTGTGTGCTATCTCACATAAAGGAAACCAGTAGAAGCAGCTACAAATGTATGTATGTATGTATGTATGTATGTATGTATGTATGTATGTTTCACAGATAGCTAAAGTTGTTGTTTCAATCATTATTTCTAGGCATTCAAAATTATAGATCACAATGTAATGGACTGGAGCAAGTAGCAAAAACTAAGCCAGAAGTGAGAGAAAGCCATGTAATGGACTTGTTGTTTTTTACATGTTTAGGCCTCTTTTGGAACGCATGAATTTCATAGTAGACACTAAAAGCATCCCTACTTCCCTACCACTGCAGCACCGCCACAAGCTATTTAGGTTGCACGCTGGACTAACCAAGCCTAATGTTTTGCAGTGCATATATCAGCACAGGTGAGCTTGGTCCACTATATACTGTCGTAGTGTCGTCCCATTTTTAAGCTTTCAGAAGTTCAAAGCAATGGGTCCATTCCATTATCTGCAGATAACACTTGAGGAAAAGTGAAGGTAAATGGAGATCTAGAATTCAAACGTACATTTTCCCTAAGATTTCTGAATTCCTCAGAGTTTGCAATCACTAATGCAGGAGCCAAATATACAAAAGAACTTCCTTGAATCAATGGAAGCCGAGAACCCAAAAAAATATGAAGTATTGTTGTAAGACCAGACACTAATAACATGGTGGAAATGACTGTTGCTGTGTCCTCCTGTCACATAAAAAGAACTTATTATTTGAAGGTAGTTTTCCAGCTAAATGCAAATAAGAGGAATTAAGAAAGGAAGGGAAGGTCATACATCAGATCCACCCATGGTTGGTACCAATATCAAAGGAACAAAAACAAGTGAACCAGCTATTGACAAGTAATGTTGTATGCCATAAAAAATGAGGGGCACTGCAATTGAAAAAGCAAATTAAGTTAATATGTGTCCCTGCAGCTACCATCAGATTGATATAAAACATTCATCGAATGAAAAAATAGCAGGTAAATTGTGAATTTCGTTACAATATGAGTTTTTAAATAGTGTGATCTAATCAACAATGAACTTAACACATGTGTGCGCCTACAAAGTTGCGAAATTCTATTACATCCTTGGCCAGCTTAAAGGACTTTGAGGTACTTTATATACACTTGGTTGCAGGCACCCCTAGAACATCATTATCACAATCAACAAGGCTTCGAAAAAATGCAGCTTTCGATTCGCTCACAATGGAACAACACGAAGTTCAGAAACAGGGAACTCACCCCACCCGGGGTTCTCGGTGACACCGCACCGAAGCCCCGACTCCCTATACACGGGCGTCGCCTCGCCTGGGACACTGTCTCCGACTCCTTCCTCCTCGTTCGCCCACTGCTCCTGGTAGTACGCGGCCAGCTCCGCATCCCTCTCCTCCTCTTTCTTCCTCCGCGCCTCCGCCTCCTCCACCTTCCGCTTCGCCTCCGCCTCCTCCGCCTTCTTCCTCGCATCCGCGTCAGCGTACACGCCGTTCCCGCTCCTGCCCCCATTGACCGCCTCCCTCTCGCCAGGCAGGCGCTCGACGCCGTTCCTCCTCTCGTCCCCGCGCCTTCCCCTCGCCGTGTCCGGCTCCGCCGACCCCAACACCTCACCGGCGCCGGCGGCCGGGATCTCGAGCTCGCCGCGGAGGTCTATGCGGCGACGAGTATGGCCTCCTCCGCGTCTGCGCTCGAGATCGAGCGGCGGCGCGGGATCGGTGTCGTCCTCCGCCTCCGGCTCCGGTGGGCGCGGAGGGCGGCGAGATGGGGGTGGGGGAGGCGGCGGCGGGGGCTGCGGCGCGGTGGAGGAAGCGAAGGAGGAGTTCGACACGGTGGACTCCCCGGAGAAGAACGCGGAGGGATGATGGGGGGAGGCGGAGGGAGGGGAGGCGCGGGGGAGGATGGGGAAGGCGGAGGGAGGGGAGGCGCGGGGGAGGATGGGGGGAGGCGGAGGGAGGATGGGGGAGGCGGAGGGAGGGGAGGCGCGGGGGATGATGGGGGAGGCGGAGGGAGGAGGGGGGAGGCGCGGGGTAGGCGGAGGGAGGGGGTAGCGCAGGTCGAGCGGGGGCACAGGGGAGAACGGAGCGGTTTTCTAGGTTAAATGATGTGCATGATCCAAATGATTTTGACCTTAGGATCTTCAATGAGTAAGAGAAGAAGGTTTGAGGAGAGATCCAGGCCATTCATTCGTATGAAGTTGGATTACTTTGGTACACAAATCTGGGTGGACTTAGATTAGGCATGACTGTGGGAGTGGTTGAGGGGGTGGATTTAGTAAAGAAAATTTTGGTGTATTATAGAGTAGGGTAGATAGAGTAGGGTAGACTAGATCTAGCTAAGGTAAGAAACAGCCTAACTTTTCTAGCAAGTGCTACAACTATTTTTCCTAGACAAATGCCTGAGATCGAATGAGCAATCAATCTTTAGCTAACTTGTTTGATGCGGATACGCACATGATTAGCACTTTTCAATCAAATACATTATTTCACTGGAAAGAAGTATTGAGCCGCATTAAATATTGTCAGGTGAATTTGTTTCTTAATGAATTTCCTTCTATTCGTGGGAACAATATACTACCTTATGTCAAATTCTTGTTTATTATTAGGTTTGAATATTATGATGATTCCGGGGCCAAAGCAATGGAGAAGCACAAGGAGGGTGATCATATTTGCTACCAAAAACGAAAAGCTCAAAGCCTATGGGAATGGAAAGGAGGAAACTAAGCAGCCCATGTAGCTCATCAAGGAGGAAAGAAGCCCATGCAGTGGGAGAGCAAAAGGGAGGAGCCCAAGGACTTAAACTACAAGATTTGGATAAGATTTTCAAGCCAAATTCAGACTTCCCACGTGCTCAACCCAATTCAAACTCGGATTCAACTCGGATTCGGTTCGGGACAGCCTGACAGGCAGTTACTAAACATGCCATAGCTTTCACAAACGGAGTCCGATTCAGGTGTTCTTGTACTCGTTGGAAAGATAATTTCAAGGGCTACGCAATGGATCTGGTCCCACCTTCAAATTCGTCACGGATAAAAAGTTATGACCGAAACAATATGACGGGTGAAAACTGTAGTTTCCTTTTTGTGAGAGTTCGTATCTAAAACCATATAGGGTTGAGTTGTAATTGGTTTGGGGACCATATGGACGTCCCAAGGGGCTATATAAGCCTTGTAATGGCAGCCTTTAGGGCTTAGACCACGTTTGAGAAAAATCAATCTGCTAAAGTTTTCGAGTTTAGCATTGTTGCTGAAATTCCTTATGGAATTAGGAGTATCTTATTCAATCAAGATCGTTCAGCCTTTCCGCTGGGAATTGGGTGCACGATAGATCTTCGCTTGGTGGTCGGCGAAATCAACACGAGTGTGTTTTGACGGATTAAAGAGTGTTCGTCCCTTGCATTGGCATTGGAGGATCATTACGATTCATCAAGACTCCCGTGAGTATCCATCCTACGTCGAGAAGAACGGGCGACCCCATATCATTGTTGGTCCCCATAGAACCATAAGCAGCAGTATACATGTCTGGACCAAGGAATTGTGCAAGATAACCATAGCCGATGTAAAATTGTGTGGCATAGTACATCCAGTTGTTCCACTGACCGCCGGTGTCACCCCTCAGCTGTGAACATGAACAACCACATTTTAGAGTAGAAACAAACTGAAAGTAAATGCTCCTTTGAGCATATTTTTATTAACTTTTTGTATTCTGCCGAGAGGACCATGCATTGTAATGAGGCATAAAAAGGTAATGTTGAACACCTACTGGGTAAACGGTAAACTATTATGCCTAATGGTTAGCAGTGACGAAAAGATCAGATAATTCTTTTGACAGAAACACCAACTGATTCTGGAGAGCAACACCCTAAGAGAACATTAGGACATAAAGTTAACTGTGTATTCGACAAGTGATTGTAAGTTTTTGTAAGTCATTAACATAAGTTTGAAGTTACAATACATCTTAGAACTAATAAATGCGTGTTATTAATTTTGTTATCCAGAGTTCTATTTGCAACAGCTTAGGGCAGTCCCAATGGAAGAAACTGACACGATTTCCATAGCACAAGAAATCATCTATAGAAACTATCTTCCACAGTGGAGGTGTCTTCGAGTAATAATTATTTTCTCTTTCTCTCTCCCAACTCTATCTTCTTCCTCCAATGAGAGTGTGCCACGAGCCCCCTAGAAACTGGTGGTTTCTTCCCAATGGCGATTTCATAGTTTCTTGGTGCATTGGGTGGAGTGAAGACCTGATTTCTTCATGAGAAAACCGTTTCTAGGATTTGTGCTCTCTTTCATCATCAATTACGTTGCCATGTCAGCATTTTGCCTACGTGGCAAGTCATTTAATGAGGATAGAAATCATCATCAATACACCATTGGGACTGCCCTTACAACACAGTAAGCTATACCTATTTATTTGCCCGGTTACGCCCGCATGAAAGACGGACCGTCTGTTTTCTAATTGTACTTGCATTTAGTTCCTGCAGTGCTTCTTCTGTATTCTTTCTGACAACAGAAAATTCATAAAATTTAGTATCTGTTTACCATATTCTCAGCAGGATGTAAATGGAAATATGAAAAATGTGGAAATAATACGGCATACCTCTGTACAAACTGCACAAAACCACATTGCTTCCCAACTGGAATTTTTCGGAAGAGATCTCACCATATTGACAGAAGTTTTGTCCAAGGTCATCTTTACTAACATTTGGGTTAAGCCCTCCCACAAACACCTGTGAGTGGCAGTTCATAAACGATGACAAAAGAAGTGCATATGTAAACTATATATGTTGCAGGAATGAACATGAACTCACGCTCGTGTTTATCAAATCTACATGAACTCACGCTCGTGTTTATCAAATCTCCATCTGATTGAGAAGATGAGCTGCTAGCACGGTAGTACCAGAAGCACCTATTTAACAAGCTCAATAGAAGAAGTAAGTGTTCAGATAAAAGAGAATGGTAAATTGAACACGTATTCAGATGTGTGGATAATAATATCGGTGAGCATTTTGAACAGAAAAGATAAAAGAGATGGATGGCGGGGTACAGGCCAGAACAGTATTTAGCCCTGAATTATTTATGAATACATAAAATTGTCACATAGCTTGCACTACAGAGTAGCGTAACAAATAGATACACAATATAGTCGTAATTCATAATCATCTAGATCATCACTTGATATGACCCTTAACTATTCTAATAAAGTTCCTAAGTGTCAAAAAAACCGTTGAAATAAAAAAAATATTAAAGGGGACTTGAATGTTGAAATGATAATTTGTGTCATGTTGGACTTGAAATGATAGTTTGTTTGATAGCGTACTGAAATGATTAGTATAATACCCCCCCCCCCCCCCCCAAAAGTATGACAAGATGAAAGAGGAATATAAAACAGAACAATCATGCCAGATCTGCCAGTATTTACATCAATAAAAACTCTATTTTGAGGAATATCATATCAATAGCAACTTTTGCACATTTAACAGACGAGTATCTGGTGGAGAAAGTCTCTAGTAATGTGGCATACTTGACATTAGAAGCAAGATCGCCTACAAATATGGAGTGATCTGAAGTTGAATCTGAACGCCTGTCTCCCATGCTAAATGATGCCAAATTTAACCTGAAAGATTGGTCAGTATTACATGATCAACCAAACCTTGAAGTACTTTTTCAGCTGAAGCACGGCTGTGGAACTCAACAAAACAACCGTCATTGTTTATTACAAGTAACTTTAGTTGCTAAAACCTGCAAAATGTTCAGACATATTAATATAATAGAGCTATGGACTTGAAACTTGAAAATAAACAAGAAAGCATCTAAATTGCATCAATACACTAGTTAGATCATCAAAAATAGTCTGCAGCAAAAAAAAACTGCATTAATAAACCAGTGAATGCCATTACAAGTATTGTTTTTTCAGAGAATCCGGGTAATTATATTAACTAGTTAAACCAGTGAGAAAAGCAAGTATTTTTTAGCGACACAACATTAGTTAAGAATTTATTGAAAAACAGAGTGAGAAAGGGAGGACAGGATTTTACAAACTAAAAGACACCCAGAGTTACACCATTTGCTTGACAATATAGTAAAACCTACACTGTAGCAGGCTCAGCCTCAGCGCCTAATACAAAGTAACTAGCTGTGATAAGCTGGCAAGCAAGAAACAACATTCCTTCCCCAAGTGATAAGCATCTCTGTTATACAATGCAGAACTCGACCACACACTGTTACAAGTGTCTCTCTTTTGAACAGGTCGGCATTTTGCTTGCACTATCAGTTAACAAAATAATAAGGCAAGTACAGCTAAGAACAGAAATGTACAGAAAATCGCATCAATGAAGTTCTAAATATAGAAGAGGTTCTAAATATAGAAGGTAATTGTTAGCTTCAAAAAATGTTACAATTGTTATCTCACTAAGCCTCTACAATCAGGAAAAAGGGGGGAAAAAAGCTTGCATGGACTCATTTACTTGACAAAACTCCCCATCAGTTGCTCATAATAATTCTGTCATGAGTTTATCTCTGAGACCACCATTTTTTTTAAGGTAATGAGACCACCAGTTGTTTCATTCTAATCAGATCACAACGTTCAACTACATTTTGCAACCAAATTTGTCAAGTTTCTTCTCCACCAACCTATACCTAATACCCACCAGCCACCACATGTTGACCCATTATATGCCCATATCTTCTAATAGGATATACAAAGCATTAATCGATTTCAAAACAAGTTCTAATTGTACAATCTAAAAGGTATACAACAGGTCGAGTGCTCAAAGGTCTAAAAACAAACGATCAGGTAGGCCCTGAATGCACACCAATAATGCATCAAGAAAGCAGGCTGTTCCATAGCAAGTGTACAGTGGCGACATACTATTGCGTGCTCTGCCTAGCCGGACGTATCAAACTGAATATTTCCCAGAATGAATTGTCATGAGTAAAGACAATCTATAACGTGTCCATGGCCAAGATCTGCGCTTTGGAGTAGGATGCTGGGTGCTGATGCTCACCTCGCCGATGTGGCCGAAGCAGCTGTAGAGGTAGCTCTCGTCCATCCAGTAATGCAGGTTGCCGACCCAGATCGTCTTGTTCTACTCCTGGCCACGTGGTGCCGCCGGAGAGCCAGCATCCGCAGGGTTTGCCCGCGGAGGCGGCGGCACCACCGCGTGGAACGTCACGAAGCGCGGCGCGTGATGCGGCGGGGGCACCATCTGGTGCGGCATCACCATTTTCGCGGCCCCCGGCAGCGGGAGACGAGTAGTAGTTTGGGGGTAGAGGTGGGCACCGGCACGGCCAAGCCCACCGTGCTTTGGGCGTATTGTGCCGTGCCGGTTCTGTCTGATCACCCCGCCGTGTCATACCATGCTGGTTCGTCTTACCTTCCGTCAGGCTCAAGTACAGCCCAAAGTTTGCTATACCGGTGTTCGTGCCATGCAAGTCTAAGCTCAGCTTGAAGTAACTATACACGACGAAGGCAGCGGTGACGATAGTGTCGGCGGTTGCCATTTTCATTTCTCTCATATTGCCTCATTAAAAACTAATTAAAATTTAATTAGTTACATAAAAACAAAGGCATGTAAATATTTCAGAGGAAAAGTAACAATATGCGTACAATATACTAATCTTGTGGCATACATATATGCTTGCCAAATATAGGCATATACGTAATATGACCATATTGTATGTTATATATTTGTATAGATACTAAGTCTACCGAAGAGAGTGGAAATAGCAAGTGTATATTTCCTTAATGTTAGGATGGTCTTAAAGTTTGGAATTGATATTATATGTGTTAAACCTCAAACCAACAGAGTGGAAGAACAATACAATTAGCAATAGCTTAGGACTCACCTCGTACTCTAGTCGCTGAGAGTCTGAGATGATGATACCAATATATCATGGCCAGATGTTGGAGACAAGATGACATACACCATACATCCACTTCCAAGAGACAACCATATATCTACTTTCAAAAACTAGAGCTCTTAATGTTTGAAAATGCAGTATATCCTAACCTTCTTGCAAAGGTTGGCACCTTATTCTACAACTCTATGGTTCTCTTTCTTGCATGGAAGTATGAATTGTGTAGCAATTTTCGGAATGCAATTGTGAATACTAAAACCTTGAGAGAGACTCAGGAGGAAGGAAATGAATACAAGAAGCATTAACTAAGCCTAAGAAAACATTGAACCAGATAGGACATAAAAGAAATAATACCCAATATCTTATCCATTAATACAACCAATGACTACACGAGTATAGAAGAAAAGCATAAGTACGAGAGAAAACCCTTAGCAACTCTTATAAGCACTGTTGATTACTGACTACAAAAATAAGTCAATCCAACAAATTTGTTAAGTATTATTATTATTTTATAACTTATCTACCTTTTCTTTTTCTTTCTTTCCCTCCTTTCTTTTCTCTTTCTTTCTTTCTATTCTCCTCTTTTTCCTTTCTCCTCCTCTTCTTTTTCACCCGACGCTAACCTGCTCCTCTCCCTTCCATTCTTTTTCTTCCCACGATAGCCTCGCGCCCACCGCTCGTCTCCTCCCCTCGCTGCCCCCTCCTCTCTCGGCCACCTCCTCCCCGACCCCCCTTGTCGCCTCCCTAGACCCCACCTCCCCTGACCCCCACCCCCGGCCGCCTCCCCCAGTAGCCTCCTCCTCCCCTGACCCCCACCGGTCATTCCCTAGCAGCTACCGCCCCCAACTTCTTTCTCCTCAACGACCTCCCCCGGTCACCTCCTCCTCCCCTGACCCCTGACCCGCCGCCGCCTCCGTTTCCTCCCTCACCGCCTCCCTCCTCCCCCAGAGTCCCCTCCTCCCAGCTGCTCCGTGCGATGGCGACCTCGGCTACGCCGAGAGCCAACCCACCGACGGTGGGTGGCCAGGCGACGTTTGGGGCGCTAACGACAAGTTCATCATCGACAGCTCACTCTTTGAGCCGCCGTCAACATCAAGGCCATCTCCAGTATACTCCTTCAGTCCTTCCCCTCTACTCCCTCTCTCTTTGCTCTATGAATTGGGGATCACCACGACGGGAGGCGAGGCCAAGGATGAGGCGGCCACCGGCGCTGGCGTGTCGGCCATGCTCACCGGGCCGTGCCGGCCCGAGCATGGCATGATATGCTGTGCCGTCCAACGGGCCAACTTTCCAGGCCCGGCCCCACCCACCATTCGTGTCATGCCAACACGGCCCACCACGTGGCGTGTCCGTACCATGCTTGGGCCGTGCTGAGCCAGCCCGAATTTTTTCTATGTTAGCCTTTTTTTAAAAAAATATTCACATTTAGACCCCTGGTAATTTTAATTCCGTTTTTGGACCCAGGGGGTCGGCGCCGTGACCCACGGCGCCGAGGTAATACGTCTCGGCGCCGTGATCCACAGCGCCGAGGTCCATGGACTATGTCCACTGCAACAGATAACCTGCCTGCATGTGCGGGCCTGGGAGCTCGGAGCCGTGGATCACGGCGCCGAGACGTATTACCTCGGAGCCGTGGGTCACGGCGCCGACCCCCTGGGTCCAAAAACGGAATTAAAACTAACAGGGGTCTAAATGTGAATATTTTTCAAAAAAAGGCTAAAATAGAAAAAATTCGGCTGAGCCAGCTAGGCTTCGAGCTGGCACGGATAAGCCCGGCCCAATTCCCAGCTCTAGTTGGGGGCTTGGGGCTCGTGGGAAGAGGCACGTCAAGGGTGCCTGCGGACGATGGGGACATGTGAGCCGTTCGATGGTGCACCGGGGGGGGGGGGGGTTTAAAGCCATCGATCATGCATTTTGACCTGATCCTTGTCTATGCCCTGCGGATCACACGTAGCGTCGCCTCTGGTTCTGCATCAGAGCGAGAAGCGTGATGCTGATAGCCTAAATAAGGACACTAGTCACCAACCAGTGCATTTCATAAGGTTGTACGCACTATATATGCTATAAACATTTGTATAATTATAATTAAATTATGTATTAAGGATTGAAACCTCAAGTTAAAAATCTTGGTGGACAGTAATATAATTTGTATAAATGCAAATCGAAATAAGAACTATAACACAATAATCTATAAGAAACTTAATAATTAATAATACATGGGAAAAGTGACATTCTTAATTTAAAATCTTAGGTGCTATAAATTTTAGTAAGTATATAAATAGAAAACTTTAACTTTAATTGCCTACGTTCTTTTTTAAAAAAACACTTCAACGGTGACCATGCAAACACAAAAATTTCACCTTGTTTAATTAATATCCATATATTCTAACACAGATGGAGACTATATAGAGACCTAGATCAACATTATTTATACTCATTTCCAAAATTTAAAAGATGTTACATGAAACCACATAGGTAAGCATTACTATATGTTTAAAGTAGTATTAATAATTATTATGAATTTACAACGTTGACATTTTTTACAAATTCGTAGGTTGAGTGGGACAACATAGATCTTTGCAATAGATCTCAATTATTGCTATGATTTATAGGAGATCAGGATGTCAGAAGTAACTACTAACTTAATTTTGGTTCGTCAATTGTGCTCAAATTAGCAAATAATTTAGCTTAAAATATACTAAAATTTGGTCAAGTAAACCATATGATAATGCATTTATTTATACTAAACAAAATCATGACAAAAAGACAAATGGAAAATCAAAAGAAAGGATGTTAGGTACCCTGATGTGTGCTGCATGCAACATCCCTGTATTGTATGGCTTAAAAAACAGAGGCATGCATCAATTTCAATTTGATCTCTAGCTTCAGTTCATTCAAACTACTTTTGATCTTTGAGGTTGCCAATTCGGATGTACACGATCACATAACAATCTATCAATACATGAGCTCCATTGTATGTGCATGAGAACTTCATAGATGTCATCCTTCTTGTTTTATTTGGACATCAAAACAGCATCAAATTCCTTTTACCATCGTACGCACTTCATGTTGTCACACATACTCTAGCTCTCCCCACGGCGTATACATTAAGCTTAATCATCGCTAAGTAGGATTAGCATGACAACTGACGAAATCAGCTATCTTTTATTACATTAAACTTTGTCACTTGGAGGAAATCAAATTGTTAATTTTCCTTTATTTTTGTTTCTATTTTTAGTTAATTTAGATTGTACTTGACATAGAGTCTTTCTTGTAATTTGCAAATTTTCATTTAATTATAACTCCAAATTTTAGTTATTTGTGGAACTTACGTAGGAAGTCATATAGAAATCAAATTGTTAATTTTATTTCTTATTCTGAATTTCAGATATTTTGGATTGTACCTGACATAGACTCTTTCTTTTAATCTGGGTCGATATAACTCAAGGCAAAATTTAATACTTTTGGAATTTAGATTTGGAAATCACATACAAATCAAATCTCCAAACATCCTTTAATTTTATTTTGAAATTGCAAGTTTTTAGATCACACTTGGCAAGGATTTGTTTATTTAGTTTTTAAAATACAATTTCTATTTTACATTTAATTATTATTCTGGTTCTTTTTAGGAATTTTACTTTGAAATTCGTATGGAAATCAAATTACCAAATTTATCTTATTTTTATTCTGAATTTTAGTTAATTTGGTACTTTCATGGACTCTTTGTTTTAATTTGCTAATTTTCATTTAATTATTATTTCGAATTTCAATTAGTTATGGACTTACTTTTGAAGTCATATAGAAATCAAATCGCTAATTTTCTTTTATGTTTTTACTCCAAATTTTTGTTAGTTTGGATTGTACTTGACATTGATTCTTTTATATCTAATTTGTTATAACTTGGACCAACAAGATAGATGGCTAGATCTTTCTAGCTAACATAAGAGCTTCTTTAGAATGCCTAATTATGATATGTAAATTATTCAAATTTTTAGTTATTTGTCGATGTTACATAGGAAGTCATAAAGAAATAAAATTGCTAATTTTTCATTATTTTTATTCCAAATTTTAGTTATCTTAGACTGTACCTGACATGGACTCTTTCTTTTAATCCAGGTTGTTATATCTCGAGCCAACTTTTAATACTTTTGGAATTTAAGTTTGTAAATCACATACAAATCAAATCTCTAATCATCATTTAATTTTATTTGAAATTGCATGTTTTTAATTAGATCATACTTGGTATGGATTTGTTTATTTAGTTTCAAACTGGGATTCGTATAAAAAACCTATTTCTATTTTTCATTTAATTGTTATTTTGAATTTTGGTTTTTAGTGATTTTACTTTGGAATTCACATGGAATCAAATTCCTAATATTTATTTTATTTTCATTCCAAATTTTAGTTAATTTAGTCAAAATTTCAATATTTTTGGAATTCATATACAAATCAAATCCTAATCATCCTTTATGTTTTTTCAAATTGCATGTTTTTAGATCGTACTTGGCATGGATTTGTTTATTTAGTTTAAAAAGATCCAATTTATATTATTTTATTTAATTATTATTCTTAGTTTTCTATGGAGTTTACTTTAGAATTCATATGGGAATCAAATTGCTAATTTTCTTGTATTTTTATTCCAAAATTTAGTTAATTTGATAGTTAGTAAGTACTCTTTGTGTTTAATTTGCTAATTTTATTTAATTATCATTCCAAATTTCAATTATTTATGGACTTATTTTGGTACTTACATGGAAATCAAGTCACTAATTCTTCTTTATTTGTTTTTCAGAATTTTAGTTAATTTGTATTGTAATTGATATGGACTCTTTTTTAATCTGAGATGTTATAACTTGGTCCCGCTAGATAGATGGCTAGATCTTTCTGGTTAAGGTGTGTCAAGATCCGAATCTGCAAATCCGGACTCTCCTGTGTATTCTGCACTAGTCTAGAATAATGCTAATGCACACAGTATAAACAAAGATGAAATATCGACTATATCACGATTTACTAAGAAAAGACTCAAATATTATTAATTATCAGAGTTGTGGCCTTTTGGCCAACTTTATAAATAATAGCCTAAAGGGCTTAAGAAACTACCAGCGAAAAAGAAAAATAAGCGTAGTAGCCACTCGACATGCCCACAGGCAATCGACTAGGGAGCGAAGTCCTAATCCGCAAAGTTATCGAAGCATCCTCCTTCACTCTCCTTTGGATGGTATGGTTCTTCTTCAACAACTGAGCAAATTTGGATATAGCCGTGAGCAGTGGCGGACCCAGGATTTGAATCCAGGGTATGCCTAATCCTGTTGCACTAATGGTCCCAGATAATGTGGACTAATCAAGACAAAAAGCAACAATAAGTTATGAATCTGTGGGGTGAGTTTTGGCAATGAATGAAGTCAAAAATGGCTCACTAATGCCTTGCTAAAACCATGTATTCCTCTACATTTCTCACAGAATTCTACCCATCATGTGGGTATCAAACTAACACCTTATATTGACCAACCAATTATTTTGCTAAAAAATCTTACTTTTTTTAAAAATAATACAACGCCATTATCTAACTAAATATGAAGCATGGATGTTAAGCTTGTCTCTACAATTTAGCATTACCTACTACAAGTTAAAACATCCATATCATGTCGCAATCCATAGATAAGGGAGGTGAACTACTTGGATTTTGAACAAATCACCATAATTCCATTGAATGGTAATTTCTTTCACGGCCTAACTAATGTGGAACCAATATGATTTCTTCCTTCATAATTAAAATAGTCAAATATTAGTCCATTTCTACATGATGTCTGCTCCACTAACCCCTCAGCACATAAGAAAACAATTAAGATATAAAATACTTCGCAACAATAAAGACTTTAAAAGCATAATTCGCGGCGAGAAATGGACTAGCCATTAGAAATTATCAAGTGGCATGTCCTCCCACAGTTAGCTATCTCTAAAAACTTGCATGTTGCAACTCTAATACTTGCATAAAATTCTACATGTAGAGTTATTGGACATTTCCAATCAAGACATTGTGAAGTAATGTCCATGTCCTTCCACATTATCAGGAATGGCTAATCAAGACAAAAAGCAACAATAAGTTACCTAATCCTGTTCCACTAATGGTCCCAGATGGCTTCACTGTGACACTTCTTGCTCTGTTGAAATTAATGACAGTTCCTTGCACAAGCCCAGAAACATCAATATCTTCAACACGGCATATCTGCATACCAATTACCACCATGGATTACATGCTAAATCAAAAAGTAATCTAAGAAATAAAAAATATATATGAAACATCACTGCATGTGAAAAGTTTAGAAAATTAAGAGTGCACCTGCAGAGTAAAAGACAATGAAGAATTCAGGTTGCAATCCTCAGGAGGATGAAAAATTTCCATAGGACAACTCTCAACTTCCAATTCAGATTTGGGGCCCTAGTGTACCATTTGAAACTTTACACCACTGGGAAAATAGCAAAAGAAAAGCATTTAACACAAAAACTGAAGATGGAGCCTGGGCAGACAGGCAGTGGAGCTCACCGTCACCGGGCAATTCCAAATTTCCAATCCCAATTCCCGATCCCGCCGGTGGGCAGGCAGCGCCGGTGCCGCGCCGCCCTCGCGCCCTGGCGGCCTGGGCGGAGGCGGAGGGAGCCAGGCGGAGGCGGAGGGAGCAGGCAGAGGCGGAGGCGGAGGGAGCCAGGCGGAGGCCGGAGGCGGAGGGAGCTGAGGCGGAGGGAGCAGGCGGAGGCGGAGGTGGAGGGAGCCGGGCGGAGGCGGAGGCGGAGGGAGCCGGCGGAGGCGGAGGGAGAGGGAGCCTGGCGGAGGCGGAGGGAGCCGGGCGGAGGCCGGAGGCGGAGGGAGTTGAGGTGGAGGGAGCAGGCGGAGGCGGAGGAGGAGGGAGCCGGGCGGAGGCGGAGGCAGAGGGAGCCTGGCGGAGGCGGAGGGAGCCGGGCGGAGGCCGGAGGCGGAGGCGGATGGGCGCCTGGCGGCTGGCGGACAGGCGGAGGCGGAGGCGGTGAATCGGGGTCGGGGTCAGGGACAGGCGGACTGCGGACTGTTTAGGGCACGGGAGTTTTTGGGCCAAATTACACTGTTGCAGGGTAGTCCTGGGCCTATATGGACTACCTGCTGGGCCCACCCCTGGCCGTGAGTACATAGAGTACTCAGCAAGTCGTTTGTAACAAAGTTGCAATATATTATGCAAGGCGTACCAAAGGATGGCTGAATGGTTATTTTGCAGAAAGCAATATTTTAAGAGTAAATAGAATAAATAGATTGGAAACACAATTTTGGAAAGGACGTATACAAATAATTAATGAATCAAAGGAGTGAATAAACCATTCACTTCCCAAACAACCTGCTCTCAACCCAACTAAGATTTTTATGAAAAACCTACCCCTCGTGTGAAATTACTGAGCATTGTCCACGACCGGGGACACAGCTATTCGAATAGTTTTACACTCTGTAGAGGTTGCGCAACTTTACCCACAAGAGATAATACACTTATCATGTCAGCCATTACACGCTTCCTTGGGCGTGCGACTAAGTGATTATCACAAGGTCTTTACAATGCTCAATCTCAACCTAGTTCCGCCCACTAAGGTTTCATGGCTGAGTAGATTAAACTACCTAGTCGGAGAGTCCCTATTGTGCCTCATGGAAATCAGCAACCATGTTCATCTCAATGGCGGAACTGAAATTGAAACATCACAAATTAATCAGCCAGGTCCATCCCATACTGGACATGTGGTTGTACGATAAGGCTCAGATCAATGACGCACAAAATTAAGTCCTTAGACATTACCCAGGCGAGATATCCACATCCCAATGTGCTATTGCACCCCCTTTACTGCACGATCACTCGTCAAAGTGAAAACCATTTTCTATAATCAACACCAATGACACTACCCATGTCATGGTACATAAATTTTATAACTGTGGTTAACCACCATGATGCAATATCTCATTAAGTTAAAATTAATTAATTAATCATATGTGATGATGAATCCAACGTAACTATAAGCATGGCTAAGCAATTTAAATGTACAACCCATGTGAAAACTAGTATTGCATCACTATATGATTACCTATCCTATGCTAACAATGAAATCATGTCATTCAAATTATCAAGGAGAGATTAATCAAATAGGTCATTAATTACCGATACAAAGGTTTTATAACAAAATAGCGATGCATGACAATTTAAAATAAAATAATACATAATAAATTTTAAAACTAGATTCAACATGATCAAAGGACACAACTTACCTTAGCCTTACTCAGTTAACAATTCTTGGTTTTCTGGTCCTTCTACTCCTTCAAAGACGTTATCTAACAAGACAGAAAGCGAACGAGGTACAAATAAAATCAATAAAAATCAAATAAACTCCAAAAACTTTAAAACTAGGACTAAAAGATAGAGCTCAATTTTTGATGAATTTAGAAAAAAAAATAGGGTCAATCGGAACTAGGACAGAGAAGAACGCGGGCTCTTGGAAAATCTAATTTAAAAGACAAGACTAGAAATTTGGAAATCCTACTGTGCTGTGGACTCGGTGTACAGAAAAACTAGTCTACGGGGGACCCGGCTCATGGAACAATACACTGTGCATGGTTTGCTGACATGGTATCAACATGGATGACACATGGCAGACATGTCAAGCTAGGGCTTACGTGGCAGTGATGACGAGGCTCGATCCACTGGTCTACGACACAGTGGATTTTGACATGGCTCAGTGAGTTGGCTAGGCCCACGGGTCATAGGATCAGCTCATGGTGGATGGGATGCACGGAGGAGGCGAAGCGACGTGCACGCGTGGGTGCGTGGTGACGTCGGCGGGGAGCGTGAACCGAGGCAGCAGCTGCGGCTGACTGCGACGGGGTTGATCGGTGAGGGCAGAAGTGAGAGTCTATGAGGACGACGACGCACACGTCGATAGGTGGCGGACAGGATACAAGGGCATGGGTCAGAAGACACGGTCGATGGTCAACACATGTCAACCATCTAGGAGAGAGGATGGTAGCCCGATGCTTGACACACATCGAGGTGGGCAGGCCAGAGCGGGCTAACGTGCGGGCTAGGTCGAGAGAAAAAGATGGGTTACGGCCCAAAGGCCTTTTTGGGATTTTTCAGGGCTTTCCTATTTTCAGAAATTCCCATAACTTCATTTGAGCTCTAAAAAATAGCAAATAAATCCAAATAAAATTCAAAAAATTTCAGAAAAATCCTTGGAACACAAGGAACCCAAATAAAATACTTTTGCCAAATGTTAATGTTTAATTTAGTCATATTAAATCCTTTTAATTAATGAAAATTCATTTTAAGCTTGTATTAATTCTAGAAAAATCTAGTGGGTGAATTTCATTTTAAAGCTTCAAAAAGGCTCTAAAAATCATGATGTTGCAACATGGGAGCTTGCTTAGAGTGCCTAATTAGTATAGGTATATATGGTTCCTCTACATTGCATCGCACACACTGCTGCTCCTTAACAATTTTTTACCCTACAATGTAGGGGTAGAGCTTAAGGAAGATAATGGGTCTCAAGACTAGCGTATGCTTGTGTTGGGATACGGGGTAGGCTACACTAGCATAAAATAAAAATTTTTACTATGTAAACTAGGAAGTCATGTAAGTAAGAGATTATGGATCGTTACCACTAGACGCGTAGTGTAGCATAAGAAGAGTTAAAGTAGCCGATCCAACGAAGCGCACGTCCACGTAGTCAAGGTAGTCGATCATCTCACATCCTTGAAAGTTGATCCTCGGAAGTCGATCTCCATAAGTCGATCATCGCCTCCACGCGATTGTCCCAGTCAATGTCATAGTAGCAGTAACGCCTCTACTGGAGTCCACACGTTCAAGGGAGGAACATTGTACGCGGTGTGCTAGCACCAACGTGCACAACAAGACATTCGAGAGGTGGTGGCTAAGGTTTTGGTGGGATCTATGGTACATCTTCCAATAGCCCCCCACGCCTCTCTTTATATAGCCTCTCAGTGGAACCCTACATTAGGAAGGCCATCAAGGTGCAAAGCCCATACGACCCATTAGCAATGGATCCTATTCAAACTAATATGTTCCAACCTATTAAGTATGTGACCCTATAGTTTCATGTATACTTGAACACAACCCAAAAACCCCTTTTTGATCACAAGTCAGTAGCAGTCCCTGGCAGGACATAATGACCTCCGAGCATACATAAAGATCAAATTGGTGAACCTTATACAATATGATCTGTAATTATGTCCTAGTCACTCACGACCAGTTTATAACTCCTTATGACCCATCTGGTCACAACTAGTATGTAACTACTCACGACCAGTTTGTGATAATATCTGCCAGTTCACGACTGATCTGTATCGCCATGGGACCAGTCCGTATCCGGTCAGAATAAACAACCTATTTGTGATTTTTTTTCTTTTGCCTCATGATGCCCGATCGAATCCCAGGTGAGATATATGCCATCTATAGACTGTTCAATCTTTCCTCGACTTAATGATGGATAACTTCATGTAGTTGACTCTTCGACCACTTGTGGCACAGGCCATGCACTTACTTTATCCGAGCACATCGAGGGGCCCAAAGATATCTCTCCTATTATGTTAGGAGGGGCAAATCTTATATCTGATCAATCCCATTCCTCTGCATATTCATAGCACACCCGAAAGCTACTTTTATAATTGTCTAGTTACGGAGTAGCGTTTGGTAACCCTTAAGTGTACTATTACACATAGGAATCCATGTTGATCTTAGATCTAAGGATTATACATCATTATTGCTTGAGACCAACTAATGACACATAAAAATATAACAATCTCAACAATGTCTTAAAGTGGGTCAATCCAACATCATATTCTCTAATATGTGTCCACATTATTGATTCGATATCTCCATATCTATGACCAATGAAACGTGGTCATCAATCAATACATGTGCCAGTCTATAAGTCAATAGTATCCCGATCAGTGACAGCTGACCAACGATCTTTCAGAATGATATCATACAACAAATAAACAACTTCATCAATAAGTCATATACTTTGATGCGGCCACAAGTATTGTCGTTATTTTGGCTTGTGCTTCCAAGTTACAATCTAGAAATATGTTGTTTGACATGAGAAATCACTCTAGAATTTCTAAGCATGGGAATAATGTGTGGGCATGCCAGTGTACTAAAGTACACAAAAATAAATAAACATAAGAAAAGAGAGGGAAACATGTATTTTATTCATTCGTTTAACAATAACAAAATTATAGGTTTCCTTTATATGATTGCACTCCATGGCCTACTTTCACTAGTGCAAACAGGTCATCAAAGACGGTTCAAAAACGTCATCACAGACGGTTTCGTGGGCCGTTTGAGTTTATATGTCAGTAATAATATGAGGTCATTATAGATGGCTTTCGAACCATCTGTGATGCAGATTACCATAGACGGTTTGTAGTAGAAATCATCTATCATATATGGTTTATCACAGATGGTTTCAAGTACAAACCATCTGTGATATATTAATATCATAGACGGTTTCTACTACGAGTAGTTGCATATTGTGACAAACATAGAATCCATAGGTGTTGTTACCTAGTGGCTGCTGGTGGCACTGCAAAAATAGAATTTGTTAGTTTGAGAGGCATTACTACAAAGTGCTGTATAGGATTAATGTGTACTACCAAATACTAGGAAATCTAGAATGTGTTGCAGGGCGTCGATCCCTCCCTTGGATTTCCGCACCTTTGCAACATACATGGTGAACGACCTATGTGATTCCAGAAGGTTAGCCTTAGTCATTGGGAAGGAAGGAAAGGCTACAATAGAGTTATCTATGGAGAAAATATGTTTACCTGTCGATTACTTATTAGACAACTGTGTAGTCAGTTTTGTTCTTCTTTAGGGAATCAAAGTATATTACCCTATTCTATTTTGGTATAATACAATTAGAATCCATTGGAACCTACACAGGTATGTCATGGTCATTAAACCTAAGTTCATGTTGCTTATAAAGTACAATCAACAAGTATAGCCACTAGTGTAGTCCTTACCCCTGATTATAGGGCATAAGTATGAATTCTTTGTCGCGGTGACCCTCCAATGCCTTCGTAATGTAATTTTCGATGAAGGATATATCCTCCTTGATGATATCCATGGCAACAAAGTGTGGGTCGAGGAAATCAAACGATGATCTTGTTAATCTGGCTTCACTCACCATGTGTGTATACACACACAAAAGCAATGGGTTATATATGACATTTATCAGCATTACATAAATGTAGACCGTGATTGTACATACTTACAGTGCCCAATATCGAATGAGTGAGGCATCGAGGGCGTCGAGTATGAAAAGAAAAAATAAGTCCTTGAAGGTCACCGTGAAGATACAGTCATGAATATTGTGCTGCAGATGATGTGGCATGAACTTGATGTTGACATCTGAGTGCTGTTGTTTCTCTAGGTTGTTGGCCTGTTCTATATAATACATATGCAATCTCTAGCAAGATAGTCCTAGAGTTAAGAGATGCTCTTTTGGGACAACCAACGGCTCGCCTAGCTTGAATTTTTAGGCCAACGACAAGTAAGGGATCTCATCATCCATCTTCTTCGGTTTGCCCTTGCCACCTTGACTGTAGGTTGACTTCATGGTAGTCGACTGGGCAAGAGATGTCGATGCACCGCGCCCTTACTACATCTGTGTAGGTGGCGTTGGTGCAGATCGTGCCTGTGGAATTGACACGGTGTAGATATCTCCTATGGACTTGGCACCAGTGCAGTTGACTTGACACCGGTGTAGATGGCTCTTGTGGACTTGGCACAGGTGTAGGAGCCTCTAGGCAGATGTCGCTCTTGGGCCACTGGATGAATGTTCCAATAGCTTGCCTAGAGTCATGACCTCGTTGTTGGGGGCATCTGCAGTAGGACAACCTCAAAATTGGTATAAACACAGTCTACATTCACTTTTGCAAAACCTGGCACTAGAGATACACTGTGCACCAAGTCCTCGGGCCCAGATGGATACGCCTGGCCCCAAGCAGCGCACAGGGCAACGGAGGTATATCTCACTTAGAGCTTGCACTTCGTAGCCACCTACATAATGATACAAAATTAGCTACTATAATAGGCTTATCAATGGATCAAGCATTTTAGAGAATAATTATTACTAGGTTGTCATCGATAGAAAATCGGTGGTCACTTTCCGAGGTAGGGTTTGACGCGTAGCTACTCTTACGGTTGGGGGGCTGCCTAGCACAGGAGTGGCAGGGGCTTCCTGCTGATTTTTCCTATACATTTGCATCTAATCTCTGACCAAACTTTGCATTTCATCTTTGATTTTGCTGTAATGTTCTCTAGTAGTTGTGCCTCGCACTCGGCTTTGACTCTCTTTCTACTCCGGTAAGCTTCGGAGTCCTTTGGGAAGCCATGTTTCCAAGAAATATAAATACCAAGGCCTCTCGTGCGACCCAGGCGCTCCTTGTTTCCCAGGGCAGCGGAGAGTAAATCTCTCTCCCTAACTACCTTGAATGAGCCTTGAAAAGATTCTACACTCAGCGCTTCTAAGCGGTGGAACACTTCCTCGTCTACGGGGTTTCGAAAGGAGATGGCCCCTCAATAACATGGTAGATGACCTCGCTCTTATCCAGTTTTGGGTGCGCTCATCAGGGATCTCGGTAAATGGTGGGGAGGTCTCTCGCAGGATTGTCTGCTCATCCTCCTGCCTCCATTGTGGGATTTTACCTGCATACCCAGCGGTGCCGAGTCTATGGGGTGCGTGTGTTTTTGCCTGGAGGGCCCTATGTGCCACACTTTCACTCCTAAAATTATCTGTCATCTTCGTTGCCAAAAACTCTTGCCATTGCGATTCCAAGAATGGATACTTATCGAAGGCATCAGATCCTTTTTCACATATTGCTTGACAAGTAGGTTCTTGAAGTTCTCGCACGCTTTGCACACCACTAGCAATGCATATCGTTGCACGAAGACTTGGTGTTCTTTCAGGATCTCAAATGATCAAAAAAATTCCGTCAGCAGCTGACTTTTCCTAACTTCGGTCACCTTCTTCCACGAAACGAATGTGATCTCAATCTGTTCCTGTGTAACTATTCTGACTATTCTCCAGAATACGGACACTGCTTAGTGAGGATTGAGAGGGGTCCTAGATGCATCGATATTCGTGATGGTAAACCTGCCCTCAGGCCTTTTTGATAGTCCTCTTCCCTTTTGGAATTTTCCGGAGGACGGTGCATCACATGCATCCAATGATGATGTCGAAGAATGAGCGGACAACATCTTCAAAAGATAATAGAAATGAGCAATTCTTGAGCCAATTCTTGGTGAATTTAGAATACAATCATATATTTATGTGATAATTTCTCTAATCAGTCAGGTTTTGAACTCTAGACTACCTTACCGAATATGCGAAGACAAGCAACAATGTTATTTTGTCAAAATTATTTACTTCAGGTAAGTCGCATTCATATCAATAATATATTCATGATATGTGATCTCTGAAATTCAGAATATATGCTCCTTTTGTTAGCCAATTAGGCTTATTTTGTCATTTAAATGCTTGTGGAATTATGCTTTAAACTGAGCAATGTATAGAGATCAAACTATTATCTCTCAATATGAACAATGTAATCAAGCCAAAGGACACTATGCTAAACTGAGCACAAGCATGAGCATTTGTTATTAACATAATGCACAGAATATTCAATCTGACAAGTTATCCTTATCAAGGAATGATAAATCAATACTAGTAGAATACTCTCTCATTAGTCACAGTGATCTTAATATGACAAGTTATCCTTATCGAGCATTCACAAAGCCCACATCTATTATGTAAGGTCCCCTAGTGCTAGACCTTACGAGGAGGGCCGCTGGAGTCAGGGGAGGCAGCGACAACGTTGGGGGAGGCGGCGACGGGCTCAGAAGGAGGAGGAGGGCGCATCTTATTTGCCTGGTCGGTTATATAGAAAACTTGAACAACTTAGTTAGTGAGTACAAATGGCTCATCTTTGTATCCGACGTGTTTTAGGTCCACGGAAGTGACAACATACTTGTCGACCTTCACCTGTGAGATATGGACCCAACGGCACTAAAATAATGGGATCTTGAAAAGTATGTAGTCAAGCTCCCAAATCTCCTCTATGAACCCTGTTTAATGCGAGAAATCACTCACGGGTTTCTTGCCCCCACAAAATAGATAAACACAAGAAAGAGAGAGAGAAAACATGTATTTTATCCATACATTTGAGAATAACAAAATTACAAGTTCTTTTTATATATATATGTGCTCCATAGCCTGCTTTGTATAGCAGATTTGACATAGACGGTGTGGTCTCCTGGTTCTCAAGGCCTTGGAAGGCTCCTAGTTAATTGCATCCATAGGGTAAACCCACATAATGCCTCCGATTAAGCTACACATTGGTCATCGTCTTCAGTCTTCGCTTCATATTCTCCATGCAGGTGATGAATGGTTGATGTAGATATGGGTGTTTGCATAATCCATAGCCTCGTCGGTCTATGGGACCGTTGACAGCATAGCCTTTGCATTTGGCCATGCCCACCTGTGCCGCTCGATCTCGTCGATATCAAATGACACACAAAATTATGGTTGTTAAAAGTATGTGTGATTCACGTCAAGCATAACTGATTTGACGATATGGTAGCAGAATCGGTGAAGTAGACATACTTAGTTTGGGCAGTGAGGCTAGCAGAGCAGAACGCCCGGGTCAGATATTGAAGTGGTCAAAAGTGACCAAATGGGAAGGACCCCTCCGCTGTGCGGATGCACTTAGCTGAACTCAAGTGTCATAAAGGCAAACTATCCTTACTTCTAATAGAGTAGAACGCCAGGGTCAGTATTTACGTGGTTGAAAGTGATCATGGGAAAATACTCCTCAAAAGTTGGAAAGCCATCAGCACTCGGGAGTGATTGATAGTTGAAAGCCAAAACCATTGGCAGAAACCATCAGCTATCGGATTTAGTCGGTAGTCGAGAGTCGAAAGCCATCAGCGATAAAAAATAGTCAGTAGTCAAAAGTCAGAAGTCAGCAGCAATCGAACATAATTGGCGGTCAAAAGCCAGGAACCATCAGCAATCGAAAATAGTTGAAGATCAAAAGCCAAAAGCCATCAGCAATCAAACATAATTAGTGGTCAAAAGCTGGAAGCTATTGGCAATTGGAAATAGTCAAAGGATGAAAACTGAAAGTCATTAGCAACTAGGTCATATCCTACAATCAAATTGGCTCTAATACCATCTCTATCGAGATCGGATTTTTGAATCCGAGCCCTCTATGTATTACTACACTAATCTCAAATCAAAACTAGTGCACACAGTCAAACAGTGAAGATTACATAACCAACAACACTTTATTACAATAATAGAGAGTACAGGCTTTATGACCACTTTATTGCAACTCAGGTTACAATACCTCTCAAACTTACAAAACACAACGAAAGTATATTGAAACTCTGATGATGGCCCCATGAATATGTCACAGGCAGTTAATTGGAGAAGCATAACCTAGTACTCTGGAAAGCCTTCATCAAATCCACACGTGAAGTAGTTATAATCTCCTTCTTGAGCTTCATAATCCTCTGAGATTTATTTTTAGTGTAGCATGTGAGTACATAAAGTACTCCGCAAGTTTTGGGAAATGTAGCATATGTAGGACTTAACAATGGAAGGATAATATGGTTCTTTTGCACAAAACATTATTTTATTTCAATTACTAATATATATTTTCGAAAGCATTAATTTAACAAAGTGATTGCAATAACTGAAACTAGATAAATTTTCTAGTGAAGGTTCCAACCACCAACACTAGTAGATAGGATCTAACTACCAAGGTTCAAGACTACGGGTTCCATCCACCTGCACTGGCTCTATCCACTAGGACACACTCTCAAGAGTTCCATCCACTCCTAGGTTCCCAAAATTTTTACTTTTGAAACCAAAACCATAGTTCTACCTTATGAAAGAGCACATCGCTGCCCTTGACCATGGGCACGATTGTTCGAATAGTTTTACACTCTGTAGAGTTTGTACAAGTTTACCTACAAAACATGTTCATCTCATATTGCCATGCAATTAACACACTTTCTTAGATGTGCGGCGAAGAGATCATAATAAGGCCTTTACAATGCGCTAACTCAAGCAGACTCCGCCCGCTAAGCTTTCACTGCTGAAGAGTTAAATCCACCCAGTCAGAAGCCCCTGCACCATGTGGGACAAGTGTCTACCCGACATCCACTCATACCACTGGCGGATTCTAATCTAAGCCATTGCAAATTAATTAGCTAGGTCATACCCATATAGACTTATGGTTGTATGGTAGTGCATAGTTTAGATAATCACAAGTATTGGTCCTTAATTGACTAGAGCAGTACATTCACAATACAAGATCACGTGCTCCATCCGCACCAACCTAATCTTACCATCCACCGAAGTCTAAAATATTTTCACCATTTTATTTTTTTAAAAATTAGCAGTTCTCATTTTGCTTCTTCGCAGGGAGAGTTAGGGGTTATTAGTCATTTTGGCCTGCCTTGAAGGGGAATTTGACTCTTTTGCATCAATTGTATCATATTGCATCTTAAATTCAGCAACTTGTATTGTAATATAAATATATGGACCTTTGACTATTATCCTTGTGTGACATGACATCTTACTTTACATCTTGCCATGTCAGTTTGCTAGAGTCATCATGTTTTTTTATGTGTAGCTTAGCTTTTGTTATGCTAGCTTTGTTAAATTTGAGAAACTTGAATTAAATCATGCCTTGTTGGATCTTATGACTAGTTTTGCTCTAGTAATTCTCGTATGATTCATGCCCTGTCAAATAGCCTAAGTTGAGTCTTGAATCTAAATTGAACTTTAGATTTGAGCTATGATAGTTCTCTATTGAAGTATGAGTTAGTATTAACTCTTTTGTTCTTGAGATAAGAAAATAAAAATGATATCTTTTGTGCGAAAAAACTGATCTCACTAATTCTTTCTTATGAAACGGCTTGCCTTTGCACTAAGCATGAACTCGGGGGCAGTTTTAGATGACATAGACCACTCTCTTAAACTTATTGCTTGGGATAGTCTTAGAATAACTTGAGATCTAGCACATAGCTAAGAAAATAAAAATTGTGAAAAATGGTTGAACCTTAGGAGGTAGTTGTGGATGACTCCTAGTACAGAACTTGCTTTGCTAAGATAAAATCAAAAATGATTTTCAGTAAGTACTAAATGTGCTAAATTTACTTAATTCCATGTGCTTGAACAAAATGATTCAACATTGAACTTGTAACACTCTAAACTGACTCAATTGTAGTTTCTTGATTCCATTTAATATATTGACATGGCTTAGCCCCTTTTTGGATACGTTTAGCTAAACTATGATCTTAAACAACTTAACATGTTAAAAATTCATTTACTTTCATATTATTGTTTATTTTGTTTTAGCTTTGTTATATATGATTTGCCAAGATCTAGATACCTTTTTCACATAATATGGCTTGGTGTAATCCTTGTAGCATCACTTTAGATTATTTTCATGGCTCATATTGCTAAAAGTAAATAAAATATAGTCACTTTATTTCATTCATGCTCTATCTTCTTCCATACATCTTGATGACTTCATTGTCAAAGGGGGAGAAAGATCGGTAAAAATGCATATCTAGAGCATGATTTGGAGTTTTTGTGTAAAATCTCGCTAAATTAGAGCTTTAATATTTTCTACAATTCTCTTAATGTTTTGATCTTTTCTCACAATAATCAAAGTCAAATCGAACAATTATCCTTTCATATTGATTTAGAGTGAGATTTTCCGAGTCATTTGGTGGATTTGAAACTTTTTGTGGAAAATCTGTTACTTTTAGTAGTTTCAATTCACCTCTGTCCCAGATGGTCATTTTTAGCTCATTGTATTATTCTTCTGACCATTTGTAGCTTTATTTTCAAATTTCCCTATCTTTGTCTAAATTCACTTTCAAATTACGTTTTTGAGAAATTGCCAATGGATTTATGAAGGAGAAGATTGAAGGATAATGTGAGAAAGTCCGAAATATTATTGTGATGAATCATTATCAATTTGGAAGGGTTGAAATTTGGAGTTCGCATTATGTTGGAAAATTAATGTCGTCATCTTAACTGGACTGATGAGTAATTAATCAGCAGACATGGTGACATATAGGTTCAGTTGTTCAGATGTTAAAGAGATTGGTGCATTAATTAGTCATACATGACTTTAAAACTAATGGTTACTAGAAACCAGGGGCGGAACTGGGCCTCGGGCTGGGTAGGCTATAGCCCGAGGCCCAGCAAAACTATTAATACTACCCCCCATTACTATATACTGAAAAAAATATCTACCCCCACAGCCTAGCCCGAGGCCCATGGTAGCCCACAGCCCCACCCCCACACAACAATCAGCTCACAATGCAGCCCAGCCCACAGAAGTCAGCAGTAGAGAGTAGAGACATCCACCAGCAAAAGTGCAAAACCCTAATCCCCATTCGGCCTTCCCCAACCCGGCATCCCAGACCCAGCCGCCCATCGCCGAGGCATCCAGATCTGACTCCTGCGCGCTCCACCGCCGGCCGCGCCTCCACCGTTGGCCGCCGCTTGCCTGCGCCGCGCGCGCCTCCACTGAGTCGGGGACGGCGACCCCTCTTGGCCTCTCCTGCGCTGCACAGCTGCGCGGGGAGCAGAGCACGGCGAGCACCGAGCGGGGAGGAGCCGAGCGAGCAGGGAGGAGGAGCGTGGAGGGGCGAGGCCGCGAGGGGCCGCCGACGGCGCCGAGGAGACGGAGAAAAGGACGGCGGGCAAAGGCGCAAAGAGGAACGGAGCCACGGAGACGGAGGAATTGAGGAAATAAGCTGGGCTGCTGCCTGCTGGGGTTTCGGGATTTATGCTGAGAGCAGTGAGCCGAGCGCTGAGGTAATAACTAATAAGCAAATTTTTTTATGTTTTAAATTTTAAAATATGTATGAATGATCAAATGTTATATATTTAATGTTTTACATTTGCTATTTAGGAACTAACTAAAAAGATTTAAGGATACAAATTACAAAATGAAGAGGAGCAAGACATTGTCATCGTATTTTCCAACACAAGAAACACAGTCAAATACACAATCCAACTCGAACCAATCTCTAGAACCAGAAACATTAGGAACTGGGGCTAGTAACACTGGGCAAAACATTCAGCTTAATCCAGATGATATTGTTGCCGATCCTGGGCTTCGAAAATCGATAGAGGAGTTGGATGTAAATATTAGAGATGCCGCTAGAAGAGAGTATTTGCAATTGGGACCATGCCAACCAATTGGATATAAATTTCCATGGAGGGAACAAGGAAGTCAAAAGAGGAGATTTCAAGAATCATGGTTCAAGAAGCATGATTGGTTGGAATATAGTATTGTAAAGATGCAACCTTTTGTTTTTATTGTTTTCTCTTTAAGCAACAAAGAGCTGAAAACTATGGTGTTGATGCTTTCACAAAAATAGGATTTAGTTATTGGAAGAATGGAACTCAATCTTTTAATGAGCATGTTGGTAAAGTCAATAGTGCTCATAACAAAGCAAGAAAACATTGCGAGGCTTTCAAAAATCAAAGGCAAGATGTGGGTTATGTGATGGCTGTTGCTACCAAGAAGGATGAGGAAGAATATAGAGCCTGTCTTACTATTATGTTAGCCATTTCAAAATTTCTTCTATTCCAAGCCCTTGCTTTTCGTGGACATGATGAATCATCTAGCTCGAACAATAGGGGAAACTTCCTAGAACTGCTGAAATGGTATAAAGAGAGGGATGAAAAGGTTGCAAAATTGCTTGACAATTCTCCTGGGAACAATTTAATGACATCACCACAAATACAAAAACAATTGTGTAAAGCATGTGCAGAAGAGACCACCAAAGTCATTATTAATGATATTGGGGATCATTTTTCGCCGTACTTGTTGATGAAGCTCGAGATGCATCTATCAAGGAGCAAATGGCTGTGGTTTTGAGGTTAGTAGCTGCATTTTACATCTATATTTGATAGTTTGAGTATGTTTAAAGTATATTAACAATGATTTCTTGTTCTATGTTGTCCTATGCAGGTATGTCAATAATAAAGGGCAGATAATAGAAAGATTTCTTGGGGTTCAACATGTTTCTGATACGACATCATCTTCATTAAAGTCAGCTTTGGATGGTATGTTTTGTAAACATGGATTATCTATCTCTAGATTGCGGGGACAGGGTTATGATGGAGCTTCAAACATGAGAGGACAATTCCATGGATTGCAAAGACGCATATTGGATGAAAATCCATATGTTTTTTATATACATTGCTTTGCACATCAGTTGCAATTAGTGGTTGTTTCTGTGGCTAAGTGTTGTTCTTCTGTCTTGGATTTCTTTAACTACATCACCTTGATTGTCAACACTATTAATGCTTCTTGTCACAGAAGAGATCAATTGGCACAAGATCACCATGATAAAATTGTGAATAAATTAGAGAATGGAGAAATTTTCTCAGGAAGAGGGAAAAACCAACAAACTAACCTTGCAAGGCCTGGTGATACTCGTTGGGGTTCACATCATAAAATATTATGTCGTCTTTTCTTCATGTGGGATTCGGTCCTAGAGGTATTAGAGAATTTGAGTGATGATGCCACTAATGCTACACAGAAAACCACTGCTTCGGGTTTGTTGGAAAAAAAATGGAGAGTTTTGAATTTATACTTATATTGCATCTTATGATCAGAATATTGGGCAAGTCTAATGATCTTTCACAATGCTTGCAAAAGAAAGATCAAAATATTATCCGTGCTATAGGCTTAATTGAGACCACATTGAAGACAATTGAGGAAGTAAGAAATCATGGTTGGGATGAGCTTTTTGAAGAATCAAAGGCCTTTTGTCTCCAACATAATATCACTGTGCCGAATATGTCTGATAAAATACCAATTAGAGGTCGTTCAAGGGGTCGTGGTGGTCGAATGGTAACTTACTATGAGCATTTCCATCATGAAATATTCATTGTGGTGCATGATCAAATTATTGTTGAGTTGAATAATCGCTTTGCAGAAAGATCTACTAAGTTATTAAGGTGCATTGCTTGTCTTGATCCAAAAAATTCTTTTGCCAACTTCGATGAGGACAAATTAATTGAACTTGCTAGAATGTATGCTGCTGACTTCACTCAATATGATTGTGTAGTCCTTAAAGACCAACTTCACACATTTATTATTGAAGCAAGACGTGATCTATCTTTTGCAAATTGTATCGACATTGCAAATCTTGCTGTGAAGATGGTTGAGACTGATAGACATACATTTTTCCCATTGGTATATCGTCTCATTGAATTGGCCTTGATTTTACCAGTAGCAACAGCAACTGTAGAAAGAGCCTTCTCGGCTATGAACATCATTAAAACTGATTTACGAAACAAGATGAACGATGAGTGGATGAATCATAGCATGGTATGCTATATTGAGCGAGATGTGTTTGCAAATATTAAAGATGAGAAGATTTTAGAGCGTTTTCAAGGGATGAGGTCACGCAAGAAACAACTTTCTCGTGCAAGTGGTAAGTTAGTTTATTTCAAATGTAATATTTATGCTCTTTGAATTTATCTATATTTTATTTTATTTTTTATGTTATTTTTGTAGGTTCTGGTTCTGGTTCTTGTCCTACTATTGATGAGGAAATGGTGGGCTAGCCGCATAAGATAGTGAGCAAATCTCTATTTAGGATTTGAGGTACTTGATGTATCTTTATTACGCTACATTCTGTATGATTTCATATCCTTTCTTTATTGTGATTTGTATTAAAAACTTGAAATTTTCAAGTATTGAGCATTAAGCAAAATTTTCATCTCAATGATACATTCATGGCATATTTTTCTTATATCATAATATAGTTCTAAACTTGTAGTATACTAGACTATTACTTGGTTTAAATTTAGCCCGGGGCGTGCTTCAATCCTGGATCCGCCACTGCTAGAAACAGTGAATGAGTACTACTGTTTGCTTCATTTCTCTATTGTTTTTGCATGCACATGTGATCCGCTGTGCATGATTTTTGGGGTCATTCCAAATGGTGGCATGTGCATGCAGTGAACGTGAAGTCTTGTGAACCTGCTGAGTCTTGTAGAGGACAATGGTGGCATATGCATGCTGTTGGTCGAGGTGTTAATTATTCAATGGAGAAGTTATTGTTTTACTGTTGCTTGAAAGTGATACTTCTTGCATGCTGCACTAGGCGGTCCGATTGCTTCGTAGTATGATCTGACTGCGTGATGGCAGCGGTTTGACCGCTTGAGCCATGCGGTCAGACCGGGCAGAATAGGTATTTTCAGCCAGATTTTTTGTTTTATGATTTTAAGTGGTGGAATGGATTTTGGTTATTTTTCTTAATTTATATATGTTGTATGTGGAGTGGGTTTTGATCATTTTGCCCAATGGATATATGTTGCATGAGCTATGTCATATCTACGTGGATCAAGTTGTAAAGAATTTATGGCTGAAAATAATTTTTTTATCTTTGGATGTACAGGGTCGCTTGAAGTCATCCGTGGGATCAGGGCTGCGCTCATGAAAGTGCTAAGACCCAGAATGATCGAGGATGTCGGGTGAGACGGTGAGCTCAAGCATAGCACAGGAAAGGCAGAAAATGCCAAAGAGAAAATCGAACGGCGGGATTGCACCACGTGGCTTGATCGGTTCAAGTGAGGTGTGGTTCAATGGATTGGAATGGGAGAGACTTACCAACATGAGGCAAGCTAGTGGTGCACCTACACGTGGCAAACATGGCGATTAGTTACAATGGAAAGAGATGATCAGGTCAAGAAAGAGTTTTTTAGTAGTTTGACCAAAATACTGGAAACAGCTTTGGAAGGAAACCCCAGCGTGAAAGTGATGCATGGGAAAGTGGTTTAGGTCATGGAAAAGCTAGTATGATCAAGATGGATCAAAGCTTAAGACTTAGCGGATTTGAGTTTATGTGCTTTGAAAAACATACAAAAATGTGATGTGTGAGTTAAAACCCGTGTGTGTGGGGTTATCGGGTTTTTCATTGTGCTAAGTGGATAGTATCTACTAAGGGTTACATGTGTGTAACATCCTATTTTTTTAGAGTCTTTCCAGTGCTTTTAAAATAAAATTCACTATTTGGATTTTTTTCTAGAATTAATTAAAGCTTAATTTAATTTTGGAAAATTAAAAGATTTAATATGATTAAGTTAAACTTCAATTAATTCTAAAATTATTTTATTTGGATTATTTTTTATGTAAATAATTGTTCTGAATTTTTGGGATTTTTAAGGATTTATTTGCTATTTTCTAGAGCTCAATTGAATTTCTAGCAATTTCTAAAATTAGGAAAATCTTTAGAAATTCCTAAAAGCCTCTTGGGCCGAAGCCCACAGTCTGACGAATCTTATCCATTGGCCCAGTTGTGTCGGGCCGGCCTGCCTTGCCTGTGCCACGTGTCGATCATCCGGCCGAGCGGCCACTTCATCACCGACGTCCAGTCTGCCCACCATGCCCGCCGTTCAATCTTTCCTAGCCCCATGTGTCAGCTATCAGGACCCTCTTGCATTTTTTATCATCCCCGTTCGGGAGCAGCAGTTGTGTCCGAGTCGCTTTTGTCTCAGCGCTTGTGCCGTCACCGCTCAGGACTTCGCGTCAAGCCTAGCTTGGCCTCCTCGATGCCCGTGTGTAAAAGTTGAGCCTCGCCCTCGTTCTTTGCATCTTGAGCCGCTGGAGCTTTGCATTGCGCCACCGAACCTGAGCCGCCAAAGCTTCGCCTTCATCGTCGTCTTCGCCAAAGCCATCCGCTACTTTGTCTTCCTCAGCGTTGCTCGTCGTCATCGATCTCACCAATGGTGAGTCTGACGCCGAGCCATTCCCTCATTGCCGTTTAGCCCTCACCGCCGCCTCGCCCTTAGTCCGTGTGCGCCAATGCCCTGTCTGTCGCCTCGTTCAGCGCATCACCCGCGTCCGCTTGGCAACCGAAGGGCCACCTCAGTCACGTGCCTACTAACGTCACTGCGCACTCACTGCCCCTTCGTCTCCTTCGTGAACCAAGTTCACGTACACCGAGTAATTGACAAGCAGGACCCACCTGTCATTAGCCATTGTGCTGTAGACCCATGACCGAACCACGCAAGCACCCACACCAGCAGCCACGTTAGATGACTGGTCAGCCCTAGGAGCCATGTGTCTACCACATCATCACACGAAGCCTCCTCAGCGTGCCACGTGATCTGTACACGTCAACAGCAACGTGTCACTGCCATGTCAGCCCTAATTCTTAGTCAGCCGCCACGTTAACAAGCCTAGCAAGCCTGTGCACTTTTCTGTGAGCCGAGTTCAATGTAGACTGCACTATTCCATAGACCTCGTCCATAGCAGAGTAGTTTTTCTTAATTTTCAAGAATTTATTTTATAGAAAATCTTGTGAGAGCCCGATCATCTCTGTCCTAGCTCTGGTTGACCTAATTCTTTTTTAAATTCATCTAAAATTGAGCTCTATCTTTTCATTCTATTTTTGAAGTTTTTGGAGTTCATTTGGATTTTATTTGAATTTATTTGTGTTTCGTTTGCTTTCTCTCTCACTAGATAACGTCTTCGAAGGAGCAGAAGCAAGACCAGAAGTTCAAGAGTTGGTAACTGAGTAAGGCCAAGGCAAGTCGTGTACTTTGATAATGTTGAACCTAGTTTTTAAATCTATTTATTTATTATTTTTTAAATTATGATGCATTGCTATTTTATTACAAACCATTGTATCTAGTAGTTATTGTCCAACTTGATTTATTCCACCTTAGTAATTTGAATGCTATGATTCCATTGTCACTATAGGATGGATGTTTATCTAGTGATGCAATACTAGTTATCACATAGGTGGTACGACTTTATACTTAGCCATGCTTGTAATACATTGGATTCATCATCACATGTGGATTAATTAATTAATTTTGACTTAATGACATATTGAATCATGGTGGTCAGCCATAGTTACAAAATTTGAAGTGCCATGACATGGTTAGTGCCATTGGTGTTAGTTTTACAAAATAGTTTTCACTTGGTGAGTGGTCGTGCAGTAAAGGGGAAAGTGTGGCTAGCACTTTTGGGATATAGATATCTCGCCTGAGTAATGTCTAAGAACTTAACTTTATACACCATTGATTTGAGCCTTATCGTGCGATCGCATGTCCAGTATGAGATGGACCTGGCTGATTAATTTGTAAAGTTTCAACCTTGATCTTGTCATTGAGATGCTATGTTGTCACAAGAGGGGGCTTTTTCGACGAGGTGATTAGCCTACTCAGTAAGAAAACTTTAGTGGGCAAGATCAGTTTGAGATTGAGTATTATAAAGGTCTTGTTGTGATCTTCTTGGTCAACATGTCCAAGGAAGTATGTTGCTCTAGTGTCACTATGAGATGATCATATTATATGGGTAAAGTTGTACAATCTCTGCATAGTGAAAAACTATTTGAATAGCCATGTCCCCCAATTATGGACAATACTCAATGATTTCACATGAGGGGTAAAGATTTCATAAAATTGTTATAGGATAAATTGGGAAAGTGAATGGTTAGTTCACTAGTGGTTTATGTCAATTCATTTCGAATATCTACTTATTACTTGTTTTAAAGTATGCCTTCAATCTAATTATTGTATTTACCTTAAACTGTCATTTTCTGTTAAACAACCACTCAGCCATTATTTGGTAAGCCTTGCATGATTTATATTGCATTCTTGCTACCAATGATTAGTTGAGTACTCTATGTACTCATGACTATATATATTCACACTTGATCAGTTGAAGAAGAGGAACCATATCAATCGGAGGTACTTGAAAGAGGATACTTTGATGACTTCTTGGAATAGGACTTCGCTTCCTATTCGATTCCTGTGGACATGTCGAATGGCCACTTCATTTTGGCTTAAATTGCAAGCTTGGCCATAAGATCGCAACTCTGATAATTAATAATATTTGAGTCTTTTCTTAGTTAATCGTAATGTGGTCGATATTTCATCTATATTTCAACTGTGTGCACTAGCATGATTCTGGACTAGTGCAGAATACATAGAGAGTTTAGATTTGCATATTCGGGTCTTAACAATGTGGCTAGCTCATCTATTTAAGAAGATAGGATGGAGACTTGAGGTTAACCATCCAATCTACCTCTCTTGTGCTCTCTTGTTAGGGTTAGGGTTTGAGAGTTGAGTGCTTGGTGTGCTCTATGTCCTCCAAGGTGGAGTGGCTGTAAAACTTTTCTCAAGCAGCAATAGAATCAATCTTTGATCTTTTCCATAACTATCCCTTCTTGATTGATTAGCTCTTGATTTGGTTGATTTTCTCTCTCCTCTCATCTTTTCTTAATCTTGTTGTGCCAAGGATGTATAAGAGATGGAGATAACCTCTAAAAATCATTATCCACCCATCTAGACACTTTGGTAGCAAGTTCAACAAGAAACTCGATTTTTACATGTTTTTGATTTTGCAAGTGGTTTCTTGATCTAAGGGCTTTTGGAGTGATTTCTTCAGTGTTTTTGCTTGCTGTGATATATGGGAACATATCTAGAACTATCTTGCCTATGCTCGGTCCTCGAGTAAGTCTTGATCATCGATTTTGGTTTTTGTTCATTTGGGTGCAACCTTACTTAAATCTCAAAAAATTAAAGTCTGAACTTTGACGTGGGTTTTTGCGATCTATGGATGGAATAGATTCCTGCAACCGTAAGCAAGGTGTGTACAAAGTTTCATGGCTTTTAGATCATCCAATCAAAAGTAACATGGGTTTAAAGTTTTGCAACCGTGCTAATTTTATTGTTCATTTGCCTAAAATCACTATTCATAGTGGTCAGATCTATAGAACAAATAGTAGACCGCCCTAGAGAGATCAGACAGTCCCTTGGTTGGCAGTCGACCGCTAAGGAGTGGTTAGACCGTCCTCTGGTTGGAGGTCAAACCTCTAAGAGCTGAATTCTTCAAGATCTTCTGTTCTTTAGTGATTCGCTTCTTGTTTTTAGCTTTGGATTTGATTTTCAGTAACTCTATAGTTATTTGAGAAAAAGATTCAAAATACTTAGGAAAAATTTTTAGTTGATACTATTTACCCCTTTTGTTACCTTTCGGTCCTACAAAATCAGTAGCCCAGAATCATATACTGCTGAGTTTTTCTTCCCTTTACTTTTGGGGTTTCTACTCATAGCAAAAGCCAAAACGCATTTGTTAGCAGTTAGTAATAGTCAATCTCGGATGGACAGAATTACACGCGCGTGCTGATGAAAAGAGTGAGTTTCTAACTGTGGAATTTTTGTTTGCTCGTTCATTGAACCGTTGAGATTTAACGTACACCGCATATCTACCAAAGCACCTTTCTCCCTCTATATATATTGGTGCAGACACCCCCTCGGTTATCACATTAACCCCAAGAAACTTCAGAAGAGTAGTCGTAGAGAGTAGAGACTCAAGCCTACGAGTCCATTTAGCTAGATACATAGCGCTCCGTTTCTCCCATTCTTAAGTTAACATTCTCACATGGCGGGTTCCAAGGTTTTGTGCAGTTGCATTCTGATATTTATCGTCATCTCAAGTCAGGCCGAGGCGAGGCGGCTGACGATGGCGGCGACGAGCAAGGGCAAGGAGCCATGCAACGAGGGCGCCATGAAAGGTGACGGAAGCTTCAAAGCAACGCAAGAAATGGCCTCTGTGACGAGTGCAGGGCAAGACGGTGAAGGCATGCCAATGACGACCACGGACTCCCGGTCTACCGCTCCTGGGAACAGCCCGGGCATAGGCAACAAAGGGAATATCAACAACTAATGTATATTTTGGTCTAAGGCCCCGCTCTATAAGCTAAGCTTAAGTAGTGTGTTGCTTTGTGAGTTGGTACGTACTTGTGTGTTGCTTTGTGAGTTGCTTTGTGGGTTGGTACGTACTTGGTACTGAATTTGTTTCTTGTTTTCTTATCATTTCATTTGCTTTGATTAAGTTCGTTGTTGTGTGTACATTTCACAGTTCATTGTGAAATGTGTACTATTTGTACTGTTTTATATCGATTCAGATAAATAAAGTTGTGAGGGACTGCAGTCCCTTGTGTCTTCACAAATATGCTTATAATGTTTGAGCTCCTTCATACACCTTGCATGCTTCAACTCCTATAGAATGTACCTAGCTAATAAGACTGTCTAAACAAAAACATTTAGGGCCTCTTTGATTCATAGGAATTTCAAAAGAAATTAATTGGATTCAAGAATCCAGAGGAATGGATACTGTCTAGACATTTGATTTGTAGGAATCACTCAACCAAATTCCATAGAATTACTATTCACTCTCCATGAAACCAGAGGAATTTTATTGGAAAAAAGCATCCAGTCCGACTAGTTGGAAAATTTTCGATGAGCTCGTGTGTGCGTAAGAGGGGGGACAGCGGAAGGGATCGCCGCTACCATCATTAGAGTTGAAGCTCGAGCTGCCACATCACCACCGCCGCTTGAGCATTTGTGGTCGCCGCTTGAGTTACCACGGTGCCACCGCCACTGCTTGAGCTACCACGGTACCACTGCTCGAGCTTCCGCCGCCGTCGCTGACACTCGAGCTTGAACAGCGCCGCCTGCCTTGATCCGCCACTGTCCAGCGCCGTCTAGCTCGATCCGCCACCGTCCAGCACTGCTTGCCTCAATCTAGCGCCACCCCTGCCTCGATCCACCGCCATTCGGATCGAGGGGCCAGAGAAAGGGAGAGGATAAGATTAGTGCGGTGTGGTTTTAATGGGCCCGCTGTTAGTGACTAGGAGAAGGGAAAAATTAGTGTTCAATTAGACTAAAAGCAAATATGATTACTATTCACTCTAAAATTCCTATGTTTTTCTGTTCCTGCGAATCAAACACTTTAATCATGTAAAATCCTATGTTTTTCAATCCTCTGTTTTGCACATGTATTTCTATCATATCCCTATGTTTTTCTATTCCTATGTTTTTAGAACCATACGAATCAAAGAGGCCCTTAATCAGTTTATGGACCAAAGGTATTACCAGTCATTCTTTGACCTACATGTATGTTTAGTACCCCTATACATTGGTGTTTCCGGCAAAATGAGATAGTGGAGAAGAGGTAATTTGGGAAGACAAATACTACATGACGTTGTATCTCTCTGCTTTCTCATCTCTTCATCATGCAGGAGACATTACTCAATATAACAAGACATACACCATTATACAGTTGAGCTGCCAATTTTTTTGCACACTCTGCTTTCGGTTTTTAGTAAGAAAGTTCAGGAATCAGCACACAGCAAAATAAGGAGGGAATATAACGGTTGGCTGCATTCCCATTCGCGAAGATGCCACTGCTTAAATTATTCTGCATGCATGGTTGTCTAAATTAAAGAAACCACTATGCCCGTGTACTACGTAGAAACAATCCATCGTGGAGCACGTATCTTAGACAAAGTGTATGTACAGCCTCATTTCTGGCTATTATAACAAAAACGAACGGACGTGATGCCGCAGCTTCTCATTAATTTGCTATCTGATCTGTGCTACTATGCCTTCAGTTTTAGAGAAGCACACGAAGAACACTTCGCACTCTGCAGAAAGAAGATCAGAACGGAGGATTAACTGCGCTTGGCATGCACATGTTCGATCTTACACATCGGGCTGGAAGGCAGGCATGCACAATAATGCATGTACCTCTGAACATGCACGGGGATCGATCCGATCCTCGATAAGATCTGTTGCAGTAGTCAAGGAAACGAAACAGGAGATCCTCCGAACTGCGAGCCACTGCTCCTTTTCTATGTACCACATCGCCGAGATTCCTAGCAAGTTCGCTGTATTCCGCAGAATATTCTTGCCTGCCGTGCAGTGGTGCAACATTCGGTGGCCAGCGTTCGGCCTTCATGGCGAGCTCGGCCGAAAAAGGCGAATCAGGGTGGAGTCCCACTGCCGCTGGATTCTCCTTGGCCGTTGGTGTGTATGCTGGGGGCGAGCGAAGCCGGCATAATTGGGCGCACAAATGAGGCGCTCCATGATAGAACGCATGCAGCTAGTGGTGCAACGTACTGGGCAAGTGATGGTGCATGTGCTGCCAGGCCTTGTCCCACCGAGGAGTACGCAAACTTAGGTTTTGTTTGGCATTGCGGCAGTTTCCTAGAATCACTTTTGTTTAGCCAGTTTTGGATAATCTAGTGCTGAAACAGAGTTATCTCACTCGAACTCTTAATTAAGGAAGAAGTCCACTTCACTTCCGGAACTTATGTCCTAAGTTTTTACACCTCCAACTACAAAATAGTTCACTTTTCACCCCTAGTTATCAAAACTGGAGCAAATAACCCCTTCGCTCTAAACCACCCTGATTTTAAATGACATGGCGTCCACTTGTACAAGTTTCACTGATGTAGTATCAACGTGGCTAGTTATCATTGGGTCAACAATGCTCAAATAGGAAAAAAATCTTACTTGGCCCCAACATTGGCCTCCTTCGCGTTACTCCTGCCACCTTCTAGCACTGGGTGTCAGATAGTTGAGATGCCTCGCTGGTCATATGTTATCGCTAGACTGCTATACGAAGGTTCAGATGACCAGCAACAATGTTCAGATGTGGTGTCCAGGTTCAGAATACTGTTCATAATCTATTGTCGATAATGCAGGAGATTAGTTACCTTCTACTACAATCTGTTGCCAACGTAAGAGATGTGATTTACCATACGACAATATTCAGTTGAGATACATTCCCTGTATATCCCAATTGTAATAGCCATGTAATCTCTTGTATATTTGTACATGGTATAAACATAGTATAAATACAACAGAGACCTGTGAGGCTCTGCATCCTTTGCGATCACACAATACATCTAGTTTTTCTATCTTGGTATCAGAGCCACGATCGGGACGAACTGCATGTAGTCCTCGGTAGGACTCAACTCCGGCACTTTTAGGTGCCCTAATCCCTTCTGCCGGTGACAGTGTCTCGATGCCAGTGTTTGGCCTTATCATCAGTGTTAAGCTGACCCGGGAAAACTTCCTTCTCTAGAAGGCACAGGTCGAACCTTTCTTGTGTGGGCAGAACCTGTATGGTTATGTCTATGGAAGTATCGTTGCACCACCAGTGATGCTCACAAAAGGAACCGGCATAGCCATGCGATAGGTTCCTAATCCTACCCATCTTCACTGGTTTTAGCAGGACAAAACAGTATTGAGTGCTCTCTTGTCCTCAATGATGGAGGACGTTCTCGGCCAAGTTGCTCACCTCACTACCTCAGCTGAAGTGTGGGGAGCATTGATGGCCATGTTCTCATCACAGAATAGAGCAAGGGTAATGCAGTTTCGATTTCAGTTGTTCAACTTGAATAAGAAAGACATGACAATGTCTGAGTATTTCCACAAGATGAAGGGTATGTTGATATCATGGCATCACTCGGCAAGCCCCTTTCTGATGAAGAGGTGATAAGCTATATCCTGGCAGGACTAGGGTCAAATTTTGATCCCCTGGTCACTTTGATCACAACACGTAATAACTCAGTGAGCCTCAATGACCTCTATGCATATCTTCTGAGTTTTAAGCTTCGGCTTGAGCAACACAATTCACCATAGGAGATTTTTTCATCTGCCAACAATGTGATTCGGCGTCATGAGAGCTACAGCAACAATCATCATTGTGGAAGAGGTCATGGTGGACATGGCCATGGATGTGGACGCTATCAGTCACAAGGCCGAAGTCATGGTGGCGGTTGAGACAAATCCACATGCCAAGCATGTGGGAAATATGGGCATGATGCACTTCACTATCATCAGAGATTCAATCATGTGTATCAGCTAGAAGATTTTCGAGCCAGAAATGCAGCCACCTTCGGGTCATACAACGTTGACACAAATTAGTATGTGGACACTGGCGCGATTACCTCACTAGCGATCTAGAAAGACTCACGGTGCATGAATGCTACGCCGGCAAGGATCAAGTTCAGATCACCAACGGTAAAGGTCATTCTATTTTACCTGGCTCAGATAATTCTCCTGTTCTAAATAACATGCTTCATGTTCCACACGTCAATAAACATCTATTGTCTGCTCAGAAATTATTTTAGATTACAACGCTTCTATTGAATTCCATTTTGATTCCTTCTTTGTAAAGGACAAGGCCACGAAGAAGGTGCTTCTTCACGGTAAGAGTAAGGGAGGACTCTATCTGATGCTTGTTGCTAGTTCATCCTTGGCTTTTGGTCGACATGGTCTCTCTGGTGTCATTGTCTTCAGAACATTGGCATAGAAAACTCGGTCACCCCTCTTCTTCAATTGTTCAGTCCATTCTTAGGAAAAATAATATAGCTTGTGCTTCTCCTAAAGAGTCATCCGTATGTAATGCTTATCAACAAGCAAAGATTCACAAACTTCCTTATAATAATTCTTCGCATATAACTACTTCAGCTCTCAAGTTGGTCCATTTCGATGTTTAGGGGCTGACTCGTACTTCTGTGGGAGGTTTCAAGTATTATGTGGGTTTTCTTGATGACTTTAGTCAGTTTAGTTGGATATATTTGATCAAACACAAGTCTGAGGTTGAACAAGTTTTCTACAATTTTTAAACATTTGTGGAATGATAATTGAACACAAAAATCAAAACTGTTCAGTCCGATTGGGGAGGGAGTATCACAAACCTCATCAATATTTTCTGAAAGTCGACATCGCTCATCGTGTGTCATGTCCACATACGTCTCAACAAAATGGAAGGGCGGAGAGGAAGCATCGTCATATTGTTGAAACCGGATTTACCCTTCTCGCTCAAGCCTCCCTTCCTGTCCAGTTTTGGGATGAGGCGTTTCTTACAGCATGCTATCTCATCAACAGAATGCTGAGCTGAGTCCTCAACAATGACTACCCTTTATCTCATCTCTTCAATTTGTCTCCTAACTACTCCCTTCTACGTGTTTTTGGATGTGCTTGTTGGCCAAACCTGCATCCGTATAACAATCAGAAACTTGATTTCCATTCAAATTAAACAATGCATATTTTTGGGATATAGTAATATGCACAAGGGATACAAATGTCTTGATTGATCTACTGGTTGCATCTACATCTCATGAGATGTGTTTGATGAGTCTGTATTTCCCTTTGCCATTGATTCTCCACACACGAGTACCATTACTATCAAACCTTCCTCTCTGTTTCCTTCTTTTGAGCCGGTAGTACAAACAGACTATATGCAAAATTACAATTTGTTTCCGTTGAGAACTAATGTTGATAATGCAGCATATCAGGTCATAAGTGATGATGTAGCTCCTCAAAGTACTGGGAATGAGCCATCCTCTACAACTGAAGATATACCAGTGATAGATGCCTCTGGAGGATCATCTGAAGAAGTATCTTCTCAGCCCTCTACACCGGTCGACACTGTGAATCATCATCCAATGCAAACTCGGCTCAAACACAACATAGTCAAGCCTAAGGTGTTCATCGATGGGACCATAAGGTATTCACCTAATCGTCGAGCTTTCTTTGCCAAACCAGTCTCACACAGTGGCACTCACTGATCCCCAGTGGCGTGGTGCCATGGAAGATGAGTTTAATGCACTGCAGAGGAATAAAACATGGCGCCTTGTTCCTCAACCACTATACCACAACCAATCTGTAGCGTCAGATAACGGTCGCTAAAACGTAATATTAACGTCCAACCATCGGTCGCTATAAATTTGTAACAAATGATCGGTCGCTATTTTTACATGTATCGACGGAACATCGGTCGCTACATATATTTAGCCGTTTACGTCAAACAATCGGTCGCTAAAAACATATGCTAGAGTCAAACGATTGGTCGCTATAGCCCATTTTCATTTTTGGCGCACTCAGCCCAGCCCACTCGCCCAAAAACTCTAACAAATCCGGCCGCCGCCCACGGAAAGGACTCGAGCCGTCCCCTAGCCCCCTTCTGCTCTCCCCCGCATTCACCGCCGCCTTGCTCTTCCTTCTCCACTCGCCGCTTCCATCGCCCCTCCGGATCCAGCGCCGCCGCCATCTTCCCGCTTCTCTCCGGCTGCCGCCTTGCTCTCTCCTCCCTTCTCAACTCTCTCCGGCCGCTCCTTCTCCTCCACGCCATCTCTCTCCGCCGACTGCCCCCCTTTGCCGCTTCTACATCTTCCCACTCCTCTCCGGCCATCGCTTGCTCCATCTCCGCATGCACCCGCCGCTCTCGGCCGCGTTAGCCTCCTCTCCCCGGTTCCTCTTCACCCGAGCGTCGCCCCTCCAGATCCACCTCGGCGCCGCCGTCCTCACCTGCTTCTCCACTAGATCCCCTCTCTGGCCGCCTACGTCGCCCCTCTCCCGCAAGTAGGGCGCCGCCCCTGCGCCATCACCGTCGGCCAACCGTACCTCCAAGCGCCGGGCCGCCGCACCGTCCTCCACCACATCCTCGAGTTCAACCGCAACGCCAACTCCCTCCTCTGCATCAACCCCTTCACCGACGGTCCTCGGCGCCGCTTTCCACTTCAACGCCGGCGACCATCTCAACGTCCTCGACATCACCGGCGACGCGACCACCGCCCGCAGCACCGACACCGGCGACTTCATCTACTCCACCACCACACCGACACCGACGGCGACCACTCCACTGCTTCCCCTTCACCTCTGCGCCGGCCGACATCACCACCTCCTGCTTCCTCTTCATCTGGGTTCTCGGTTGATTCCTTCTACCACATCTTCTATTCTCAGTTACTATTACTACATGATCTGTGAATGTTAAACTTTTGATTTGTGCTCTGTGACTGTGATAGTGACTGTGATTTATGAAATGTGGTTATGTTATTGTGACCTGTTAATCTGAGCTCTGTGGTTATGTTATTGTGACATGTTAATCTGAGCTGTGGTTCTATTCTCTGTGATTGTGATATATGTTCTGTTATTGTGCCCTGTTCTGTACTTTTGTTATTGTGATAACTGTGCAATTTGTGATTCTGTTAGTAGTATGGTCAGTGTTCATGTCTTGTGCCTGTGTAGTGGTCAATGTTAGTACCTGTGTATTTTTGAGAGTGTGCCCAATTTAGCTAAGTCGGCGACCGTTTCCTCCCCTCGTGCTGTCTCGATCTTCCCAATTTAGGTTGAGTGTTCGTAGTTCTGTATTTGTTGTGTTGTCGTTTGCCGTCGTCGTCTAGTTAGCTGTCGATCGTTTTTTTGCACGATCAATCACTATGTCGTGTACCAATTTTGTCTGAACTTGTTGGTATATACCAGCCAAGTCTGACCTCACCATATTGTAATTGCAGCTGCTCCACGTGTAATTGGACACCTTGGGAAGGCATTTGAACGTGCTCTTGGCAGCAGCTCTACTTGTTTGTATCGGTAGGTTTCTGTTTCCCCAGCTGTTGCTCTCTTTTTTTCATGTTTGTATCGGTATGCGACTATATCAGTGCTTATGATATGTTTTGATGTCTTGCGTGAAGGTTGAACATGGATAAAACATGGATTGATGATAATGCTAGGTAAAAACCAATTACTTTACAAATATTGAAAGTTATATATACATGTCAAATGGTATTTAACCTAAAACTTTCACATAGGCATACCAAGACATATTTGCAAGGAGTGAATGGTTTCTTAGCTTTTGCTTTTAGTAATTCTGCAGTAGGCAGCAAGATATTATACCCTTGTAGAAAGTGTGTAAACTCATTTTGGAAAGAGGCAAGTGAAGTCCGTGAGCACTTGATATGTGATGTTTCTAAAAGGGTATAGAACATGGAACTTACATGGAGAAGCTAGCTCTTCTGTGAATCATGGGAATTGTGATGCTGCTGAGGTCATAGAGGATTCTAGTGAGGATGATGAAATATCTGATTTGCTTAGAGACTTAGCTGCCGGTCTAGATGATAGAGGAGATTTTGAAGACAATAGTTCAACTTTGGAGACTTGTCCTAAACTAGTTGCCCTTCAAAAGTTGGTAGCAGAAAATAGCAAAGAGCTATACCCAAATTGCAAGAAATATACACAGCTAAGGTTCCTAATTAGATTGCTCCACATCAAACTCCTTGGAGGATGGTCTGATAGATCTATGAACCTACTACTAGATCTACTTAATGATGCACTCCCTGAGGGTTCAAATCTACCTAGAAACTTTCATGAAGCTAAGAAATTGGTGAAATCCATTGGTGTTGGTTACAACAGTATTCATGCTTGTCCAAACGATTGTGTTCTCTACTGGAAAGAGAATGTGGATTTAAATGAGTGTCCAAAATGTGAGGTTTCTCGATGGAAATCAGATAGGAAGAGTCTAGATGGGAGACATGTGTATAAGGTTCCTAAGAAGGTTCTCCGCTACTTTCCTATAAAGAAAACACTCCAAAGGTTATTTCTGTCCTCTAAAACAGCAAGTCTAACAAGATGGCATGATGAAGACCGAAAAAAGGATGGTCTGCTAAGGCATCCTGCAGATTCACCTCTATGGCAGGACTTTGATGAGAGGCATCCAGAATTTTCTGCAGATAGTCGAAATATCCGTCTAGCATTTGCCACGGATGGGTTTAATCCATTTAGAATGAACAATGTTAGCTATAGTGTTTGGCCTGGTATTTGTATTCCACTCAATTTCCCACCTTCCATGTGCATGAAGCAGTCAAATTTCCTCCTTTCTTTGCTCATTCCCGGTAAACGTGGCCCGGGTAGTGATATGGATGTCTTTTTACAGCCACTTATTTATGATTTGTTAGATATGTTTGAAAATGGAGTTAGAACCTATGATGCTTCAAGGGGTGAGTTCTTCAAGTTGAGGGCGGCGGTGTTGTGGACTATTTCAGATTTCCCAGGTTTAGGTTATGTGTCTGGGTCTACCACATCTGGTGAAGCAGGATGTCCTGATTGCCACCAATTTACATGTTCACTTAGACTTCGTAATGGTACGAAGACTTGCTATATGGATCATCGTAGATTCTTGGATGAAAACCACCCATTTAGGTTTGATGATGATAAATTTGGTGGTAAAACTGAGTTTAGGCCAGCACCTACACCACTTATCCTGGTGTGGAAAAGATGGCTGATGCTCATAGGTTGTCGATTGCATGGCCATACAATAGAGTAATAAACTATCCTTGTCATCGTTTCTTGTTTTCTCATATATGACAAATGGTCAAACTTATAATTTCTGATATTTGTGACAATTGAAGGTTAAGCAGCAGGCATCAAAATCGGTTAGGAAGGCATCAAAATCGCCTCAAGGTGTTTCAGGTATGTTATTCTTAGGTCACTTATCTCCTCTTGTGACAGTTGAAAGGTTAGCAAATTTCATGATGCTGATTAGAGCCTATACTCTGTTGTTTTTACACTCACTTGTAGCAGGGGGAGAGAAGAGCTAGAACTCAGGTGGGCAGTCTATATGTGATTTCTACCTTTTTCTGTTGAGGTTGGTCAGTGTTCTGTTTTTATCTTTTTCAAGCTTGCATGCAAACTGTTGATTGGTGACTAGTAGGGAAATTGCATGTAACTATATAAATTCTTCTAGATATCAGTACAAAATATATTATTTGCTTGTGTTTTAACTAATTCTTTGGTGCAAGTAGTTGACAAATAAACGATGCTTTCTTTTTTATGATTTGCAGGAGGTTACATAGATCTAATTTAGATTCTTACAAATTGGATATAAACAATGCTTTCTTATGTATGATTTGCAGGAGGTTGCGTAGATCTATTTTAGATTCTGACAAATTGTATGCAATCTCAGCACATTTGGCGTAAGCTTTAAATTTTCAGACTAGTTGCCTGTCTTATACTGTGTTGTTGTGTTCAGGTGGAGGGAGGCCTTGGAGGTGTACATGATGCTGGATAATGTCACCAGGAAGCCAACATATGACATTTTGCTTTTGATAAGATGGAGATGAGGCATTTTGTAGTGAATCTAGTTAGATTGTGCAAGCAAACATTTAACTTGTGCCTGCCATTTGACCTAGCTAGGTTGTATGTGTGCTTTTCCTTTTGTAATGATGACCTGTCATGGATCAATATGATAGAACTAATTGATGTATTGCTAAATGTTGGCTTCAATGAAGACTTGAGAGATACCTTTATCTAATATAATGTGGTTAGTGTTGTGGGCAGCTATGGATTACATATGTATGTGGTTGATGAATAATGTGACATGTTATGGATGTTTATTAGGTTTGAAATCTGGTTAATACGAAATTAATATTATATATAATTGTGCCAGTTCATAGCTACTGATTATTGGTTGCTAAAAAGTTTGATATCATCAAACCATCGGTCGCTAAAACATGTAACAGATGATCGGTCGGTATAAATACTAGCATCCAACTATCGGTCGCTATAAATCCTGTCGGTCGCTATAGACTTATAGCGACGCCACTTACAGCGACTTATACATCGGTCGCTATAACTTTATAGCGACCGATGATCGGTCGCTATAACGGCTTATGGCGACCGATTTGGAGTCGCTACAGATTGGCTGTGGTATAGTGAACCACCTGGAAAACATATAGTTTGATGTAAATGGGTCTTCAAGATAAAGCAGCATCAAGATGGCTCAGTTGATCGATACAAAGCTCGTCTTGTGGCAAGAGGCTTCACACCATGATATAGAGTGGACTATCTAGATACTTTTAGCCCGATTGTCAAATTGGCTACAGTATGCTTGGTCCTCTCCATAGATGTTTCTAAAGGGTGGTGGCAAATTGATATTAACAATGCATTCTTACATGGTCTTCTCAGTGAAGATGTTTACATGGAGTAGCCACCTGGTTTTGAATATTCTCGTCACCTGTCCTATGTTTGCAAACTACAACAGTCCTTGTATGGTCTGAAACAATCCCCTCAGGTGTGGTATTCACATCTCAGTGACAAGCTTCAACAACTCGGTTTTGTACCATCCAAAGTAGACACATCCCTCTTTACATTATGTCATAACAGTATTATCATATATATGCTTGTTTATGTCGATGATATAGTTATTGTTAGTTCTTGTTCTGATGCCACATCGACACTGCTTCATCAACTTGGTGCTGATTTTCCACTCAAGGATCTTGGGCAACTTAATTATTTCCTCAGCATTGAAGTGGATGTGCATTCAGGGGGAATCTATCTAACTCAGAAGAAGTATGCCATGGAACTTCTTTACCTGGTGCATATGGAGAATTGCAAAGCCACTTCAACACCTATGTCTGTGTAGGACAAGCTATCTCAAGAACTTGGATGAGTGTTGACTGAAGATGATGCCACTGCTACAAAAAGGGTCATCATAGATGGTTCAGAACTATCGTCACAGATGGTTTTCTGAACCGCCTGAATTTATGTGTCAGTGATAATCGCGGGTTATCACAAACGGTTTGTGAGTCATCTGTGATAAAAACAACACAAACGGTTTGTAATTAGAACCGACTGTGAAGAAAACTATTACAGACGGCTTGAACCAAAAAACCATCTATGATACTCATACATCACAGACGGTTCTAGTTACTAACCGTCTGTGATTGGCGAGTATCACAGATGGTTGGTACATATAACCGTCTGTGATAGTCCTTCATAGATGGTTTATAGCACAAACCGTCTGTGATAGTTTATTATATACCTATTTTTCTGTTTTTTGGCTAGCCTCAAGAAATAATGTTAGCTATGCCATTTGAAAACAAGCAAATACATCAGCACATTCCATTAGAATCCACCATTACAACATCACGAGATAATGAGCAGGTTATCCATCTAACACCGCAAGAACATGGCAAGAACACATCCTAATCCTATGAACCCAACTCTTAAACATGGCAAGAACACATCCTAATCTTACGAACCCATGGCAAAAACATAGAAGAATGAGAGATCCTAGCAGCGCGCGAGCTGGATATCCTTGACGCCGACTTGAGCACCTTCTTGGTAGCTAGCCGCTTCCGCGGTGCCTTGCAGTGAAGGAGATGTGGCGATAGCATCATCTTTGTGTTGCGATGGTGAGATTGCACAAGACACTCTTACAATGCTTATGACAAAGAGTGTGTTGTGCAGTCGACCGTGGTGTCACAACGGAAGCGCTAGATCATGACGGTAGTCAGCATCGTCGAGGAATAAGCTAGGAGTGGATGAACTAGCTAGGAGTAGTTGGTAGAACTTATCTCGGAGTGAAAGGGAGAGGGGAGTAATAAATAAGGGGCAAGAGGTGGGAGGAACCAGTGTCTGCCATTCGATGTGGAGAGAATGGACTGCTGATATCAAAATCCTAGGGGAGATGCCATGGATCAGCGTTGTAGCATTATTAGAGATGGCTTGTTATACGAACCGTCTGTAATAATTCATATATCATAGACGGTTCGTATTCATAACCGTCTATGAAAATATCACAGACGGTTATTAATACGAACCATATGTGATGTCTTGCATTATCACAGACAGTTCGTATAACAACTGTCTATGATATTTTTATAGACGGTTGTTACTATGAACCATCTGTGATAATTGCAGCACAGATAGTTCATAGGAACCGTCTGTGATGTAGCCGTCCAGTATAGCCTTTTTTGTAGCAGTGTGCTTTCAAATATCATAGCATGGTAGGAGGTCTGAAGTATCTCATGTTGACCAGACCAGACATATGTTTTGCCATAAACAAGGTTTGCCAATATTTGTCAAAGCCAACTAATGTACATTGGGAGGCAATAAAACATATTTTACGGTATGTCAAAGGAACAATTTCTACTATATTGAACATTCGACGGTCAACCTCTACTCTTCTGAGTGTGTTTACCGACGCCGATTGGGCTGGATGTGTTGATGATCGTCGTTCTACCGGAGGCTTTGCAATGTTCTTCTGTCCAAAGTTGGTTTCATGGAGTGCCCGTAAGCAACCGATTGTGTCATGCTCAAGTACTGAAGCCAAGTACAAAGCCTTGGCAATTGGCACTGCCAAAGTAATGTGGATTCAATCCTTACTCAAGGAATTGAATATATCACAGCCGAGAGACCAATCTTGTGGTGTGATAATCTAGGAGTGACATATTTGATAGCTAATCCTGTGTTCTATGCGTGGACAAAACACATAGAAGTCGATTTTCATTTTGTCAGAGAGAAAGTGGCATGCGGGGCACTTGAAGTGCGGTTTGTGTCTTCTGCTGATCAAATTGTAGATGCTTTCACCAAACTAGCAATGAAACAGATGTTGGACCATATGCGATACAATCTCAACCTCAGTTCTCCCAGTTGAGATTGAGGGGGAATGTCAGATAGTTGAGATGCCTTGCTGGTCATATGTTATCGCTAGATTGCTATACCAAGGTTCAGATGACCAACGACAATGTTTAGATGTGGCATCCAGGTTCAGAGTACTGTTCATAATCTGTTGCCGATAATGTAGGAGATTAGTTACCTTCCTCTGCGGTCTGTTGCTAGCATAAGAGATGTGATTTACCATACAACAATATTAAGTTGATATAAATTCCCTATATATCCCGATTGAAACAACCATGTAATCTCTTATATATTTGTACGGTATAAATGTAGTATAAATATAGCAGAGACCTGTGAAGCTCTCCATCCTTTGCGATCACACATTACATCTAGTTTTTGTATCTCTGGGAACCATCACCTTGTTGCCTCTCATCGATAGAATAAGGCCCAAATCAAGCTCGACCACATCGCCGTTGAGGGGCATGGTAATGTCGTGCCCGAGGAGGGGAAGGGCAGTGGAGGAGGAGAGTGAGATAGAAGGAAAGAGGTGGCGGTGGCGATGCTAGAAACGACGGGGATGGCAGGGAAGACAGCCAAGGATGGCGGTGATGGTGGGAGGTCAGATCTGGAGGCAGTACCTCTACTTCCCCTGTGCCACCGCCATTGAGAACTGGCTATCCCGTTTCTCCATATCACCGGCCACCATGCCATCATCTCGGTTCCTAGGCTCGTTGGCAACCTTGATTCCTCCTCTCGGGGGTAGAGAAATCTAGATGGTGGAGAGACTAGAGGAGAATGAGGGAGAGGGAGAAGTAGAGAGAGACTAGAGATAGAGGCATCATGAGTGCGCGCAGTGCTAGGGTGGCAAGCTGGGTTGGTCACCACTGGTGGTGCTTGTAGAATTGGGCACAACAGAGGAGAAATGGAATGAGTGAAGGAAGGAGGAAGAAAGAGATAGGGTTGACATGTGGGACCCATTGGTCTATGTATGATATTACTCCTTTTTATTTGCTCTTGTTGATTTAGATACCACTTGGATACCACGTAAGACAAAACCAACAACGTGGCCGTCGACATGGCTAAAACCACCAATGAAAAAAACCTAGAGGTGTAACTTGCTCTGATTTTGATAATTTAGAGATGTAAAGTAAACGGTTTTATAGTTAAGATTGTTTTTTAGACTTGGGCAATAAGTTGAAGGGATTAAAATAGAATTCTTCTCTTAATAAACTAGATTCCATGTTACACATGTTGTAACACGACTGCACAGCAAACATCAAAATGGCCCCCAACGTACAATAGCTAATACTGAAGCGTCCTCAATCCTCATTGAGGCTCACACTTCGGCATTTCGATGGATCATGGTAATTTTGTTTGGTTTAGCCGGTTTCAGATATTTTGGATGTTCGGCTAGCTGTTTTTTTTAACCAAGGTGCAAATGGATATAGTATTGTGTTCCAAAACGTGGGGGTTTTTGGCTGATGGCTGGCTGTTCGTGAGAGGCAGTACATAGAGGAAAATAGTCATATACATTTTTGGCTGGTACAGCTGAATTCAGTACATTTTTTACTACAATTTTTCTATTGACTCCGCCTTGAAAAACCGTATCGTTTAAAAGCTAGTTACTGTAAACAGTATAAGTATAAGCAAACTTTAAACCCAAAAGAACCCAGCAATAATATAAAATATGAGAGGACAACCACGGATAATGTAATCTATATATGTACAAATAACTGGTAAGATTAAAGATATCTTATTCGCTTTAGAGAACTAGAAATTCCCACAAAAATCCTCAAATCAGGAAAAAAATCATAGAAATTCATACATTAATCGGACAAAAAAAAATCTCTCGCGTCTATGAGATGACCTACGTATACTTATAACGGTGAGGATGTCGTGTAAACGTAATAAGAAATCATCAAGCAAGTCCTTATGTAACTCTTCAATCACCAATTCCCCGTTGTTTCAGTTTCAGTTTCTAGTTTTTTATTCTAGTTCACTATTTCTTAATTTTACCTTTTTCTGATTGTTTGGTTTTTTGACTTTTTTGCTTTTTATTTTTTCATATTCGTTTACATTATTCATAATCGACTAACTTGTTTTTTTATTTTAAAATTTTAAATTTAATTACGTTAAAAAATTACCAGTAAATATAATATAAAATAAACTATAAGCTACAAAAAATTCACATGAGCAGTCAAGTGAAGACAAGCAATGGACTCCCCTAATCAAGTAATCGAACTCTAGTTGATGATCGATGAGTCCAACATCAATTGATAAGGGGTTACAGGCACTGGTGCACCACGATCCATCCACTAGGTCTAGACATCAACATGTACAGAGTAGATGTGAATGCAACGACTAGATAGCACAGTTCCACATTTAGTCATAAATACATGTTATTTTGGATGTAGATGTAATTAAAATTTTAAAACTTTAACTTATCAATATCTTTTTAAATGTTTAAATTGGATATATGAAAACTGTAGATTTATCTCAAAAAGTATTTTTATAATATTATAATTTTATTGAATCTTATAAATATATTATATAAAAATTAGTCAACAAAATTGTGTTTCCGAGATCATGTTGATATTCAAATTGACATGTATTGGTGACCGAATGGAGTATATAATTAGTGTCCAAGAATACGTGCGTACGCTCCAAGTTTGATCGTGAGGTAGGAAGAGATCAAGAAACAAAATAATAGCTAGATAGCATACATGAAAGAGACCTGAATTATATCAGATTAAGGAATAAAAGGATAGAAATATGCACGCAATGAAACACAATTAGCAGGTTGTATCAAAGGACGAAGCCACGATAAGATTGTTTTTTAGCTCGCACATGTAACAGGTTCGTGATGCGGCCCAATCCATCGTAGCAGTACATGAGGTCCAGTCGTGCATGGAGCCAGGCATGCATGTTTGTCATGGCACGGTTGCTGGTGCTGCATGTGTTTTGTGCGTGGAGCCCAGACCAGGTGCTACATGAATGTACTAGGGGCAATCGAGCCTATGGGATAGCACGCATGAAAGAGACCTGAATTGCATGAGATTAAGGAATCAAAGGACAGACTTATTCAATGAAACACAATTAGCAGGTTGTATAATAGTACGAAGCCACGATAAGATTGTTTTTCTTAGCTCGCACATGAGAAGGCTCGTGATGCGGCCCGATTCATCTTTGCAGTACATGGGGTCCAGTCATACATGGAGCCAGGCATGCATGTTGGTCACGGCACGGTTGCTGGTGCTGCACGCATGTGCTTTGTGAATGGTCACCAGATCTGGTTCTGCATGCGTGCACCAGGGTAGAAGCGAAACTATAACAAAAATGATTAGAGTTTACTATTTTACTATATATATAACAACGTATATATTTTAACATTGATTAGTTACACCAAACTGAAGGAACGAAAGGCAAAACTGTAGATAAAAGTTAGTCGACATTGGTAAAATGCATCATTCGACCTCAATGACCTGTTAAAAAGAGTACAAAATTACATAAAAATTTCAAGTAAAAAATAGTAGAATGATCAAATATAAATTAATGCATTATTTTTTAGTATTTACGTTCTTTCAAGTTCATAAAGTAATGAACCACGGCATCATTAGTAATTTTCTTTAATTTTTATTTCTCCACATAGCAAATAAGTATATCATTTATGAAATTATCACCAATTAATTGAAAAGTTTGTTAGATATTTTATGTCAATGGTTCAAAAATAATATAATAGAAAAAATATTACTAATGGCTTACTTACTTGACATTGTGGTTAAATACTACAATTTTGCCGCCCGCTACATCACCCGCAGCACCTCCTCCGTTGTCGCCACGTCCCACCCCCGGTTGGTGCCCAACCGTATGACCCCACTTGGCCTTCCTCAGCATGGGGTGTCGGCGCTCTGATAGGGTGAGGCACTTAGGAGCCCTGCTGACCCGTGCTCCCAAGGCCTCAAGGGTCGATTCCACATATGTCTGCGTGGCTACTAGGGTACCATTGAGCTGTGACCCGAAAATAACGTCGACTGGTGCAGGCTGAGGTGCTACCTTGACCTCCCTTGGGTCGTCTGCAAAGAAGTCGGACATGTCCTCCGAGGGGTCCTCGTGCGGGGATAGCTCAACTCCCCGCTGGGGCATGAAACCTGCAGGACAAATATTGTTTATTCGTGCAATATATCAATGCAAACAAACCTCAAGAGATGTAACATACCTTTGACATGGGTCATGGCGTGCGTCCAAGAGTCATATCCACCATACCTGCCCTACCCGAACAACTTGGGGAACAATAAATACTGCCGGGTAGTGGGTCCAAGAATGGCAACGATGGCGGTCGCGGGGGGTAGGCATGTGCCCTCCCCGACTCTCCAAGCTGGCCAGGTGCTAGCGCGACACATGCCCACCCTGACCCTCCAGGCTAGTCCGGCGCTGGCGTGGCACATGGACTTAGCCATCTGGAGCCTCCTAGCTGAGCTGTAGAACGTGCCAACCTCGGCATACTCGTCGACATGGCCACCTCTGAGAGTGTCCTGCACGACATCAAGGCCATGACACGACCCCAGTGCGGACCCGACGGAGAGCTTGTAGTAGCTTGTTGCGCGTCACCTCCAAATCGTGGTCGACCCTGCCCAGGATCGACCCCTCGCAATCTCGGCGGCGATGTCTGTTTGTAAGGAGTATATGAAAGCATCAAACTTTAATTGTGGTAATCATACTTAGACATTTTGAAATACGAGAGTACCTACCGCAAGTACATGAGTGGGGGGAGGGTTAATGACATGCACCAGCCTGGTGTGTGTCTACGGAGCGCACCAGCATAGATACTCGTACGTGTTGGGGTCATACGGGGCACCCTCCTGCATGTAGTCCTCGAGGGCGTCTGTCCATTCGGCCAGCCACTGCGCCATCTTCCCTACCCAGCTCGTCCTATTACCACCCTTCCTGCTGTGCCTACGAAACATATCACTGCAATTAGAATGCATCATAACAGAAATGGAAAAAACATATAGGGACATGTGTTGTGCGTAACTCACATGTGGACCAAGTCAGGCACCAAAACAACCTAGCAGAGGCTAAACTGGCACATCACCCTGTGCACCGAATAGTGCTGAACGAACACGTCAAAGATGAGCTTCTTTCGCGTCAGCCAGTACACCTGGTCATGCCAGCACAGTGAGGACAGGCCAACGGGAGCGTGGTCCTCCATCTCCTGAGCTGAGTACGGTTCCCAGCGCACGTCATCAGTGGTGAGGCGGTCGAGCTGCTCGACGAAGTGCTCGTACACACGTGTGACCTGCACGTGTGCAAACTATGCCTGTGAGCCCCAACAATGGTTACAAAGGATGACCCGTAATACAAGTACAATAAAGATCCAGGAGAGTACGTACCTGTCTACAGCACCAAAGGGACCCTACGGTCAGCTGGTCCACTGCGCCCCCATGGTACATGTCCCTGCAGTACAGACTACTATCAAGCAGCATCAGCCATCCAACGGAGAAGCACTCGAACGACCACAGCTACAGCAGGAGGGGTAGCCTGTGAGGATAGAGGTTGGCCTCGTCCTGCAGCACGCCTCGCACAAACGATGGTACGTCGCGATAAGTATGGCTGATCCCCAGTTGATCTGCACCTCCTCCCCATCGGCGATGGCCCTCGTATACCCTATGATTCAAGCGTCAACAGAGTCACCGTGGCTACTAGTAAATGTACCCAGCCGAACAGTCACAACAAGTATGCCTTGAGGTGCCATGACACCTAGTACTCGCTGGCCTCTGGGTCCATCCGCTTGACCTGTGCACAAGCAAAAAATTAGCCCATCATATGGCAAGGATAGCGCATTGCTAAATACGGAAAATAGATAGCACACGTACCCGGAACTACAAAAGCCACCGTAGGGGTGGGCCATGCCTCTGTCGTGCCGGGAAGACGTAGTACGCTGTCACGGCCTTGGCCGAAAAAACCCCCCAAACTTGCTCAGTAGGTCATCACGCCAGTCAGCAGGCACGTCTGGTGGGGAGGCAACTGCTCCCACGATAGGCAGGCCGAGCAACATCGCGATTCCTGCAGAGTGGGGACCATCTCCTCGAATGAGAGGTGGAAGGTGTACATCTCGGGCCACAACCGGTCCACCAGAACTGTCATTAGCGACTAGTCGAATGGGAACCATCGTGACCGCTCTAAGTTGGCTTGGACCTTCCTGTCGTCCTCGATTGGAGCGTCGTCCTCGTCGGTGGCCTCCACCATCCGCGCAAGAGGTGGAAGCCTGGCATGGCTCAGCCTGCAATGCACGAAGAAGTAAGTACACAATGAAAATATGATAAAAAGTAGTGCCACAGTTTACAGACAAACCTATCTCTCCAGCATTGGTCTAGTCTACAAGCTCGTCGGGGTGTCCGTGTGTGGACCACCCCCAACTTAGTCGCCTCGTCCTCGCCCTCAGGATGCAAGACATGATGGCTGGCGCAGTGCTACACATCGACGGGCCGGTCTAGCAGGCCAAGAGGCCAGTCCAAACCACCAATGTCACGAGCTATACTTGCAAATCAATTTGAAGCTAGCAATTATGACACAATTAGTGGTTTAATTATTTATAGCGTAGCTCCGGAATTAGGGTTTTAGGGTTTAAGGTTTTAAGATTTTAGGGTTTATGGGTTAAGGGTTAGGGTTAGCGTATGGGGTTAAGAGGTTATGGTTAAGATTAGTTTTACTATTAACAAACAAATTAGCGTTAGTTCTACGACCATACTATTTACAACTATTAACAATATACGACGTACCTGACACAACTACACGTATAATGATTTTAGCTGCTAACCTACTATGGTTTCAAAAGTATAACTATTAATAACTAAATAGATGGTAGTTCACACTAATAAAAAAAACAGGTATATTATTGTGATTTAGAATAAAAAATAGATTATTTTAAAAAATTCGTTCAAGTGCTACATGGGTTTGGAGATAAAGAAAGAAGTCTGAATTTTCCACAAGTTGGGTTGGGATTTCATGGGATTTGTTCTACATGATTTCAGATTGCCTTGGAGATAAGAGGGAAAGAGAGTGTCGGCCAAGAAATCAGGAGTTGCATTTTGAGGCAGTTCGGCATGGGAAGATGCATAGAAACTATTCTCTACGTGATTTCCTTTCTTTACGAGTACTCTTTTGGGGGCTACCTGTAGGCAATCCCGTGCAACCCCAAATCAACATTTACCTTCAGAAATTGTGTCGGTTAGTTTCTCTATAAAACCGATGAAAAGTGCTTGCTTTTCACTCTAATAAAAGTAGCATTAATTTCAAAGCAAATAAAGGGATAAGTACATAATATCTATCCACCATTCATTATGCTTTAAAAATTATGCAAATCACTATTAAAGAAAACATAAAAAACACCTCCTAAAACTGATTGGTGTTTAGTAGGTTCTTTAGAAAACCAATCTAAGTATTTAATTTATACATTACCGGCTGGAACACTACGACGTCATGACCGGTTGCCGGTTGGTGTGCTAAGTTGGGTCGGCCTTAAGCCAATGTGCGTATAAGGGCTATAACCAAGTGTGTGCATCCTTGTAACAAGAGATTTTAATGATTAAGAATTGAGTTGTTTCTCTGGCCGTGAGCCATGAGGATCATTTACTCATAAGTTATCTTGTGTATTTTGAATTTCTATCTAGAATTTTATCTTAATGTGAGGATTCTTACTGTGATGTAGGTATTTGCTTATTGGATTTTTGATCCCTTTGTCCTAGTCGTGCAGTGTGGTGTGCACGGTTGAGAGCATTATCTATTCTAGTACGAATTGTATCCTGTAATTTGAGATTCACTTATCTATTTGAGAATCACCACCGTGAAAGATCGGGCAATCTATCGGATCGATCTCGCCTCGAGGGGGGCACTTCAATCATGTGTTGCAAAACCGTGAAATGGGCTTGAGCATATGCATCCATATCTGGAGTGATTGCTTTCCTTCCGATGGTCCTGATACCCTTGAGCATACCCTCATGGCGAGATCGAGGCACATATATCGGTTTGACCTGAGCCATGTAATCGACACAGAACTCAATGATATCTTTGATTACATAACCTTCGACAATGCTGCCCTCTAGCCGAGATCGATTCTGTTCGTAGGACTTGAGAATTTCCTTGAATCTCTTGAACAGGTACATGCTACGTAGGAACACGGGCCTGCACATTTTGTCTCCCACAAAATATGAACAATGAGATGGACTATAATATTGAAAAACGATGGAGAAAAATACATCTCAATATGACATAGAGTTGTCACCACCTCATTCTGCAGAGCATCTAGTCCTTCAGGATCGATGACCTTCTGAGCAATTATGTTAAAGAAATAACACAGACTCATGATTGTTTCCCGGACCTTGATTGGTAAAATACTTCTAATTGCAATAGGGAGCATCTGTGTCATCAGCACATGACAATCATGAGACTTTATGCCAATTAACTTCAAATCTTCTATCAAAACAGGTTTTTTCATGTTGGTAGAGTAAACAGACGGAACTTTAACATCATGTAAGCACTAGCACGGTTCAGTTCTCTCGGCCTTAGAGTGTAACAAGTAGGGGGAAGGTAAGTTCATTCTTTATCGGTATTTGTCAGTGCTAACTCAGACATGATGTCCATATCAACCAAGTCAAGCTGTGTGTTGACACTATCCTTTGTTTTGTCATAGATATTCAGTAAGAGACCAATCAAGCTGTCACATACATTTTTCTCTACGTGCATGATGTCGATGTACTAAGTGCTCCTAACAAGGTAAATTCCAAAATATTGATATCTTTTTCCATACGTTCTTCTCACTGGTCATCGATTTATGTCCCTTTCCGAGCATAACATCTAAATCCTTAACCATATCATAGACCTTTTTTCACTTAAATGCCTTGAAGTTGAACTATCCTCCTCTCTATCAAATTATTTATTTATCCTACGGTATGGGTGAGCCATCCGAAGGAACCTACGGTGATGCATGTACATGGTTTTGCACGAGTGCTTCAACCACACACTCTCGGTATCATCTAAGCAGTGAGTACAGGCTTTGGCTCCTTTTGTACTCTGGCTTGACAGGTTAGCAAGGGATGGATAATCATTTATGGTGCCCAACAATAAGGAGCATAAAGCGAAGTTCTCTCGTTTGTATGCATCCAATACATGTATCCCTTCAATCCACAGTATTTTTATACCTTCCACTGTACACATCAATATCATTCCCAAATTGCTTCAGCTCTTAAATAAGTATCGACAGCAAAATATACTTCCGCTTCATAAATAACCAAGGAGGAAGTTTGTATATGCAGAGAGTCATGCGCCAAGTGCTATGTCGGCTGCTCACATTACCAAAAGGATTCATTCCATCTGTACTCAATCCGAACCTTATATTCCTCAGTTCTGCACTGAAGTCTGCAAACCTCCTATCGATGTTTCTCCACTAGGCAGAATCAGCAAGATGTCTTAGCATTCCATCCTTCTTATGCTCCTCTGAGTGCCAACGCAACAGTTTTGCCTCCTTTGGGTTCGCAAAAACCCGCTACAAATGGAAAATTATAGGAAGATATCATGCCATCTTAGCAGGAGGTCCTTTCTTCACCTCTATTCCCTCACCATTATCTGATTAATTTTTACGCTTGTATCGGGATGCATTGCACACCGGACATACATGCATGTTTGCATACTCTTTATGGTAGAGCATACAGTCGTTCGGACATGCATGTATTCTTTCCACTTCCATTCCTAATGGACAAAGAAACTTCTTGGCTTTGTGTGTAGTTTTGGGCAACTCGTTTCCCTCCGAAAGCATGTCCGCTAAAAGACTTAACAGCACTATGAAACTCTTGTCGAACCAACCGTTGTTTGCCTTCAACTTTAGCAGTTCAAGCACGGCTGACAACCTTGTATACTTTGACTTACACCACATGAACAAAGGTTTCTCTGAGTCCTCCATTAAGCCTCAGAATTTAACATACTCTCTCATCACAGTTCCCTTCTGCATCGTGAAGCATCTGATCCAGATTTTCATCATACAGTCTATCCGAATCGGAACCACAATCGACATCATCCAGCGGCATATCATTGACTTCATCGGTAATGTCATTATTACTACCTTCCTGTGTAATCTGCTCTTCACCATGACTGGTCCAACGTGTATACCCCTTTTTGAAACCCCTTTGGATCAAGTGCGTTTCAATCTGCGTTCGGTTCTTAAACATTTTTAGATTCTTGCAGTCAATGTATGGACAGTACATATATTCCATCCCTTATTCAACATATCCTCCTTGACAGCTCTTGTAAAAGCAGACACACCATTAATGCACTCTTCACTCACGGTTCCAATGCACATCCAGCTTTGGTTCTACGTTACACATATAACAATTTAGTATTAAATATTGAATTAATTAATTAGCATACTATATATACGATCCAAAGTAGCTATATGCAGCAAGAATAATTAATTAAATTGAATTTAGTAGAAATAGACTATGAATTGATTAAACCCTAAACCATGCTAGATGTAAATAATCTTCTCTCTACATCAAGCTAGCTAGATCTAAACCATCTTTAATTCTCTTTTCACCAAAAGCTAGCTAGATCTAAATTGTAATGCAATTAGGAATAATTTACTAACCATAAGTAGTCAAGAATTTAATGGATCTACAATCACTCTTGCCAAATAGTCTCTTTTCACGAAATAGCCTCAAAGCCCCGCCTTTAGCTCAAAGAAGCAGCCTAGATCTGTAATTTAAGATAGAGGGTCGACAAGTTTGCGTGTAATTAATATAGTGGAATTATCACAGATGGTTTTTAACACAAATTATCTGTGATGACTTTGTTATCATAGACGATTTGTAATACAAACCGTCTATGGAGTATCACAGACGGTTCAAATAAAAAATCGACTGTGATATTTGGTAATATCATAAATGATTCTTGTTAATAATCAACTGTGATACTTCACGGACGATTTTCACCATGAACCGTCTATGATATTACCTCTTCACAGATGGTTTATAGCACTCGCAGCAATACTGACGGTCTCTAAACTAAAATCGTCTGTGATTGTATTTAATACTGATGATTTTGGGTAACAGTCTGTGATGTGGTATCTAGTATTAGACTTTTTGTAGTAGTGAGTTGAGGTGCCACCTCCAGATGTGACCCACCCACCATCACCGCCATCCTTGGCTGTCTTCCTGGCCGTCCCCGTCGTCTCTAGCATCTCCACTGCCACCTCCTTCGTCTCTACCTCGCTCTCCTCCTCCACCACCCTTCTCCCTCCCGGGGCACGACATTACCATGCTTCTCAATGGCTGTGCGACTGAGCTTGATTTGGGCCTTATTCTATCAACGAGAGGCAACAAGGTGATGGATCCTAGTGCTAGGAGGTGGTAGGAGTAACGCGAAGGAGGCCAATGTTGGGGCCAAGTAAGCTTTTTTTTCCCCAATTGAGCTTTGTTGACCCAGCGATAACTATCCACGTGGATACTACATCAGTGAAACTGGAGGCCATGTCATCTAAAATTAGGGTGATTTAGGGCAAAGTGGTGATTTGGTTCTATTTTGATAATTAGAGGGTGAAAAGGGAGCTGGTTTGTAATTGAAGGTGTAATTTGAACTTAGGACATAAATTTAGGGAGTAAAGTAGACTTCTTCCTTAATGTTTCAGCACTAGAATATCCAAAACTGGCTAAACAAAAGTGATTTTAGAAAACTGCCGCAATGCCAAACAAAACCTAAGTTTGCTTACTCCTCGGTGGGATGGCCGGCCTGGTAGCACATGCACCATCACTTGCCGAGTAGGTTGCACCACTCGCTGCATGCGTTCTATCATGGAGCGCCTCATTTGTGCGCCGCCCAATTATGCCGGCCTCGCACGCCAAGGAGAATCCAGCGGCAGTGGGACTCCTCCCTGATTGCCTTTTTCGGCCGAGCTCGCCATGAAGGCCGAACGCTGGCCACCGAATGTTGCGACGCCCCAGGACAGTCAGAGGTGACCACTGCACGGCAGGCAAGAATATTCTGCGGAATACAGCGAACTTGCTAGGAATCTCGGCGATGTGGTACATGAAAAAGGAGCAGTGGCTCGCAGTTGGGAGGATCTCACCTTTCGTTTCCTTGACTACTGCAACAGATCTTATCGAGGATCGGATCGAGAGGTACATGCATTATTGTGCATGCCTGCCTTCCAGCCCGATGTGTAAGATCGAACATGTGCATGGCACGCGCAGTTAATCCTTCATTCCGATCTTCTTTCTGCGGAGTGCAAAGTGTTCCTCGTGTGCTTCTCTAAAACTCTCTAAAACTGAAGGCATAGTAGATCAGATAGCAAATTAATGAGAAGCTGCGGTATCACGTCCGTTCATTTTTGTTATGATAGCCAGAAATGAGGCGTACATATATTTAGTCTATTTGTATTAGCTTTTAGAAGCTGTTTTGTGTAGTAAATAATTTTTCTACCATATCAAGTTTTTAAATGGAGTGTGTTTTTAAGACAAGATCTAATAGTCGATTGTAGTAGATACTATAGTGACTTTATTTATATCAGCTAAAATTACATATAAATATATCTCTATAAACAGTTACTATTTATAAGTCAAAACTAAAAATCAAAATCAAGTCAATTTAATCGGCCCTACCATACCTGCTCCACGTTGGATTGTTTCTGCGTAGTATTTCTGCGTAGTACACGGGCATAATGGTTCCTTTAATTTAGACAACCATGCATGCAGAATAATTTAAGCAACGTGGCATCTTTGCGAATGGGCATGCAGCCAACCGTTATATTCCCTCTTTATTTTGCTGTGTGCTGATTCCTGAACTTTCTTACTAAAAACCGAAAGCAGTGTGTGCAAAATAAATTGGCAGCTCAACTGTATATTGGTGTTTGTCCTGTTATATTGAGTAATGTCTCCTGCATGATGAAGAGGATGAGAAAGCAGAGAGATACAACGTCATGTAGTATTAGTACGTCTTCCCAAATTGCCTCTTCTCCACTATCTCATTTGGCCAGAAACACCAATGTATAGGGGTACTAAACATACATATAGGTCAAAGAATGACTGAGAATACCTTTGGTCCTGTAAACTGATTAAGGGCCTCTTTGATTTGCAGGATTCTAAAAATATAGGAATAGAAAAATACAGAAATATGACAGAAATATATGTACAAAATAGATAATTAAAAATTATAGGAATTTTATAGAATTAGGTGTTTGATTCGTAGGAACAGAAAAACATAGGAATTTTGGAGTGAAGGGCAATCTTATTTACTTTTAGTCTGATTGAACACTAATTTTTCCCTTCTCCTAGTCACTAACAGTGGGCCCATTAAAACCACACTACACCAATCTTATCCTCTCCCTTTCTCTAGCCCATGGACGCACCTATCGAGGCAAACTCGATCTGGATGGCGGTGCAACGAGGCAGGGTGGTGCTAGACCGAGGCAGGTGGTGCTGGACGGCGGCGGACGAGCTAGGCAGCACTGGACAGTGGTGGATCAAGGCAGGCGGCGCCATTCAAGCTCGACTGCTCGAGCGTCGGCAGCGGCAGACACTCGAGCAGTGGTAGCTCGAACGGTGGCTGCGGCACTGTGGCAGCTCAAGCGGCGACCGTGGAAGCTCAAGCGGCGGTGGTGACGTGGCAGCTCGAGCTTCAAATCTAGTGATAGCAGCGACGGTGAGTCCCCACTATCCCCTCTCACGCATGCACGAGCTTGTAGGAAAATTTTCATCCAGTCGGATTGGATGCTTTTTTCCTATAAAACTCATATGGTTTCATGAACAGTGAATAGGAATTCTATGGAATTTGATTAAGTGATTCCTACTAATCAAATGCCTAGACAGTATCCATACCTCTGGATTCTTGAATCCTATTAATTTCCTTTGAAATTCCTATGAATCAAAGAGGCCCTAAATGTTTTTGTTTAGACAGTCTTATTAGGTACATTCTGTAGGAGTTGAAGCATGCAAGGAGTATGAAGGAGCTCAAACATTGTAAGCATATTTGTGAAGACATAAGGGACTGCAGTCCCTCACAACTTTATTTATCTGAATCGATATAAAACAGTACAAATAGTACACATTTCACAATGAACTGAAAAATGTACACACAACAACGAACTTAATCAAAGCAAATGAAACGATAAGAAAACTAGAAACAAATTCAGTATCAAGTACGTACCAACTCACAAAGCAACACACAAGTACGTACCAACTCACAAAGCAACACACTACTTAAGCTTAGCTTATAGAGCGGGGCCTTAGACCAAAATATACACTAGTTGTTGATATTCCCTTTGTTGCCTATGCCCGGGCTGTTCCCAGGAGCCGTAGACCGGGAGTCCGTGGTCGTCATTGGCATGCCTTCACCGTCTTGCCCTGCACTCGTCACAGAGGCCATTTCTTGAGTTGCTCTGAAGCTTCCGTCACCTTTCATGGCGCCCTCGTTGCATGGCTCCTTGCCCTTGCTCGTCGCCTTGCCTATGCCTATGCCTGGCGGGATTGGGACTTTGTTGCCTATGCCCGGGCTGTTCCCAGGAACCGTAGGCCGGGAGTCCGTAGTCGTCATTGGCATGCCTTCATTGTCTTGCCCCGCACTCGTCTCAGAGGCCATTTCTTGCGTTGCTCTGAAGCTTCCGTCACCTTTCATGGCGCCCTCGTTGCATGGCTCCTTGCCCTTGTTCGTCGCCGCCATCGTCAGCCGCCTCGCCTCGGCCTGGCTTGAGATGACGATAAACATCAGAATGCAACTGCACAAAACCTTGGAACCCGCCATGTGAGAATGTTAACTTAAGAATGCGAGAAACGGAGAGCTATGTATCTAGCTAAATGGACTCGTAGGCTTGAGTCTCTACTCTCTAAGACTACTCTTCTGAAGTTTCTTGGGGTTAATGTGATAACCGAGGGGGTGTCTGCACCAATATATATAGAGGGAGAAAGGTGCTTTGGTAGATATGCGGTGTACGTTAAATCTCAACGGTTCAATGAACGAGCAAACAAAAATTCCAAGCTTTTTCACGTGCTAGTGCCACAGTTAGAAACTCACTCTTTTCATCAGCACGCGCGTGTAATTCTGTCCATCCGAGGTTGACTATTACTAACTGCTAACAAATGCGTTTTGGCTTTTGCTATGTGTAGAAACTCCAAAAGTATAGGGAAGTAAAACTCAGCAGTATATGATTCTGGGCAGCTGATATTATACAAGTTTTTACCGAAAGTAAAGGGAAGAAAATCCCGTGCCGTTTCGCACTACTACAGAAAACCGTATTATAGACGGTTCAGAACCATCATCACAGACGATTTTCTGAACCGTCTGAATTTATGGGTCAGTGATAATCGAATGTTATCACAGACAGTTGTCGAACCGTTTGTGATATATCAATATCACAGACGGTTTTTAACTATGAACCGTCTGTGATAGGTTATAATCACAGACGGTTTTTACTTACAAACCATCTGTGATTATCGTCTATCACAGACGGTTTTTAGTTAAAAACCGTCTGTGATATGCTTTTCTACCCCTAAATCTTATTCTGTTTATTGGCTAGCCTCAGGAAATGCTAGCCATGCCCTCTGAAACAAGCAGATCAAACATGTATACATACAATTCACATCTCAATTCATTTCAGATACATAAAACATCCAATTCACATCTCAATTCATTTCACAGACATAAAACATTCAATTCACATCGCACTTCATTTGACAAACATAAAGCATCCATTTCGCAAATCAATTAATTGAAATGAAATAAAATATTCATTAACAAATACAGAATTACAAAAGATCTACACTGCATTTGCACTTAGATGGTAACATTTGTTGATTATGTATCTATTCCTTTCGCGAGCCCTCGATTCCGGATTGATAAGAGCAATAAAAAATCATTCTACGCAGTGGAACTCTCCATCTGATCTTATGACTTTAGTCCATAAAAACCAAACGAACTCTCCTCAAATTTTTGCAAAGTCCGGCTGTTTTAATGCAGATGTAGAGATGGGCGCAGCCTGTCGATAGGAATATCAACGCGCGTACATATAAAACCTGACATGTATGAAATAAATGTGGGAAGATTGACAAACCTTAGAATTAGTAATCTTGGTGGAATCGAGGAGTAGTCTCATATGGTGGCACACGTAGTATCCACACGTGTTTCCCGGCTGCTGCTGGTGGCACTGCAAAAAATAGAATGTGTTAAATCAAGAGGCATTACTACTAAGTGTTGTATATGATTAATTAATGTGTAGCTAGCGAATACCCGAAAATTGCGAGCATGTTTCAAGGGCTTGGCCCCTGTCGTCGAGCCACGTGTTTGTTGAACGTATGTGACGAACGACCTTCGTTATTCGAAAAAGTTAGATTAGTCGGAAGGAAAGAAAGAGTACAATGTACAATGTACTTACCTATCGAGTATTTGGGCGATAGCTGTGTACTTGGATTTGTTCTTACTTAGAGAATCAAGGTATATAGCCTTGTTCCATTTTGGTATAATTACAATTAAAATCCAATGGAAGTGCTCATTGTATGGCATAAGAACAAATTCCTTATCGCGGTGAGCCAGCAGTGCTTTTGTAATATAGTTCTCGACGAAGGATGCATCCTCGTTGATGGTATCAATAGCGACCAAGCGTGGGTCCAGGAAACCAATTGGTGATTTCGATGATCTAGCTTCGGTCAGCATGAATCTATATATATACACAGAAAAGCAACAAATTGTGACATATATCGGTATTACGTGAACAGAGACTGTGGTTGTACAGACTTACAGCGTCCAACATCGAACGAGTGAGGCGTCGAGAGCGTTGAGCGTGAAAAGACCAAATATAAGTATCGACAGCAAAATATACTTTCGCTTCATACACAACCAAGGAGGAATGTTATAGATGCAGAGAGTCACGGGCCATGTGCTATGTCGGCTGCTCATGCTACTGAAAGGATTCATTCCATATGTACTCAGTCCAAACCTTATATTCCTTGGTTCTGCACCGAAGTCTGCAAAACTCCTATAAATGTTTCTCCACTACGCGGAATCAGCAAGGTGTCTTAGCATTCCATCCTTCTTGCGCTCCTTCGAGTGCCAACGCAACAGTTTTGCCTCCTTTGGATTTGCAAAAAACCTTTTCAAACGGGGAATTACGGGAAAATACCATGCCACCTTAGCAGGAGGTCCTTTCTTCTCCTCTGTTCCCTTGCCATCATCTGATTGATTGTTACGTTTATTTCGGGATGCGTTGCACACCGGACATACATGCATGTTTGCATACTCTTTACGGTAGAGGATACAGTCGTTCGGACATGCATGTATTCTTTCTACTTCCATTCCCAACGGACAAAGAACCTTCTTGGCTTTATATGTGGTTTTAGGCAACTCATTTCCCTCCGGAAGCATGTCCGCTAAAAGACCTACCAGCGCCGTGAAACTCTTGTCGGACCAACTGTTGCTTGCCTTCAATTTCAACAGTTCAAGCACGGCCGACAACCTCGTATACTTGCAGCACGTGAACAAAGGTTTCTCCGAGTCCTCCATCAAGCCCCGGAATTTAACATACTCTCTCTCATCATAGTTCTCTTCTACATCGCGAAGCATCTGATCCATATTATCATCGTGCAATCTATCCGAATCCGAACCACAATCGACATCATCCGGCGGCATGTCATTCACTTCACCAGCGATGTCATCCGGCGGCATATCATTCACTTCGTCGGCGATGTCATCCGGCGGTATATGATCATTCACTTCGCCATGACTGGTCCAACACGTATAACCCTTTTTGAAACCCCTCCGAATCAAGTGCGCTTCAATTTGCTCTCGGTTCTTAAACATCTTTAAATTCTCGCAGTCAGTGCATGGACAGTACATATATTCCACCCCCTTATTCAACATATCCTCCTCGGCGGCTCTTGTAAAAGCAGACACGCCATTAATGTACTCTTCACTCACACGACTCGCGGCATACATCCAGCTTCGGTCCTACGTTATGTACATATATAACAACTTAGTATTAAAAATTAGATTAACTAATTATTACTACATATATACCGGCCACATGTATTATATTGAGGCTTAATTTGCTAGCTCAATTCATATTATAAACACAATAGCTATTACTGAGTAGGCTAACCACCTCGTCGAAAAAGCCACCCCTTGCGTCAACATAGCATCTCAATGACAAGATCAAGGTTGAAACTTTACAAATTAATCAGTAAGGTCCATCCTATACTGGACATCTGATCGCACGATAAGACTCAGATTAATGGCATATAAGTTAAGTCCTTAAACATTACCCAGGTGAGACATCCACATCCCAAAAAGTGCTAGCCACACTCCCCCTTTTACTACACGATCACTAACCAAGTGAAAACTATTTTGTAAAACTAACACCAATGGCACTAATCATGTCATGGCACTTCAAATTTTATAACTGTGGCTAACCACCATGATTCAATATGTTATTAAGTCAAAATTAATTAATTAATCCACATGTGATGATGAGTAAGTACAATAGACGTACCACCCATGTGATAACTAGTATTGCTTCACTAGATAAATACTCATCCTATAGTGACAATGGAATCATGGCATTCAAATTACTAAGGTAGAATAAATCAAGTTAGACAGTAACTACCAGATACAATGGTTTGTAATAAAATAGCAATGTTTGTAATAAAATAGAGCGCATCATAATTTAAAAAATAATAAATAAACAAATAGATTTAAAAACTAGGTTCAACATTATCAAAGTACATGACTTGCCTTGACCTTACTCAGTTACCAACTCTGGAACTTCAGATCCTGCTTCTGCTCCTTCGAAGACGTTATCTAATGAGAGAGAAAGCGAACGAAACACAAATAAATTCAAATAAAATCTAAATAAACTCCAAAAACTTCAAAACTAGAATGAGAAGACAGAGCTCAATTTTAGATGATTTTAGGAAAAAGAATCAGGTCATTTGAAGCTAGGACGGAGATGATCGGGCTCTCAAAAGATTTTCTAGAAAATAAATTCCTTAAAATTAAGAAAAACTATTGTGCTATGGACTAGGTCTACGGAATAGTACAGTCTATGGTGAACTCAGCTCATGGAATAGTGCACAGGCTGGCGAGGATTGCTGACGTGTACAGATCATGTGGCACGCTGAGGTGGCTTTGTGCGCTGACGTGGCGGACACGTGGCTCCTAGGGCTGACCAGTCGTCTAACGTGGCTACTGGTGTGGGTGCTTGCGTGGCTCAGCTCACGGGTCTACGGTACAGTGGCTAATGTCAGGTGGGTCTCACTTATCAGTGACTCGGTGTACATGAACTGGGTTCACGAAGGAGACGAAGGGGCGGCGAGTGCGTGGTGACGTCAGTAGGTGCGTGAACCGTGGTGGCCCTTTGGTTGCCGAGGGACGCGGGCGATGCACTGGACAAGGCGACAGACGGGGCATCGGTGCACGCGGACTGGGGCGAGACGGTGGCGAGGGCTAAATGTCGGCAAGGGAACGGCTCAGCGTAAGACTCATCGTCGGTGAGATCGATGACGATGAGCCAATCTGAGGAAGACATCAGAAGTGGATGGCTTCGGTGAAGACGATGATGAAGGCGAAGCTTTGGCGGCTCAGGTTCGACGGTGCAATGCAAAGCTCCGGTGGCTTAAGATGCAAAGAACGAGGGTGAGGCTCAGCTCTTATACACGGGCATTGAGGAGGAGTAGCGTGTTCACATTGACGAGTACGTAGCTCTTATACTATGGTACTCTTGTTCACTTTGGCAAACACCCTGAATAGAGTTCATATGCGCTCTACCTTATTTTGGCAAGCATTCCAAATTCATCGAGTTGGTGTGAAACTTTTCTTCGAATGGTGTTCACATTGACGAGTACGTAGCGTGATCGGAGCAAACACAAGTGGTCGTAACTATTCTGTATGTGGTCTTAACTTTCATGTAGTCGTAGCCATCTGTGAAGTGGTCGTAAATCGACTTAGTATAGTCGTAACGACTGCAGAGTAATCGAAGCGCAACACCTTTCTTCACCTTAGAGTTGCAATCCAACTAAAAAAATTGATGATTGAAGAGTTACATAAGGACTTGCTTGATGATTTCTTATTACGTTTAGATGACATCCTCGACGTTATAGGCCATCCGATTGACGTATGAGATCTTTTTTTTTGTCTCAATTAATGTGTGAATTTCTACGTATTTTCTTTTTCTCTGATTTGAGAATTTCTAATCCTCTAAAGCGAATGAGACATCTTCAATCTTACTAGTTGTTTGTAGATATACATATTACATTATCTATGGTTCTTTCACATTTTATGCTATACTAGTAAGGTGTCTGTGCTTTGCAATAGATATTACATAAAAGATACCATAAATTCTTAACACATGATCATAGGTGTGTGTGGGTTAGAGTAGTTGTGCGTGGGTTAGTGTTTTTTTCCAATTTTTTCAGGGATTTTTTTAGCCTGTTTCTAGGGTGGCCTAGGTTTTTTTGGGTGGGTGGAAGGATAATTGGAGGGGATGGGACTACAGGCAAATTATTCTTTTATAATAGTATAGATATTCTGGAACACAGTACTATAATTATTTGCAACTTGCACTACTACAGAAAACAATATTACAGACGGTTCAGAAACGTCATCACAGACGGTTTTCTGAACCGTCTGAATTTATGGGTCAGTGATAATGGAAGGTTATCACAGACGGTTTTCGAACCGTCTGTGGTGTAAATATCACAGACGGTTTTTACTCAAAAATCATCTGTGATATTGATATATCACAGACGGTTTTTACTTAAAAACCGTCTGTGATATTCCTTTCAACTCCTAAATCTATTTCTGTTTATTGGTTAGCCTCAGGAAATGCTAGCCATATCCTCTGAAACAAGCATATATACATGCAATTTCTGACAAACATACAACATCCAATTCACATACCAACATACAACATCCAATTCACATTGCACTTCATTTGACAAACATAAAACATCCATTTGACAAACATAAAACATCAATTTCACAAATCAATTAATTGAAATGAAATAAAATATCCATTAACAAATATACAATTACAAAAGATGTACGTTGCATTTCCACTTAGATGGTAACATTGCATTTTTTATTGCTCTATTACTCCGGAATCGAGGTCTCGCGAAAGGAACAGAGCCATAATCAACGAACTTTGTCAGGCTGCACAAGCTATACTTGGATGGTGCATGATTGCCATTCAACATATCACAGACGATTTTTATTAAAAACCGTCTGTGATAATCTGGGATTATCACAGACGGTTTTTAATACAGACCGTTTGTGATACTTCGGTATCACAGGTTCATCGGTAAGAACCGTCTGTGATACTCGTTTTCTCCGACGCCGCCAACACAGACGGTGTCCAAATTAAAATCGTCTGTGTTAGTGTTGGTCACAGACGGTTTTGTCAAACCGTCTGTGATTGGCCGTCTAGTATTAGGCTTTCTGTAGTAGTGTTGTTTAAAAAAACAGCTAGCCGAACACCCAAAATATCTGAAACTAGCCAAACCAAAGAAAATTATCATAATCCGTCGAAATGCCAAATGGTAAGGAGCCTCAACGAGAATTGAGAATGATTTAGTATTAGCGATTCTACGTTGTTTGCCATTTTGATGTTGCTGTGTAGTCGTGTTACAACACGTGTAATACATAATCTAGTTAATGGGGGGTTCATTTTACACCACACCTCTTAACTTATGGCCTAAGTTCAAAAAACGCCCTCAACTATAAAAGCATTCAGTTTACATCCCTAAATTGTCAAAACCAGAGCATGTTACACCTCTAGGTTATTTTTATTGGTAGTTTTAGCCATGCTGACGGGCACATCATTGGTTTTGTCTTACGTGACATCCAAGTGGCATTCAAATCAATAGGAGCAAATCAAAAGTAAATATTATACATGGGCCTGTGGGTCCTACATGCCAACCCCATCTCTTTCTTCCTACCTCCTTATTCGCTCATTATCTTTCTTCTCTGTTGTGCTCGATTTAGCAAGCATCACCGACGGCGACCACCCCCGCCTGCCACCCCAGCGCCGTGCGCACTCTTGATGCCTCCATCTCTAGTCCATCTCTCTCCTTCCCCCTCTCCTTCATTCTCTCTAGTCTCTCCACCGTCTCTATCTCTCTTTACCCCTGAGAGGAGGAATCGAAGTAGCCAACGAGCCTAGGAACTGAGATGGTGGTGTGGCGGCTGGTGATCTGGAGCAACGGGATGGCCGGTTCTTGATGGTGGTGGCACGGGGGAAGTGGAGGTGCCGCCTCTAGATCTAACCCACCCACCATCACTGCCATCCTTAGTTGTCTTCTTTGCCACCCTATTCGTCTCTAGTGTCGCCACCGCCACCTCCTTCCTCTCTGTCTCACTCTCCTCCTCCACCGCCCTTTCCCCTCCTCAGGCACAACGTTACCATGCTCCTCAACACTGGTGTTGCCGAGCTTGATTTGGGCCTTATTTTGTTGATGAGAGGCAGTGAGGTGATGGTTCCCAATGCCAGGAGGTGGTAGGAGTAAAGCAGAGGAGGCCAATGTTGGGGCCAAGCAAGCTTTTTTTTCCTAATTGAGCTTTGTTGATCTAGGCGATAATTATCCACGTGGATATCGCATATGTGAACTTGTATAAGTGGACATCATGTCAGCTAAAACTGGGGTGAGAGGGTGATTTGCTCTGGTTTTGATAATTCAAGAGCGAAAAGTGAGTTGTTTCGTAGTTAAGGATGTAATTCAGACTTGAGACATAAGTTTAGAAGGGCAAAGTGGACTTCTTCCTTCATTAAGAGATCGAACCTTTACCAGTTCGAGTGAGGTAATTCCTTTTCAGCACTATAATATCCGAAAATGGCTAAACAAAAGTGAATTCTTTTAGAAAACTGCCGCAATGCCAAACAAAACCTTAGTTTGCGTACTCCTCGGTGGGATGGCCGGCCTGGTAGCACATATATGCACCATCACTTGCCCAGTAGGTTGCACCACTAGCTGCATGCGCTCTATCATGGAGCGCCTCATTTGTGCGCCCAATTATGCCGGCTTCGCTCGCCCCCAGCATGCACACCAACGGCCAAGGAGAATCCAGCGGCAGTGAGACTCCACCCTGATTCGCCTTTTTCGGCCGAGCTCGCCATGAAGGCAGAACGCTGGCCACCGAATGTTGCGACGCCCCAGGACGGTCAGAGGTGACCACTGCACGGCATGCAAGAATATTCTGCGGAATACAGCGAACTTGCTAGGAATCTCGGCGATGTGGTACATAGAAAAGGAGCAGCGGCTCGCAGTTGGGAGGATCTCACGTTTCGTTTTCGGGACTACTGCAACAGATCTTATCGAGGATCGGATCGATCCCCGTACATGTATTATTGTGCATGCCTACCTTCCAGCCCGATGTGTAAGATCGAACATGTGCATGGCACGCGCAGTTAATCCTTCATTCTGATGATCTGATCTTCTTTCTGCAGGGTGCAAAGTGTTCTTCGTGTGCTTCTCTAAAACCCTCTAAAACTGAAGGCAGAGTAGCACAGATCAGATAGCAAATGAATGAGAAACTACTTTGTCTAAGATACGTGCTCCACGATGTATTGTTTCTGCATAGTACACGGGCATAGTGGTTTCTTTGATTTAGACAACCATGCATGCAGAATAATTTAAGCAACGTGCCATCTTTGCGAAAGGGCATGCAGCCAACCGTCATATTCCCTCCTTATGTTGCTGTGTGCTGATTCCTGAACTTTCTTTCTTACTAAAAACCGAAAGCAGAGTGTGGAAAATAAATTGGCAGCTCAACTGTATATTGGTGTATGTCTTGTTATATTGAGTAATGTCTCCTGCATGATGAAAAGGATGAGTGTTGTGATTACACATCAAATAGTAAAGAGGGGGTTACGAGAAGGCTGTAGCAAAGGTTACTCGTAACGTACCTTACACTGGAGACAACAATGGAAATCTGTGCTAATATCTTGGAACTTGGAAGTGTATGATCTTTTGCTAAAAAAGAGTATTCTAGTCTTCCCCATGGCGTACTCAGATGTGTATATATAACCATTGGGGCTTATTTACACAGATATCCCTATGTGCTCTTACCTTTATAGGGGTACACGTCTTTTCTCCTACGAGTTACATAAACACTCTTATCTAAACCTATTCTTCTAGGGGCATATATGCCAATTCCCTGGCCTTGTGGGCTTCCATGAAGTTGCTGGCCTGTCCTGTTAGCATCGTGGGCCGTTTAGGCCAAGGTGGGGGTCACTCCCCCAACAGTAGCCTCTCATGGTTGAGGGATCTAGCTTTATGTGGGCTGAGACCATGCCCGACGTGTCTTGGCCCCTCCGTCCCTTCGGCCCATCTAATAGCGACGGTGCGAGTTCCAGCCAACTGTGCTCTGGGTGAGACATCGTGTGGAAGCTGCAAGGCGCGAATGATCGTGGCGAGGGCTGTCAGGCACACATGGTGGTGATTGGCCTTTTAGCTTTTGGGACGTGAGGCGTCGTGCCAGTGATTGAGTTGTGTGTGTCTCCTCGACTCTCATTTTGGCCTTAGTGGAGTTTACCGGGTCGTGCGCAAGACCCCCAAGGGTTACCTGGTCGTGACGGCGGGTGTGGGTGCACGCGTGGCGGTGGTTGGTTTCTCGGGCTGCACGCGACAGGGCGTCATGCACGTCCCAGCCAGGTGCGTGTCCCCTTGATTCCCGCGTTCTGCTTGGGCATTAATTGCTGTTGTTGCCTCCTCCTTTTAGAGCAAGTATAATAATCGGCTGTAAGCTGGCTAAATGCTGACGTGTAGGAGAGAAGGGAGGAGAGAGAGGATAAGCGGGCTGCAAGCTTACAGCCGGCTTGGACACAAGAACCAAAAAACTTTGTGAGAGAGACAGGTGGGCCATGTATTAATGATGAAGAGCTAACTACTATATGGGTGGGTTAGGAGAAGACTGCAAGAAACCTTACAGCCCGCTTGCTGGCTGTATTATTAGCCTTGCTCTTAAGCGTGAGAGCGACACCTAGTTTCTGTCATTTGGTTCCCAATTTCTATTCTTGTTCTTGTGGCCTCTTTCATGTTGTTTTGCCATCAAGTCATCTTCCTACCACCGTTCTCCCTTTTCTTTGCTTACTCATCATTGCACCTCCCGTCCTCAAGATGGTGAGCATCGGTGACCATCGTAGCCACGATTCAACGGTGGCCCCCTCCACTAGCCATGTTGACCGGGACGACCACATGGAGGCAACCACCGGTAAACCGTAGAAGGCGGTGGGGAAGGCTGGTAGGGTGTACGTGAACATCCTGGGGCCATCGATTGCATCTAAGGCACTAGTGGCTCACTGGTGCATGATGGTAAGATCACATCGACTGTGTATTCCTAGGCAGTCCGCTCGGAGGGCTGCCAGCCCCACGTGGTGGTCTTCGCGTCGCTGCATGATTCCTGATGCCAGCCGAAGAACGTTGGCCCTGGCTAGATTTCCAATCTGGGTAGCGTGAGCCTACAGTTTCACAACCCCTTTGCGTGGGACTTCCCTACAAACTTGACTTGCACGAAGTGGGAGTCCGATTGGATGGAGCACAAGTTCTACCACAAGATCGAGCATGATAGTAGCCTTCGCTTCACCAAACACCTCATGGACTTTGTCTAGACACCTGGGGTGGTGCTGGACCAATATGACATCCACCCTTCACGAACGGCTCTGGAGAAGCCTACGGGTCATGGTGAGTTTTTGTCTCCATGAGCTATTACTTTGTTGGCAAGTGCATTCGTATGCTAGCTAACCCATTTTGTTTGCAGTGTTGCCACTAGCAGAGGCGGAACACATTGCATGTACTTTCCTGGGGTTGTACATCCTCAAGGAGCATGCCCTTCAGGTGACGGCGACCGCAGGGGTCCCCGTATCAACAGCGTGTGTGATGCCCTAGCCTCGATGTGCCCAACACCCCATGCTGGCTGCGGGCATAGTGCAGGTGGGCATGAGGGTGAGGACAGCGTCGACCATGTAACCGCGGTTGAGGTGGAGGCCCCTCCTCGGCTGTCGCGGCCATGCCTCTCTCCTCGGCCCCTCCTGACCTCGCTAGGTCAGAGGCTCACCTGACTGGGCTTAGTGAGTCCGACGACTTCGTGGCTGAGGAGGGGAGTGGTGAGGTGGAGGGCGACGGTGATGGTGATGAAGACATGATGATAGTGGTGACAAGGACTTGTGAGTCCTCGACGCATTTGTCTCCACCATGGCAGAGTGTCATGAGGCACCCTCGAGGTGGGGTGACCTACAAACTTGGGCACGGGCCCAATTCCCATGTGAGCTCTCCTCTGGCAGGGCTAGAGGGTTTTTGTTTTGCCTTGTGCGTACCAGACAAGGATTCGAGCTCGGAGGATGGCATGCCGTAGCCACCCCCCGAGCTGGCCCCTAGTGCCCAAAGTGACAACACCCATCGGGGAGGTAGGCGACTCACAGCAGAGGTGAAGGAGGTGACCGATTTGAAGGTGGTGTCCTGGGGAGATCTAGTTTGAAGCGCTGGGGTGGAGCCTAGGTGGTTCTCACTTAGAGACTTTGTCCCTCCATTGGGCATCTTCCAACCACTCGGCGCCACCATAGATCGTCTAGACGTCGGCCTTGACTGGAGCGCCCTGCTATCATACAGCCCCAAGGTACTTTTCGGAGTGTTGGAGGTGACCAAGGTGAAGGTATGTCCGACCCATTGCTACCATCCTTTTTCTTTTGCGCACAAGCGCAGCACATTGCGCTTCATAGACTATTGCTTTGGTGTGATCGGCACGGGCGGCCACGCTCCAGGAGGTGTCAAGCCTGTGGGAGAAGCTATGTTCGTCCTGAGCTAAAGCCGACACCCTTTGCCGGTCTTTGGAGGAGCGTGAGAGCCATGTCCACTTCCTCGAGGTTAAAGGGGCAAAGGCGTTGGAGGCTGCGAAGGCTACTACAGCCAAGGTCAAAGCCTGCGCCACCGAGGAGAGGGAGAACTTTCACCAGCAAGTGGCTACGCTAGAGGGGAAACATACCGGCTATGGTACGCGGTTATGAAGGGTCACAATCTCTATCATCAGTGCTTAGTGATGCCATGGGAGGCCATGCAAAGCCTGGAGGTGACCCTAACGGACCTCGTAGTTGAAGTCTCGCCAATTTCGCATGGCCCGGGCGATCTCTAGGGAAGCATACAACACATGAGGGATGCTTTTCCACTTTCCTTGAGTGTCGCCCATGCATACGGGGACCACTGCTCATTTGTCATTGCGTAGATACTTCTTGGTCTCCTGCATGTTTGTAGGTGTGAGCATGTGGCCCAGTTGGTGGACTCAGCTCTGGACCTTCCATCGGACAATACTATCATGCTTCACACGATCCATGCCACCCGACGCTCTACTTGCTCCTTTCAGGCGAGAGACCATTATCCTCATGGACCAGAGGAACTTTGGTAACTCTTCGGGCCATTTTCCCTTGGGGAGTCCGACCAACCGCTTTTTTATGCCATTAGAAATGGTGTTGTTCGCATGTTTGATGGCCCCGTTGGACCGCGGGTGCCCGACGGAGGCGTAGCATACCTTGATGTTCATGCATTCACAATATGCGCTGAATATATCCACTTCGAATTGCAGACCGTTATACACGAATATCTCTCGGGGGACTCCAAAGGGACAAATAATGTTCTGCTATAGGAATTTCTAAGCTACCGAGGAGGTGATCTTGGTGAGGGGTACGGCTTCGACCCACCTGGAGAAGTAGTCATAGGTGATGATGATGAATCGAAGATCTCTTGGGGGTGCACGGCAGTGGACCGATGATGTCAATGCCCTATCGAGCAAGCAGCCACATAGGGGGATCGGTTGAAGGGGAGTGGGTGGGGTGTGCGTGAACCGCCCCATCCATTGACATCCTTGACACCGTTGGACCAACTCCTTTGCATTGGATGCTGCTGTTGACCAGTAGAAGCCTTGACAGAAGGCTTTTCTGATGAAGACCTATGAGGCTAAGTGGGATCCGCATAGTCCAGCATGCATTTTTGCAAGTAGCTCTTGGCATTCATGCTGCGAGAGGTAATGAAGAAGTGAGGCACAAACCCCGCATTTGTAGAGGATGCCATCAACTAGCTCGAAGGTTCTCGCTCGGTGCATCATCCTCTATGCTTGACATGGATCATCTGGCTCATCATCGCCCTGTAGGAAAGCGACAATGGGTTGTCTCCAGTTATCATCTAGGGTGACGTGCTGTAGTTCAACCACCTGTGTTTATTCAGGGGGCATGGCCACAGCCTTGAATGCTTCGAAGAAGTCCCCATAGGTGGAGCTCTCCCTTGGTTGGCGAGTTTTGCTAGCGCGTCCGCTTCAGCATTCTCAGCTCGTGGTATGGATTTGATGAAAATTCCTAGGAAATTCGCAGTCCCCAGGACGGTCAGTTCGGAGGAATCTCGGCGATGTGGTACATGCATTCAGAGGATCGGATCTTATCGAGGATCGGATCGATCCCCGTGCATTCAGAGGTACATGCATTATTGTGCATGCCTGCCTTCCAGCCCGATGTGTAAGATCGAACATGTGCATGGCACGCGCAGTTAATCCTTCATTCCGATCTTCTTTCTGCGGAGTGCAAAGTGTTCTTCGTGTGCTTCTCTAAAACTCTCTAAAACTGAAGGCATAGTAGATCAGATAGCAAATTAATGAGAAGCTGCGGTATCACGTCCGTTCATTTTTGTTATGATGGCCAGAAATGAGGCATACATATACTTTGTCTATTTGTATTAGCTTTTAAAAGTTGTTTTTGTGTAGTAAATAATTTTTCTACGGTACCAAGTTTTTAAATGGTGTGTTTTTAAGACGAGATCTAATACTCAATTGTAGTAGACATTATAGCGACTTTATTTATATCGATCAAAATCATACGTAAATACCCCTCTATAAACTATTACTATTTATAAGTTAAAACTAAAAATCAAAATCAAGTCAATATAATCGGCCCTACCATACCTGCTCCACGATGGATTGTTTCTGCGTAGTACACGGGCATAATGGTTTCTTTAATTTAGACAACCATGCATGCAGAATAATTTAAGCAACGTGGCATCTTTTGCGAATGGGCATGCAGCCAACCGTTATATTCCCTCCTTATTTTGCTGTGTGCTGATTCCGGAACTTTCTTTCTTACTAAAAACCGAAAGCAGAGTGTGCAAAAAAATTGGCAGCGCAACTGTATAATGGTGTATGTCTTGTTATATTGAGTAATGTCTCCTGCATGATGAAGAGATGAGAAAGCAGAGAGATACAACGTCATGTAGTATTTGTCTTCCCAAATTACCTCTTCTCCACTATCTCATTTTGCCGGAAACACCAATGTATAGGGGTACTAAACATACATATAGGTCAAAGAATGACTGAGAATACCTTTGGTCCTGTAAACTGATTAAGGGGCCTCTTTGATTTGCAGGATTCTAAAAATATAGGAATAGAAAAATACAGAAATATGATAGAAATATATGTACAAAATAGATAATTAAAAATTATAGGAATTTTATAGAATTAGGTGTTTGATTCGTAGGAACAGAAAAACATAGGAATTTTGGAGTGAAGGGCAATCTTATTTACTTTTAGTCTGACTGAACACTAATTTTTCCCTTCTCCTAGTCACTAACAGTGGGCCCATTAAAACCACACTACACCAATCTTATCCTCTCCCTTTCTCTAGCCTATGGACGCACCTATCGAGGCAAACTCGATCTGGATGACGGTGGAACGAGGCAGGGTGGTGCTAGACTGAGGCAGGTGGTGCTGGACGGCGGCGGACGAGCTAGGCAGCGCTGGACAGTGGTGGATCAAGGCAGGCGGTGCCATTCGAGCTCGAACGTCGGCAGCGGCAGAAACTCGAGCAGTGGTGCCGTGGTAGCTCGAACGGTGGCTGCGGCACTGTGGTAGCTCAAGCGGCGACCGTGGAAGCTCAAGCGGCGGTGGTGACGTGGCAGCTCGAGCTTCAACTCTAGTGATAGCAGCGACGGTGAGTCCCCACTATCCCCTCTCACGCATGCACGAGCTTGTAGGAAAATTTTCATCCAGTCGGATTGGATGCTTTTTTCCTATAAAACTTATATGGTTTCGTGAACAGTGAATAGGAATTTTATGGAATTTGATTAAGTGATTCCTACTAATCAAAGGCCTAGACAGTATCCATACCTCTGGATTCTTGAATCCTATTAATTTCCTTTGAAATTCCTATGAATCAAAGAGGCCCTAAATGTTTTTGTTTAGACAGTCTTATTAGGTACATTCTGTAGGAGTTGAAGCATGCAAGGAGTATGAAGGAGCTCAAACATTGTAAGCATATTTGTGAAGACATAAGGGACTGCAGTCCCTCACAACTTTATTTATCTGAATCGATGTAAAACAGTACAAATAGTACACATTTCACAATGAACTTAAAAATGTACACACAACAACGAACTTAATCATATCAAAGCAAATGAAATGATAAGAAAACTAGAAACAAATTCAGTACCAAATACGTATCAACTCACAAAGCAACACACAAGTACGTACCAACTTACAAAGCAACACACTACTTAAGCTTAGCTTATAGAGCAGGGCCTTAGACCAAAGGGAGTGACTATTGCACAGATGACTGAAATTTTTTTATTTCTCAGTCACTTGAAGTTGCACTCTCAATCACCTGAAGTTACAGATGATTTTTTTTGGAAGGGCCTGCAACTTTAGTTAATTGAGAGTGCAACTTTTAGTTGCACTCTGAATCACCTGAAATTGCAGGTGATTTTTTTGGAGGGGCTGCAACTTCAGTTGATTGAGAGTACAACTTCAGGTGACTGAAAGATAAAAAAATTTCAGTCGCCGGTGCAATAACGAAACCGTAGACCAAAAGATACACTAGTTGTTGATATTCCCTTTGTTGCCTATACCCGGGCTGTTCCCAGGAGCCGTAGGCCGGGAGTCCGTGGTCGTCATTGGCATGCCTTCACCGTCTTGCCCCGCACTCGTCTCAGAGGCCATTTCTTGCGTTGCTCTGAAGCTTCCATCACCTTTCACGGCACCCTCGTTGCGTGGCTCCTTGCCCTTGCTCGTCGCCGCCATCGTCAGCCGCCTCGCCTCGGCCTGGCTTGAGATGATGATGAAGATCAGAATGCAACTGCACAAAACCTTGGAACCCGCCATGTGAGAATGTTAATTAACTTAAGAATGGGAGAAACGGAGAGCTATGTATCTAAATAATGGACTCGTAGGCTTGAGTCTCTACTCTCTACAACTACTCCAGAAGTTTCTTGGGGTTAATGTGATAACCGAGGGGGGTGTCTGCAGCAATATATATAGAGGGAGAAAGGTGCTTTCATAGATATGCGGTGTACGTTAAATCTCAACGGTTCAATGAACGAGCAAACAAAAATTCCAAGCTTTTTCACGTGCTAGTGCCACAGTTAGAAACTCACTCTTTTCATCAGCACGCGCGTGTAATTCTGTCCATCCGAGGTTGACTATTACTAACTGCTAACAAATGCGTTTTGGCTTTTGCTATGTGTAGAAACCCCAAAAGTAAAGGGAAGAAAAACTCAGCAGTATATGATTCTGGGCAGCTGATATTATACAAGTTTTTACCGAAATTTTACCGAAAGAAAGATTTATTGCTGACCGGCGCCACTAGCCAGTGTGCCATTTCAGATCTGTATTTTCTTTTTGGTTCCTTTTGCTGTTGAGGAGTCAAGTCTTATAAGAAAAATCTTCTGTTATGTAATTTACATATGCTCCAGGAACCAATGACTACGATGATTTCCATGAAGATACCATAAATTACTAGCTAGTGGTAATTTTCTGTGATTTATCAACCATGCAAGTATCAGTTTGACAGAAAATACTCGTTTAAATTGTTATACCGTTCGAATAACATTGATTCACAGCTTTGGGAAAAAATTTAGAAAGAATTGTTGTACGGTACAATCGGGGAATCTCCTTGGTTGGACCATAGAGGTGCCTTCAAATTTGTATTCATGTTTTACTTATATCGTCAGTACGAATTTAGACACTAAATTTAGAGGCTTCCATGATCGGATACGAAGACAGCCGAGGGTGCGAAAAGAACTAAGGACAAGCACACAACCACCAAGTGTATTGAATATGAGTGTTCTAGGATTACAAATAGCTTCCTCCTCTCCTATTACAAGAGACCCTATTTATAGAGGGAGAGAGGCGGGCATGTAAAGTTACAAGTTTACTCAGAGCAACTCCATCCCATTAGTCATTTCTCCCTCTCTATTTCCTAGGATGAAGAGGCTAGCTATTATTTTCAGCTCTCTATTTGAGTTAGCATTCCAATGGCCTAGCTATTTGAGAAGCGAGTGAGGAGGCGCTCGCCAAATCTAGCTAGCGGCCGGGAGAAAATAGCGACTCGATAAAAATGAAGAGGAGGATAAAGAACCGGTTGGAGTCCATTTCTTGAGTCATATTAGGTAAATATACAATGAAGAGCAGGATAAAGAATCGGTTGGAGTTGCTCTTAGGGCCTAACTTACTCCTAGGGGTATCTACGTGTTTTGCCCAGCACAGGCCCTACCACGTCCAAAACTCCGGGGTTGATTCGTGGCTAGCTGCCCTGGACTCTGGGGTCGATCTTGCGCACCTCGCCTAGGGTCAGCCCCCGACCCTTATGGGGCTGGTCTCACGGATCTCGCCGTGGTTGACTTGTGGACTTAACTTGTGGTAGACCTTCCAACAGGTGTCGTCACTCTAAGATGGTCGTGGGTCTAAGGTAACGCGAGGGCCCTCCCCCAACAACCTACATTCTGCTCCGTCTATCAAATAATCATCTTTGGCCGGCCAAGGAAATTAGCAGTACATATTTCAGGAGATCATCTTTTAATCATTGCACAAATCTGCCAAGAAATCTTTGTCAATGAGGCTCTGCAAGAACTATGGGCCATCAACGGCAAGACCTCCTGTAAGCTCCTACATGGTGGCTACATAATTCTTCCACCATTCAACAAAAGTAACTTAGATTCCTTGGCCAATTGTCTTTGTCTCCTAGATTTACAATACTCGTATATGTTTATGGAAAGGACAATTGAATTTTTAAAATAAACAAGTACACCTACTATCTGTGGTGCAAGAGAGGAGATCATTTGCTGCAAATTTGTTTGGTGATAGATGGAGACGTGTTCCTTTCTTGTCGGAAGGTAGTGTAGGATCGATCTTCATGGTTGGTCTCACCAAGGAAGGTTATAATAACTAGTAAGCATTGGAATCAAAATTGGTTTGTCTACGTTGAGGCATACTTTTAGTGTCGTATATCGCATTCACATTGGATTATAGCCTGTTCAATTCGGCTGCGCCTTGTGGTTTTTAGTTTTTGACTGAAATAACGCTTTAGCGGCTGAAACTAGGTGTGTTCAATTCGGCTTTTAGCTTTTGTGGCTTTTGGCTAAGCTAAATTAAGAAGCGTTGTATTTGGTAGTCTAACAAGTGGTACTAAGTAAAATCATTGAATTACACTAGTTCGAACTTGACATATAAATTGGATTACAAACTATACATGTGACATGCGGACATTTATAGTATATAGAGTACAATAATTGAAATTGCTAGAACACTACCTATGTCAAGCCACTAAAGACAATGCAATATGATCATGTTCTATCTCCATGCGGACAAAGTCTGCAATATATGCACCATGTGATACAGCGCCTTCCCCATGACCTGTATTACCTATATCTTGACCTCTTAGGTTAGCAAAATCTATGTCAGACAAATCACTGTCCAAACTGAAGTTATGCAATGCCATCATCGTGATAATTATTGCCTTCTGCTTTCGGGCATCAAAGTTAGGAATGTTGTCCAGTATAAACCACTTTATCTTGCACATACCAAATGCGCGCTTGACAACGTTGCATAGGGACGAGTTATGGAAGCTGAAAACCTCCTGCATCCCGCCCGGGTGACTGCTATTTTGGAAATTTGCCAGATGGTACCTTTGGTTCTAGTACAGAGCTAGGTACCCCGGCCTGTTTGGATACACTAAGTCTACAAGGTAGTACTTGCCTACAAGAACTATATGATAAATGTCAGTTGTGTTGGTATGTAAGCACAACGGTACATGAAAGATTGTACATCTAGAAAGGTTAGTTGAAGCCGAGGAGGATGGTGACGACAACGGCAACAATGAATCCAGAGAGGTGGGGGAGCCGGCTCGGGAGATGACGGAGGGGGTGAAACCCCTCACGGATCCGAAAAGGAGGGGGCTGTGGACGACGGGTGGAGCGCGGAGAGGCTATGCGGTCACGGACACATGGTGGGCATGGCTGGATTGGGAGCAGAAGGGAGTGGGGGAGAGAGTGGCAGCGATAAGAGGAGAAATGTGATGAGAGAACAAGAGTGCGAACAAAAGCCTGTTGGTGCGTCGGCCTTGTCCATTCAGGCAAAATCCACTACAGTGCCAATGAAAAGCCGCTTCTGAGAAGCCACTGCAAAAGCTCTTGTGGTCAATTCGGCTTCTGGCTACTGAAAACTAGAAGTCGAAAGCCAACACGGTTGGAACGGTGCCATAATCTTCAGAGGTTGATGAATTAGTGAGTGGTAAATATAGTAAAATGGGACTACATCGATACTGCTTTCTCAATATTGCAGAAAAGAAGTATCTATTTAGCTGATAATCAGAGTGAAAGTGGAAATAATTCACACGATAACGATTCCATTGGCCAGTTAGGCATATATATAGGTTTAGGATTACAACCAAGGAGAATAAATAGCAAGTTGCATCTAATCCTGGTCATGCCTAAAATAGCTAACCGGCCATATCTGTTGCCGTGCTGTGGTAATGTGCACATGCACGATTACATGTCTAACACCCCCCCCCCCCGCAGTCGATACAGAAGAAGGACGAACGTTGAGACTGGATCGAAACTCCATAAAGACGGATGTCGGTAGGCCCTTGGTGAAGATGTCCGCGTACTGGGAAGATGTAGGCACATGAAGAATGTGGACCTGGCCAAGTGCGACTCGCTCACGAATGAAGTGTAGATCAATCCACACATGCTTGGTCCATTGATGCTGAACCGGATTGGTGGAGAGATAAACGGCACTAATGTTGTCGCAGTAAACAACTGCAGCCCGACGAAGTGGAGAGTGGAGCTCGACCAGGAGTTGGCATAACCAGCTCACCTCGACAACGCCATTGGCCACAGCACGGTACTCAGCCTCTACACTGGACCGTGAGATGGTGTGCTACCGCTTAGAGGACCAGGAGATGAGGTTGTCACCGAGGAAAACACCATAGCCGGACGTTGACTTCCGTGTATCAGGACAGCCTGCCTAGTCAGCATCGATGTAGACAACCAAATTCTCTGGAGAAGTCCAGTGTAGCAGAAGTCCGTGGTCGAGTGTGCCATGGAGATAGCGAAGAATGCGCTTCACTAACGCAAGATGAGGCACTCTGGGATCATGCATAAACAGACAGACCTGCTGAACAGCATATGCAATGTCGGGGCACGTGAAGGTCAAGTACTGCAAGGCACCAGCGAGGCTGCGGTAGTGAGTGGCATCATCAACAGGTTCTCCATCACTAGAAAGCTTCGAGTGCATGTCAACTGGAGTACTGCATAGCTTACATTCTGACATACCAGCACGCTCAAGTATCTCAAGAATATAGTGACGTTGAGAAAGATGCATGGACCCATGCTGTCTGGTCACTGATAATCCCAGGAAGTGATGGAGCGGTCCAAGGTCTTTCATAGAGAACTCTTGCTGAAGGGCAGTGATAGTCCGATGAAGGAGAGCAGCAGAGGAGGCTGTGAGTATGATGTCATCCACATAGAGTAACAAATAGACCGTGTCTGTGCCTCGGTGAAAAATGAATAATGATGTATCTGACTTGGCTTCAACAAAACCCAGAGAGAGAAGATGTGTAGCAAAAACAATTGTACCATGCACGTGGAGCCTGCTTGAGCCCGTAGAGAGACTTATTGAGGCGGCATACATAGTCAGGACGAGCCGAATCGACAAAGCCAGAGGGTTGCGCACAGTAGACTGCCTCAGAGAGTGTCCCATGGAGGAATGCATTCTTCACATCAAGCTGGTGGACGGGCCAGTCACGTGAGAAAGCCAGAGTCAGAATAATCCTAATAGTAGCCGGTTTCACCACAAGGCTGAAAGTCTCGTCGAAGTCAATGCCCGGGTGCTGTGTAAAACCTCGAAGGACCCACCGAACCTTGTAGCAATCAAGAGACCCATCTGGATGGAGTTTGTGGCAAAAGACCCACTTGCCAGTCACAATGTTGATGCCGGGCGGTCGAGGAAGAAGATCCCAAGTATTGTTTGCCTTAAGAGCATCAAACTCCTCAGTCATGGCGGCTAGCCAATTTGGATCGGCAAGAGCCCCACGGTACGTCTTGGGAATGGGCGAGAGGACCGCAGCGTGGAGATTCATCCGATCTACTGGAAGACAGAAGCCGGTCATTCCCCGAGTAGTCATGTGGTGCGCATTGACAACCGGAGGAATCGGGACCACCACGGGAGGTGCACCGGTGCAGTTGCGTGCAGCCGTGGCAGCAGGAGCCAGCCCGGGGTCCTAAACAGCGGCTGGAGGGGGACTAGGCAAGGCGCCAGGAGAAGACCCAGTGCCCGATCCGGACAACGCTGGAGAGCTAGGCGCAGCTCCCAACTCAGGTGCGGCAAGCACAGGGCCAGCGTCGTGACTAGGCCAGACCTCCGGCAGGCTCACGATGTGAGAGGGCAGGCTGGTCACGGTTGCTGGGCTAGACACCTGTGGCGGCAGGTCCAGCAGCGTGGCCAGGCCGGCTCCGCTGGCAACGACCCATGGCGGGAAGCCAATGGGGGCAGCAAGGCCGGACCGGGAGATACCTGCAAGGAACCGCGGCCCAATGGGCGGCGGAGAGCAATCCATATCCAATAAAAAATAAAGGTTAGTGTCAGCAGACGGTGACGTGACCGCCATAGCAGCAAAGGGAAATGAGTTCTCATCGAAAGTGACATGGCGAGAAATGATGACCCGATTGGAGCTCATATCCAGACACCGGTAACCTTTGTGCTCAGAGGAGTAGCCAAGGAAGACACACAGTGTGGAACTCAGTGAGAGTTTGTTGGCAATGGTGGCAGAAAGATTTGGGTAGCATCGACAGCCGAAAACCCGAAGGTGATCATATGAGGGTGGAGAGCCGTACAAGGCGAAATGTGGAGTGGAAAACTGAAGGGTTTTGGTGGGGTGTCGATTGATGAGATAGGTGGTTGTGTGAAGAGCTTCAACCCAATACTAGGGCGACATGCTAGCTTCAATGAGAAGAGTACGAACAATATTATTAATAGTTCGGATAGCACGCTCAGCCTTCCTGTTCTACTGAGATGTATATATGCACAACATGCGGAGTGCAATGCCGTGAGTAAGAAAGAACGAGCGAGCGGAGAGGTTGTCGAACTCACGTCTGTTGTCACACTGGACGGATTTAATAGTAGTGTCGAACTGATTTTGGACGTACGCAAAAAAGTGTGAAAGTGTGGGAAAGGTTTCCGACTTCAAGCGTAGGGGAAACGTCCAAAAGAAATGTGATTAATCTTCGAGAATCACCAAGTAAAACTTGTAACCAGAGACGCTAGTGACAGGAGAGGTCCAAAGGTCACAATGAATTAAAGCGAAGTTCTGAGTGGCACGAGAACTAGAAGAAGAAAAAGGCAAACGAACGTGCTGAACCAGTTGATATGCATGACAAAGTGTATCAATGGTGCCATTATTACATGAGATAGTTGTGGAGCTAGCTAAATGGTGTAGAGCTTCGACGCCGAGGTGACCGATACGACGGTGCCAAAGGGTGGGACTGGTGGCGACCAGGGCATGTGGACTGGGTGGAGACGGCAGCAGCGGATAAAGGTCTCCAGTGCTATTGCACCTGGCGATCTTGCTCTTGGTGTGAAGATCCTTCACAGAAAGGCCATATGGATCAAACTCAATAGGACAGTTATTGTCGATGGTAAAACGACGAACAGAGATTAAATTTTTGATGATTTGAGGTGTAACTAGCACATTTCGAAGAGTGAAAGGACCATGTGTAGCAGAGATATGTGTGGAGCCAACAGAGGTGATAGGAACCAAGGAACCATTGCCAACTATTATACTGGAAGGAAAAGCATTGGACGGTGGATGAGAATTGGAAAGATTACTAGCGTCTGATGTCATGTGGCTACTGGCACCAGAGTCCATGTACCAGCTAGTGGACGGAGGTGGTGTCAGCTGCAATGTGCTGAAGGCATTGGCGAGAGCAGCTTGGTCCCATCCTTCATGACCACCGTGGCCGCCCGTGGTAAGAGCGGTGTATTGTGGAGCACTGGGCAGGCCCGGTACATAACTAGGCAAACCAGGAGCGAGGGCTGGCGCCACGACACCAGGCCCGTAGGGCGCATTGAGCACGCTGTAGGGTGGGATGCCATAGCCAAGTGGTAGGCCGGTGTACCCGACGTTGGCGGTGAGCGCATGCGGCGCTTGATGTTGGGACGTGGTGCGCGGAGCCGAAGGACGAGGTGCACCAGCGGGCCAGACCTGCACAGTGCCCGTCCATGGGTTGAAGAAGGACGGCGGCCAGCCGCCTTGCTGCGCGTCAGACTTCCCATTGCTGCCGCCGTTGTTGCATCGGCGACGATTGTTCGGCTGATTGCCGCCAGCTGTTGTCGATCTGCCGCCACTGCCGATGGGTTGCAGGGCACCCTGTGCGCTGGACTCGCCACGGGCAGGGCCCGGGGAGCCATCAGAGGTGGTGCGAGCACCCTGGCTATCGGTGGAGAGGAGGGCAGTTGAGGGCGTGGAGGCCTTATCGTTGAGGGTGATCTCCTCGAGGAGAAGGTCGTTGCGGACAGCATCGAATGTCGGGAACGGTTTTTGGCGCTTGAGGAGGGCCACCATATGGGTGAACCGTTCGTTGAGATCACGCAAGGTAGCTAAAACGAGGGTTCGGTCGAGGATGGGTTCACCAAGACTGCCGAGCTAATCTGCCATTGTTTTAAGCTTACGACAGTAATCTGAAACGTTAAGATCACCTTGGACGAGAGTGCGAAACTCAATGTCAAGAATCATGGCATGGGTCTCCTTGTTGCCAACGAACATGTCTTCAAGGGCAAGCCAAATGTCCCGGCTGGTGGCTTGCCGGTTGGTGTCGCTGGGAGTCATAATGCTCTCGAGAAGATTGGCAGAGATGGTGCCAAAAATCCAAGAGACCACGATGCAATCCATGCGATGCCAAGGCGTGACATCAGGGTAAGTGTTGTCGGAGAGGACATGATCGGTGAGCGCATACTTGCCGAGGGTGATGAGATGGAGACCGCACCACTTCGGGTAGGACGTGGAATTGGTCTCAAGAACAAGGGGGACTAAGGCCCAGATGTTCATGACGGCAACCGCCTGTACATGGAGGCTAGCGACGAGAAGGGCGTCGGCTCCGGCCTCCCGGCGGCGACGCACTTCCTCGTCGTGCTCAGCCTCCAATCAGCGACGTTCGGCGGTAGCGATGTCAGCGGCGCGCCGCTGCTCTTCGTCAGTGCGGCGCTGATCTTCCTGAGCACACCGGTCAACCTCTCTACGGAGCACCTCGATCTCCTGGCGTAGACGGTCGAGCTCGGTCGGATCACCCATGGAGACGAGTGGAGAGGCGGCGGCTGGAGACGAGCGGAGAGGCGGCGGCTGGAGACGAGCAGAGAGGCGGCGGCGGCTAGGTTAGTTGCGGAAGCGGTAGGTCACAGGAGCGACGCTATCTGATACCATGAAAGTGGAAATAATTTACACGATAACGATTCCATTGGCCAGTTAGGCATATATATAGGTTTAGGGTTACAACCAAGGAGAATAAATAGCAGATTGCATCTAATCCTGGTCATGCCTAAAATAGCTAACCGGCCATATCTGTTGCCGTGCCGTGGTAATGTGCACATGCACGATTACATGTCTAACACAGAGTCTACACAAAATTGGAATCAGCAGCATCGGTGTGTTCTTTCAGTTGGACAACTTTGCCTTGCAGCCTTAGGACAAACAGTTTCAGCAAACCAAATAGCACTAAAAGAGAACACAGGTTTTTTTTTAAAAAAAAATTGAAAGCAGATACTTGGTTGCTCTACAGCCACCGGAAGAAAGGAGGAGGCGGCGGTGGCGGCACTGTTATTCTCCTACATCTGAAAGAATGTCTGTGGACGAAAGCCTTCTTTGAAGTTCGAACAGATATGGAGACTGGAGTGCAGGACTGCAGGAGTAGCCAAGAGAAGTTCATAGGACTCATAGGCTAAGTTCATTTCGGTTTGTAGACTTATGATTTTTTTCAAATAAATAGATGAAATAGTTTCTTCGCTGTTTTTTAAAGTAGTTTATCGAAATAGCTTTTTTAAAAGGACTTATCGACACATCGACATTCGATTCGTTCATATAAATATTCACGCTAAGACCAAAAGTTATCAATCGTAACTACAAGTTATAATCCTTAACTAAAAAAATCAACCCATATGCAACAGGCTGTTGGTGAAGAGAGCGGCCCTGGACAAGTCAAGTGGCCGAAATCGAAGGCCTAGATGGCTTCGTAAATCAAAATGGAGCCGATGAATACAAAAGGGCACTGGTGAGTGGTGACATCAAGGGATGAATAATTGATGAGGTCTTCCATCTTGAAACGCCTATAGCAGGGCCAGGATCAGGTTTAGCCAAAGCCTTGAGCTAAACCAGCTAGTTTTAGGCTAATTTAGGCTTTTATTCCTAAACTTTTATACCTAAATCATTAATTCTTTATAGGGTTTGGTTTTTAGGCCTTATGCTATAGTTCACCTAACCCAAGGCCTGATTCCGCTACTGGCCTATAGCATCAGTGAGACTGAGAATATGCTGAACCATTGACCTTCAGTCTTCATTATCTAGTACCCTGTGAACTGAGCACATAAGGGCATGTACAAAGGCAATTAAGAGCTGGCCCATAGGAGTGCCAACTAGGCAACCTTGCTGATGTGGATGAGAGAGGAATGGAGGAGAGAGAAACAACGTCTCCTCGTGAGACATCGACTCTTGCAGCAGGAACGAGGCGGAAGAGCTCCTGAGAATGGATCCTAGCACAAAATGGTCACATGCATTGAGTGCTTAGGAGCTTGTGTTGGGCTCAACCCTTGTACTTAGTATGCATTAAGTGTTGTCTCTTGATGATGTGGAGTGCTTAGGAGCTTGTGTCGGGCTCAACCCTTGTACTTGCCCTAACATGGCGCAACATGGAAGCCCAAAGGGATCATCAAATGGCGACAGCTAAGCAAAGATATTGACAGAGGGCATCTATCCATGTGAACCAGCTAAGTTGACAAAATGCAAATGAAGCAGCAGAATAGCAGATGAACTTAAAACAATTCTCTTTTGAATCAGTAGTTCTTGAAGCAAGGCGCTAAGGCAGTATTGGCCCAACGCTAGTATCCAAACAGAAGCAGTTCCAGAAACAGGTATAGCTACTAAAACCAGCAAATACGCGCCTGAACTCTGGAATTCTGAAGTATACTTGTAGAGATCAAATCAATGTTACACAGAAGGGAAAGAATTCTTGTGTCCAACAAATATAACTTCATCTATATGACACTTTGACTGTATTATCTCCAAATTTTCTGATACATACAACAACCACGCCTAGAACAACGGTAATTCCCTTTCATCCATACTCCCAAATATCCAATGGAAACGAACACAAGCACAAATCTGAATCCAAACTGTGGTGTAGAGAAGCAGCATTCATCAGTGACGTAGCTGCAGTTATTCCGAGTGTATTCTGAAGCTAAATTTCATTCCTCTTCTGACGATGTCATCGCGCCGTCGAGTCAACGGTTGAGGAAGTCGCTGATGACCTTGTCCTGCGCGACGGCCTCGTCGCAGCACGGCTCGAGGAGGTGGAACGTGTGCCCCTTGCCCGGCGCCTGCCATATCTCCGCTTCGCCGCGCCACCCGCTCGCCCTGAGCCGGTCGTAGTAGGCGCGGCCGCGGTCGCGAAGCACGTCGCCCTCGCCGATGCACACGAGCACGCGCCCGCACGCCAGGGCCTCGAGACCCGGCGCGCCATCCACGAGCGGGTTCATGAGCGGGTCGTCCTCGCCCGTGGTCGTCGGGCACATGACGCGCCACAGGCTCCCGAGGCTCTCCCGCGCCGCCGGGTCCAGCTCGTCGGAGGCCACCTTGTTGGTGCCCAGGAAGTAGGGGTGGATCATGACGAGGCCGCGGATCTTGGCGCCGTGGGGCAGCCCCTCCGCGCCGACGCGCATCGCCATGTGGTGGGCGATGTTGGCGCCAGCGCTCTCGCCGCCGAGGTAGAGGCGGGAGAAATCGGCGTGGTCGGTGAGCCACGGCTCGTCCCCCGCGCCGCCTGCGATGTGTGAGACGACCCACGCGAGCGCCTCCCACGAGTCGGCGTAGGCAGCGGGGACGGGGTGCTCGGGCGCGAGGCGGTACTCGACGGAGACGACGAGGACATTGGCGAGCGCGGCGAAGTTGTTGAAGTAGGCGTGGAAGGTGGGGTTGAAGGCGGAGCCGAGGCAGAACCCGCCGCCGTGGTAGTAGACGAGGACGGGGAGTTGGGGCGCCGGGGCCCCGGCCTCGATGCGGGGGACGTAGAGGCGAGCGGAGACGTCGGTGGAGATAGTGCGGTCGCGGGAGGTGACGCCCGTGGCGGCGTCGGTGGAGGCGGCGACGAACTCGGAGCCGAAGTAGCGCTCCACGCGGTTCTTGTAGATGCGGATGCAGGGCATCGACTCGTAGACGATCTCGTCGTCGGGCGCGGCGGGTGCGGCGGCCATCGATCGCGTAGTTGGCAGATCTGGGCGAGGGTGGTTGGGGTTAGGGAGATGGAATGTGTTAAGACCGAGCGAGATTCTCTGACGCAGAGGAGCTAAGTCACTACGCCGTTCATTTGGAGATGAGTGATCCAGATTTTTTGTAGTTTTGATTTTTTTTACTTTTACTTTTTAGTTTTTTAGTTTTATCTTTTTCTAGTTTTTCTATTTTTTTTATATTATCTGTGTTAAAATAACCTATTTTTTATAAATAAAAAATAGGTTATTTTAACACAGATAATATAAAAAAGATAAAAGATAAAACTAGAAAAAGATAAAACTAAAAACTAAAAGTAAAAAATCAAAACTAAAAATTTTTTGGATCGCTCATCTCAGATTGAACGGCTTAGAGGAGCTAAGTCAGAGAATACGCGCCGCCAACTACTTAGGGTTGGAAATAAACAGGGCCTCAGTACCATTTCTTTTTCAGTTGTGCCCTTTTGATTCTAACACGAGAATTTATACGAATAACTTAAATACCGATAACCCACTTCGAAAAAATTATTTCGATAAGTCGTTTCGAAAAAACGACCAAGAAGTCATCCATTTATTTATTCGGAGAAGCCATAAGCTATAAGCTGAAAACAATGGGACCTCTAAAGAATTCTAGATTGTGATCAATTTGCACCAATTAAAAAGGGGATTCAGCAAACCTAGCCAAATGGGTCATCCGACACGGGTCCGAATAGAGCACGGTTCGATTAGACCCGGCATGACTGGCCCGAATAAATTATCATTTTGTGCCGGCCCAAGTCCCTACCTTCTAACCTAGGCGCAGCACAAAGAGGGGTCAGGCCATGTCGAGCCGATGCGGGCACACTTAGCCAAACGAGCCACCAATGGCATGTTGATTTTACTATCAGTTGCAAATAATTTTACTACCAATCACAAATAACTTTACTGCTAGTTGCTGAGTCGCAAGTATTTTTATTACTAGTCATATGTAATTTTATTGCCAGACGTAGGTAATTTTACAACCAAGTCATCCTTCAGCGCTTAGAAGAGTGAAATAACCCTAACATAAATAATTTTACTACTAGCCGTAAGCAATTTTACTGCAGTACCATAGGAGTTACTGTGTGTACCGGGCCACCCGCCGTGTTGAGGTGGCAGCTCAAGTATGGCACGCCCTGGTTAGGCCAGGCCGGCATGACTCATTTACTGTTCATGCCGTGCTATGCCTAGGGGTGAGCCAACAGTACTATGCATTGGGCCAGCACAGTTGGCCTGGCCTATTTGGCCCCATCTGGGATTCAGGATTTTTCGCTGATGAAGATACAATATTTCATAATATATGTTTATTTAGCATGTTACTCTATGATCGGTTGGTAATCTATGTATACCATGATTGATTAAAAGGAATATTCCTAAAGGAGTCTCGAATGCCCCATCTAGACTACAGACGATTTATTCTCTCAATAAACCCATGTGTGTAATCTTTAAACACGTGGTTAACAACCTTTGTCTCTCTATGACAATAAACGACTCGGAAAGATAGCACAACCAACTGCAAGTACCTCTCTCTAACAACAGTCGTCGCTCCTAACCAGAACTGTCAGCACATGCATCTTCTCTAGGAACCGTGGTGCGTCTCTTGCAATCCGCACTCCGTTCTTTGTACATCAAGTCCTTAGAAAACCGTGTAACCCAATCAACAACAAAAAAATACATTAGTAGCCCCAAGTTCATTATTCTCTATTTTTATACGTAAGATCGACGCTCAAAACATTGATAGCTAGCACCGACTATAGGGAACGCTAGAGTTCCCCACTTAGAAACTATGCAAACATGGCAAACCACGGGAACGAAGAGAGTTGGTTCGATCTTGAGGAATACTCCCAACGCGACATGGCTTCGTGCTTGGCCATGCTCGAGCACGGCGACTCATCATCGGAATCCTCTAAGAGCAACTCCAGCAGGGCCCATACTTGAGCCCTCAAACCTCATATTTGAGGGCTTGAGGCAAAAATAGAGGTCCAACATGGCCCCTACTAGAGCCCTCAAATTTGAGAAGCCCCTCAAATCCCCCCTTCAGCCCTCATTCCCAGGGGCCCCTTACTCTGGCTCTCATTCTTCCGTTTTTTCCCGCTGATGAAAAATCCTCCGCCCGTCCCCCCTCCCTCCCACTCCGCCAGTCCGCCTCCCCGCCCGCCTCCTCCGCCTCCCCGCCTCCCTCCTCCGCTTCCCCGCCCGCCCGCCTCCCTCGCCGACGCCTCCGCCCGCCGCCTCCCTCGCCGACGCCTCCCCGCCCACCTCCTCCGCTTCCCTGCCCGCCTCCTCCGCTTCCCCGCCCGCCCGCCTCCCTCGCCGACGCCTCCCCGCTGGCCTCCTCCGCTTCCCCGCCTGCCCGCCTCCCTCGCCGACGCCTCCGCCCGTCGCCTCCCTCGCCGACGCCTCCCTGCCCGCCTCCTCCGCTTCCCCGCCCGCCCGCCTCCCTCCCCGACGCCTCCGCCCGTCGCCTCCCTCGCCGACGCCTCCCCGCCCGCCTCCTCCGCTTCCCCGCCCGCCCGCCCGCCTCCCTCACCGACGCCTCCCCGCCCGCCTCCTCCGCTTCCCCGCCTCGCCCGTCACCTCGCCGTCGCCCGTCGCCGACGCCTCCGCCCATCGCCGTCGCCGTCACCTCGCCGTCGCCGTCGCCACCAAAATCCCCTACCTCCTTCACTGATCGGGATTTGTCAGGAGTGGGTCCCATGTGTCAGTGTGTGGTGGAATAGATTTAAGGGGTGCTGTTGGAGTAGAAGTAAAAAAATTAGGCCCTCAAAAGTAGGGGGAGCCCTCAAATGAAAAGTAGGGGCTTAGATTTGAGGGCTACTGCTGGAGTTGCTCTAAGGCAGCATCTACATGGCCTCTGAAGCCGAAGTCATCAATTAGACTCGCTACTTGCAACACTGGAGAGCACTAGGGAAACCCTGTTGCTCCCTACTACCAGTGATTCAACCACCCAACAGGAAGCATGTGCGCCAAGCTACTCCTTGCATTCCGAGGACCCCATTCCATTCCTCGATGGTAGGAGTTCGACTACCATCTACACCATCCAGACCTACTCACCAACCGCTCCTACGTATTTCGAGAGCCGGCCGCCATCTTATAATGACCATTATGAAGTTACCTCCACCGCAAAAACCGGTCGGGGATGGCAACCTTATCTTTGCCAGTTTTGCTATTGCACAGGCGACTGAAATTTTTTTATGTTTCAGTCACCTAAAATTAAACTCTCAATGAACTAAAATTGCAGCCTCCTCAAAAAAAAAAACAGCTGCAACTTTAGGTGATTCATAGTGCAACTTCAGGTGACCTGAAATTGCGCTCTCAATCAACTAAAATTGCAGCCCCCCTCCAAAAAAATATGTGCAACTTCAGGTGATTCAAAGTGCAACTTTAGGTGACTGAAAGATTAAAAAAATTTCAGTCGCCTGTGCAATAGTCTATCCCTATCTTTGCACTCGGTAGCTCGACGCCTGAGGCTGGCTCCTCCGCACCAACAATCGGAGACACTAATCGCATTCAATAAACCTTCATGGAAAGAATTGATCAAGATGGTGATCCAATGTCCATTAGTTTTGACACAAGCTCAAAAAAGCTGACCACAAGGTCAATGCAATCAACAATAATGACTTCCCGATCGTGTTAATTCATAGAATGTTGAGTGCACACCCCCTGGCCAAGATGATAAGCATTCTGGAACACTGCCCGCCGAAAACAAAACTAACATAACTCCTTAATGTGAAGACATTGAGCCAAGCATTTCATGCCTCAATGAGTCCTTTGAACGGGGAATATCAAGAGGGTGATGAAGTCGATACTACAAATCCAGAAGGGATCACCCTAGGACAAGAATCTCACCCTTGAGTGCATCCAATATCGAGGCATCCCCCAAGCCATGTTGAGAATGATTCGATAACTGTCCGTACGTAATCTACAACTAGTTCATGAAGTACTAGATAACCCAAAGCTCAACCTTGCAAGGGCTCCGGGATATGATAAATTTCCAGGGTGGATATCGCAAATCCTTCATACTACCATGGCACGGTCAAAGAGGTATCACAACTAGTGAACTAGAAGGCACACCAGTACTTTGAGAGAGGTTGTACCCATGCCACAACGTGGCAACTATATTCCTCTACCAATTGATGCTCGTCAGGCTGGCCATGGAACAAGTGCACAGACAAGTTGAAGAACCAATACTTGATCTCAGCCCTAGAACCTTGGTAGGAGGCAACTTCGCTTTGACACTGGAGACAACAGAATTCTACACCGATAGGAAACACTTCGTGACCTTCTAGCAAGATATCTACATTATCGTCTCAACTAGGTAACTGGTTGCAACCTAAGGTAGAATGGCTTTGATCTATTGGGTTCTTACAAATCCCAATTCGATTACAAACGCAATCTCCCCATCCGATTACACATACAATTGCTCACTGACAAATTACAACCCTACTTATTTGCAAAGGAGGTATGTGTTTGACGTGAGAAATCGCTCGCAGATTTCTGGCCCTAGGGTATAAAATGCGGGCGTGCCAATGTACTAAAGTATACAAAAATAAATAAATACAACAAAAGATAGGGAAAACGTGTATTTATTCATTCATTTGACAAGAACAAAATTATAAGTCCCCTTTATATATATGCTCCATAGCCTGCTTTGCGTAGCAGATCTGATATAGACAATGTGGTGCCCTGGTTCCTGAGGCCTCGGAAGGCTCCCGGTTAATTACATCCGTGGGTAAACCCACATAATACCTTTGATTAAGCTGTGCATTAGTTGTCGTCTTCAGTCTTTGCTTTACATTCTCTATGCCGGGGATGAATGATTAATGAAGGTGTGGGCGTTGGCATTATCCATAGCTTTGTCAATCTATGGGGTCGTTGATAGCGTGGTCGTTACACTTGACCGCGCCCACCTGTGCCATTCAACCTCGCCAGTATCGAACAGACACAACAGAAATGATTTGAAGTATGCATGATTAACGTCTAGCATGACCAATCTGACAACAATGACGGCGAGAATCGGTGTAATAGGTATAGCCTGAGCGGAAGAATTAGTAGAGCAAGCCACAAGGGTCAAGTATTAATGTGATCGACAGTCATCGGAAACCATCCGTGGTTGAGATCCATCGGGAGATGCCCATGGTCGAAAGTTACTATGATTGAACTCATCGAGCAATGTCTGTGGTCGAAATCCACAATGGTCAAAATCCATCGGAGGATACCCGTGGTCGAAATCCATCGTGATCGAACTCATCGAAAAATGTCTATGGTCGAAATCCATCGGAGGATACCTGTCATCGAAATCCATCGTGATCAAAGCCCATTGGGAGCACTTTGTGGTCGAAAGTCACTGTGGTTGAACTCATCAGAAGATGCCCGTGGTTGACAATCATCGTAGTCGAAATCCATCAACATTTGGTTGGGGTCAGAAGTCACTATGGTCGAACTCATCAAAATACAGCTGTGGTTGAAATCCACTATGGTCGAAACCCATCGGAAGACGTCTGTGGTTGAAATGCACCTTGGTCAAAACCCATCGGAAGTCCTTTGCGGTCAAAAAGCCACTGTGATCAAACATCACCGTGGTCGAACGTCACCATGGTCGAATGTCACCATGGTTGAAAAGCCACTATGGTCGAAACCATCGAAAGATTATTATAGCAATTGGTCGAGGGGAGTACTCGTTGGAGTACTAGAGCCATCGACCTCCAATGGCAGTCGTAAGGCATACTCGCAAAGCACCTGGTTGTAAGGAGTACTCGTTGGAGTACTAGTGCCATCGACCTCTGATGGCAATCGTAAGGCGTACTTGTAAAGTGCCTAGTCATAAGTACTCATTGGAGTATTAAAGCATTGCAACCGTACAACGAGCGGTCGGAAGTGCTGAAGCACTTAGCGCAGTTAACATCGTTCAAGTATGATGAGTGGTCGAATGCACTCAACTTCAATAAGGGGTCGGAGGCATTCATCTTTGAAAAGCAGTCGCAGGCTCTCTATTATGTCACGCAGTCGGAGATGCTCGACTCTAGGAGGTGGTCGGAAGCGCTCGAATCCACTAGGCGGTCGGAGATGTCCGTCTCTAGGAGGTGGTCGTAGGCGTCTAACTCCAGCAACCAGTCATAGATGGTTGATGATTGTAGGCGCTCGATCATCACGGGCGATCGGCAGCAATCGGAGGCCTAATTTCAGCCAGTGATCAGAGACACGCGTGACTTTGGAAGCGATCGGAGACCTCGGCTTTGTGAAGCGATCGGCAGCTTGACTTTAGCTAGCGAAGTGATCGAAGGATTAACTTCAGAAGCAACCGAAGACCTCGGCTTTATGAAGATGTTGGAAAGCAATCTAAGGCACCTAACTTTGGCCAGCAATCGGGGTGCACGACTTTGGCCAGCGGTCAGAGGCGTCCGACTCCAGCAAGCGGTCATAGATGGCTAACGGTTGTAGACACTCGATCCTTGCAGGTGATCGAATGCGCCTGAGCTCGGCCAGTGATTGGGGACACACGACTTTGGTCAATGGTTGGAGGCGTCTGGCTTCAGAAGCGATCGGAGGCACACGGCTTTGGAAGCGATCGGGGTGCTCGACTGTGAACAGAGGTTGGGAATACCCGCCTTCAAAAAATGATCGGGGACTTCAGTTTCTGAAGCGATCGGAGGCACTAACTTCGGCCAGTGATCGGAGGCTCGCGACTTTGAACAGTGTTCAGAGATGCCTAACTTTCGCTGGCGATCGAGGATGCATGACTTCTGAAGCGATTGCAGGCACTAACTTTGGCCAACGATTGGGAACATCCTCAGGGGTCATGAGCTGCATCTCGGTGAGCCTCAGAGCACCTAAGCAGCTGTAGTCGCTTGGCGATGTTGTCGTCATAGTCGCCATTCATCGTATGCAAAGGAAAGAGAGGCAAGAATATTTTTACCATTCTCAACATAGGATGTCATGGCCTGGGCTTGTATAGATTGTTGCCTCAGGTCTCTCTGACTTCTCCTTCTTCTTCTTCTTCTTCTTCTTCTTCTTCTTTCTCTCTGCCTCTATTTCTCTGTGGGTGCGCTTGCATCTTCACCCTGTCTGCATTTGCATCTATGATTCTTCTGCGTGTGTCTCCCCTCCTCTCTTCCCTGTCCTTCCCCTTTTATAGGCACAAGCAAGGGCCGTGGGCCTTGTACACAGCTCCCATGTAGTGCCAATCATGTCGTTTAAATTGAGATAAGATTCCTGATCGACTACAGATTAGTTACCTTCCAGAACTCTGCTTTCCATTGTGAAGACGATGCATTCCAACTCAACCTTTTCTTTCCATCCCTGGGCCTAGGTTTGTGTAAATTAGCCACGTGCCTTGCAATTGGTCAAGAATATGCGGTCGTATGAGGCACGACGCCACAACTGATTGAACTATGGTCGTATGAGGCACAGCGCCATGGTACTCATAAGCTTATAGCACCATGGTCAGAAGGCCGGGAGGGAGTTGCTGTGGTCAAAGCAATGGTTGACACAATGTGGTCATGACAATCTGTCGACATGGTGCAATCGATACAACGTGGTCGAAACAGTCGATTGACACAGTGTGACACAACGTTGTCGTAACAGCCGGTCGACACAATGTGACACAATGTGGTCATATCAGCCGGTCAACCCAGTGTGACACAACATGGTCATAACAGCCAGTTGACACAGCACGACATAACGTGGTTGTATCAGTCAGTCGACACGGTGTAGTCGATACAACGTGGTCAAAGACTATGCTCGACACCCCATGTGGATGAAGACGTGGTCATACAACATGGCTGTGCCGGTCTGATCAACACAACATAGTCACAATGGCCAATCATCAAAACATGGTCGTAGATCAGAGAACGTGCTTGACACACGTTGTCGCAAAACATGGTCGTATCAGCATGATCATCACAGCAACACGGTTGACACAACGTGGTCGATGACCCACGAACTTAGGATTATCTTGGCACATATGTTTCCTGTTCAGCCCAAGACTTGTAGCCATATGAGGCGCAATGTGTCGACCGCGCACCGACAACTTGGGGACCAGGTCACGTTTCATTTCATGAGCCGGACTTAAGTAATTTGAATCTTGGATAGCATGTGCATGTATTAAAGCTTCTTTCCCAAACATACACCTCAATACTTGCTTTAACTTAAAAATATTTATACAAAAACTCATTAAACAGTATGATCCCATAATGAGTCGTCGAGCTTTTTTAGCAGGTCTTCAAGCGGTCACTTGGCTAGAGAAGTTTCAACTAGCTAGCTAACTTGAAGAAGTTCCATGGGAGTCAAAACCTATTGGAGTTCCTTCAGATCTATACAATCGTGATTTGTGCTGCTGGAGGAGACCACAATGTCATGGTGAACTACCTTCCCACCATTCTTGTGGGTTCGGCCCGATCTTGGTTGCTTAACCAACCAGTTGGATCGATTTACACTTGAGAATAACTCTGCAACCTCTTGTTGACTAACTTCTAGAGCACCTACGAGCACCCTAAAAAAGAAGATGACCTTCATCGTCTACATCAAGAACCCAACAAGACACTAAGACAATTCATCGAAAGGTTCAATCAGATTAGCAATTCCATTCCTAAAATTTCATATTCTTCCGTCATTAGGGCTTTTAAGCAGGGAGTGTGAAACTGGAGGTTCATAGAAGACATCAGTTTAAATCCTTGTCAAACCATTGTTGAAGTCTTCAACATAGGCCATTGGTACGCCACCACTATTGAAGCGGTGGAATGGAACCAAGCAGCCGATCAGGGTGACTCCAGCTCTCAACCACCCTAAAGAAAAGAACATAAGAAGAGTGGCAAATTTGATCAAGCCAAAGGCAAACCTATTAAAGGGAAGAAGTCACAATCAAGAAGTTCCAAGGAGGTTCTTGCCACTATCAGAAAAAATGGCAAAACTTCGAAGCAGTATCTTGATCGAGGCAAGCAAAGAAGCTTTGATGAAGAACCCAAAAAGAAGAAGTGGTGCTTGCTTCACAAAAAAGCAAGACATGGTCTCCACAATTATCGTGTGTTCTAGTGCAAGCTTGAAGATTACTACTCTGGGAAGGGACCTTTTCCCAACTATTCCTAAAATAGGGGAGTCTAGTGGCAAGAAAAGAAATGATGAGGACGAAGACATGTCATTTCAGGACCCTAAATACACCATTGAAGTTATATTTGGTGGTTCAACAACATATGAATCTAGAAGACAACTCAAGATTGTGGAACGAGAAGTAAACTCACTGGACCCACTGGTTGTGATTGCAAAACTAGCTAAGTGGGCATAGGTGTCTATCTCCTTTGATAAAGAAGAATGCTCAATCCCCTCCACTTGACTAGGTATATTTCCTATTGTTGTTTAACCTATGATTAATAATTGCAAGGATAATCGTGTCTTGGTCGATGGGGTAGCTCCCTAAATATATTATTTACTGGAGCTCTAGACGAAATGCAAGTACCTAGAACAAAGAACAAACCGATAAGATATGCTTTCCATGGTATTGTAGCAGGATCCACTGCTAAACCAATTGGGCAAGTGTCCCTACCGGTGACCATTGGGAGCCCAAATAATTTTCGAACATTAAAATTTTGTCCGATGTGGTTGAACTTTGAGACAGCCTATAATACTATACTTGGCCAACCAACACTAGCAAAATTTATGATCGCTACTCATTATGCTTACCAGTGTTTAAAAAACTAGGTCCGAGAGGGGTTATCACCATACATTGTGACAAAAAGATGGCCCTCACTTGTGACAAAAAGTCCCTTGAATTGACAGACCAACTGCCTTCTCGGGATGTCAGTGGTGTTCAACCACTGATGAAGCAAGCTAAACTGAAGGTCACTCCCTAGCCAAACCAAGACTGTTCGGGTCGGGGTGGGCCTCAACTCTGCATAGGAAGACGTGCTCATCTCCTTCCTTCAGGCAAACACCAACATCTTAGGGTGGCAGGTGTCTGATATGCTTGGAGTCCTCAGGGAGGCAATTGAGCACAAGCTAACCCTTTAGCCTAGAAGAAAGCCGATAAAACAGAAGTTACAATACTTTGGCCCAACTGGTGAGAAGCTATCCAGTTGGAACTGCACAAGCTAATAAAGGCAAGTTTTATTAGAGAAGTCAATCACCTGAGTGGTTGGCTAATCCTATAATAGTGAGAGAAAAAAGCAAAAGGTAAATGGCGTATGTGTGTTAATTTCACTTATTTAAATAAAGCTTATCCTAAAGATGATTTTCTATTACGTAGAATAGATCAATTAGTTGACTCTACTTCAGGTTGTGAGTTATTAAGTTTCCTATATGCGTATTCAAGTTACCATCAGATCAACATGAATAAGGATGATGAAGCAAAAATAACCTTCATCACCCCCTTTGGTATCTTTTGTTATGTAAAAATGCCATTTGGTATTAAAAAAATGCTAGAGCTTCCTTTCAATGTTTAATGCCAAAAAAATTGTCTTCAACTAGGTCAATGTGTTAGCGGCTTGTGCTGACGATTTAGTAGTAAAAAACATTAAACGAAAAGATCATATCTTTGATCTAAGAAAAACTTTGAAAACTTAGGAAAGCATAGCTTAAAACTCAATCCAGAAAAATGTGTGTTTGGAGTTTCATCTGGAAAGTTACTTGATTTTCTTGTCTCTGCATGAGTTTGGGGGCTAGCATAATTGACTTTCTTTTCTAGTTCTTATCCAGTGAACCTGTTCATCTTTAACCAGTTAACAGGTGGGGTCTAGAATCATGTTCAATCATTGTTAAGTAAAATTTCTTGTAATAGATTGCTTAATAAATAATGCTTCTTCTAGAAATTTAATTTTGTAGGAAAAATATGGATAACACAAGTTCAGTTAAAGTTACTTAAGTTACATACTAACAAAGTGCTTGATTAATCAGTTCACATCCATCACAGGTTATTATATTATTACAAGCCAAATATATTCAATTGTCTTCCTTATCAAAGGGTGCAGCAGCCCCATCCCCTTGACCCGGGCGCCGCCGGGGAGCTCCTCCGTTCCAGCGCGGAGCGTGACGTTGTGGGCAAGGTTGCCACCAGTGCTGAACCCGAGCACGAACATCCGCTCCTGGTCACCATGGTCCCGGTATCCCGGAGCCACGGATCGGCGCCCGCCGCCGCCCACTGCAGCGCGGCCAACGCATCATCGTAGAAGGCAGGGACCGGATGCTCGGGCGCGAGGTAGTAGTCAACAGACACGGCAAGGACGCGTGCTCGGGCACAGAGACGGTTGAGGAAGCCGTGCTCGGGCGCGTCTACAGCCGAGCCGACGACAAGGCCGTCGCTGTGGAGGTGATCATAATGGGAAGCTTAATGTCCGCGCTGTCGGCGACAGCGTGGCATGAGGAGATGTCTGGGAGGTATTGGCGGGCTATAGGCTGGTGGCCGGGTCAATGGTGAGTCACTGAGTTGGTGACGTCCTTGGCGGCAGTGGCGAAGTTAGGAATAAAATTGAGGATGGGCTGAGCTATTTATAGGTCTAAACTAAGTTGACATAAAATTAGTCTTTTACTGTTATAAAATTTCAAATTCATATAGAAATTATAAATTGGATGGAAACAAACAATGAAAAATAGATAAATAGAAAGTAGGTACCTCGATAATAGAAAGCGCCATGAGTACGGAGTAACGATAGTCACCTATGTATAAAACATATCAAAATTAGTGATATCTCTACTATTATATAAAGAGGAGTTGGTGGTCATCGGTGTGTTCTCCTCTCCTTTCTCTACAACCATCCGATTTGATCTGGACCATTCCTCTCTCTCTCCTCCTCCTCCTCTCTCTCTCTCTCATGATACAACCACCCACCCCCTCTGCTTTCCCCATCTTCTCGCGCGTTCTGGCCACCCATTTCTCTCTGTCGCTTGCTCTTCAATGTTTAATGTGTGAAGTTGGCCAGACAGTAAGTTTTGTCGTACCATTTTTATGACTCCGTTGCAATGCACGGGTCCCTAACTAGTAATAGAAAATTATGAATGACAATGAAAATTTAGATCATATGAAACATACCAGAATTAAGCTCATTTGAATTACGAAACAATTGAAACAAAAGGCGGCATCTTTTTCTACACTCTATCCAATGTTCTTATCACTTTCACGACGGGGGGCTCGGCGGCGGCGGTGCCTTCGGGGCACATGCAGGACCACATCATCATGGAGCGGCGGTGGAGGGAGAAGATCAACTAGAGGTTCATCGAGCTCTCCACCGTCATCCCCGGACTCAAAAAGGTTCATATATATTTCACTTTCTTTCTTCTTTTTTCTTTGATTGATTATCTCTCCTTTAATTTTATGATTTTCACTACTCCTCATCCTCTTTAATTTTATGATTTATATATAGTATTTCACTTTCTTTCTTTGATCAATTGATTAGCTCTTCTTTAATTTTATGATTTTCACTTTTTCTCCTCCTCCTTGTCGTCTTGTTTAATTTCATGCTTATTGTTAACCTTCCTATCAATGAGAGCTAGCTTCTCTTTGAATTTATTAATCTCTCTCTTTCTCTCTCTATTTTCGGTGGCGATGCCGGTGGCGGCGTCAACGGAGGGCGGGACGCGTTTCACTGGGAGGAGGGTCTCGACGCTGCCGCTCTTGTACTGCCGGATCACCGGCACGAACTCGAGCGTGACCTCGGAGTCAGGATCCATTTGCACGATATCGCAGTATGCTAATGGCACGGTGGTTATCGGGCAGGTTGTGGCAATAGAGCGAGTGGGCCACACAGGGTCAGCATGGCGGCGTATCTACCATATATTAAAGTTGGGGGGACTTCCCGGCCGGGGAGCTGTGCCACGTCGCGTTTTTTTGCGAAAAAGCCCCTGCATTTTGCGAAATCATGTAGAGGTCCTCCGTTCTCGCAAACAAGTCCCTGCTTCTCGCAAACAGGTCCCTGCCAGGTTTTTTTTCCGGAAAGCACCCTCCACTTCACCGATAGTAGCCCGCGGTTTCCAAAATTATGTTTAGGTCCTTGTTTAGTTACGTACAGGTCCTTGCAGGTCCTTGGTTTTTTTGCCAAAAAGCCCTTTAATTTTTCTGAAATTACGCATACGTCCTCGATTTTTTTAAGAAACACCTTACGAATTATCGCCAGTTCGCGCCACCCACCACCGCGCCACGCCAGCGCCAGATCTAGCCGTCCAGTGCACCATTGCCGCCGGTCACCACAGGGGGAGAGAGAGGTGAGACCGAGTGAGAGAGAGAGAGGGGAGAGAGAGGGGGTGGGATTTTAGAAATAGATATAAGTAATATACGCAGGGGCGGACCCATTTAGGCCCGAGTGAGGGCACAGGCCGCCACTCAATTCGCGGGAGTCCAGGTATATAGCCCAAAATTTAATGCTAGTGCCCCCACTCAGCCCAACTAAAAGGCCCCCACTCATCTGTGATATAATGGATGTAGAGGCTCATTCGTATACTTGGTATACTTGGCTTTGTGGGTGTGCCCCCTCTCGGATTTTGTCCTGGATCCGCCCCTGAATATACGCAACAAATACAGTGTGGCGCACGAATATCAAAGCGTCACGGGCAGCGGATGGCGGGGGTGCATATCCCCGTAGGGGAGGGGTAGAAAATCCGCATCCGCATTGTCCCTCAACATGTTATCTGGGCCGAATTATTTTCCAGGGACTAGGCCGAATTGTTTGTCTGTGAAGGATTAGTTAGGAACAAAATTTGGCAAGGGAATCTGTCATGGGCCTATGGCGGCTTGGATGGCTTGATCTTCAATGCTAAGGGTGCCTTTGGTTGAGCTTTTAGGAGCTGCTTTTGCTTCTAAAAAGCTAAAAGCTAACCAAAGGGGTGGAAATCAGAAGCTGCTTTTGGGTAGTTTAGTTTTGAAAGCACCTTGAACCCTGCTTTTGACTTTTGGCTTTCTGCTTTTTGAAATGGTGAAAATAGAGAGCTATTTCACAGTTGTTTCAAGGAAAATAGAGATAGAAGGTAAGTTTTATACTTGTTTGAACCAAACAGCTTACAGTTTTTCCACAGCCCATAACCTACAGCAGTTTTTCCACAGCCCACAGCTCACAGCAGCTTTTTCAAAAGCCACAACTCAACCAAACACACCCTAAAGCTTGTGGAGTTCTGGACCTTGAATATTGCTCGGCCCTTGGAGGTGAATCGGGCGGCCTGATGCGTTCATTTCCTTCATCAACAGTGTCTTCTTTTCAGGGAAAAGCGCCTGTGCTTAATGCTTATACACATGAGTGCGCCCACGAATCCACAATCTCTACCATTTTATGACCCGTTTGGAATAAGGAAATTTCCCCGATTCCCATGGAAAATTAAATTGTTTCTTGTAGAATTTCTTTTGAACTTTGTGCGTTCTAAAATAGGTCCTAAAACGGAAAAGTTATGTGTTGTACTCTCTACATGCTCTCAAAAGAAAATGTGTTGCATAATCTCTGTCGCTGGAGTTAGATAAGTAGTAACAGACAGTTCGACCAGTCGAGTGTTCAGTTTCCTGATGATGAAAGCAGTACAAGTTTGTTGGCGTTGATCACAAGCAGATCCATTCCCATCCCTTCAGCGCGAGAACAGGAAAGTTCGGTTCATCGCATCCACTGATCCGAATCACACACACCACGGCTTTTGGTGACCGTTAAGGCTGTGGTCATGCATCACCATGGAAGACTGCCTGAGATGGACAGAATTCATTCCGGGCACATGCATATCAGGAGCGGCAATAGTACCATCTGTTGAGAAACCTGGGCTCAGGATCAGAAGTCCTGGCCTAATATGGGCACCCCACCGTAGGCTATAAATAAGGACTTATACCTTCCAATTATGTACACCTGAAGCAATTGAAAGCAATAAAGAAATATCAGGAGTTCTCTCTACCTCTCTGTGTTCAATCTATTGTTCTGTGATTCTGTGATTGATTCGTTCTTGTTCTAAGCAGAGGAATCGCTCGGACTGGTCGCCAACGACGGTTCCTCAATACGTTATCAGCACGACTTCGCTCCGGTGAACGAAGGTAATCATCGAAGCACAGATTGAATTTTCTAGATCGCTTTTGAATTTTTATTTTCTTTTCGCGTTCTAAATTGAATCTCTACGGTGCAAATCCGCCCTAATCTACCGCGAGCAGACCTGAAGTCGCCGGCACAATGCCGATCGGTAGATTGTGAAACGGGGTAGATGTTGATTGCACTGTAGATTAGAACGATGCAAATCCGCCCCGATCTACCGCGAGCAGATCTGAAATCGCCGACACAATGTCGATCGGTAGATTGCGAAACGGGGTAGATGTTGATTGCATCGTAGATTAGAAAACGAAAATTTTTGCATGGGTTTTGTTTGATTCTGCATGATCACTGTACGAAAAAAATTTGGCATCGCTTCTTCAGTTTTGCTCTGCACGGCATCACACAAAAAAAAGAGAGGCACTGCGCCAGAATGCGCACCGCCGGTCGTGGAAGCCAAGGCATCGCCGCACCTACATGCGTGTGCACCACCGGCTTGATGTCGGCTTGCCACCGGTTGTCGGATCACCGCTGGCCATCGGCTTGAAGCCGAAGTCCGCTCGAAGCCGCGCATAGCACCCGACCTCGCCGCCGGACTCGGTCTGCACGTGCGCGCCGCCCGAGAAGGCTCGGCCCGAAGCCGCAGCCGGCGATGCTCGTAAAGATGCGGCCGTGCCGCCACTAGAGCCCGCGCTCGCATGCGCCTAGGGCTGGCAAAAACGCTCGGGCTCGTGAGCCAGCTCGGGCTCGGCTCGGGCTCGTGGAGGCTTGGCTCGGCTCGTGGATGAAACGAGCTGAGCCGAGCCAGCAAAAAAACTCGTGGTCTAAACGAGCCGAGCCCGAGCCAGCTCGCGAGCGGCTCGGTTGGCTCGGCCCAATAGGCCCATCTAAAAGGTAAAAACCCTAGTTTCCACATCCCACTTGCCAAATCCCAAATGCATTCCGCAACGCCGTCGCTCGGTCCCTCCAGCTGCTCCGCATTCCGCGTCTGCATCTCCCAGCCCCCGGCCCCCGCCCCCCAGCCGGCCAGCCCCCAGGCTCCCTCGCCCCTCGGTCCCTCCACTGCTCTGCATTTCGCAACGCCGCCGCTCCGCTCGACCCCAAGCCCCCGACTCCCCCGTTCTTCCCCCAGGCCCCTAGGCTCCCTCGGTCCCTCCAATAGCCGTCGGCCGCCGCTCCCGACTCCCCCGTTCTTCCCCACTCTCTCTCGGGCTCTCGGCAGCGCCGCCACCATCGCACATCCGGGATTTGGCCATCCCTCCACGGCCTCCCCAGCGTGACGGCGTCCACGCCGCGCTACACCACCGGCCGCCCCAGGCCCTCTGCTCGGCGACGGCGAGGGATGGACGCGCGCCCGGCACCGCGGGCCTGTGGCCTGCCGCCGCTGCGTCGCGTAGGCGCGCACTGGTGCACGGCGGGTCAGCGGCACGCCGGCACCACACCGGCACACCGGCGCCAAGGGGAGTCCGTGGCTCACTGGCTCCATGCGCGACTGTGCATCCTGCTTCCGCCGCCAGGGGGAGTCCGTGGTCACTTTGTTTGTGCTAATGTTCTCGTTTTGCTGATTACCTCTCAGGCCACTCTTTCTGGATTACCTGATCGTGTATTAATGAAGGTTATTGTGTGTGCTACTATGAACAAAGTTGTAGGAGTGCATATTTCATTGTTGGCTCGCGAGCCACAACGACCCGGCTCGAGCCGCACCACGAGCCAAACCGAGCCCACAAACAAGCTTGATATCCTAACCAAGCCGAGCCGAACCGAGCCTCCATTTCACCAAGCTTTCACGAGTCGAGCCGAGCCAGGCTTGGCTCGGCTCGTTGCCACCCCTACACGCGCCGGCGCTGCCACAGTCGGCCCTCCCGCGCCGTCCTTGCACGCCGCCTACATGCGGCCATCGTGCCCGCGCCACCTTCCCGCCGGGTCGCCCGAACGCCGGCCTCGGTCCCGTGTGGCTGCCCCGCCTCACCGGCCTCTCCGCGCCGCCTGAGCGCCCGCATGCGCCCGGCCCCGACTGCGCCTGCATGCGCTTAAACCCGGCCGCCCGTGCCGCTCCCGCCGCCTTGTCGGCCATAGCCGCCACCCTGCCTTGGCACAGCTACCGTGACCGCACCGCCCGAGTAGCTGGTGTAGAGAAGCCGCCGCCGTGATCCGGCCTGAAGCCGCGCCACCCTCAATCCGGCCCAGTTCGCCGCCTCACGCCCGCAGCAAAGGGGCGCCGCCGCCTCTGTGGGAGAGGGCAGGGGAAACTCTATTCCTCCTGGGGTTATGTGGCCAGAGCAGGCCGACTGGGCCAAAACAGGTCGAGCAGGCCAAATCGTGTTGGGCCGGTGAAAGAAAAAAGGGGGAGCCCAGCCGGGGGGTAGCGCCGGTGTTTTTACAGAAAAACACTCGACCTTCCAAAAAATTGCTATTTGGTCCTTCAAATTCACATTTGAGTCCCGAAATTTTGCATAAGGGCTTCAGTAATTCCGAAAATTACTGATAGGTCCTCAGTTTTGCGTATGGGTCCAGAATTTTACAGAAAACACCTCGGTAAATCAGAAAATTGCGCGAATTTTTCTCTGAACTGAAAATTTGCATAAAAACCCTCTGGAATTGCAGAATTCGCTGAAAATTTATATTCTAGCATAAAAGGACCTCAGGAATCCGAATTTTGCATTATGTTTAGCATTTGAAGCTTATTTATTTATGTCATTACTGTTTTATGTATTTTCTGTATTTATTTACTGTTTTGGTTAATTGTAATTGTTTAAATTGCTTTTAATCACTGAAATTAGCAGTAAAATTATAGAAAATGCACAGAAAATTATGAAACATTAGGGAACCTATTGTACCACTTTATTTACATGTAGTAAATTTTCCATGCATGTTTACCTGATGTAAACTTATTTTATTTCATTCATACACATGTAGATGACTGGCATCACGAACCAGGAGTTCGAGGAGCTGGCCCAGCATGGCCAAAACTATCTGACATGGGCATCCAATGTCGAGATTGTGCTTGGGGGCCGGAAGCTCTGCGCAGCTATTGGGTTAAGCGGCCAGAAAGACGTCCGACCCACACCTGAGGAGAATGATCAGGCACTTCATTTTCACAGGCACCACTGCACAACTCTAAAAAATGAGTATATGGCGAAGAAAAGCGCGCTAGCACTCTGGACCGCACTCAAGAAGCGGTTTGAGAGGCTCAAGTACACCATTCTTTCTCAAGCAGAGCAGGAGTGGATCAGACTGAGGTTTGCCGACTTTAAGACGGTCGGGGAGTACAATTCTGTCTTGCACAGGATTTGTACTAATCTTCAACTCTGTGGCAAGGAGATCACAGATGAGCAGAAGATCGAGAAGACCCTGTCCACCTTTCACCCCAGTGCTGTATAAACCGTCTGCAACTATCGTCAAGACGGCTACAAGGAGTACGCCGAATTGATTGATATGATGCAAGTGGCGGAGGCTTAAGATGAACTTTTCCGCAAGAATTACGTCACTCAGCCACCAGGCAGCTCCGCTGGCCGTGAAGCCAACGCAAGCAGCTACAAGGTGCGAAAGCCCTTGATGAAGAGAAGGGGGAAGAAGGGTAAGATCATTGCCCAGAAAGGCAATTCAGATGCTTTAAACGACAAAAAGGCTAAGAAGAGAGGCAAGACCTATGGCCACCAGAACCAGGGTTGCTACAAGTGTGGCAAGTGGGGGCATTGATCGCGAATATGCAAAGAACCGTAAAATGCATTGATGTCCACCAAGCTCAAAAGAAGAATAGCAAAGGGCAGCCTGAAGCTCACTTTGCAGCAGTCGAGGGGGACCATGTTGAGCAACTACCTGAGTTGATGGATGTTGAACCCATCCCAGCAGTAGCACCCTCTTATGACTTAGAGGCAGCCATAGCCATGATCTCTCTTGAAGAGAACATCACTCCTGAAAAGATAGTTGAAGAAGTCGATGATTTTCTAGTTGATTCTGTCTGATGCACAGAATGCACTAGACGTTAATTGTCATTTATTTTGTGTTAAATGGAAAAGTTTAGAACTTGCATAGATGGTGCTTTAGGATTTATTTTCTCATAATGGTTGGATGATTTTGGAATAAAATATTCATTTATTCAGTTTATGATGGCATTATATGTTCTGATATTGGCGTATTTTATTTATGTGTTGAATACCTTCTAATACATGTTAATTAAATACGTTATATTAGAACACGTGTGGCGCCCTATGGAGGAAGTATGCCTTGCCGACAGCGGCACAACGAATACCAACTTAAGAGAGACTAAGTATTTCCAGTCGATCCGTAAGAGTATTGGCAGCCTTACGACAATCGCCGAAAGCGATGCATGTATAATCGGTTCCGGAAGAGCCACAATTATACTTCCAATGGGCACAACTTTGGTCATTGAAGAAGCCTTATTATACCCAGAATCGACTAGAACTCTCCTAAGTTTTAAGAATATTCGCGTCAATGGTTTCCACGTTGAGACTGACGAAGAGTATGGTAAGAAATACCTGCTCATCATGAAGCGCGAAGAGAATGGCAAAAGGGTACTAAAAAACTTCCTTCACTTGAAATTGGGCTATATTATACCAACATTAAGGCGCCTGCAGCGTACACTGTCTTGAAGACAGTATTTAGAAACTCTGAACTCTTCTGTCTCTGGCATGACAGATTAGGCCACCCAGTTCTTAGAATAATGAGAAACATAATAAATAACTCGCATGGGCATAACATTAATGTGAAAAATTCTCCGAATCATAAAGATTTTGTGTGCCCTGCATGTGCCACCAGGAAACTAATAATTAGACCCTCCACTCTGAAGTGAAGGATGAAGTGCCTGTATTCCTGGAACGTATCCAGGGAGACATTTGCGATCCCATTCAGCCTGTCTTAGGGCCATTTAAGTATTTCATGGTGCTCATTGACGCTTCATCGAAATGGTCGTATGTGGGTTTATTGTCCACAAGAAACCACGCCTTTGCAAAATTGATCTCGCAGATCATTCGCATCAGAAATGTATTTCCTGATCATCACATCAAGTCCATCAGAATGGACAACGCCGGCGAATTTACTTCAAAGGCATTTCATGATTATTGCATAGCGATGGGAATTGCAGTTGAGCATTCGGTACCACATGTCCATACCCAGAATGGTTTGGCAGAGGCTTTAATTAAAAGAATTAAATTTATTGCCCGACCCCTCTTGCATAAAAGTAATTTGCCAGCTACATGTTGGGGACACGCAGTCCTTCATGCAGCGAATCTCATCAACCTTAGACCTTCGGCCTACAACATTCATCCACCTATGCAACTAGTGCAAGGGTCACCACCGAAGATTTCTCATCTTATGAGGTTTGGATGTAAGGTTTATGTACCTATACCACCTCCACAGCATACTGCAATGGGCCCTCTCTGTAAGATTGGGATATACGTTGGTTATGAGACTGCATTCATAATCAGGTATTTGGAACCCATGACGGGAGATTTGCATAATGCCCGCTTCGCTAATTGCATTTTTGATGAGGATAATTGCTCGTCATTAGGGGAGGAAATCAACCCGTTGATGAAAAATGTCGGAAACTTACGTGGGAAGCCATGTGAATTCATGCACATGACCCGCGCACTAGTGAAACTGAAAAAGAGGTCCAGAAGATCATCGACTTGCAAGCATTAGCAAACCAACTGCCCGATCACTTTAGTGATTTGAAGAGCGTGATTAAGTCGCATGTGCCTGCACGCAATGCACCAGAGAGAGTTGAAATACCAAAGAAAATTGAAGGTATCCCTAATCCCGTCCAGAGGCCTCAGAATAAAAGGACGAGAACTCCGGCTCCTCGAGTCCAAAGTAACCGGGGACGCCCGGCGAAAAAGGATAAAAGGGATTTATCACAGCCGATCATTGAAGTCCCCAGAATGAAAAGGGGAGCCAGTTGAGACTTGGGACAAGTATGACACCTTCAGAAAAGGGCATACCGGATCTGAATATTCCCATCGACATGGATGTGTGCGCACAAATTGGAGCCAAAAAACTAAAGGGACTTGCCACCGCAATTGAAAGAAGCGATGCGCAAGGTGAAGCTCCAGCAGAAGCAATTGCTCCAGAAGAAGCAACTCATGAAGAAATAGCTATAAATTATGTGCACACGGGAGAGTCCCTGAATAGGACAACAGCCAATATCGATATCTACTTCGCAAAGAAAATTGTCACAATCATCGATCTTGATCCCGAGTCTGCATCGCTCGCTGAATGTAAGAAAAGATCAGATTGGGAAGATTGGAAGAAAGCAATAGCAACTGAATTGCTATCTCTGAACAAAAGAGAGGTGTTTGGGCCCGTATGCCGCACACCTCCCCACATACACCCCGTTGGGCACAAGTGGGTATTTGTTCGAAAGAAAAATGAAAGAAACGAAGTAGTGAGATACAAAGCAAGGCTGGTAGCACAAGGTTTCACTCAACGTCCTGAAGTTGATTATGAAGAAACCTACTCCCAAGTCATGAGTGGAATCACCTTTAGATATTTGATCTCAATGGCAGTGAACTTGAACATGGAAATGAAATTGATGGACGTTGTGACTGCATACCTTTACGGTAACTTGGATTCGGAGATTTATATGAAAGTCCCTGAAGGAACTCCTCTCCCGAATCAAGATAGAGCAAATAGAAATCTATATAGTGTGAAACTCAGAAAGTCACTGTATGGACTGAAACAATCTGGAAGAATGTGGTATAATCGCTTAAGCGAATTTCTCTGCAAGAAAGGCTACACGAACAATGAAGACTGTCCTTGTGTATTTATACGGCGATCTCAGAATGGATTCTGTATAATCTCTGTGTATGTAGATGATCTGAACATCATCGGGACAACATAAAAGAAGCAAACTCCTACTTGGAGTCAGAATTTGAAATGAAAGATTTGGGCAAGATCAAGTTTTGCTTCAGCCTACAACTTGAGCATGTCTCTGAAGGAATCTTGGTACATCAGTCGACCTACACTCAGAAGGTGCTTGAAAGGTTTGGCTTTGAGAAGGCATTTCCCTCGAAAGTACCGATGATTGGGAGATCTTTGCAGCAAGAAAAAGACCCTTTCCAACCTAGGGAAGAGGGGGAGGAAATCCTGAGACCGGAATTCCCATACTTGAGTGCACTGAGAGCACTCATGTACTTAGCAAACTGCACTAGACCAGAAATTGCATTTGCCGTGAACCTGTTGGCAAGGTTTTGTGCAGAGCCCACCAAAAGGCATTGGCAGAGCATAAAGGACATCTTCCGATACCTCCAAGGAAGTAAGGACCTTGGATTGTTTTACAGAAAGAATCAAGATCTGAACTTGATTGGTTATATAGATGCTGGGTACCTGTCTGACCCGCATACCACAAAGTCACAAACAGGCTATGTATTCCTGTGTGGTGGAACTGCAATTTCCTGGAAATCGTCCAAGCAAAGCCTGGTAGCTACTTCGACGAACCACTCAGAAATTATAGCTCTGTATGAAGTCGCACGAGAGTGCGCTTGGCTCCGACGAATGGTTCACCACATCCAGCAGTCATCTGGGATGAACATTGTGCAAACCCCCACAATTGTCTATGAAGATAATGCCGCTTGCGTTGCACAAGTACAAACGGGCTATGTGAAGAGTCATCTCACAAAGCATATCAACCCCAAGTTCTTCTATGCACATGAATTGCAAAAGATGGACGAGATTAAAGTACTGCATACTAAGTCATGTGAAAATATCGCAGATTTATTCACTAAGTCACTCCCCGCATCTAGCTTTGAAAGATGCGTGCGTGGAATTGGGATGATGAAACTTAGAGAAGTGCAGAATTCAGGAGGAGAATTCTCTCAAGTCCGCTAATAAATCTTGATCATGAAGATTAAGTACCCAAAGAATAAAGTCCTGAAGACTAAATAAAATTGGGTGAATTGTACTCTTTTTCTCTTGACGAGTTTTCCATGAAGTTTCTCGACCAAGGTTTTTAATGAGGCAATTCGTGCATCGCAGCATCACATATATCATGTACTCTTTCTCCAAATTTTTTCCACTGGGTTTTTATAGAGTTTTAACGAGGCATGAGTATGTCGGGTGAGTGCCCAAGGAGGAGTGTTGAGAAACCTGGGCTCAGGACCAGGAGTCCTGGCCCAATATGGGCACCCCACCGTAGGCTATAAATAGGAACCTATACCTGCCAATCATGTATACCTGAAGCAATTGAAAGCAATAAAGAAAGACCCGGAGTTCTCTCCCTCTCTGTGTTCAATCTATTGTTCTGTGATTCTGTGATTGATTTGTTCTTGTTCTAAGTAGAGAAATCGCTCGGACTGGTCACCAGCGACGATTCCTCAACACCATCCATCCTGCACATTTGCCTTCTCTGCTCCTCGGCATTTACCGTTCCAACGGCCGGTATGGCAGAAAGAACCTAAAAGGAGAGCTAGTGCATGTACAACAGACAGTTCGACCAGTCGAGGGTTCAGTTTCCTGATGATGAAAGCAGTACAAGTTTGTTGGCGTTGATCACAAGCAGATCCATTCCCATCCCTTCAGCGCGAGAACAGGAAAGTTCGGTTCATCACATCCACTGATCCGAATCGTACACACCACGGCTTTTGGTGACCGTTAAGGCCGTGGTCATGCATCACCATGGAAGACTGCCTGAGATGGACAGAATTCATTCCGGGCACATGCATATCAGGTGCGGCAATAGTACCATCGATCCTGCACATTTGCCTTCTCTGCTCCTCGACATTTACTGTTCCAACGGCCGGTATGGCAGAAAGAACCTAAAAGGAGAGCTAGTGCATGTACATCAGTACACACTCGACACTACGTTTCATTTTACCGGTGCTGGTTAAACCAGCAACGGACCATTGCCATGCCTCGATCGCTTTCGGTTAATTAGTAAATGAAAAAGGCAGGGCCGAGGGGACACTGTGCAGGTAGTCGTAGCAAGTACCTGTAGCAGCCGTATTACTCCCGTAAAAACGCCAGACATTGATGGCGCAATAAGGCGCTAGGCCCTAAATGCGGCCGGCATCTCCTGCAGGGGCGACGAGCCGCCATGGGACTCCTGCAGGGGCCCGAGCGCCTTGAGGGCGAGGTCTAAGGCCTTCTTGTAGTTGCTCGTGGACTCTTGGAGGTCGTCTGCCTCTAGGAAGGCGAGCCCGTCAGGTTTGACGGTGGACGCCGCATCCAGAGGAGGGAGCGTGCTTAGGGTTCGGGTGGAGAAGGAGAGGAGGCGCGGGAGGGGAGGCGGCGAGCGAAGGAGCGGGAGGGCGCTCGGTGGTGCAGGAGGGGCCTGGAGAGCGAGGCGAGGAGTGATTTGGGGAGCCGCCGCATCGTTGCGAGCCACGGGGTTTAGCGAGTTGGGACAGCAGGAGAGGGCTTTAGGCCTTGTGCGCGCTTAGCCGCTGGCGGGGCGCACCGATAAGGCAGAAGGGCATGGAAAAACGTAGGACCGCACTTTGAGAAGGCACGGAGCAAGGTGGGAAACGTGGACTCCGTGGCCGGCAGCGTAGTTCGGCCTGGGACGTGAGTGCAATCGCGTGGTGTTCCATGTGTGGATCGTGCGGCTTTCCATTTCGCTCGGTGCCTTCTCAGCGTGCGATCCTACGTTTTTCCATGCCCTTCTGCCTTCTCGGTGCGCCCCGCCAGCGGCTAAGCACGCGCAAGGCCTAAAGCCCTCCCCTGTCATCCCAACCCGCTAAACCCCGCGGCTCGCAATGATGCAGGGGCTCCCCAAATCCCCCCTCACCTCCCTCTCCAAGCCCCTCCTCCGCCACCGAGCCCCCCACCCCCGCCTCCACTCGCCGCCTCCCCGCCCGCGCCGCCTCCCCTTCTCCACCCCAACCCTAAGCATGCTCCCTCCTCCGGATGCGGTGTCCACTGCCAAACTCGACGGGCTCGCCTTCCTGGAGGCCGGCGAGCTCGAGGAGTCCACGAGCAACCAGAAGGCTTCGACCTCGCCCTCAAGGCGCTCGGCACCCTGCAGGAGTCCCACGGCGGTTGGTCGGTCCTCGTCGCGCGCGCCCTCCACATCGCCGGCGCCGCAGCATCCTGCCTCGGTCTCCTTAGCGACAGCCTCGAGTCCCTCAATGCCGCCGCCGACATCATTGATTCCTTGGAGGACGAGGCCGCCGAGGTGGTGAAGATCGGCGCCGCCGTGCACGAGCAGCTCGTGCGCGCGAAGACTACCATGGGGCGTCAGTGGGAAGCGGTGGCCGACCTCCGACGCGCGCTGGAGCTGAAGGGCAGGTTCGTAACGGGAGTGTGGAGCTGGGGGATGCTTTTAGAGACGTTGCTGAGGCCTATGTGGGCGTGCTGGGCTTTGAGAAAGCACCGCCTTTGTGTTCGAAGGCATTGGAGATTGTGGAGAAGCGGTGCAGAGAGGGCACCACAGAGGTGGCTGAGATCCGGCGGATTCTCATGATTGTTTATACTAGGTTGGGTCGCAATGAGGAGGCATTGGAGCAAAATGAGCTTGCTAAAATGGTGTATGATAGGCTGGCGTTGGATATGGAACTTTCTCCGGTTGAAATTGATGGTGCCAATATGCGTATTTTGTTGGGGAGATCGGAGGAGGCAATGAGCAATCTTAAGAGGGTGATGCAGCGACTAACAAGGAGAGTGAGGAACGTGCACTAGCATGTCACAATGGCGAAGATTTTGTTCTCCAAAGAGAGATTTTGTGACTCAAAATGGTGCTTGGAGGTTGCTCTTGGGATTCTTGACTCAAAGGGTTCCATAAGCCCTGGGCGGGTTGCAGAGGCATATGCGTTGATAGCGATGTTCTATGAGTTAATGACTAAATTTAAGATGTCTTTGTGTTTAATGAAAAAAATACTTACATTTCCCGAAGGTGTCTCAGAGATGCAGCACATTCAAGGAAGAATCTCAGCAATGATGGGGTGGCTCCTCCTGCATACAAAAAGATTTGATGAGACTGTTGAAGAACTACTTTGGACCGCTGCATTTTGGGTTAGGATTTGCTTATAAGCATTTGGCGGCGGCATATATTGACATGAACCAACCACAATCAGCTGTGAATAACCTTTTGCAATTTCCTAGCCAGGCCCGTCGCTGGGGCTAGGCGGCAGGGGCGCCAGCCAAGGGCCGAAGCAAGAGGGGGGCCCATGAGCAAATATAGGATGGACCTCTATATGTGTTCCTTCATAGTTCATTTGCGGTAACAGATGAAGGCCCATAACTCCAGCCCATCGATCGAAGAGATACGAAGAGTCACAGGAGACGGGACTACGTCGTGCTGCGGAAGACGAATCGCGATCCCCGCGTAGTGCGGCGGGCGACTATCAGGCGCCGACGCCCTTGGAGTCGCGCCGATCGTGGGCTCGCGGCCACCGCGCACCGGCCGATCGACGCCGGCCTGTCCGCCTTCCGCGGCTCCGCGCATCCGGCCGTTTCGCAGCCGGCAGCTCTGCTCCGACGGCTCCGCAGCTCCTGCTCCGCGCATTGTGAGTTCGTGTTCGTGACATCGCTCGAGTCTAGACGTCGGCTACTGTGTTGTTTGGCCATGTATTTACGTACTTAATTTCCTTCATATTTTAGGTGTTACAACTTACAATGTTGCCTAAGAAGCATTTGTCTGGTTCTGAGAAAAGAAAAAAAAAAGAAAACGAGAGGATGAGTTTATTGAATCTCAAAGGGGGTGCTTTACATAGATTCTTTCCGGCGCCAAGTAATGTTAATGTTAATGAAGATGAAGAGCAGGAACCTCATCACGGACAGGAACATGACCATAATTTAACTGCAGAAGTTCAGGTCAACGAGGACAATATGGCGGAGGAAAATGTGCAGCAGGGCAATATGGCGGAGGAAAACTTGCAGCCTTCATCTGAAAATCCAAATGGTAATGAACAACAAGATTCTCTTCTATTGTTATATTGACATTGTCTTTTATGAACCAAATACATACTGCAAGTTAATTTTACTAGTACTATAATACATATTTTATCAATTATTATATTAGCCTATAGGGCCTATAGTATTGCGCTCGCCCAAGGGTCTCTGTAACTATAGAGACGGGCTGTTCCTAGCACAGGATCACTACTAAATAGCTTACAAAAATGAAGTTATATGAATAATAGAAAGATAAGAATGTAAATGTAGTTACATTGACAAAGTAACATCAAGAATATTCTGGAAAGGACAATATAACAAGGACATCAAAAAGATATTTTATCCCATCAACCTCACAAAAATATACCAGGTTGTAGTGCCACTACGGTCTAACTTCTGCATCAGAAGAGCTCCCGAGCTAGCAATCGGTGCCTACATACATCAGTGGACACGTCATACACATAAAAAGTGATATTGTAGAAGCTATATACGTAAGATTTCACAACAGCCTCAAACATTCCTCTGCTCTCCCACTGGTGTAATAGTAATTGATTCCTCAGAATCAACAAATCTCCATGTCATCATAAATAGATGTATTGGCATGTTAAAAAGCAGTCAGTAATATGTGCATAACTAATGTTTATCAACTTATATCTAGATAACAAATATGGAAACACAGGACAAACAAAGAGACCAGTCACCTGATCCTTTGAGCATTTCTGTGATGTAATCATGTAACACAGCCACACAGGTCATCCAGAGTAGACACTGGCAATCTGAGAACCCACAAAAGTACTGTAGAATAACGCACTTGCTACAGTGAAGCATGTTGATGCGAACAGAGTGCTCAGTGGATACTAAACGTACCCTATGTACAGTACATGAATACCAATATATGATAACCTTTTTCAAAATTTTAATGGGGAGTGCGAATTTACATCATGTCCCAAATAATAGTACTTAAACCAAAAGAGGAAACATATACGTATGAAAATTCCAGTAATAAAAATGTCTCCTAGAAATGACACCCACCAAGCCTCCACCCTCATCATCATCCAAATCTCCAGTAGTTGCTCCACTGACTTGCACTCCCGCTTGGTCCGTCACAGCTGAAACCTGGTTACAAGAGATTACCATAATGTCAGGCAGTGGAACCGTTATATTTGAGCAGTTCAAACAACAAGAGGAACGCTAGTAACTCTTTTAAGAAAATGCTTACCTTAATTACTCTTCCAGCAATATCAAGTTGCCCATTTAAACTCAGAGCAGCTTTTGCATCTTCAAGGCGTGCAAACTAAATGATGAAATGGAACAAGTGAGATACTGAGAATTATGCACCAAGACAGGAATTGCTTCATAAGGAAGTGCTTGCCTGAACAAAACCAAAACCTTTACATAACCCAGTAAGTGCATCTAGCGGCAGCTGCACAAGCTCCACCTGTCCAAATGGTTCGAAAACCTGGGAGAGAGAATTCATTAATACAATACAACATGCACACCAAGCAACAAGGATATATAAGCAATACTGCAATGGCAACATTTCTGCCCCTTTAAAGAGAAATAACAGCACACCCTTAACTAAGATGTTTTCAGTAATGTGAACTTCAGAAATATTTTGATATCAAAGCAAAGCCAATTACAATATATCTATAAAATAATTTGTTTGATTCTTTACCTGTCTCAATTGATCTTGGGTAATATTTGAGTGAAGATTTCCGACATACAACTTCCTTGCCCCACCTGAAGCTGCTGCACTTGAAGAAGTATTTGACTGAACTAAATTCTTTTCAGCTTCCGACGGCTTAACCATCACATGTTGACCAACAAGCAGCTGACCAGAAAGAGTTATCGCCATTGGAACGGACGTCACATCATAGAATTCGATGTACCTGGAAATGCAAATAGCGGACGGCAAAAGTGACATTTTGTCAATATGTCGTGTATTCTGCTATTTTTGTAAACACGATGAGAAACAGTGCCAAAAGTGACTCTGATTTCCAAACTTCCTCAATTAGTTACACTGTAATGTCAGAACTTCGATTTATACTTTAACAAGCTAGCAACATTCAGTTATGCTTGAATGTACATTAAATTTTAATCCTGCAGATATCATCAGGTGCAAACGCAACGCCACATTTTTGTAATGCTATGTAAGAAAAATAATAAATTTCAAATCCAGTAAGGATAAACATGCATTTACTGACCAAACTATTTGGCTAAAGAAACAGCGTCAGAACACATAACAGTAAGTGCAGGGACCTTTTATAGGACATTGGCTTGTTATTTAGTCCGGGTAGAAGCCATCTACTTGAAAGAGGAGGAAAAACTCCATACCTGGAGAGCTATTGCACATCTAACTGGAATTCGGAAGACAAAAATGTTATTTTCAAGATGACAAAAATAGAAACTCAACAGAGGCAAATAGTGAATTCACCACAAGCATCATCAAACTTGTCCAGTGCTACAGTCTCATTTCCCCATGGGAGATTATAACGGAACAAAAAATGAAGACATCAAATGTGGTAACTCAATGTTCTAACAACTGCTGGCCACCACGACATATAGATATTTGATTCATCCGAACATAATATTTTATAAATTGAAACTTCTGTAGAAAACAGTTGTATTGCCATTTGGAATATGGTAGGTAGGCCTAAAACCACAGAAAAATCACAAGATGCATTAAAGATATAGTCACAGCAGCTGACCAAGCCCATGTGGCCCATTTTGTTTGCCACTTCCACGCAAAAGTCTTCTAATATGTTACCTGCTTGGCAAAGTAGCTGAAGGTAGCCGATTCAACCACAACGGTTGGAATAGTAGCTAAATGCAGTCAATCCAACCAGAAATAACTGTCACAAAACCCTCATGAAATCGGAAAATACATGGAAACATTGTTGAAGGAACTTTGATGAAAATTATGTACAATTATACATGCTAGCTTAATCTCAGCAATGTTGGTACTTTCTTCCACAGTTTTTTCCCTATTTGGAAATGAAACCTCCACTATATCAAAACAACTATAGTTACGAAACATTAGCACCTTCAATTATCTGCTGTCAGTGCCCATCAAAAATTTGTTAATAGTTCAATTCATTACAGTAGAAGACTCCAGATGCTCATGTCTATTACATAGATAATCTGTGACAAACTTCTCAAATAGAATTTGTGTGCGGTCTATTCATTTAATTTTCGTTGCAAAGTAAATAAATTATATATAGTAACAATGGCACCTAAAAGAGCTTGAGGAATCACTGATGTCATAATAAACCATAGAGTCATCTCACAGGTTGGCATTGATGGGAGAAGCACTATTCTCGGTGTTGGGGTAGCAGTGGCAATGCATTTGCAGGAAATACTGCAGAAGGTGACCCTTGTGCCTTCTTCTTTAGCTGCTCTAGAAGCCTAAGGGCTTCTTTTAGATCCTCTGAGGAACCAGTGCCACAGCTTTCGTAAGCATCTATAACTCGTTCTTGGAAATCCATTGCACGCTTGTAGCTGCAATCCAAAGTAGAATTAAATGCAAAAACAGCCACAAGGGTACCCATGACATTTATTTTAAAAAAGCAGAAGAAAATAGGGCAAAAGAAAATACCTCCCCATCAGTCCATATGCATTTGCAAGGGACTGATTTGTGTCAATGGAATCCTCATGTTTTGGGCCAAATGTAGCATCAATAATGTCACTTGCAAGAGCAAGGAACTTCACAGCTGATTGTGGTTGGTCCATGGCAATATATGCCTCTCCCAAATGCTTATAAGCAAATCCAAACCCAAAGTGCAGCGGTCCAAAGCAGTTCTTCAACTTCTCAACTGCTCTCTCCAAATAAGGAACAGCCTCATCAAATCTTTTTGTATGCAGGAGTAGCCACCCCATCCTTGCTGAGATGCTTCCTTGAATGTGCTGCATCTCTGAGACACCCTCGAGAAATGCAAGTATTTTCTTCATCAAACACAAAGACATCTCAAATTCAGTCATTGACTCAAACAACATCGCTATCTCCGCATATGCCTCCGCAACCCGTCCAGGGCTCATGGAACCCTTTGAGTCAAGAATCCCAAGAGCAAACTCTAAGCACCGTTTTGAGTCACAAAACCTCTCCTGGGAGCACAAAATCTTCGCCATTGTGACAAATGCTAGTGCACGCTCCTCACTCTCCTTGTTAGCCCGCTGCATCACCCTCTTAAGGTCGCTCATTGCCTCCTCCGATCTCCCCAACAAAATACGCACATTGGCGCCATCAATTTCGACCGAAGAAAGTTCCACGTCCAACCCTAGCCTATCATACACCATCTTAGCAAGCTCATTCTGCTCCAACGCCTCCTCATTGCGATCCAACCCAGTATAAACAACCATGAGAAGCCGCCGGACCTTAGCCACCTCTGTGGTGCCCTCTCCGCACCGCTTCTCCGTAATCTCCAACGCCTTCAAACACAAAGGCAGTGCTTTTTCAAAGCCCAGCACGCCCACGTAGGCCTCAGCAACGTTGCTATAAGCATCCCCCAACTCCGCACTCCCTTCCTTTAGGAACCTGCCCTTCAGCTCAAGCGCGCGCCGGAGGTCAGCCACCGCGTCCCACCGACGCCCCATGGCAGTCTTCGTGCACGCGAGCTGCTCGTGCACGGCGGCGCCGACCTTCGCCACCTGGGCGGCCCCGCCCTCCACGGAATCAACGATGTCGGCGGCGGCGTTGAGGGACTCGAGGCTATCGCTGAGGAGACCGAGGCGGGATGCTGCGGCGCCGGCGAGGCGGAGGGCGCGCGCGACGGGGAGTGACCAGCCGCCGTGGGACTCCTGCAGGGGGCCGAGCGCCTTGAGGGCGAGGTCGAAGGCCTTCTGGTGGTCGCCCGTGGACTCCTGGAGCTCGCCGGCCTCCAGGAAGGCGAGCCCGTCGGGTTTGGCGGTGGACGCCGCATCCGGAGGAGGAAGCGTGCCTAGGGTTCGGGTGGAGAAGGGGAGGAGACGCGGGCGGGGAGGCGGCGGGTGGAGGAGCGGGCGGGGGGCTCGGTGGCGGAGGAGGGACCTGGAGAGGGAGGCGAGGAGGGGGGATTTGGGGAGCCGCCGCATGGTTGAGAGCCGCGGGTTCAGCGGGTTGGAACGGCGGGGAAGGGTTTCCGCTTTCCCAGTGGGCTGATGCTGAAGAATTATGTAGCCGTGTTGCCCTGGCCCAACTACTACTCGCGTTCGCAGAGGCATTACCACAGACACCTATCCGCATTACCACAAACACCTATCCGCATTACCACAGGCAATGCAGGACTGCCAGGACACGGCTGTGGCACACGGCGGGGGCTTGGCGCCACGGACGCAGTGAGTGGCGATGCCGCTCCCGCTGCCGGGGGCCGCGAAAATGGTGATGCCGCACCAGATGGTGCCCCCGCCGCATCACGCGCCGCGCTTCGTGATGTTCCACGCGGTGGCGCCGCCGCCTCCGCGGGCAAACCCTGCGGCGGCTGGCTCTCCGGCGGCACCACGTGGCCAGGAGTAGAACAAGACGATCTGGGTCGGCAACCTGCATTACTGGATGGACGAGAGCTACCTCCACAGCTGCTTCGGCCACACCGGCGAGGTGAGCATCAGCACCCAGCATCCTACTCCAAAGCGCAGATCTTGGCCATGGACACGTTGTAGATTGTCTTTACTCATGACAATTTTTTCTGGGAAATATTCAGTTTGATACGACGGGCTAGGCAGAGCACGCAATAGTATGTCGCCACTGTACACTTGCTGTGGAACAGCCTGCTTTCTTGATGCATTGTTGGTGTGCATTCAGGGCCTACCTGATCGGTTGTTTTTAGACCTTTGAGCACTCTACCTGTTGTATACCTTTTAAATTGTACAATTAGAACTTGTTTTGAAATCGATTAATGCTTTGTATATCCTATTAGAAGATATGGGCATATAATGTGTCAACATGTGGTGGCTGGTGGGTATTAGGTATAGGTTGGTGGTGAAGAAAACTTGACAAATTTGGTTGCAAAATGTAGTTGAACGTTGTGATCTGATTAGAATGAAACAACTGGTGGTCTAATTACCTTAAAAAAATGGTGGTCTCAGAGATAAACTCATGACAGAATTATTATGAGTAACTGATGGGGAGTTTTGTCAAGTAAATGAGTCCAAAGTCCATGCAAGCTTTTTTTTTCCTTTTTCCTGATTGTAGAGGCTTAGTGAGATAACAATTGTAACATTTTTTTAAGCTAACAATCACCTTCTATATTTAGAACTTCATTGATGTGGTTTTCTGTACATTCCTGTTCTTAGCTGTACTTGCCTTATTATTTTGTTAACTGATAGTGCAAGAAAAATGCCGACCTGTTCAAAAGAGAGAGACTTGTAACAGTGTGTGGTCGAGTTCTGCATTGTATAACAGAGATGCTTATCACATGGGGAAGGAATGTTGTTTCTTGCTTGCCAGCTTATCACAGCTAGTTACTTTGTATTAGGTGCTGAGGCTGAGCCTGCTACAGTGTAGGTTTTACTATATTGTCAAGCAAATGGTGTAACTCTGGGTGTCTTTGTGTTTGTAAAATCCTGTCCTCCCTTTCTCACTCTGTTTTTCAATAAATTCTTAACTGATGTTGTGTAGCTAAAAAATACTTGCTTTTCTCACTGGTTTAACTAGTTAATATAATTAACTGGATTCTCTGAAAAAACAATACTTGTAATGGCATTCACTGGTTTATTAATGCATTTTTTTTTGCTGCAGACTATTTTTGATGATCTAACTAGTGTATTGATGCAATTTAGATGCTTTCTTGTTTATTTTCAAGTTTCAAGTCCATAGCTCTATTATATTAATATGTCTGAACATTTTGCAGGTTTTAGCAACTAAAGTTACTTGTAATAAACAATGACGGTTGTTTTGTTGAGTTCCACAGCCGTGCTTCAGCTGAAAAAGTATTTCAAGGTTTGGTTGATCATGTAATACTGACCAATCTTTCAGGTTAAATTTGGCATCATTTAGCATGGGAGACAGGCGTTCAGATTCAGCTTCAGATCACTCCATATTTGTAGGCGATCTTTCTTCTGATGTCAAGGATGCCACATTACTAGAGACTTTCTCCACCAGATACTCGTCTGTTAAATGTGCAAAAGTTGCTATTGATATGATATTCCTCAAAATAGAGTTTTTATTGATGTAAATACTGGCAGATCAAAAGGATATGGGTTTGTGAGATTTGGAGATGATAATGAGAGGGAGCATGGCATGAATGTTTTGTTTTATATTCCTCTTTCATCTTGTCATACTTTTGGGGGGGGGGTATTATACTAATCATTTCAGTACGCTATCAAACAAACTATCATTTCAAGTCCAACATGACACAAATTATCATTTCAACATTCAAGTCTCCTTTAATATTTTTGTTTTATTTCAACGGTTTTTTTGACACTTAGGAGCTTTATTAGAATAGTTAAGGGTCATATCAAGTGATGATCTAGATGATTATGAATTATGACTATATTGTGTATCTATTTGTTACGCTACTCTGTAGTGCAAGCTATGTTGTGTATCTATTTGTTACGCTACTCTGTAGTGCAAGCTATGTGACAGTTTTATGTATTCATAAATAATTCAGGCCTAAATACTGTTCTGGCCTGTACCCTGCCATCCATCTCTTTTATCTTTTCTGTTCAAAATGCTCACTGATATTATTATCCACGCATCTGAATACGTGTTCAATTTACCATTCTCTTTTATCTGAACACTTACATCTTCTAGTGAGCTTGTTAAATAGGTGCTTCTGGTACTACCGTGCTAGCAGCTCATCTTCTCAATCAGATGGAGATTTGATAAACATGAGTGTGAGTTCATGTTCATTCCTGCAACATATATAGTTTACATATGCACTTCTTTTGTCATCGTTTATGAACTGCCACTCACAGGTGTTTGTGTGAGGGCTTTAACCCAAATGTTAGTAAAGATGACCTTGGACAAAACTTCTGTCAATATGGTGAGATCTCTTCCATAAAAATTCCAGTTGGGAAGCAATGTGGTTTTGTGCAGTTTGTACAGAGGTATGCTGTATTATTTCCCCATTTTTCATATTTCCATTTACATCCTGCTGAGAATATGGTAAACAGATACTAAATTTTATGAATTTTCTGTTGTCAGAAAGAATGCAGAAGCACTGCAGGAACTAAATGCAAGTACAATTAGAAAACAGACGGTCCATCTTTCATGCGGGCGTAACCGGGCAAATAAATAGGTATAGCTTACTGTGTTGTAAGGTGTTGCAAACAGAACTCTGGATAACAAAATTAATAACACACATTTATTAGTTCTAAGATGTATTGTAAGTTCAAACTTATATTAATGACTTACGAAAACTTACAATCACTTATCGAATACACAGTTAACTTTATGTCCTAATGTTCTCTTAGGGTGTTGCTCTCCAGAATCAGTTGGTGTGTCTGTCAAAAGAATTATCTGATCTTTTCGTCACTGCTAACCATTAGGCATAATAGTTTACAGTTTACCCAGTACGTGTTCAACATTACCTTTTTATGCCTCATTACAATGCATGGTCCTCTCGGCAGAATACGAAAAGTTAATAAAAATATGCTCAAAGGAGCATTTACTTTCAGTTTGTTTCTACTCTAAAATGCAGGTGTTCCTGTTCACAGCTGAGGGGTGACACCGGCGGTCAGTGGAACAACTGGATGTACTATGCCACACAATTTTACATCGGCTATGGTTATCTTGCACAATTTCTTGGTCCAGACATGTATACTGCTGTTTATGGTTCTATGGGGACCAACAAGTGAGCTAAAGATTGATTGCTCATTCGAGCTCAGGCATTTGTCTAGGAAAAATAGTTGTAGCACTTGCTAGAAAAGTTAGGCTGTTTCTTACCTTAGCTAGATCTAGTGACTGGTAAAGTATTTGCATAGTTCCAGGAGCTAGCATGACTGACGAAGCTCTTAACTCACCATATCCTGTTAAATTCTTTAAATATTTTTTGACCTGGAGCTTGACCTTAAAAGAAAGTTATTCCAAACCTGCTTCTATTGTCTGTTTCATTTATTTTGACATTCGAGTTTTGCACTTAGACGATGAATGTGGTTACTAGAAACCCCAGCACATTATATTGGCAGTTTGGCACCAAATTTAAAACGGCGATATGCTAGCTTCTTGTTTACATTTGAATTGTTGAATTTTTTGGCATAATTCTTTACACATTTTATGATTTGTGTTTCCATGAAAAGTAAGGGTGGAATACTGTAGTGTTCCCCGAAATCTACCTGGTGGATTTTGATAGTGGGAGCTTGGTAGGTTGCATGCTGTTGAACAGTGTGCATCTTATATGTTCATCTTGGCATTAGGGAAAATCTGTCTGGTTTTATTACCTTGGTAAATACTGCAATGTCTACCAGCTTTCTCTTATAGTTTCATGCAAAGGAAGATTTGTGAAAAATGTTAAATCAATGCTAAGATACAACAGCAGTTCTTCTAGCTTCATTTTGCCTGGAGAGTTAGGAACTGCATTGCTTCTATTACATATTTTCATCAGCTAAATGAGGTTACAAAAGGGCCTTGTGGCACAGTGTGCTACATGAGCAGTGTAAAGGTCCAGCCAATCACACTTCCAGTTTGTACCATGTGGTCACATAATTATTTGAGTAATGGCATTCTTCCAAGCAAGAAATAGTATTGAGTAAGCTTATTCAATGGCTTAAAGTCAACCACAAGGAGTAAACCACGACAAATGGATGAATCCAGATCAAGCCAACTTTGGATTCCGATATCATTGTCCTGGATCCTGATGCTATTGTCATGCCAACCAAGCCCAAACAGTCACAATGAATGAGCAACAAAGAATTATATATAAGAGTTGGGAGAGACAATGTAAGCTTTAAGGTACAAATTTTCACCAGCCACTCGAAGATGTCAGGCGGGCCCAGGAAAAGCAGCAAGGTGCCAACTTTTGGCACATGAATGACTGCATCCATTTCTCTGGTGTTTGCTCAGCTGTGGTGCCTATTGGCTGTACCTTCAGTGGGCCGCCTGTGCCAAATATACGGTAGTAACTTTCTGCCATGGAGGCAGACAGAGGCAGGCACAGGTAAAAAGGCATCTGGTGGACCATGGCCTAAGAAGTAAGAACAATCTTGGATGTTCGACATTTTGGCATGTGTTGGACAAGCTAGGCTCCTTGGTCAGTCTTCCTGTCCTTGGATCGGTTTTTATCAGCTGGTTTCAAGAAACATGATACAGTGAAAGCAATGCAAAGTTGCCGACACATTAAAACCGGCATGGCATCCACAGTGCAAGTCACCACCTTGTGGTGTGCGCTAGCCAGTACACAAAAATTTCCCTTCCACAGTGCATAGGTGTCTGAAATCGTAGCTCTAATTATGTAGCTCAACCCTAGAGGTGGGCACTGGCACGGCCCAAGCCTACCGTGCTTTAGGCCATGTTGTGCCATACCAATTCGGTCCGGTCACCTCGCCGTGTCATGCCGTGCTGGTCTCGCCTTCGGTCAGGCTTAAGCACGGTCCAAAGCCTGCTGTATCGATGTTCGTGCCATACAAGTCTAAGCTCAGCCCGAAGTAACTACACACGACAAAGGGGGTGGTGACGATAGTGGCGGCGGTTGCCATTTTCATTTCTCTCATACCCGCCTCGTTAAAAACTAATTAAAATTGAATTAGTTATGAAAATATAGGCACGTAAATATTTCGGAGGAAAAATAACAATATGCGTACAATATACTAATCTTGTGGCGTACATGCATGCTTGCCAAATATAGGCATATACGGAATAGGGCCATATTGTATGTCATATATTTGTATAGATACTAAGTCTATCGGAGAGAGTGGAAATAGCAAGTGCATCTTTTCTTGATGTAGTCTTAAAGTTTGGAACTGCTATTATATCTGTTAAACCTCAAACCAACAGAGTGAAAGGACAATACAATTAGCAATAGCTCAGAACTCACCTCACACTCTAGTCGCTGAGAGTTTGAGATGATGATACCAATCTATCATGGCCAGATGTTGGAGACAAGATGAATGTGACAAGATGACATACACCATACATCCACTTCTAAGAGACAATCATATATCCACTTTCAAAAACTAGAGCTCTTAATGTTTGAAAATGTAGTATATCCTAACCTTCTTGCAAAGGTTGGCACCTTATTCTACAACTCTATGGTTCTCTTTCTTGTATGGAAGCATGAATTGTGTAGCAATTTTCGGAATGCAATTGTGAATAATAAAACCTTGAGAGAGACTCAAAGGAAGGAAATGAATACAAGAAGTATTAACTAAATCTGAGAAAACATTGAACCAGATAGGACAAAAAAGAAATAATACCCAATATCTTATCCATTAATACAACCAATGACTGCACGAGTATAGAAGAAAAATATAGGTACGAGGGAAAACCCTTAGCAACTCTTATAAGCACTGTTGATTACTGACTACAAAAATAAGTCAATCCAACAAATTTGTTAAGTATTATTATTATTATTATTATTATTTTATAACCTATCTACCTTTTCTTTTTCTTTCTTTCCCTCCTTTCTTTTCTTCTTTCTTTCTTCCTATTCTCCTCTTTCTCCTTTCTCCTCCTCTTCTTTTTCACCTGACGATAACCTGCTCCTCTCCCTTCCCTTCTTTTTCTTCCCACCGATAGCCTCGTGCCCACCGCTCGCCTCCTCCCATACCCGCCCCCTCCTTCCTTGGCCGCCTCCTCCCCGACCCCCTGTCGCCTCCCCAGACCCCACCCCCTGGCCGCCGCCTCCTCCCCGACCCCCACCCCTCGGGCGTCTTCCCCACCCCCACTGTACGGACCCAGATTTTACAATCCGAATTTCTCTGTGATTACACCGCACTATTCCCTAGATCAGTAGATAGTGCTCACATATTACAGTTCTGAATATCAAAGTATATATCATGCGGAAGCGTAAATATAATAATAGACTTACTCATGTGCCGATTAGGCCGAAATCTTTAAATTGCAGCAGTGGAAAAGTGAAGCATACAGGTGGGACCTTCAGGGCATGCCCACAGGCAGCCAACTGGAGGTTCGCGACCTAGCCCTTGACATCTTCATCTTTTTTGCCATTATGCTCAATCTTGTTGCTGAGGCGTAGTGATCTGATTCCTGATTCTAGATTTATTGTGAAAGCGAGTGTGAGCACAAACCACCGTGCTCCGCGAGCCAATACACAGGATGCAAATAAATAGTATGCATGGCTTATAAAAGGAGAGGTTTGGGTTATTTTGTTTGCCATAAATTGTCTTTAGAAGCATTATTATTATTTAATCATAGTGTTATTATTGCTGCCTAAACTCCACCTAGCGATTACTATAATTGACTTAATCCACCAAAAATTCACTTTCTTTATTGATTGCTGTCTAAGACTCCAAACAGCGAGTGACATAATTTAATTAATCCACCGAGCACACACTTTCTATATTCAGTGCTGTCTAAAACTCCAAACAGCGATTATCATCAATTATACATTCCACCAATATCTTTTGTATTCCAAATTCCTAACAATCCAATCCTTTTGTTATTGACCATAACCATAATTTGCTCTTCCAATAATCAACCTTATTTTCAATTATCTATCTCTAACTAATTCACTAGTATACCTCCACCAAAAATATCATTGATCAAGTCTACGATTCACTAGTATTCATCCACCAAGAATATCATTAATCAAGTTTACGATCCACTAGTATTCATCCACCAAGAATATCATTGATCAAGTTTATACTCCAAGAATTGTTATCATACCTCCAAATTCTCAAAAATTCAAGTAACTCATCCAGTAACCGATTCTATTAATCCCAATATTATCAACATCTTCCAAGAATTTATATTAGATATCAGTGTCGTAATTCAACAATTACCTTTGCACTCCCTAATTCTCCAAAATAATTTAAATCATCTACCTAGCCTATATATTCATTTAAGCTCCACCAATGTATTTATCCCAGAATCCACTCTATCGTGTTCTTTTTATGATCGACATGAATCCACCAATATCTTTATGCGTTTACCACACACAGCCATCTTCTTGTCTTACGACTCTATTTATTCTTCTTGACATTTTTCTTTGAGAGAATTATTATCATTACTTAAAAATATAATACATAGAAATTTCCTGAGACCTAGCAGTTTTGAACAAAAACATAATGTGTAAGAAAATGCAATAATAATAGCGATCTAGATTCCATCCATCGTTACATGGCATCCGCACCATATGCTAACATTTCAGTGTTATAACCGCTTACATTACCACTGGAACGACACCCAGGACAACTCAAATCAGGGCTTTCCATTGCCCTCCACTTTTTTCATTCCCACCAACAAAGTTTTTGAAATAGAACTATATCTGGTTAAGTTCCCATATCCGCCCTTGACCGTGGGCACGGCTATTCGAATAGTTTTGACTCTGCAGAGTTTGTACACTTTCACCACAAGAGACAATCAACTCGTTGTCCACACGATTCCTTAGTCATGTGGTTGAGCAGACCATCACAGTAACCGTTCAAAGTACCTCGCCCCTTCCATCATTTCACCCTATGGGTCGCTCCTACTTGCGGTGGGTCCCATACGTTGTGCGGGATGTTCTCCTTCTGAACGTCTAGCAGCTGGCTACCCCCACTACTAGCCCGCCACAGCAGAACTTCACCCTCTACGAGTGTCCCATTCAAGCCGTCACACAGACAGCCGCTTGCACTACCTCACCACCTCCTCCTGTGAGGATGACTTTCAGGGTTCGGTAAATCTACTAAGCCAAGTTATACTTTACAGATTTGTGGTTGTACTGTTTTACAGAGGAGGTCATGACAAGATTCAGTCCTTAGCGGTATCTGGGCGGTTCTACCACTACCCACTTTGTGCTCCACTGCACCACACACACCCTCGAACCATCCGCCCAGATATTAAGCAAGTTGGGGTTTTTGGGAACATAAATTAATCATACCAACATATACCAGTCATTACCACCATGACTTTCCAAACCAGTTTCTCATGATTAAAAATGATAATGATGCTTGGGGCATTTCAGCGCCCCTGAGTATCTATGCAGTACTAAGCATAGCGTATAATTAGGGACTTTATTTTTGAAAGGTTACTATTATAATTTTGCTAGGGCGACAAGGTTCACACAATCAAATATTCCAAAGGAGGTGTAATATTATTCAAGGTAAATAATGGGCACATAACTAGAATATCAAAGTAAACATGTATTTGCATATAAAATAACAGCATGCAATTTGATAATTTAAACAAAAGTAATTTGCAGAAAATGTAGATTCAATATGATCAAAGTATTGACTCGCCTGGCGCGGTTTACCGCGGTCTTGAGCTCACACGATGCTTTCTCTTGAGCTTCTATTCTTTATCTTCACTCTGCTCTAACCATGCTTGATCTGTGGAATCTTCAGGACTCCAGTTTCTAATTACGCGACAAACGACTAAATCCAAATAAAAGCAAATAACTCAAAAGATCCAAATAAACTTAATTTGAATTTATTATAAGTTAATGGGTGATTCGGGTGATTTGAGGCAAGGTCGGTGATAGAGCACGATGATTTGATCTTTTTATTAATAATCTCTTTTATTATTTTTGATATTTATCAAGGAAGTTCCATGAGCTAGGTTAAACCTATGAATTCGTGTAGTTTATCGAGTGCTAATATTCAGGGCATACATTATATACGTGATGTATAAAATCTTTAGCTTACCAATTTAATCTTAGAGTCTGAGTTTGTAGCATCCTGTGGTGTGATATTTTATGTACATTTTAATTTGAGTGCTCTCTGAAAATTACTGATACTGATATTTTATCCTTTTGCAAATCGAGTCTCCTACACCTGGTTATATTTTGTTATTATTATTAATTAAAGCTGCCATTTAAAACTTCATGCTTGGCAGGATGTTAATGATAGTGTCTATGTTATTAATAGGGCCTTTGTTAAGTACAAAAGTTTTACTAATATTACATATCATCCCCATTTTCTAAACTATTTTAGTGTGTGTATATATATATATGTGTGTGTGTGTGTATTGAAAGCCTTCTAATTTAGGTGGGCTCTTTATCCAAATACTCTTAATATTTTGTTTAATTCATGCCCCTTGATTGAATATTTTTCACCTTGGAAGCCTTTGATTGTTGTTTGTAAATATGGAATTATGTTTTTGCCACTACTTCTAATTAAACTTCTGTTTTAGCTTTTATTCCATTTAATTATTAAAGCTTCCCTCACTTATTTCCCTTAATCTCTTGTTTGTTCATAGTCTTATAATTCTATGTTTGGTGCATATATAAATTTCTGGTGAACCCAAATTAACTATCTTAGCTCCCTTAAACTTAACTTGGATGTGTGTGTGCATACATACGTTATTTAGGATCCTTATTAAATTTGGACATTGCACAAAATCATATTTTATAAATGCCTCTAATTGATAATTGGACCTCATTAAATATTCAAGCTATTGTAATTGCTCATAAAATAAATAACCAGATATTAAATCTTAATTGAATCTTATTTTATATCCTAATTAAATTTATTACTTCTCTAAATTGTTTTCTAATTTTTCCCTGATTTTTCTTGCTTGAATTGGATTAATAAAAATAAAAAATAAAGGAATAATAAAAGGTGCGGCTGCAAGATTTGAACTCAGGACCGACTGGTTAACGAGTAGTGCAGCTAGCCAACTGGGCAAGGGCCCTCATGCGAGTGAGAAGGGGTGGGGTTATTTACAAGGTATGTGCGCGGGGATGGCTCGAAACAGAGCAGACCGGCGGTGCTCGGTGCGGGCTTGGCCGGCAGCAGGCGGCGGCCGGGGAGAGGGTGGCGACTCGAAAAATGGGTTGCCCGGAGGGAGGCGAACCTAGAGGTCGCGACGCGCTGGTTGGTGTGGCATCAAGGTGATCGGGCAACAGCGTAAGGCGGCCGGCGATGTGATGGACTCAGGGCGGCGGAGCCGGCGTGGAGGATGGGAGCAAGTGTTGGGCGCTTGAGCAGGAGGGAGGGGAAGGAGAGCATACCGCGCCAACGGCCGAGCCGGAGAGGGCCCACGGCGTGCCAGCGGCGTGAGGCGGGTTTGGACGGCGGTGGCGCACGGTGCCAGATGCTTACAAGCGGCGGCGTCTCCGGCCAACGGTGGGGGTGGTGTTGTCGAACTCCGTGGTCGCCCTAGCCGGAAGGAATTGACCCGCGGTGGTTGCAATTGGCCGGATTCGGGTTCGCCGGAGCTAGAGGGAAGGAAACGGCCAGTGGCCGGTGGGGGCTCTAGAGGCCGATTCCCGACGGTGGGAGGGAGTGGGGGAGGAGGCGAGGCGAATGGGAGCTTCAGACGGGTTTTATCGTCGGAGAAACGAGCGGCGGGCAGGGCACGGGTGTCGGGCTTGGCGTGGCTACAGGGCACGAGGTGATAGAGGCCGGCGGGGTTTGCACGGCAGGGCGCGGCAGAGCAGGAGATGGGCGTGCGAGGCAACGGGAGCGGGTCGGCGTAGAGGGTGGCAGGGGCGGCGGCAGGCGTGCGCAGGGCAGAGAAAAAAGAGGCGGCCGGCGTGCACTGGTGATGTACAGTACGGGGCTGGCTACTCGGCCAGGGGAAAGAAGACAGAGGGAGGAGAAAAGGATGGCCCCATATGGCATAGAGAGAAAAAAAAGAAAAAGATAGAGAGGAAAGGGCTTAAGCAAGATTTTAGAATCTTAAATTTTAATTTAATTTCTATGTCATGTTAAATGTTATTGATTTCACTTTTTGAAATTTTAACTCAAATCTTGGTTCAAATACCTAGACATAAAAGCTAACATCCTTCTATTTATTTTTATTTTGGTTTTGAATTGCATGTAAATTTCGAACCTTGGCTTTTATGTTCAAAAACTTTCCCTTGCATTTTAGCTCTAATGTCACAACTAGGTCTGGAATTTACTTGTATAAAATACGTATACATATATATTTTTTTTGAGTTGCACTTTTAATTCAACTCCTTAATTACTCCATGTTTTGATTCAATAGATTAATTTTAAATTAAGCTCTCAGAGGTTAAACCCCCATCTAAATTATTTTGTTTTATTATCATTATTACTATTTTTTTTGCCATGATTGCTATTTGGTGTTTGAAAATTATTTCCATTTATTATTTGCTTAGCACAAAACTCAAAAAGACACAATTAATATTTTTATAAAACTCAAATGCCACTAAGATGCAAAATAAAAATTTTAAATTACTCAAAATTTCAAACATCCAAAATTTAGGATGTTACACCCACCTCCCCTGGCAGTAGGGGTGAAATCGGGTCGGATACGGTTGGATCTCAACCTTCCCATATCCTAACCCACATTTTCTAATCGGAATCGGGTCGAATACGGATAGTATCGAATACGAATACAAACACGGATAATGTCGGGCACAAATATGGAACAAATACGTACCAAGACGGATACAGATACTATCGGTCACGAATACTTATTCGGATATCAAGTCAATGCAACAACCATTTTATACCACATAGACAATAGCAATGCAACCATTCCATACATCCATAATGCAACTATATTAGGAGCTTAGGGCATTGTACTACCTAACAATACGTCAGTACTAAAGTCGTAGCATCACTGGATATACATCATTACTCATTAGTAGTTTTAACACTAAGAATATCACCCTCATGAGTCATAACCTCATATTCAGATCAGAGGTACAGTCAAGGCAAAAGATACATTCATATGACTATTGATGACATGTCACCATATTAGTCCTCGCAAAAAAGGCCTGGCCAAGCATCAATTGCTTTCACCCTCAATCACTATTCGCTGCCCCATCCTGAAAACAACAGAACATTCAGATTAATACAATATATACATACTCATTCCAATTTCTAAGGAAAAAACTATACTCTATATACATGATACTGCAGGAATCCATCAAAATGTGTGATTTTGAAGTTGGAACCTATCAAATTATTTTATAGTACTAGAAACAGGAAAAAAATGTGTGATTTGAAGTATGAACCTAGAAAATTATTTGAATAATGCTGGAAACAGGGTGCCCACAACCATCTAACGTAGATCAGATTATGCATTTGTGCTAGCTTGTTACATAGTTTATTGCTGCACATGTTACATACTTAGTTTACTGTTGTACATGTACATAAATTTAGCACTGCAGTCGGTGGATCTCTTAATTTCAGAGGTGTACTATGCACTTGGGACTAAACATATTCTGGCTGTATTTCGTATAACAATACAAAGACACTCTAATGGAGGCATTTCAGGGGCTCTGGGTATGTAAGTATAATGTATGATGGACCTAGCTTATTACATAGTTTCAGGGGCATAATTAAAGGCAAGATCCATAAGGTGTACCTTGAGAATGGGTACTGCAGCAGGCAGCAGCTATATTTTCACAATGCTAAGTTAGTGAAGGAACTCAGTTAATTGGTCACTACTATATATACTGTCAGGAAAGAACACATGATATTTAACTAACCTCTTCATCCATGTCTGTATTAGCACAATCTTTATCCTCTAGCTTTGTATCCAACTCATCAAGAATTGTTGCTATCTTGTCCTTAAATTGTCCTGAAATTAAAATTGACAAATTAAGCAACCAAATGGGAGATTATGTAATTAAAGAAGTGAAGCTCCATAAATAATTACCTTTCCTAGATGATCTTACCCAGTCCTTGGTGCAAATTAAAGCCTCAATGATCTCAGGATCTAGAGAACTGTGAAAAGGACCAACAACACGACCACCAGCACTAAAAGCTGACTCTGAAGCAACGGTAGAGACTTGAACAGCCAATACATCGTGAGCAAGTGCGGAGAGGATAGGAAAAGTCACTTGGTTGCTCTTCCACCATGACAGTATGTCAAATTTTGCACCTTGACCTGTTGGATCAACCCAACGAATTGGGTTCTCTCTCATGTAGACATCTAATTCATTTATATCCACTTCTTTGGTCACAGCTCCATCATCATACAAGAATTCCTCAATGTCATTAACACCCGAATCAGTATTACCATGTGGCTGTGAATTTCCACTTGGTCCTGCAACAGTAGCTTTCAAAGATTTAGTTGCAACACAACTCTTGTAAGCTTGGAACAACTTGTTGACAGTATCCAAGACATGTTTAAGTTGATCTGCAGACTTTTCAAGGTGGATCTTATTTAGAAAATATTGCACTAGCTTTTGCTTGTATCTAGGATCAAGAATGCAGGCTACAGCAAGAGCTAGGTTGGACTTGTCCCAATATTTGTCATATTTAGTTTGCATAGCCACGGCCATAGAAGCAATGGAGACATCAGCACTTTCACACCATTCTGCAAGTGCTAACTTAATCTCACAAAACTTCCACCAAAACAAGTTTGCAGTTGGATATAGACAACCAGAAAATAACACGGTGGCATCATTGAATTTCTCCAAACACTTGCATAATGATTGTGCCATATCCCATTCTTCAGCACTAGGAGCACAGTGTCCATATTTATCCTCATGTAAGAACAAAAGCCTTTCAAAAGCCCTCCTATAGTAAATAGCTTGTTTTAACATGTCATATGTGGAGTTCCACCTTGTAGGCACATCAAATGGAAGACTGGAGTTGTTATTCAAGTCACATTCTGCTGCACACTTCTGAAATTCCTCCCATTGTAATGTAGAATTCTTCACAATACCAATAGTAGCTCTAATATTCTTAACTGTAGATGCAATTATTTTCAATCCATCTTGAGCAACAAGATTTAATATGTGACATAGACATCTCACATGAAAGAAAGTACCATCACATATCAATGGAGGGACCTTACTAATGTTATAAAGCTTATTAAGCTCTGTCACAACTTCTCTAGCACATTTATCATTTGATGAAGCATTGTCTATTGTGAGAGCAAACAATTTTTTCTCAATATTCATAGACATTACTCCCTTGACAAATTCACTTGCTAGCCTAGTTCCTGTATGCTGCCCTTTAATATGAATGAACCTGAGTATTCTCTTTTGCATCACCCAATTTTCATCAATCCAATGAGCAGTGATGCACATATAAGCTTTATTCTGATTTGATGTCCACATATCCATAGTTGTAGAAATTCTATTAGATACAGATTTCAGTACATCATACATCACTTTCTTTTTAGCTTCAAACATCTCTAGTATCTCTTTCCTAGTGGTAATGCGGCACTTGAATGCAAAACTAGGCCGAAGCGACTTGATGAAATCAACAAAATACTCGTGCTCAACCATACAAAATGGATATTCATGCATAATAACAGCTATATAGAACTTTTGCAAGCTTTCTTCAGGATCATACCTGAAAGTTTGAACTTTGCCCTGCTTCAACTCAAGTTCCTGCTGACCTCGTTTCAAGGAGTGAATACGGTTCAAATGATTCCATAAGTGCTTTGTGCCATTTACTGTCTCCGCACCAAACACTCTACCACATTTGTTGCATTTTGCTTTAAGTTGTTTCTCTACCACACCAGTAACTTTGTTCTTAACCTTGTCAGTGTACTTGTTGAAATTATTCCAAACCTCGGAGGTACACTTCTTCTGCCTCTTGGCTGCAGGTTCAACATCTCCTGTGAATGCCCCATCGTCTTCATCAGGAATAACGACAGTGGCCGTGGTTGTCTCATGTGGTACTGGTACCAATGCATTTGGTGCCGACAATTTTGGTGCCAACGCCGAGTGACCTGTACCAACTACTGAGGTACCAGCCGGAGATGCCCCTGTGCTAGCACAGGCACTCACATTTGCATCACCACTACCCATCATAATTCATAAGTTTGTTTATCCTACAATCGAACATGCAACATGTAAATTGAACATGTAACATGTATCTATCAGGTACAATTGAACATGTAACATGTAACATGAGCAAATATACACTCGCAGAAAATATTCACCTCACATGTAAATTGATCTGAAGCTATATGTGTTCACGGGCATATATTTTTTGCTTAAGAAATGTGGAGTTCACTGATATGTTCCATGGTTAGTTGATCTGTTCCATGTGGAGTTCACTGCTGCCTCTCCTGCTTACTCCATTGTGACTACTTACTCCATCACAAATTCACAATATACACATATGAATCATCCTCAAATGCATTGTTAGTTGTTGCTAAGCAAATCCCCTCAAGCAAAGTGCAAAGCAGCAAAGATCCTCTAGTCTCAGATCTGGCGTACCTCGAGTCGACTTGGCGGCGTAGATCCGGTGGCGGCGAGGTCGAATCGCCGAGTGGATCTGCGGACGGGGCGGAGGCGGTGCTGGGATGGCGGCCTGAGGAAGTCCACGGAGGGGAAGACCAGGGGCGCCGCCGCGTCGGCTGTCAGGCACTCGGGCGTAGATTCGGTGGCGGCGAGGTTGAATCAACGGCGGAGACGTCGAATCGGCCAGTCCCCTCTTATCTCCCATGCTTGGTGCCTGCCTACGCCGCCTCCCCGAGTGGATCTGCGGACGGGCGGAGGCGGTGCTGGGATGGCGGCCTGAGGAAGTCCACGGAGGGGAAGACCAGGGGCGCCACCGCGTCGGCCGTCGGCGTCGGGCACTCGGCGTCTCGGCCGAAGGGAAATGGAATGGGGACTGGGCGACTGGCCACTGGAGTCTGGAGACTTGGAATGAAATGGAACGGCGCTGTCACTGTGGGATGGAATCATGGAAACCCCGAAGCCCCGAATGGCGTCGCCCGAAGCCCCGAACGGCCGAACGCCCGAACCGAATGGTTGGACTGTGTGGACTTTGGAGACTTGGAGGCTCCAAGCAATCCGGGTAATATCAGGATAGTTTACCGAGTAATATCCGTATTTTGTTCCGGATAATCCGTATCCGTCGGATACCGACCTCCCAAACCCGATACCATATCCGCCAAAAAAATACCCGTACTCGGATCCGATACCCGTATAAGACCCCGGGTACCCGAATTTATGACCCGAATTTGACCCGCTTTAATACGGTCGGGCGGGCGGGCGGGAAATACCCAGCCCATTTTCACCCCTACCTGGCAGTCTCCTCCTCCCCCGACCCCCACCTCCACCGGTCATCCCCTAGCAGCCGTTGCCCCAACTCCTTCCTCCTCCCCTGACCTCCCCTGGCCACCTCCTCCTTCCCCTACCCCGACCCCCATCCCCCGGCCGCCTCTGTTTCCTCCCTCGCCGCCTCCCTCCTCCCCAGGAGTCCCTTCCTTCCAATTGCTCTGAGTGACGGCGACCGTGACCCCGGCTACGCCGAGAGCCAGCTCACCAACGGCAGATGGCCGGGTAGTGACTAGGGCGCCGACGACGTGTTCATCATCAACGGCTCGCTCTTTGAGCCGCCATCGCCAGGCGTCTTCGCACGGTACGCCGCCATCAACATCAAGGCCATCTTCGGTATACTCCTTCACTCCTTCCCCTCTACTCCATCTCTCTTTGCTCTGTGATGGCTTATGGTTATTGGGAATTGGGGATCACCATGACGGGAGGCGAGGCCAAGGCTGAGGCAGCCACCGACGCTAGCGTGTTGGCCGTGCCCCCCGTGTTGGTCCGAGCATGGTATGATATGTCGTGCCGCCCAATGGGCTAGCTTTCTAGGCATGGCCCCGCCTACCATTTGTGCCGTACCAGCACGGCCCGCCACGTGGTGTGTCTGTGCTGTGTTGGGCCATGCCGGGCCAGCCAGGTTTTCGATTGGCACGAATAAGCCCGGCTCAACTCCCAGCTCTAGTTGGGAGCTTGGGGCTCGTGGGAAGAGGCGCGTCAGGGGCGCCTGCGGACGATGGGGATGTGTGAGTCGTCCGATGATGCGTCGTGGAGGGGTTTGAAGCCATCGATCACGCATTTTGATCGGATCCTTGTCTATGGCCTGCGGATCACACGTAGCGTCGCCTCTGGCTCTGCATCAGAGTGAGGAGCGTGATGCTGATAGCCTAAATAAGGACACTAGTCACCAACCAGTGCATTTCATAAGGTTGTACGGACTATAGATGCTATAAACAATTGTATAATTATAATTAAATTATGTATTAAGGATTGAAACCTCAAGTTAAAAATCTTGGTGGACAGTAATATAATTTGTATAAATGCAAATCGAAATAAGAACTATAACACAATAATCTATAAGAAACTTAATAATTAATAATACCTGGGAAAAGTGAATTTCTTAATTTAAAATCTTAGGTGCTATAAATTTTAGTAAGTATATAAATAAAAAAACTTTAACTTTAATTGCCTACGTTCGGAGTTCGCTTTAGAAACTCTCTTTTTTTTTAAAAAAAAAACTTCAACGGTGACCATGCAAACACAAAAATTTCACCTTGTTCAATTAATATCCATATATTCTAACACAGATGGAGACTATATAGAGACCTAGATCAACATTATTTATACTCATTTCCAAAATTTAAAAGATGTTACATGAAACAACATAGGTGAGAATTACTATATGTTTAAAGTAGTATTAATAATTATTATGAATTTACAACGTTGACATTTTTTTACAAATTCGTAGGTTGAGTGGGACAACATAGATCTTTGCAATAGATCTCAATTATTGCTATGATTTATAGGAGATCAGGACGTCAGAAGTAACTACTAACTTAAATTTGGTTCGTCAATTGTGCTCCAATTAGCAAATATTTATCTTAAAATATACTAAAAGTTGGTCAAGTAAACCATATGATAATGCATTAATTTGTACTAAACAAAATCATGAAAAAAAGACAAATGCAAAATCAAAAGAAAGGATGTTAGGTACCCTGATGTGTGCTGTATGCAACATCCCTGTATTGTATGGCTTAAAAAACAGAGACATGCATCAATTTCAATTTGATCTCTAGCTTCAGTTCATTCAAACTACTTTTGATCTTTGAGGTTGCCAATTCGGATGTACACGATCACATAATAATCTATCAATACTTGAGCTCCATTGTATGTGCATGAGAACTTCATAGATGTCATCCTTCTTGTTTTATTTGGACATCAAAACAGCATCAAATTCCTTTATCATCGTACGCACTTCATCTTGTCACATACTCTAGCTCTCCCCACGGCGTATACATTAAGCTTAATCATCGCTAAGTAGGATTAGCATGACAACTGACGAAATCAGCTATCTTTTATTACATTAAACTTTGTCACTTGGAGGAAATCAAACTGTTAATTTTCCTTTATTTTTGTTTCTAATTTTAGTTAATTTAGATTGTACTTGACATAGAGTGTTTCTTGTAATTTGCTAATTTTCATTTAATTATAACGCCAAATTTTAGTTATTTGTGGAACTTACGTAGGAAGTCGTATAGAAATGAAATTGCTATTTTTTATTTCTTATTCTGAATTTCAGATATTTTGGATTGTACCTGACATAGACTCTTTCTTTTAATTTGGGTCATTATAACTCAAGCCAAAATTTAATATTTTTGGAGTTTAGGTTTGGAAATCACATACAAATCAAATATCCAAACATCCTTTAAATTTATTTTGAAATTGCAAGTTTTTAGATCGCACTTGGCAAGGATTTGTTTATTTAGTTTTTTAAAATACAATTTCTATTTTTCATTTAATTATTATCTAGTTCTTTTTAGGAATTTTACTTTGAAATTGAGAGACCATGTGGAGGTGTCCCCCATGTTTGTGATGAGTAATTAACTCGTGTTCTGAAAGTTTGAGTTTGGTTTGGTTGGTTCGCGCCAAGTCGGTGCATGGCGTTGTTTGGTTCGGTCGGACTTGGTCGAACGCGGTCGGGTGTGCTTAGGACGGTTGTTCTTTGTCTCGATCGGTCGTTCAGGCTATTTTGCGTTTAAGTATGTTTCATTGTGGCTAATGTTGATTATGCTGTTTCGTGCGGTGCTATGTGACAGTTTGCTTGTCTGTGTGACTGCAGGATTTTGGAATTAGGTCATGGTGAGGCGTGGGAGAACCAGGACTAGACACAGGAGGTGTTGAGGTCCAAACGGTCGGAGACGCCGAAGATGATTGAGGCTGCTGAGGTGGTTGCGAGTCGGGAGACGAGGAACCGGAGCTGGAGCTGTCGGAGGTGGACACGACGGGCAGCGGTGAGGTGGACCGGGACTAGGCTTAGGGAGGAGCTGAGGTCCAGACGGTCAGGATGCCGGGTGCGGTCGTGTGAAGCGGAGCGAACCGGGACTAGACTCAGGGAGGAGTCGAGGTTCAGACGGTCAGGGTACCGGTTGCGGGAAGCTTCTGGGAAGGTACTTGAGGGGCAATTTGGAGAATTGTCTCAAGTTTGAGTGGAGTGGCTGGTTCCCTCCTGATGAGTGCTTTGACTCTTGCCTCATGTGTGTGTGAGTCAAGTGGTGGAAGATGGACTGCAATTCTTGATTTGCTATTTGAGGATGTGAGCTCCTCTATTTAGTCAAGGGAGTTGGCAATGGTGGGGGCATGCAGTAGAGTGGAGTTCTAGTGTGTGTTCTCAGTGCAAGAGCTCAGTGCAGTGTTCTCAGTGCAAGAGCTCAGTGCAGTGTTCTCCGTGTGTGTGTGTGCTCAGGAGAGAACCATGTAGTGAGATGAGTGACATTTCTCCTCAATCGCGTATGGGGATGTAGTGAGATGGGTGTAAGAAAACTCCTGTGTAATCATTCATCTCTTTGTATCAATCTGAGATGTCTCTTGTTTGAGATGAACTGATTTCTTCCTCTGTGTGATGGATTTCTGGTTCTGTTTGTTCTCTGTTTTTCCCTGGTGTTTCTTCTGTTGTTGAGCTTGATCTTATTTGAGAATGGGTTGCTCTCAACCGGGAGATACTTCAAAGCCATTTGGCTAGCCATTCCTGAGAGCATACTTCTTATTTCCTGATTTCTCCCCAAGAACTGAGATGAAGCAGTTCCTCTGTTTTAAAGTGGCTAGGGTTTGATGGCAGGGGCACCTTGGCTCTTCTTAATTTCCAGGGAAAAGTGCCTCTAGCTCCATTCTTTCTCTTCTGAGGATGGTTTTCTGATGTATTTCAGAGTTTCTTGAGGAGAAGGCTAGAGAATCATGAGCAATCTTCACTGTCTCTTTTGCTGTCTAGTTTCAGCAAAAACTGAATTTGCCTTTGTGATTGAGTCTTTGTCTGCAAACTCTTCTCCCTGAGGTCTCCATGTTGTTTGTTTTTTAGTCCAAATGGCTTATCCAGAGAAGAGTAGCTTGTTTTAGTGAATTCCCTGATTTTCAATTGAGTTCAGTTCTTACTATTTAGTTTTTCAGCCTGCGCATTTGTCGACTGTTTCTGCTCTTCGCTGGAAGTCTACCCGGTCAGACCGGCCACTCAATGGCGGTTAGACCGGAGCCCATCCGGCGGTCAAACCTGTAACCCTAGCGGTCAGACCGGCCAGGCAATGGCGGTCAGATCGGCCAAGGGCATGTGGTCAGACCGCCCGAAGTGTTGCGGTTAGACCGGCCCCAACTGCTGCGCTCTGTTTTGATCTGTAATCTTTGGCTCTTTTTCATTTGCTATCACTTCTATTTCCAGTAAGCATGCATTTCTTTCTTCGTAGCTTTAATAGCTACTGGAGAAGAAGATTGTGGATACTTGGGGGCAATTTTTGAAGGCACCATTCACCCCCTCTATTGCCGTTTTCGATCCTACATAAATTCATATGGAAATAAAATTACCAATTAGTTAATTTGGTACTTTCATGGACTCTTTGTTTTAATTTGCTAATTTTTATTTAATTATTATTTTGAATTTCAATTAGTTATGGACTTACTTTTGAAGTCGTATAGAAATCAAATCGCTATTTTTTCATTTTTTACTCCAAATTTTAGTTAGTTTGGTTGTACTTGACATTGATTCTTTTTTATCTAATTTGTTATATCTTGGACCAATAAGATAGATGGCTAGATCTTTCTAGTTAACATAAGAGCTCCTTTAGAATGCCTAATTACTATAGGAATGTGGGAGCTTTCTCATAGTGCCTAATTACTATATGTAAATTATTCAAATTTTTACTTACTTGTGGATGTTACATAGGAAGTCATAAAGAAATAAAATTGCTAATGTTTCTTTATTTTTATTCCAAATTTTAGTTATTTTAGACTGTACATAACATGGACTATTTCTTTTAATCTAGGCCATTATATCTCGAGCCAACTTTTAATACTTTTGGAATTTAAGTTTGGAAATCACATACAAATAAAATCTCTAATCATCATTTAATTTTATTTTGAAATTGCATGTTTTTAATTAGATCATACTTGGTGTGGATTTGTTTATTTAGTTTCAAACTGGAATCGTATAAAAAACCTATTTGTATTTTTCATTTAATTGTTATTTTGAATTTTGGTTTACAGTGATTTTACTTTGGAGCTCATATGGAATCAAATTCCTAATATTCATTTTATTTTCATTCCAAATTTTAGTTAATTTAGTCCAAATTTTAATATTTTTGGAATTCGTATGCAAATCAAATCTCTAATCATCCTTTACGTTTTTTTTCAAAATTGCATCTTTTTACATCGTACTTGGCATGGATTTGTTTATTTAGTTTAAAAATCCAATTTATGTTATTTTATTTAATTATTATTCTTTGTTTTTTATGGATTTTACATTAGAATCATATGGGAATTAAATTGTTAATTTTTCTTGTATTTTTATTCCAAAATTTAGTTAATTTGATAGTTAGGAAGTGCTCTTTGTGTTTAATTTGCTAATTTTATTTAATTATTATTCCGAATTTCAATTATTTATGGACTTAGTTTGGGAGTTGCATGGAAATCAAATCACTAATTCTTCTTTATTTTTATTCAGAATTTCAATTAATTTGTATTGTACTTGATATGGACTCTTTTTTAATCTGAGATGTTATAACTTGGTCCCGCTAGATAGATGGCTAGATATTTCTAGTTAAGGTGTGTTGAGACCCAAATCAGCAAATCTGGACTCACCTGTGTATTCTGCACTAGTCTAGAATCATGCTAGTGCACATAGTATAAACAAAGATGAAATATTAACCACATCACGATTTACTAAAAAAAGACTCAAATATTATTAATTATCAGAGTTGCGACCTTATGGCCAAACTTACAAATAATAGCCTGAAAGGCTTAAGAAACTAGCAGCGAAAAACAGAAATAAGCTTAGTAGCCACTCAACATGGCCACATACAATCGACTAGGGAGTGAAGTCCTAATCCACAAAGTTGTCAAAGCATCCTCCTTCACTCACCTCTGGTTGGTATGGTTCTTCTTTAGCAACTGAGCAAATATGGATATAGCCGTGAGTACATAGAGTACTCAGCAAGTCGTTTGTAACAAAGATGCAATATATTATGTAAGGCGTACCAAAGGATGGTTAAATGGTTATTTTGCAGAAAGCAATATTTTTAGAGTAAATACAATAAATAGATTGGAAACGTAATTTTGGAAAGGACGTATAAAAATAATTAATGAATCAAAATAGTGAATAAACCCTAAGTGAATTAACCATTCACTTCCCAAACAATCTGCTCTCAACCCAACTAAGATTTTTATGAAAAACCTACCCCTCATGTGAAATCATCAAGCATTGTCCATGACGAGGGACACGGCTATTTAAATAGTTTTATATTCTGTAGAGGTTGCACAACTTTACCCACAAGAGATAATGCACTTATCATGTTAGCTATTACACGCTTCCTTAGGCATGCAACTAAGTGATTATCACAAGGTCTTTACAATGCTCAATTTCAACCTAGTTTCGCCCACTAAGGTTTTATAGCTGAGTAGATTAAACTGCCTAGTCAGAGAGTTCCCCTTGCATCTCATGAAAATCAGCAACCATGTTCATCTCAATGGCGGAATAGAAATTGAAATATTACAAATTAATCAGCCAGATCCATCCCATACTGGACATGTGGTTGTATGATAAGGCTCAGATCAATGGTGCACAAAGCTAAGTCCTTAGACATTACCTAGGTGAGACATCCACATCCCAATGTGCTATTTCACCCCCTTTACTGCACGATCACTCGTCCAAGTGAAAACCATTTTGTATAATCAGTACCAATGACACTACCCATGTTATGGTATATAAATTTTATAATTGTGGTTAACCACCATGATTTAATATCTCATTAAGTTAAAATTAATTAATTAATCACATGTAATATATGATGAACCCAACGTAACTATAAGCATGGCTAAGCAATTTAAATGTACAACCCATGTGACAACAATTATTATATCACTAGATACAACCTGCTAATTGTGTTTCATTGCATAAGTCTGTCCCTTGATTCCTTAATCTTCAGGTTTTTTTCATGTGTGCTATCTAGCTATTATTTTGTTTCTTGGTCTCTTCCTACCTCACGATCAAACTTGGAGCGTACGCACGTATTCTTAGACACTAATTATATACTCCCTTCAGTCACCAATACATTTCAATTTAAATATCAATAGGATCTCTAAAACACAATTTTAACCACTAATTTTATTATAATATATTTATAAAATCTAATAAAGCTATAATATTATGAAAATACTTTTCGAGACAAATCTACATATATTATGGTTTTCATATATCTAATCTAAACACTTAAATGATTTTGGTAGTCAAATTTTTAGAAGTTTGATTGCACCTATATTTAAAACGATGTTTATTTATGACTAAAGAGATAACTATACTATCTAGATGTCTTTGAACTTACATCTACTCCCTACATGTTGGTGTCCAAAACTGGAGGCCTGGAGGATGTATCGGTGGCCTGAGGCATCATGCACTCGTCATCTTGGTGTCAAGGTTGTGCACTCACTAGTGCTCCTCAGTAGTAATTTTATGAGATCACAGACTTATCTTGTCTTTGTAATTTTAGGTGTGTACTTAAGAAGCACATCTTGGGATACAGGATAGGATACACTAGCACAAAGTAAAATTTTGTACCACATAAACGAAGAATCCATGTGAGGAAGAGATCATAGATTATTACAATTAGACACGCTGTGCAGCAGAAGAAGAGTTGAAGCAGCCATGTTCAACGTAACGCGCATCGGTGTATTGGATGTAGTCGATTGTTTAACGTCCTGATTAGCATCCTTGGAAGGTGATTGTCCTCAAGCGGTAGTCGATCTCCACGAGCCAATTGTGTCTTCTCCTCGGATCGACCCGATTAGTACCACAGTCGTAGCAATGTCTCTACCGAAGTCCACACGTCTGGGGATGAAACTTCATGCACCGGTGTGTTTGCACCAGTGTGCACAGTAGAGCCTTTTGAAAGGAGGCGGCTAGGGTTTCTATAAGTGTGTGTTGTCTCTCTGTCTTTTTCGCACGTAGCCCATAGCCCATGCACCCCTTTATATAGAGAGTTAGACTATATCCATATCAAATACAAGTAGAGATCATATCTCACTCGAAAAGCCTTCAACCGAATCCTTATATAATATGAGTAGAGATTATATCTCACTCGAAAAGCCTCTGCCCAGATCCTTATTGTTTTAACCCATTGACTTGAAAACATCTTTCTAATCACTGGTCAATAATGGTCCCTAGCAGAATATATCGACTCCCAAATATATACAAAGATCAATCTGGATGAATCTTATGCACTATGATCTGCAAGCGAGTCATATTTGCTCACAAATCATATCTGATTACGACCAGTCTGTATCCCCATACGATCAGTTCATAGACTGTCTATGATTTGTTTGACCAACTTACGGCCTGTCAGTATACCCATACTACCAGTTCATATCTAGCTAGACTAAATGACCTATTTACATATTCTCCTTTTATCTCATGATACCTGATCGAACTCTCGGTAAGAAATATGCCATCCATGGACAGATCAATCTTTTCTCGATCTAGTGATGGATAACTTCATGTAGTCGACTCTTTGACCACTCATGGCATGTCCATGTATTTTCTTTATCGGACCACATCGAGGGCATAGAGATATCTCTCCTGTTATAGAGAGGCAAATCTTATATCTGACCGGTCACATTCCTTAGCATGTTTCATAGAAAACCTAAAAGCATCTGCTCCAAGTTAGGTACTTGAGCTGGAGGTGAATTGGGGCATTGCTTTTTGGCTAGGCATTGGCACCACGGCTATTGCTGGTATTGTTCCTTGTGTTCACCATCTGAAGCGGCAACCGAGGTCAGCATAAGATAAGATGGAAAAGCATAGATAAAAGATAGGGGAACAACTAAACAACATCCCAAACAAACACTCAAGATAAAAGCAAACAACAACTATGAAAAACTTAGCTCGGAAAACAAAATAATTTTGAGGATGGCTATACCACAAGTGCACAAAGGCTTGGTACAGACCACCTATCACACCAACTAATAATATACGCATTCTCAAATCGTAGAACTTTACTTGGGCACTACGAACTGAAGAACTACTTCTCATTCCTTCATGATGACATGCTCCTCAGGATTCTCAAGTTCATCCTTGCTAAACCATCTATAGAAATTACAATGGAAAGATGATCCAATTACCATTCCAAAAAAGTGAATAAGTGGATAGATAAGGAAGAATGCCATGATGAAGGTAAGGATAGAACGACGAGAAAAGATAAGGGTAGCACATTATTAAATTTTTATTTTTTACAAGATAAAATTTGAAAATTTTCTAATAATGACCATTCTAACTAGGTCATGTCTTACAGTCAAATTGGCTCTGATACCATCTCTGTCGGGATCGGATTTTTGAATCCGAACCCTTTGTGTATTACTACACTAGTCTCAGAGCAAAGCTAATGCACACATTCAAACAGTGAAGATTACATAACCAATAATGCTTTATTACAATAATAGAGAGTACATGCCTTATGACCACTTTATTATAACTCAGGTTACAATACCTCTCAAACTTATAAAACACAACGGAAGTAAAATGAAACTCTGACGATGACTCATCAATATGCTACAAGCAATTGACTGGGTAAGCATAATCTAGAACTCCAGAAAGCCTTCATTGAATCTGCACGTGAAGTAGCTCTAATCTCCTTCTTGACCTTCATAATCTTTTGAGATTTATTTTTAGTGTAGCATGTGAGTACATAAAGTACTCCGCAAGTCTTAGGAAAAATGCAGCATATGTAGGACTTAAAAAAGTAAGGATAATATGGTTCTTTCTCACAAAGTAGTATTTTATTTCAATTACCAATATATATTTTTGAAAGCATTAATTTAACAAAGTAATTGCAATAAATAAAACTAGATTAATTTTCTAGTGAAGGTTCCAACTACCAACACTAGTATATAGGATCTAACCACCAAGATTCAAGACTACGAGTTCCATCCACCTGCACTGGCTCCATCCACCAAGACACACTCCCAAGAGTTCCATCCACTCCTGGGTTCCCAAAATTTTTACTTTTGAAACCAAAACCATAGTTCTACTATTTGAAAGAGCATATCGTTGCCCTTGACTATGGGCACGGCTATTCGAATAGTTTTACACTTTGTAGAGCTTGTACAAGTTTACCCACAAGACATGATCATCTCATATTGTCATGCAATTAACACACTTTCTTAGGTACAGCGGGGAGATCATGATAACACCTTTACAATGCGCCAACTCAAGTGGACTTCGCCTGCTAAGCTTTCATCACTGAAGGGTTAAATCCACTCAGTCAGAAGCCCCCTCTGGCACCATGTGGGACAACTGTCGACCCGACACTCACTCATACCACTGGCAGATTCCAATCTAAGCCATTGCAAATTAATTAGCCAGGTCGTACCCATATAGGCTTATGATTGTCCGGTGGTGCTTAGTTCAGATAATCACAAGTGTTGGTTCTTAATTAACTAGGGTGGTACATTCACAATACAAGATCACGTGCTCCATCCGCACCAATCTAATCTTACCATCCACCAAAGTCTAAAACATTTTCACCATTTTATTTTTTAAAAAAATAGCAGTTCTCATTTTGCTTCTTTGCTGGGAGAGTCAGAGGTTATTAGTCCTTTTGACCTGTCTTGAGAGGGAGTTTGGCTCTTTTACATCAATTGTATCATATTACATCTTAAATTCAGCAACTTGTATTGTAATATAAATATATGAAGCTTTGACTATTATCCTTGTGTGACATGATATTTTGCTTTAAATCTTGCCATGTCAGTTTGCAAGATTCATCATGTTTTTCTATGTGTAGCTTAGCTTTTGCCATGCTAGTTTTATTAAATGTGAGAAACTTGAATTAAATCATGTCTTATTGGATCTTATGACTAGTTTTTCTCTAGTAATTCTCTTATTATTTATGCCCTGTCAAATAGGCTAAGTTGAGTCTTGAATCTGAATTGAGCTTTAGATTTGAGCTATGATAGTTCTTTATTGAAGTATGAGTTAGTATTAACTTTTTTGTTCTTGAGCTAAGAAAATAAAAGTGATCTCTTTTGTGCGAAAAAACTGATCTCACTAGTTCTTTCTCATGAGACGGTTTGCCATTATACTAAGTATGAACTCGGGGGGAAGTTTTGAATGACCTAGACCACTCTCTTAAGCTTATTGCTTGGGATAGTTGTAGAATAACTTGAGATGTAGCACATGGCTAAGAAAATAAAAATTGTGAAAATGGTTGAAGCTTAGGAGGTAGTTGCGGATGGCTCCTAGTACAGAACTTGCTTTGCTAAGATAAAACCAAAAATGATTTTCACCAAGTACTAAATGTGCTAAATTTGCTTAATTCCAAGTGCTTGAAAATGATTCAACATTGAACTTGTAGCACTCTAAACTGGCTCAATTGTAGTTTTTTGGTTCCACTTAGTTATATTGACATGGCTTAGCTCCTTTTTGGATATGTTTAGCTAAACTATGATCTTAAACAACTTAACATGTTAAAAATTCATTTACTTTCATATTATTGCTTATTTGTTTTAGCTTTGCTATATATGGTTTGCCATGATTTAGATACCTCTTTCACATAATATGGCTTGGTGTAATCCTTGTGGCATCATTTTGGATTATTTTCATGGTTCCTACTGCTCTATTGTCAAAAGGGGGAGAAAGATCGGTAAAAATGCATATCTAGAGCATGATTTAGAGCTTTTGTGTAAAATCTCGCTAAATTAGAGCTTTAATATTTTTCTATAATTCTCTTAATGTTTTGATCACTTCTCATGATGACCAAAGTCAAATCGAACAATTGTTCTTTGATATTGACTTAAAGTGAGATTTTCCGAGTCATTTGGTGGATTTGAAATTTTTGTGGAAAATCTGTCATTTTTAATAGTTTCAATTCACTTCTGTCCTAGATGGTCATTTTTAACTCATTGTATTCTTCTTCTGACCATTTGTAGCTTTATTTTCAAAGTTTCCTATCTTTGTCTAAATTCACTTTTAAATTATGTTTTTGAGAAATTGCCAATTGATTTATTAAGAAGGAGATTGAAGGACTATGTGAGAAAATTCTAAATATTATTGTGATGAATCATTGTCAATTTGGGAGGGTTGAAATTTTGAGTTCGCATTTTGTTGGAAAATTAATGTCATCTTGTCTTAACTTGACTGATGAGCAATTAATTAGCAGACATGGTGACATATAGGTTCAGTTGTTCACATGTTAATGAGATTGGTGCATTAATTAGTCATACATGACTTCAAAACTAATGGTTACTAGAAACAGTGAATGAGTCTACTGTTTGCTTCATTTATCTATTGTTTTTACATGCACATGTGATCGGTTGTGCATGATTTTTGGGTCATTCAAAATGGTGGCATATGCATGCAGTGAATGTGAAGTCTTGTGAACCTGTTGAGTCTTGTAGAGGACAATTGTGGCATATGCATGCTGTTGGTCAAGGTGTTAATTATTCAATGGAGAAGTTATTGTTTTACTGTTGCTTGAAAGTGATACTTCTTGCATGCTGCAGTCAGCGGTCCGATTGCTTCGTAGTATGATCTGAATGCATGATGCAGCGGTTTGACCGCTTGAGCCATGCGGTCAGATCGGGCAGAATAGGTATTTTTAGCCAGATTTTTTGTTTTATGATTTTGAGTCATGGAATAGGTTTTGATTATTTTGCTCAATGGATATATGTTGTATGAGCTATGCCATATCTAACGTGAATTAAGATATAAAGAGCTTATGGTCAAAAATAATTTCTATGTCTTTGGATGTGCAGGGTCGATTGGAGTCATTTGTGGTCAACGGCAAGTATCAGGGTTACGCTCATGAAGATGCTAAGGCCTAGAATGATCGAGGATACCGGGTGAGATGGTGAGCTCAAGCATGGCACAGGAAATGCAAGAAATGCCGAAGAGAAGTTTGAACGGCAGGATTGCACCATGTAACTGATCGGTCCAAGTGAGGTGTGGTTCAATGGAATCGGAATAGGAGAGACTTGCCAATACGAGACAAGCTAGTGGTGCATCTACACGTGGCAAGTATGACGATTGCTTACAATGAAAAGAGATAACCAGGTCAAGAAAGAGTATTTTAGTAGTTTGACTAAAATATGGAAACAGCTTTGGAAGGAAACTACAATGCGAAAGTGGTGCATGGGAAAGCGGTTTAGGTCATGGAGAAGTTAGTATGATCAAGATGGATCAAAGCTTAAGATTTAGCGGATTCGAGTTTATGTGCTTTGAAAAGCGTGCATAAGTGTGATGTGCGAGTTAAAACCCGTGTGTGGGGGGTTATCCGGTTTTTCCCATTGTGCTAAGTGGACATTATCTACTAAGGGTTACATGTGTGTAACATCCTGTTTTTTAGAGTCTTTCTAGTGCTTTTAAAATAAAATTCACCATATGGATTTTTTTGAATTAATTAAAGCTTAATTTAAATTTTAGGAAATTCAAAGATTTAATATGATTAAGTTAAACTTCAATTAATTATAAAATTGTTTTATTTGGATTCTTTGTGATGTAAAGAATTTTTCTGAATTTTCTGGGTTTTTAGGATTTATTTGCTATTTTCTAGAGCTCAATTGAAATTCTAGCAATTTCTAAAATTAGGAAATCTTTAGAAATTCCTAAAAGGCTGTTGAGCTGAAGCCTATAGTCCGACGAATCTTTTCCTTTGGCCCAGTTGTGCCGAACCAGCCTGCCTTGCCCATGCCACGCGTCGCTCATCCGGCCGAGTGGCCACTTCATCTGCGCCGTCCGGTCTACCCCACCTTGCCCGCCGTTCGATCTTTCCTAGCCCCACGTGTCGACTATCGGAACCCCCTTGCAGTTTTTATCAACCCCATTCGGGAGCAGCAGCCGTGTCCGAGTCGCTTTTGCCTCAGCGTATGTGCCATCGCTGCTCGGGACTTCACGTCGTGCCTGGCTTGGCCTCCTCAATGGCCGTGTATAAAAGCTGAGCCTCACCCTCGTTCTTTGCATCTTGAGCCACCGGAGCTTTGCATTGCACCGCCGAACCTGAGCCACCAAAGCTTCGCCTTCATCATCATCTTCACCGAAGCCATCCACTGCTAATGTCTTCCTCAGTGTTTCTCATCGTCATCGATCTCACCGACGATGAGTCTTACACTGAGCCGTTCCCTTGCTAACATTTAGCCCTTGCTGCTGTCTCGCCCCAGCCCGCGTGCACCGATGCCCCGTCTGTCGCCTCGTCCAGCGTATCGCCCACGTCCGCTCGTCAAGCAAAGGGCCACCTCAGTTTGCGCACCTACGGACGTCACCGCGCACTCGCCGCCCCTTCATCTCCTTCGTGAACACAGTTCATGTACACCGAGTCACTGACAAGTGAGACCGACCTATCATTAGCCACTGTATCGTAGACCCGTGAGTCGAGCCACGCAAGCGCCCACACCGGCAGCCACATTAGACCGCCCTTTTCTCTCCTCTCATCATTTCTTAATCTTGTTGTGCCAAGAATGTATAAGAGATGGAGATAATCTCTGAAAATCATTCTTTACCCATCTAGACACTTTGGTAGCAAGTTCATCAAGAAATTCAGTTTTTACACGTTCATCAAGAAATTCGATTTCTTGACCTTACTTAAATCTTAAAATGGTTTGAACTTTGACTTGGGCTTTTGCGATTTATGGATGGAATAGGTTCCTGAGACCTTAAGCAAGGTGTGTACAAAGTTTCACGGCTTTCAGATCATCCAATCAAAAGTTATGTGGGTTTAAAGTTTGGCAACCGTGCTGATTTTGCTATTCATTTGCCTAATATCATTGTTTATAACAGTCAGATCTATAAAACAAAGGTTAGACCGCCCCAGAGAGATCACACCGTCCCTTGGTTGGCAGTCAAACCGCTAAGAAGTGGTCAGACCGTTCTCTGGTTGGAGGTCAGACCACCAGCGCTGAATTCTTCAAGATCTTCTGTTCTTTAGTGATTCGCTTCGTGTTTTTAGCTTTAGATTTGATTCTTAGTAACTTTATAGTTATCTAAGAAAGGGATTTAAAATATTTAGAGAAAAATTTTAGTCGACACCATTTACCCTTTTGTTACCTTTCGGTCCTACAATATCAGTAGCCCAGACTCATATAATGTTGAGTTTCTCTTCCCTTCAATTTTGTGGATTCTACTCGTAGCAAAAGCAAAAACGCATTTGTTAGCAGTTAGTAATAGTCAAACTCGGATGGACAGAATTACACGCACGTGCTGATGAACAGAGTGAGTTTCTAACTGTGGAATTTTTGTTTGCTCGTTCATTGAACCGTTGAGATTTAACGTACACCGCATATCTACCAAAGCACCTTTCTCCCTCTATATATGTTGGTGCAGACACCCCCTCGGTTATCACATTAACCCCAAGAAACTTCAGAAGAGTAGTCGTAGAGAGTAGAGACTCAAGCCTACGAGTCCATTTAGCTAGATACATAGCTCTCCGTTTCTCCCATTCTTAAGTTAACATTCTCACATGACGGATTCCAAGGTTTTGTGCAGTTGCATTCTGATGTTTATCGTCATCTCAAGCCAGGCCGAGGCGAGGCGGCTGACGATGGCGGCGACGAGCAAGGGCAAGGAGCCATGCAACGAGGGCGCCATGAAAGGTGACGGAAGCTTCAGAGCAACGCAAGAAATGGCCTCTGCGACGAGTGCAGGGCAAGACGGTGAAGGCATGCCAATGACGACCACAGACTCCCGGTCTACGGCTCCTGGGAACAGCCCAGGCATAGGCAACAAAGGGAATATCAACAACTAGTGTATATTTTGGTCTAAGGCCCCGCTCTATAAGCTAAGCTTAAGTAGTGTGTTGCTTCGTGAGTTGGTACGTACTTGTGTGTTGCTTTGTGAGTTGGTATGTGCTTGTGTGTTGCTTTGTGAGTTGGTACGTGCTTGTGTGTTGCTTTGTGAGTTGGTACGTACTTGGTACTGAATTTGTTTCTAGTTTTCTTATCATTTCATTTGCTTTGATTAAGTTCGTTGTTGTGTGTACATTTTTCAGTTCATTGTGAAATGTGTACTATTTGTACTGTTTTATATCGATTCAGATAAATAAAGTTGTGAGGGACTGCAGTCCCTTGTGTCTTCACAAATATGCTTATAATGTTTGAGCTCCTTCATACACCTTGCATGCTTCAACTCCTATAGAATGTACCTAGCTAATAAGACTGTCTAAACAAAAAACATTTAGGGCATCTTTGATTCATAGGAATTTCAAAGGAAATTAATAGGATTCAAGAATCCAGAGGAATGGATACTGTCTAGGCATTTGATTTGTAGGAATCACTCAACCAAATTCCATAGAATTACTATTCACTCTCCATGAAACCAGAGGAATTTTATAGGAAAAAAGCATCCAGTCCGACTAGATGGAAAATTTTCTATGAGCTCGTGTGTGCGTAAGAGGGGGGACAGCGGAAGGGATCACTGCCGCTACCATCATTAGAGTTGAAGCTCGAGCTGCCACATCACCACCGCCGCTTGAGCATCTGTGGTCGCCGCTTCTGTTACCACGGTGCCACCGCCACCGCTTGAGCTACCACGGCACCACTGCTCGAGCTTCCGCCGCCGTCGCTGACACTCGAGCTTGAACAACGCCGCCTGCCTTGATCCGCCACTGTTCAGTGCCGTCTAGCTCGATCCGCCACCGTCCAGCACCGCTTGCCTCAATCTAGCGCCACTCCTGCCTCGATCCACCACCATCCGGATCGAGGGGCCAGAGAAAGGGAGAGGATAAGATTAGTGCGGTGTGGTTTTAATGGGCCCACTGTTAGTGACTAGGAGAAGGGAAAAATTAGTGTTCAATTAGACTAAAAGCAAATATCATTACTATTCACTCTAAAATTCCTATGTTTTTCTGTTCCTGCGAATCAAACACCTAATCATGTAAAATCCTATGTTTTTCAATCATCTGTTTTGCATATGTATTTCTATCATATCCCTATGTTTTTCTATTCTTATGTTTTAAGAACCAAACGAATCAAAGAGGCCCTTAATCAGTTTATGGACCAAAGGTATTAACAGTCATTCTTTGACCTACATGTATGTTTAGTACCCCTATACATTGGTGTTTCCGGCAAAATGAGATAGTGGAGAAGAGGTAATTTGGGAAGACAAATACTACATGACGTTGTATCTCTCTGCTTTCTCATCTCTTCATCATGCAGGAGACATTACTCAATATAACAAGACACACACCATTATACAGTTGAGCTGCCAATTTTTTTGCACACTCTGCTTTCGGTTTTTAGTAAGAAAGAAAGTTCAGGAATCAGCACGCAGCAAAATAAGGAGGGAATATAACGGTTGGCTGCATGCCCATTCGCGAAGATGCCACTGCTTAAATTATTCTGCATGCATGGTAGTCTAAATTAAAGAAACCACCATGCCCGTGTACTACGTAGAAACAATCCATCGTGGAGCACGTATCTTAGACAAAGTGTATGTACAGCCTCATTTCTGGCTATTATAACAAAAATGAACGGACGTGATACCGCAGCTTCTCATTAATTTGCTATCTGATCTACCATGCCTCCAGTTTTAGAAGCACACGAAGAACACTTTGCACTCTGCAGAAAGAAGATCGGAACGGAGGATTAACTGCGCGTGCCATGCACATGTTCGATCTTACACATCGGGCATGCACAATAATGCACGTACCTCTGAATGCACGGGGATCGATCCGATCCTCGATAAGATCTGTTGCAGTAGTCAAGGAAACGAAACGTGAGATCCTCCCAACTGCGATCCAGTGCTCCTTTTCCATGTACCACATCGCCGAGATTCCTAGCAAGTTCGCTGTATTCGGCAGAATATTCTTGCCTGCCGTGCAGTGGTCACCTCTGACCGTCCTGGGGCGTCGCAACTGTTGAGAAACCGTCGCTGGCGACCAGTCCGAACGATTTCTCTGCTTAGAACAAGAACGAATCAATCACAGAATCATAGAGAGAATAGATTGAACACACAGAGAGGTAGAGAGAACTCCCGGTCTTTCTTTATTGCTTTTCTTTCATGCGTACATAATGAGGGGGGTCTAGGTCCCTATTTATAGTCTACGGTGGGGTGCCCAAATATGCCAGGACTCTTGGCCATGGGCCCGGTTTCCTAACACTCCCCCTTGGGCACTCACCCAACATGCTCATGCCTCGTCAAAACTCCATAAAAACCCAGTGGGAAAAATTTGGAGAAAGAGTACATGATACATGTGATGCTGCGATGCACGAATTGCCTCATTAAAAACCTTGGTCGAGAAACTTCATGGAAAACTCGTCAAGGAAAAAAAAAAGTACAATTCACCCAAATTCATTTGGTCTGCAAGACTTTATTTTTGGGTACTTAATCTTCATGATCAAGATTTATTAACGGGCTAGAGAGAATTCTCCCCCTGAATTCTGCACTTTCCTAAGTCTCATCATTTCAATCCCTCACACGCACCCTTCAAAGCTAGATGCGAGGAGTGACTTAGTGAACAAGTCTTAATGTGCAGTACTCTAATCTTGTCCATCTTTGCAATTCATGAGCATAGAGGAACTTGGGGTTGATATGCTTACATAGTCCGTCTGCATTTGTGCAACGCAAGCTGCATTATCTTCATGGATAATTGTGGGGATTTGCACAACGTTCATTCCACATGACTGCTGGATGTGGTGATCCGTTCAGCGGAACCAAGTGCACTCTCGTGCGACTTCATACAGTGCTATAATTTCTGAGTGGTTCGTCGAAGTAGCTACCAGGCTTTGCTTAGACGATTTCCATGAAATTGCAGTTCCACCACACAGAAATATATAGCCTGTTTGTGACTTAGCGGTGTGCGGGTCTGACAGATACCCAGCATCTGCATAGCCAATCAAGTTCAGATCTTGATTCTTTCTGTAAAACAATCCGAGGTCCTTGTTACCTTGGAGGTATCGGAAAATGTCCTTTATGCCCTGCCAATGCCTTTTGGTGGGCTCTGCACTGTACCTTGCTAAGAGGTTCACGGCAAATGCAATGTCCGTCTAGTGCAGTTTGCTAAGTACATGAGTGCTCCCACTGCACTCAAGTATGGGAATTCCGGTCCCAGGACTTCCTCCCCCTCTTCCCTAGGTCGGAAAGGATCCTTTTCTTGCTGTAAAGACCTACCGATCATCGGTACTTTCGAGGGAAATGCCTTCTCGAAGCCAAACCTTTCAAGCACCTTCTGGGTGTAGGTCGACTGATGTACCAAGACTCCTTCAGGGACATGCTCAAGCTGCAAGCCTAAGCAAAATTTGGTCTTGCCCAAATCTTTCATTTCAAATTCTGACTCCAAGTAGGAGCTTGCTTCTTTAATGTCTTCGGCTGTCCCGATGATATTCAGATCATCTACATACACAGAGATTATACAGAATCCATTCTGGGATCGCCGTATAAATACACAAGGACAGTCTTCATTGTTCGTGTAGCCTTTCTTGCAGAGAAAGTCGCTCAAGCGATTATACCACATTCTTCCAGATTGTTTCAGTCCATACAGTGACTTTCTGAGTTTCACACTGTACAGATTTCTATTTGCTCTGTCTTGGTTCGGGAGAGGGATTCCTTCAGGGACTCTCATATAAATCTCCGAATCCAAGTTACCGTAAAGGTATGCGGTCACAACATCCATCAATTTCATTTCTAAATTCAAGTTCACTGCCATTGAGATCAAGTATCTAAAGGTAATTCCACTCATGACTGGGGAGTAGGTTTCTTCATAATCAACTCTAGGACGTTGAGTGAAACCTTGGGCTACTAGCCTTGCTTTGTATCTCACTACTTCATTTCTTTCTTTTCTCTTTCGAACAAATACCCACTTGTGCCCAACGGGGTGTATGTGGGGAGGTGTGCGGCATACGGGCCCAAACACCTCTCTTTTATTCAGAGATAGCAATTCAGTTGCTATTGCCTTCTTCCATTCTTCCCAATCTGATCTTTTCTTACATTCAGCGAGCGATGCAGGCTCGGGATCAAGATCGATGATGGTGGCAATTTTCTTTGCGAAGTAGATATCGATATTAGCTGTTGTCCTATTCAGGGACTCTCCCGTGTGCATATAATTTATAGCTATTTCTTCATGAGTTGCTTCTTCTGGAGCTTCACCTTGCGCATCGCTTCTTTCAATTGCGATGGCAAGTCCCTTTAGTTTTTCGGCTCCGATGTGTGCGCACACATCCATGCCGATGGGGATATTCAGATCCGGTATGCCCTTTTCGGAAGGTGTCATACTTGTGTCAGGTCTCAACTGGCTCCCCTTCTCATTCTGGGGGACTTCAATGATCGGCTGTGATAAATCCCTCTTATCCTTCTTCACCAGGCGTCCCCGGTTACTAAGGATTCGAGGAACCGGAGTTCTCGTCCTCTTTTTTATTTTTCTGAGGCCTCTGGACGAGATTAGGGATACCTTCAATTTTCTTTGGTATTTCAACCCTCTCCGGTGCAGTGCGTTCAGGCACATGCGACTTAGTCACGCTCTTCAAATCACTAAAGTGATCAGGCAGTTGATTTGCTACTGCTTGCAAATCTATTGTCTTTTAGACTTCTCTTGTCTTCTGGACTTCTCTTGTCTTCTAGACTTCTCTTGTGCGCGGGTCATCTACATGGATTCCCCAGGCTTGCCACGTAATTTCCCGACATTCTTTATCAAGGGGTTGATTTCCTCCCCCTAATGTTGGAAAATTTCGGTGGTGACCCTTGCGCTAGTTGCATAGGTGAGTGGATGTTGTAGGCCGAAAGTCTAAAATTGATGAGATTCGCTGCATGCAGGACTGCGTGTCCCCAACATGTAGCTGCTAGATTTCAATTATGCAAGAGGTTCGGGCAATAATTCTTTTAATTAAAGCCTCTGCCAAACCATTCTGGGTATAGACATGCGGTACCGAATGCTCAACTGCAATTCCCATTGCCATGCAATAATCATCAGATGCCTTTGAAATAAATTCGTCGGCGTTGTCCATTCTGATGGACTTGATATGATGATCTGGAAACACATTTCTGATGCGAATGATCTGCGAGATCAATTTTGCAAAGGCGTGGTTTCTTGTGGACAATAAACCCACATATGACCACTTCGAAGAAGCGTCAATGAGCACCATGAAATACTTAAATGACCATGAGACGGGCTGAATGGGACCGCAAATGTCTCCCTGGATGCGTTCCAGGAATGCAGGGACTTCATCCTTCACTTTCAGAGTGGAGGGTCTAGTTATTAGTTTCCCGGTGGCACATGCAGGGCACACAAAATCTTCATGATTCCGGAAATTCTTCACATTAATATTATGCCCATGCGAGTTATTTATTATGTTTCTCATCATCCTAAGACTTGGATGGCCTAATCTATCATGCCAGAGACAGAAGAGTTCAGAGCTTCTAAACACTGTTTTCAGAACAATGTACGCTGCAGGCGCTTTAATTGTGATATAATATAGCCCAGTTTCAAGTGAAGGAAGCTTTTCTAATACCCTTTTGCGCTTCGTAATGAGCAGGTATTCCTTACCGTACTCTTCTTTAGTCTCAACACGGAAACTATTTGCGCGGATATTCTTAAAAACTTAGGAGAGTTCTAGTCGATTCTGGGTACAATAAGGCTTCTTCAATGACCAAAGTTGTGCCCATTGTGGTTCTTCCTGAACCAATTATACATGCATCGCTTCTAGCGATTGTCGTAAGGCTGCTAGTGCTCTTACGAATCGACTGAAAATACTTAGTCTCTCTTAAGATGATATGCATTGTGCCGCTGCTAGCTAAGCACACTTCCTTCATAGGGCGCTACACGCGTTCTAATATAGGGTATTTTATTAACATGCATAAGAAGGCAATCAACACATAGATAAAATACTCCAATATCAGAACATATCATGCCATCATAAACTGAATAAATGAATGAATTCTTCAAATATCATCCAACCACCACGAGAAAATAATAATTCTTAAGTACCATCCATGCAAATTCTAACATATTCTTCCACACAAAATAAATGACATTTAAAGTCAAAATGCATTCAGTGCACTAGACTTCTTCTGCTATTTTCTCAGGGGTGACATTCTCTTCAAGAGAAATCATGGCATTGGCTGCTGCTAGGCCGAGAGGGGGTGCTGCTGCTTGGATGGTCTCAACCTCCATTAGCGCGGGCAGCTGCTCGGAACTCTCCCCCTCAACCGATGCAAAGTGGGCTTCATGCTGCCCTTTGCCATCCCGTTTTGGCTTGTTAGCCTTATTCTCATGTGGAGCGTCTGATTTGCCTTTCTGGGCTACGGTTTTACCCTTCCTTCCCGTTTTCTCTATCAAGGGCTTTCGCACCTTGTTGCTCTCGGCGTTGGCTTCACGGTCAGTGGAGCTACCAGATGGCTGAGTGACTTAGTTCTTGCGGAGAACTTTGTTCTGAGCCTCCGCAACTTGCATCATATCAATCAATTCGGCATATTCCTCATAGCCGTCTTGACAATAATTGTGTGCGGATTATGCTGCATTGGGGTGGAAGGATTTTCTCAATTTTCTGCATTGGGATACAAATCCTGTGCAAGGCAGAATTGTATTCCCCGACCGTCTTAAAGTCGGCAAACCTTAGTCTGATCCACTCCTACTCTGCTTGAGGAAGAATGGTGTACTTTAGCCTCTCAAACCTGCTTCTTGGGTGCGGTCCAGAGTGCTAGCGCACTATTCTCTACCATGTACTCATTCTTGAGAGTGAGGCAGAAGTGGTGCCTGAGAAAATGAAGTGCCTGATCATTCTCTTTAGGCGTGGGTTGGGCGTCATTCAGTCCGCCAACCCCAATAGTCGCGCGAAGCTTCCTGGCTCCAAGCACAATCTCGACATCGGATGCCTACGTCAAATAGTTTTGGCCATGCTGGGCCAGCTCCTCGAACTTCCAGTTCATTATGCTAGTCATCTAAATGTGTATAAGTCTACTGCTGGTAGACATGCACGGAATAATTCACTGCAGGTAAATAAATGGTACAAAAGGTTCTCGTAATGTTTCAGAATTTTCTATGCATTTTCTATAATTTTACTGCTAATTTCAGTGATTAAAAGCAATTTAAACAATTACAATTAACCAAAACAGTAAATAAATTCAGAAAATACAGAGAATAATAATGGCATAAATAAATAAGCTTCAAATGCTAAAATTGATGCAAAATTCAGATTCCCGAGGCCCTTTTATGCTAAAATATGAAATTACAGCGAATTCTGCCACTTCTGGGGGTTTTTACGCAAAATTTCAGTTCAGAGAAAAATCGCGCAATTTTCTGATTTACCGAGGGTTTTTCTGCGAAATTCTGGACCCGCTCGTAAATTTGAGGGCTTATTCGTAATTTCCAGAACTACGAAGCCTTTATGCAAGAATTCGGGACTTATATGTGAATAAGGGGTCTTTCGGTAATTTCCGCATTTTATGGGGAGTTTTCTGCGTTTTTCCGCCCCTCCACCGGCCGGACCTTTTTTTTTTTTTTCTTCTTGGCCTGCTGTTCGGCCCACCATTCCTTGGCCCATACGGCCCACCATCCGCTTGGCCCACCCGACCGACATCACCTCAGTGTGATTAGGGTTCCCCTGGTCATTCCCTTTAGTGGCGGCGGCTGACCCGGGCGTGGACTCGTGCGGACCAGGCGAGGGGCGGCGGCCAGGGCCGTTCGGCGGCGGTGGCCTGTGCTGGTCCGGTGGCGGCTGGGCGCGGCGCAAGGCGGCGCGGCCCGGGCAACCAAGCGGCGGCTCGAGTAGGCGGTGGGGGCCGGCGGCTGCGGGCCGCGGCGCCGAGTCCGGTGGCTGCGGGCCAAGGCGGAGGAGATTTGGGGGCTACGGGCCGGCGGCGTCGGAGGCGGGGCCAGCGCGCGTGCGGGCGCGACAGCGGCTCAAGGGAGACCGGCCCGGGCGAGCGCGCGATGGCGCAGCAGCTCGGCGGCGGCGGTTAGGTGGGCCCGTGCGGGGGCGTGTGCAGGGCCGGGGTGCTTTGGGGGGAGCCACGCCATCAGCGACCACCTGTGCGGGGCGGCGACGTGGAGGAGGTCGGCTGTGGCGGCGCGTGAGGGCGAGGGCTCAGGGAGGCCGGCTACGGCTGTGCCGGTGGAACCTGGCGGTGGCCGGCGACAGGCACGCGCCATGCGGGGCGAGCGCTGCGGGTGCGATGCCTTGGTGCGGCTTTGGGCTGAGCGTCGATGGAAGCCAAGGGGCCGACAGCCGCATACGGGCGGCGAGTAGTTTCTTCGGGAGGGGCTACCTCGCGCGTGCAGGCACGATAACCGAGACACCTGGGGTGACGACGCCGTGCAGGGCGGCTGGTGTGACGGCGGTGGGAGGCCGGCCGCATGCGGGCGACGGGCGTCCACCGTTGTTGTGGCCGGTGGCTATCTGGCGGCTTCAGGCCAAAATTTTTCATGTGGTGCTCATGCAAAACCGAACAGAGACAATGCAAATTTCTTCGTGCAATTATCAACAGAAAATAATGCATAAAATTTCCTGTTTTCTATGATGCAATCAACATCTGCCCCTTCTCTTAATCTACCGATCGACATTGTGCCGGCGATTTCAGATCTGCTCGCGGTAGATTTAGGGTGGATTTGCATCATTCTACAGTGCAATCAACATCTACCCCGTTTCACAATCTACCGATCGGCATTGTGCCGGCGACTTCAAGTCTGCTCGCGGTAGATTAGGGCGGATTTGCACCGTAGAATTTCAATCTAGAACGCGAAAAGAAAATACAGATTCAAAAGCGATCTAGAAAATTCAATCTGTGCTTCGATGATTACCTCGTTCACCAGAGCGAAGTCGTGCTGATAACGTGTTGAGAAACCGTCGCTGGCGACCAGTCCGAACGATTTCTCTGCTTAGAACAAGAACGAATCAATCACAGAATCATAGAGAGAATAGATTGAACACACAGAGAGGTAGAGAGAACTCCCGGTCTTTCTTTATTGCTTTTCTTTCATGCGTACATAATGAGGGGGGTCTAGGTCCCTATTTATAGTCTACGGTGGGGTGCCCAAATATGCCAGGACTCTTGGCCATGGGCCCGGTTTCCTAACAGCAACATTCGGTGGCCAGCGTTCTGCCTCCATGGCGAGCTCGGCCGAAAAAGGCGAATCAGGGTGGAGTCTCACTGCCGCTGGATTCTCCTTGGCCGTTGGTGTGCATGCTGGGGGCGAGCGAAGCCGGCATAATTGGGCGCACAAATGAGGCGCTCCATGATAGAACGCATGCAGCTAGTGGTGCAACCTACTGGGCAAGTGATGGTGCATGTGCTGCCAGGCCTTGTCCCACCGAGGAGTACGCAAACTTAGGCTTTGGCCCCGTTTGGCACAGCTCTAGCTCCAAGATCTATACTGGATCTGTAGTTTGTTGACTAAATTAAAGCGATTTAAATATTTTTATTTAATATATAATATAAATGAAATGAGTCATGTAAATGCACTTAACATATCTGCAACTCTAGATCCAGGATTTCCTAGAGCTACAGATGACCAGCTCTAGGAAATCTACAAATTTCTTAGAGCTAGAGCTCTGCCAAACGGGGCCTTTGTTTGGCATTGCGGCAGTTTTCTAAAATCACTTTTGTTTAGCCAGTTTTGGATAATCTAGTGCTGAAACAGAGTTATCTCACTTGAACTAGATCTTATCCCGCTCATTTCGGCTTGAGCTTCTGACTTCTGGCTTATTTTTCACTATTCATAAATTTTATTTTTTTTCTAAACTTTTGGCTTTTTGAGCTTTTTTGTCGATTCTTTTTCCCTTATTTGTTTACATTATACGTGACGGGCTAGCATGTTTTTTCTATTTTCAAAATTTTTAAATTTAATTATGCTAAATAAGCCACCATCAGCTACAATACAAAAATAAACCAGTTACAGTAAAAATTCAGCCATAAACTAGGCTTATTCAGCCCAAATGAGCACAAACTTAATTAAGGAAAAAGTCAACTTCACTCCCGGAACTTATGTCCTCAGTTTGAATTACACCTCCAACTACAAAACAATTCACTTTTCACCCCTAGTTATCAAAACTGGAGCAAATAACCCCTTCGCTCTAAACCACCCCGATTTTAAATGACATGGCGTCCACTTGTACAAGTTTCACTGATGTAGTATCATCGTGGTTAGTTATCGCTGGGTCAACAATGCTCAATTAGGGAAAAAAATCTTGCTTGGCCCCAACATTGGCCTCCTTCGCGTTACTCCTGCCACCTCCTAGCACTAGGTGTCAGATAGTTGAGATGCCTCGCTGGTCATATGTTATCGCTAGACTGCTATACCAAGGTTCAGATGACCAGCGATAATGTTCAGATGTGGCGTCCAGGTTCAAAGTACTATTCATAATCTATTGTCGATAATGCAAGAGATTAGTTACCTTCCGCTGCGATCTGTTGCGATACATTCCCTGTATATCGCGATTGTAACAGCCATGTAATCTCTTGTATATTTATACCATGTATAAATGTAGTATAAATACAGTAGAGACCCGTGAGGCTCTACATCCTTTGCGATCACACATTACATCCAGTTTTTCTATCTTGGTATCAGAGCCATGATCGGGAAGAACTGCATGTCATCATCGGTAGGACTCAACTCCAGCACTTTTAGGTGCCCTAATCCCTTCCGCCGGTGACAGTGTTTCGATGCCAGTGTTTGGCCATATCATCAGTGTCAAGCTGACTCGGGAAAACTTCCTTCTCTAGAAGGCATAGGTCGATCCTTTCTTGTGTAGGCAGAACCTATATGGTTATGTCGATGGAAGTATCGTTGCACCATCAGTGATGCTCATGGAAGGAACCGGCGTAGCCATGCGATAGGTTCCTAATCTTGCCCATCTTCACTGGTTTCAGTAGGACAAAACTGTATTGAGTGCTCTCCTATTTCAATGATGGAGGACGTTCTTGGCCAAGTTGCTCGCCTCACTACCTCAGTTGAAGTGTGGGGAGCATCGATGGCCATGTTCTCATCACAGAACAAAGCAAGGGTAATGCAGTTTCAGTTGTTCAACTTGAAGAAGAAAGACATGACAATGTCTGAGTATTTCCACAAGATGAAGGGGTATGCTGATATCATGGCATCAATCGGCAAGCCCCTTTTTTATGATTGTAAGATCGGAAATGGCAACAGAGGGGGGGTGAATGGTGCCTCTTTAAAATCGTGTCCCCTAAAAGTATCCACAACCAGTTTCTCTCCAATAGCTATTAGAAGCTATGAAAAGAAAGAGGACATGCTCTCTGGAAATGCATACTGGACAACCACGAGAAAGAACCAAGAAGGAACCGGGCTAAACAAGAAAAACAGTAGCAGAGGAAATCGAAACCAGCACGGTCAGGAAGGGCCGGTCAGACCGCCATAAATGGGCCGGTCAGACCACTCCCTGGCCGTCGGTCTAACCGCCTTTATGGGGCCGGTCTGACCGCCCATGGTGAGCCAGTCTGACCGCATTCTTGCCGCCGGTCTGACCGGTGTTGTCTGGCCGGTCTGACCGCCATGCACAGACCGGTCAGACCGGCCCAAATCCTAGTTTCAGACAGGGCAACTAAAAACCGAGCAGAAACTTGCAAATCTTCAGAGAACAGTGAAATTGATGGATTTCTGCAGTTCTTTTCAAGCCTAGAGAGGAGGACTTTAAGCTAAATAGCAAGAGCACCTAGGGAACCAAGGCATTCAACCATAAGAGCAAGAAATTGAGATTTGAGCAAAAAATCTGAAAGATGACAGAGAAAAGACCAATTTTTCAAATTGCTTGAAATTCCTCCATCCTCTTCTAATGAAACTTTGCATTTAGTTTAGCAATGGCATGAGGGCATGTGAACTTACATCTGGGCACATCCTTTGAAGAGAAATCAAGAGATATCAAAGTGCCCTAACATCAAACCCTAGCACAGTACCAAACAGAGGAAATGCAGAAACTAAAATCCATCCCAGAGAAGGAGAAACCAAACTAAAACTCTCAAATAAATTCATTCCCATGAATGATTACAAGAGGTATACAACCACTAAGTCCCCATACGCGATTGATACAAGGGAATCACACTACATGCTTCCCACAAGAACACATGCACACACCCAGAGCTCTCTTGCTGCTACCTTACTTGACTTCGTGAGCTGCTACTGCCTCCACCTCTCCACTCATAAAGGCAAGAGCTCACCCCCATATGGAAAATCAAGAAGTGGCATACCAAGCCCACTCCAAGACCTCACATCCATAAGAGGCAAGAGTCAAAGTCAATCCATTTTGGAGGGAAACCAGCCTCCTCCAACCAAACTTGAGTCAAATCTCCAATTGCCCTCAAGCACCTTCCTGGAAGCTTCCCGCGTCCGGTACCTTGACCGTCTGGACCTCGACTCCTCCCTAAGTCTAGTCCCGGTCCGCTCCGCTGCACAGACCGCACCCGGCATCCTGATCGTCTGGACCTCCAACTCTTCCCTGAGCCTAGTCCCGGTCCACTCACCGCTGCCCGTCGTGTCCACCCGACACCGACCGAGACCTCCAACTCCACCTGAGTCTAGTCCTGGTCTGTTCCGTCATGCACGACCGCAACCGACACCCAACCGTCTGGACCTCCGACTCCTCCCTAAGCCTAGTCCCGGTTCGCTCGTCGTTGCACGTCGTGTCCGTCACCGGTAGCTCCAGCTCCGGTTCCTCATCTCCCGACTCGCAACCACCTCACCACCCTCGATCATCTTCGGCATCACCGACCGTCTGGACCTCAACACCTCCTGTGTCTAGTCCCGGTCCTCCTCGCCTCACTATGACCTAGCTCTGAAGTCCTACAGTCACACAGACAAGCAAACCGTCACATAGCACTGCATGAAACAGTATATCAACAATAGCATAAATGAAAGGTACTCAACCCTAGAATACCCAAAACAAACTCAAACTCTCTAAACAACCGTCAATTACTCATCACAAACATGGGGATACCTCCACATGGTCTCTCAATGAAGAGGTGATAAGCTATATCCTGGTAGGACTAGGGTCAAATTTTGATCCCCTGGTCACATTGATCACAACACGTAATAACCTGGTGAGCCTCAATGACCTCTATGCATATCTTCTGAGTTTTGAGCAACACGATTCACCATAGGAGATTTTTTCATCTACCAACAATGTGATTCGGCATCATGAGAGCTACAACAACAATCATCACCATGGAAGAGGTCGTGGTGGACATGGCCGTGGACGTGGACGCTATTAGTCACAAGGCCGAAGTCATGGTGGCAGTAGAGGCAAATCCACATGCCGAGTATGTGGGAAATATGGGCATGATGCACTTCACTGTCATCAGAGATTCAATCATGTGTATCAGCTAAAAGACTTTTGATCCGAAAATGTAGCCACCTTCGGGTCATACAACATTGACACAAATTAGTATGTGGACACTAGCATGATCACCTCACCAGTGATCTAGAAAGACTCATGGTGCATGAATGCTACGCCGGCAAGGATCAAGTTCAGATCACCATCGGTAAAGGTCATTCTATTTTACCAGGCTCAAATGATTCTCTTGTTCTAAATAACATGCTTCATGTTCCATGCATCAATAAACATCTATTGTCTATTCACAAATTAGTTTTAGATAACAACACTTTTGTTGAATTCCATTTTGATTCCTTCTTTGTAAAGGACAAGGCCACGAAGAAGGTGCTTCTTCATGGTAAGAGTAAGGGAGGACTCTATCCGATGCCTGTTGCTAGTTCATCCTTGGATTTTGGTCAACATGGTCTCTCTGTGTCAAGTTGTCTTCGGAACATTGGCATAGAAGACTTGGTCACCCCTCTTCTTCAATCGTTCAGTCCATTCTTAGGAAAAAAATAATATAGCTTGTGCTTCTCCTAAAGAGTCATCCGTATGTAATGTTTTTCAACAAGCAAAGATTCATAAACTTCCTTATAATAATTCTTCTCATATAACTACTTCACCTCTCAAGTTGGTCCATTTCGATGTTTGGGGGGTCAGCTCGTACTTCTGTGGGAGGTTTCAAGTAGTATGTGAGTTTTCTTGATGACTTTAGTCAGTTTAGTTGGATATATTTGATCAAACACAAGTCTGAGGTTGAACATGTTTTCTACAATTTTTAAACATTTGTGGAATGATTATTGAACACAAAAATCAAAACTGTTCAGTCCGATTGGGGAGGAAGTATCACAAATCTCATTGATATTTTCTGAAAGTCGGCATCGCTCATCGTGTGTCATGTCCCCATACGTCCCAATAGAATGGAAGGGCGAAGAGGAAGCATCGTCATATTGTTGAAACTGGACTTACCCTTCTCGCTCAAGCCTCCCTTCCTATCCGGTTTTGGGATGAGGCGTTTCTTACGGCATGATATCTCATCAACAGAATGCCAAGCTGAGTCCTCAACAATGACTGCCCTTTGTCTCGTCTCTTCAATTTGTCTCTTGACTACTCCCTTCTACGCATTTTTGGATGTGCTTGTTGTCCAAACCTGCATCCGTATAACAATTGGAAACTTGATTTCCGTTCAAAATAATGGATATTTTGGGGATATAGTAGTATGCACAAGGAATACAAATGTCTTGATTGATCAACTGGTTGCATCTACATCTCATGAGATGTGGTGTTTGATGAGTCTGTATTTCCCTTTGCCACTGATTCACCACACACGAGTACCATTACTAGCAAACCTTCCTCTCTATTTCCTTCTTTTGAGCTGGTAGTACAAACTGACTATATGCAAAATTACAATCTGTTTCCGTTGAGAACTAATGTTGATAATGCAGCATATCAGGTCATAAGTGATGATGCAGCTCCTCAAAGTACTGGGAATGAGCCATCCTCTACAACTGAAGATATACTAGTGACTGATGCCTCTGGCGGATCATCTGAAGAAGTATCTTCTCATCCCTCTACACCGATCGACACTGTGAATCATCATCCAATTCAAACTTGGCTCAAACACAACATAGTCAAGCCTAATGTGTTCACCAATGGTACCATAAGGTATTCACCTAATCGTCAGGCTTTCTTCGCCAAACCAGTCTCACGCAGTGGCACTCACCGATCCCTAGTGGCATGGTGCCATGGAAGATGAGTTTAATGCATCGCAGAGGAATAAAACATGGCGCCTTGTTCCTCAACTGCTTGGAAAACAAAAGTTAGATGTAAATGGGTCTTCAAGATAAAGCAGCATCAAGATGGCTCAGTTGATCGATACAAAGCTTGTCTTGTGGCAAGAGGCTTCACACAACGATATGGAGTGGACTATCTAGATACTTTTAGCTCAACTGTCAAACTGGCTACAGTATGCTTGGTCCTCTCCATTGCTATTTCTAAAGGGTGGTACCTCTAGCAAATTGATATTAACAATGCATTCTTGCATGGTCTTCTCAATGAAGATGTTTACATGTAGTAGCCACCTGGTTTTGAAGATTCTCATCACCCGTCCTATGTTTGCAAACTACAAAAGTCCTTGTATGGTCTGAAACAATCTCCTCAGGCGTGGTATTCATGTCTCAGTGACAAGCTTCAACAACTCGGTTTTGTACCATCCAAAGAAGCCACATCCCTCTTTACATTATGTCATAACAGTGTTATCCTACATATGCTTGTTTATGTCGATGATATAGTTATTATTAGTTCTTGTTCTGATGCCACATTGACACTACTTCATTAACTTGGTGCTGATTTTCCACTCAAGGATCTTGGACAACTTAATTATTTCCTCAGTATTGAAGTGGTTGTGCATTCAGGGGGAATCTCTCTAACTCAGAAGAAGTATACCATGGAACTTCTTCACCTAGTGCATATGGAGAATTGCAAAGCCACTTCAACACCTATGTCTGTGTAGGACAAGCTATCTCAAGAACTTGGATGAGTGTTGATTGAAGATGGTGCCACTGCTACAAAAAGGGTCATCACAATGGGTTCGGAATAGTCATCATAGATGGTTTTCTGAATCGCCTGAATTTATGTATCAGTGATAATCGCGGGTTATCACAAACGGTTTGTGAGCCATCTGTGATAAAAAAACACAGACAGTTTGTAACTAGAACCATCTATAAAGAAAACTATTACAGACGGCTCAAACCAAAAGCCATCTGTGATACTCATACATCACAGACAGTTCTAGTTACCAACCGTCTGTGATTGACGAGTATCACAGACGATTGATATATAAAACCATCTGTGATAGTCCTTCATAGACGGTTTATAACACAAACCGTCTGTGATAGTTTATTATATATCTAATTTTTTTTCTTTTTTTGGCTAACCTCAAGAAATAATGTTAGCTATGCCCTTTGAAAATAAGCAAATACAACAGCAAACACAGCAGCACATTCCATTAGAATCTACCATTACAGCATCACAAGATAATGAGCAGGTTACTCATCTAACACAGCAAGAACATGGCAAGAGCACATCTTAATCCTACAAACCAAACTCTTAAACATGACAAGAACACATCCTAATCCTACGAACCCATGGTAAAACATAGAAGAAGGAGAGATCCTAGCAGCGCGCAAGCTGGATGTCCTTGACGCCGACTTGAGCACCGTCTTGGTAGCTAGCTGCTTCCGCGGTGCCTTGCAGTGAAGGAGAGGTGGCGGTAGCATCACCTTTGTGTCACGATGGTGAGACTACACAAGGCACCCTTACGATACTTACGATAAAGAGTGTGTTGTGCAGTCGACCGTGGTCTCACAACGGAGGCGCTAGATCACGGCGGTAGTTGACGTCATCGAGGAACAAACTAGGAGTGGATGAACTAGATAGGAGTAGCCGGTAGAACTTATCTCAGAGTGAAAGGGAGAGGGGAGTAATAAATAAGGGGAGAGGTGGGAGGAAATGGTGCCTGCCGTTCGATGCGAAGAGAATGGATAGGTGAGATCAGAATCCTAGGGGAGATACCACAGATTGGTATTGTGGCATTATTAGAGATGGTTTGTTATATGAATTGTCTATGATGATACACATATCATAGACGGTTTGTATTAATAACCGTCTATGAAAATATCATAGACGGTTATTAATACGAACCATCTGTGATGTCTTGTATTATCACAGATAGTTCGTATAACAGCCATCTATGATATTTTCACAGACGGTTGTTAGTATGAACCATATATGATAATTGCAGCACAAATATGTGATGTAGCCGTCCAATATAGCCTCTTTTGTAGTAGTGTGCTTTCAAATATCGTAGTATGGTAGGAGGTCTGCAGTATCTAACGTTGACCAGACCAGACATATCTTTTGCCATAAACAAGGTTTGCCAATATTTGTTGAAGCCAACTAATGTACACTGGGAGGTAGTAAAACATATTTTACGGTATGTCAAAGGAACAATTTCTACTAGATTGAACATTCGACGGTCAACCTCTACTCTTCTGAGTGTGTTTACCGACGCCGATTGGGCAAGATGTGTTGATGATCGTCATTCTACTGGAGGCTTTGCAATGTTCTTCGGTCCAAATTTGGTTTCATGGAGTGCCCATAAGCAACCGATTGTGTCATGCTCAAGTACTGAAGCCAAGTACAAAGCCTTGGCAATCGGCACTGCCGAAGTATTGTGGATTCAATCCTTACTCAAGGAATTGAATATATCACAGTCGAGAGACCAATCTTGTGGTGTGATAGTCTAGGAGTGACATATTTGATAGCCAATCCTGTGTTCCATGCTTGGACAAAACACATAGAAGTCGATTTTCATTACATCAAAGAGAAAGTGGCACACGGGGCACTTGAAGTGCGATTTGTGTCTTCTGCTGATCAAATTGCAGATGTTTTCACCAAACTAGCAACGAAACATATGTTGGACCATATGCGATACAATCTCAACCTCAGTTCTCCCAGTTGAGATTGAGGGGGAATGTCAGATAGTTGAGATGCCTCACTGGTCATATGTTATCGCTAGACTGCTATACCAAGGTTCAAATGACTAACAAACAATGTTCAGATATGGCATCCAGGTTAAGAGTACTGTTCATAATCTGTTACCGATAATGCAGGAGATTAGTTACCTTCCTTTGTGATTTGTTGCTAGCGTAAGAGATGCGATTTACCATACAACAATATTTAGTTGAGATAAATTTCCTATATATCCCAATTGAAACAACCATGTAATCTCTTATATATTTGTACATGGTATAAACGTAGTATAAATATAGCAGAGACCTGTGAGGCTCTACATCCTTTGCGATCACACATTACATCTAGTTTTTGTATCTCTGGGAACCATCACCTTGTTTTCTCTCATCGATAGAATAAGGCCCAAATCAAGCTCGACCACACCGCCGTTGAGGGGCATTGTAATGTCATGCCCAAGGAGGGGAAGGGCAGTGGAGGAGGAGAGTGAGATAGAGAGGAAAGAGGTAACGGTGGCGATGCTAGAGATGATGGGGATGGCGGGGAAGACAACCAAGGATGGCGGTGATGGCGAGAGGGTCAGATCTGGAGGCGGTACCTCTACTTCCCCTGTGCCACTGCCATTGAGAACTAACTGTCCCGTTGCTCCAAATCACCGGCCACAATGCCATCGTCTCGGTTCCTAGGATCGTTGGCCACCTTGATTCGTCCTCTCGGGGGCAGAGAGATCTAGACGGTGGATAGACTAGAGGAGAATGAGGGAGAGGGGGAAGTAGAGAGAGACTAGAGATAGATGCATCAGGAGTGCGCGCGGTGCTAGGGTGGCAAGCTGGGTTCATCGCCGCCGGTGGTGCTTGTAAAATTGGGCACAACAGAGGAGAAATAGAATGAGTGAAGGAAGGAGGAAGAAAGAGATAGGGTTGACATGTGGGACCATTGGTCTATGTATAATATTACTCCTTTTTATTTGCTCCTTGTTAGACCATGTGGTTTGGTCTATGTGATTTTGGTGATAAATAACTGACAATGGTTAATTTGTTATGATGAATAATTGGTGATTTTGTTTAGCGTTGTTATGCGAGGTGTGTGGTGTGTTTGTGGATTGATGTTGGTCAAGTTTGGATGAACTTGTGCTGGAAGAATGTTCTTTGGTCTTTGCATGTGCAGGTTAGGCGTGGAGACGGCCATGGTCGGTGACGAGAAAGACCGGGACTAGGAGGGGGAAATCTGAGGTCCAGACAGTCGAGGATGTCATGAGATGGTCGGGCTTACTCTGGAGCATATGGAGATCAAAGGTGGATGATGCGTGAAGAAGCTATGGGAGGCGCGGTCCTGGAGGTTTCGACACGTGATGAGTTGGAGAAGTTGAAATTTTGGAAAACCTGTGTTAGAAAGGGTTTTGGATCCCTTATTTGTTGGAATTGTATTAGAATTCATGGGCTTAGGATAAACCCAGGTTTTGTGGCCTAGACGGCCTAGACTATAAATAGAGGTGTGGTTGGAGGCTAACCCCGTGGCTTTTGGAGATGCTAATTTCATGCTACGATTTAGGAGTGCTAGGAGAGCACTTTGTAGCCACCTTGAATTTAGAAATAAAAGTTTAGATCTAACCCAGAAAAAATCAGTGACAAACTTTATTTAAATCTGCTGGTATTGTGCAAAGTTCATCGAATAATAATGTAGGTGCTAGCTCATCATCTCAAAAGAATTCTGGTTATATTAAATTTCATTGCATCTACTGTGAAAGAGATGGACACTTGAATGAATTTTGCTTTAGATGTGCTAAGAAAGAGAGGAAAGAAAGATTGAATGCTCTAAGACAAAAACGTGCAACCTCTTTTGTTCCTAGATCAAATGCGAATGCTAGGTTTTTAGAGAACTTTTATTATGGTTTTAAATTTGCTTCACATGCTAGATTAGGATTTAATTCAAATAATTTACGTTCTTTTCGGCATTCTGATCATTCACATGCACGTGATTTTGGTTCTGGCTTTGTTGCTCCTGTTCATCGTGTGTCTCAGTACTGGATTCCTAGATCTTATTTCACTAACCCCAGTACTGTGAGACTGATGTTTCCTATAATGTAAGAACAGTTGACAAGGATGGAGAACATGAGCTAGATTGGGTTCCGATCTTTTACATCATTGCTTGGTTGGAACACTTGATGGTTCTTCACTCCTTTGATAGTCTCTAAGAGATTTCACTTTTTGAGCGACCATATGGAAAAGGTGATGTAATCTTAAATTTTGATGAGTCGGATTTTCAAATTGCTAATATTCTCTCTAAGTTGCTTGATACTTCTCGTTTTGCTTATGTGCGAAATGAGTTGGGTATATTACATCTTATAGGATTATTCTGAGAGTGCATGTTATTTAAAGATTTAGGAAGCTTTATTTATTATACTTGTCAAATAAATCAATAAGTCCAAGCCATTGAAATTAAATAAGTTGTTTAAATAGAGCTCTCTTTATCATATTTACTCATATACTGTGTAGCTTTGATCATGACTGGTTATAATTAATTAGCTATACTTGAACTAAAATATGACATGGCGGAATACTTTGACTAGATTAATTATAAATAGTACTTTACGATGTTTATCGAAAAGGATTAGCTTGAATGTGAATCTTATTTTAAATTTTGGCTATGAAGTTCGCATGTTTCATATTGCAATCTTTTTATGATCACTCAATTTGGCATGTTATAAAAAAATGAGCAAAAGATAATTGAAAAGATGTATGCTCAAGCATGCCGTGGTACACAAAAAGAAAAAGGCACAAAAAGTGCACAAATAAAAAGAAGTATGCTTCAAGCATGCCACCATCTAAAACAAGTATGCTACAAGTATTTTATTATGAAAAGAAATATGGTACAAGCATGCCACATGTCTATAAATTGAGTGTTAAGCAATAGGTTGTTTCATGAGACTGTTAGCTCGTTTGGATTTAAAATTTTGCTTCACTTTTGGATTTTGACTTTTTGTTGTGATATCTCATTGTGCTCTTTATAATTAATTTGGTCATTGTTGAGATGACTGTCATTAATATAAATTGCTTAATCATTCTCAAGACTGGTTTTGACATTGCTATATGATATATGATTTTATATGATCTAGATAACTCTACTAAAACATATGGCTTGGTTCCTTTTTTAATCAATGCATAATGGCTTGGATAATCTATAAAGTTTCTTGATTTTTACTCTATTGCTCCTTCTTAGAATTATTCCTTCTTTAAATTTTCTTGCTGATTACATTTCCAAAGGGGAAGAGATTTGGTGTGCTTTGTGAGAAATTAAAGAGAATGGAGAGATATTGGAGGAATTTACTAACTTTGCCTCTCTTGTGTTGAGAGGGAGAGTTTTTCAAGAGATTTGAGATTTGTGGCTTAAAATATTTTTTTGGCTTCAGTTCTTCACTTATATCTGTTTGAAGCTAATTCATCATACCATCTTGAGGTGGTGTCAATGTATTCATCAAGGGGGAGATTGTTAGACTATGTGGTTTGGTCTAGGTGATTTTGGTGATGAATAATTGACAATGGTTAATTTGTTATGATGAATAATTTGTGATTTTGTTTAGCGTTGTTATGCGAGGTGTGTGGTGTGTTTGTAGACTGATGTTGGTCAAGTTTGGACGAACTTGTGCCGAAAGAATGTTCTTTGGTGTTTGCATGTGCAGGTTGGGCGTGGAGACGGTCATGGTCGGTGACGAGAAAGACCAGGACTAGGAGGGCAAAGGATAACAGAGATGAGATATTCTAACCCATTCTAAGGTGTGCACACCCAGAAACTGGGGCAGTACACAAGCCACACAGAATAACCAAGCTTTTTGAAAACAACTTTTCCTGTGACTACGAAATACAACGCCCAAGGGCAAGAAGGCAGTGCACAGGGCCAAATAAAATCTCCTTTGACCAAGCAACGTCTATGCACGAAGGCACACACAAGAGAGCATAGGGTTCTGAACACTAGGTTTGTTGAAGCGAGGCCACCAAATTTTCACGAGCATCCCTGACATCTTCGAGCTTAAGCCTTTGAAGCAAGGGAGAGAGAATAGGAAAAACAACTTCCTTTTTCAGACAGAGGTAGAGAAAGGAGAGTACCGAGAGGGCTTTGGCAGCGAAGCTCATGCTTCTTATTATTATTTTGAAAGCAGAGCTCTTTAGAAAACAGTTTTCAAAAAAAACTGAGGCTGAAAACATTTGTTTTTCCAAGATAACCCTATCAATAGTAATTGATTTTTTTTTCTGAGCAACTAGATTCCCAAGTTTTGGTTTTAAGAGCAAGTTCTCGGGAATTGAGCTTTTGGGTTTGTTTCCAATACTGGGGCCAAGTTTTGGAGTAACTTGAATCAAACCTTTTTGCATCGAAAGTACATTGTATACTCTTGATATGGAGTTCTCTATCAAGAGTGATTTTTTTTTTGAAATACTCGAACTTTTAAAATACCCTTTTTGGCAAAGGTATCCTAGCATCCTCCAATATCACAGTATCAATAGACTAATTTACTCCCATAATCTTTTCATTCGTAGGCTTAGAATCCATAGCCTTGTTAAACTTGCTTATACTTGATTGAATCTAAAACTGACTTCCTTCATTACTTAGTCTCAGCAGATTGTTCGTCTAATACTCCAAACAGTGAATGTTATCATTTATCCGATCCACAGATCATATAACTTCCAAGGTATCATCTATGGTTTCTTCACCAAATCAGAGTTACCTATTCCTCAAATGGATCTCACTTTCCTACATAAAATCATAAATCCAGTCTTGGGTTCATTATTCCACAATCCCATTCAATTATTTACCTGCACATTACTCCAAATTCTTTACCTCTAAATCCACTCGTATTTGTTTGTATCATGGTTTCAATATCTCCATGTTTTAAATCCACCAATACTACACATCTTTTGCATTTTAAATCCAAATGCCACTTGTAGTATGGTTCCGATATTTCAATCCACCAATAGCATTTGTATTATAATCCAACCTTTCTCACCATGGATCTATACTCATAATCTTGTTTACCAAGTGATCAGTCCTACTATCCGCAAATTTCCTTTCAAGCGACTACATTGTCATAAACATCCACCGAGAATAAGATTATTACTCAAATCTATAAATCAAGGATTATTATGACTTATCGTAATTTTCTCAGAATTGTCAATAATCCATGCACTAGTCAAGCTATATTCCATTATCCCACTAGTGTAAACATTCTCTGGGGCCATGCTATTTATTAAAGCTGCAATCCACAAATGTTATTAAACTCCCCACTTTTCTAAAATTCCATCGATCCACGTATTTTAGCCAATCCAATCTTTTTGAGTTGGTCCACTCATTTAGCCAATTCAATCATCTGTATCGCTCCATTTATTAACCAGTCCGATTATCTTACCAATCCAGTCCCTTTTACATTGGTCTACCTACGTAGCCAATCTAATCATTTAAATTGGTCCATCCATGTCAACCAATCCAATCATGTAAACTGGTCTATCCATTCAGTCAATCTGATCATTAAGTTGGTTCACCGATGTAGCTAATTCAATCATTCAAATTAATTTGCCTATTTTTCGCCCAGAAATTCACACCATTGATTCTTTCTTACGATTGACTTGAATCCACCAAGATTTACTCATATATCTAAGAAATCAAAATGATCTTTTGGCATAAATTGGCAGGGAGTTGAATTTTGGGGAAACTTTTTCCTGGAAGCTTAGATTTATTGAAATGAGCTTGGAAATAAGCTTTGCAAATAGTTTTGATAATTTGATCTTCCAAGGATAAACAACTTTTGTAAATAAAACTCAATACAGGTTTTATGATTTTGGCCCAAGGTAATTTTTCAGAATAGAACTCAGGCACGCATTAGTTTGAATTCGGGATAAGAGAGCCTTGGAGCTAAGAACGGCCAGGGCAGCAAGTAGATGAGAGGGAACCATTCAAGTGGGATGAGAATAGTAATACTACTTATATTTTGCATGTAGGTTTTGAAGAAATAATTGTAGTCATAGAACTAACGGCCATGCTAACTAAGGTTACGACCTACAGTCGATATGCTCTGATACCAGCTCTGTCAGACCTCGGGTTAGCAAACCCAGATCCTCTGTGATTCCACCGCACTATTCCCTGGATCAGTAGATAGTGCTCACAGATACATTACTGTATATCAAAAACATACCATGCGAAAGTGTAAATAATACAGTAATACTTACTCATGGGCCGATTGGGCCGAAAACAATAAAATGCAGCAGCGGAAACTTCACACAGGTGGGACCCGCGGGACTTGCCCACAGGCAGCCAACTGGGGTTCGCGACCTAGCCCATGACCTCATCGTCTTCCAGCTCTGTCGACCCTTTTTGGGCATCGCAGGGCTTGACTTTATTTCCTTTCTGACTGAATGATAGCAGTTAAGCAAGAATGAGTACGATGATACTCAGCAAGCCACCACACAGGATGCAATAATAATAGATGCAAGGTTGTCAAAGGAGGCTTGAGGTTCTTTTATTTGCTTAGTGCGACATTTGCAATACCCATAATTAAAATTCCTATAACTTGGCATTTTATAAACATGCTTTAAGGAGTTTGAAATTGTGCAATATTATAACGGTGTAGGTTCCATCCACCGATTACATGGTTCCAGCCACCTATGCTAGCTTTTGATCCTTATGCCACTTCCATATTATCAACCACGCTGGAGTACGTCCCTCCAGGAAAAATTCAAAATCAGAGTACCTCCCTCTGATAAGTTTTTGCCCCACCCACAAAGGTTTTTGAAATAGAACTAACTCGAGGAAGATTTCCATGTCCGCCCTTGACCGTGGGCACGGCTATTCGAATAGTTGTATACTCTGCAGAGTCTGTACATCTTTACCCACAAGAGGTAATCGTCCCGATGGTTCTACATGATTCCTTAGTCATGCAGATCGAGAGACTACCACGAGGCCTTTACAATACCTCGCTCTCTAGCATCTCACTCCTATGGGGTTGCTTCCATAGGTTGTGCGGGATGTCACCACAGGTTGGCGCACTCGGACTCCACTCTCCACCATACGCTAGCCTCGGCGACGTCACCTTTATCCGATGTCCCATTTCACGGGGGCTTTTATTACCCACCTACACACGTTCTCCGTGAAATGGCTAGAGAGTTTAGTAAATTATTCAGCCAAGCCTACAGTTTGCCAGCTTGTGGTTGTACTGTTGTACACGGAGGGGTCATTACAGGATTAAGTCCTTAATGTGTCCGGGCGGTTCATTCCACAAACCACAATCCTCGTGTTACATCCACACCCACCACTCTTGCCATCCGCCCAGACTGGTATAGCAGGTTTTAAGGGTTTTGAGAAGCATAGAATAAGTAGTCGCAAAGTATTCAGCCACGTACATCCCGTGACTGTCCCAAAACAAGTTCTTATGTTTTTGAAGATTGATGATCAGGGCAATTAGCGCCCTGGACTTGACAAGACTAGCATGGCATTTAATATGACTTATAGCTAGTAAAGTTATCATTAATATCTATGGTGACAAGGATCAGGTGATTCAAGTATCAAAGGATGGCATAATAAATTTAATACAGCATCAAGTGGGCATGTAGCTACCTTAAGCTTTGACATATATTTGCATAACAAATTAGGCATGCAAGTTGGTAGTTTAAAAGAACATAGTTTTGCATAAAATGTAGGATCAATATGATCAAAGTGATGACTTGCCTTGCTTGGTGTACCACGGCCTTGATTGATCTATGTCAAAGCCTACTCAGTCAGTGATCTTAACTTCCTAGTCGTTGCTTTTACCCAAGTCTTGATCCTGGTCGACTATGTCGCCTCGTCGAGTCCTCAGATTCTAATACGCGGCCAAGAAAAGAAAAACCAAATAAATCCAAATACTTTAAATGCCCAAGTTAATTTAAATTATACATTCATTACGATTTGAGAATAGAAGGATGATCCGGGTTAGTGTGCCGTGAGCACAGCGGAGGATGAATTGGGCGAAGGAATGAGGTGGCGGAATAGCTTTACCGTGAGGGAAAATTAAGATAAGAAGGGATTCAAGATGAAGGAGTATTTTACAGGAATTACCTGCTTTGGGAAAGAAGGTGGCCAAACACAGCCAATTGGGGAAGGGCGAGGCTCGATCTTTTATTTGGTAACTTTCTCTTTATTACTTTATATTTATCAAGGAAGTCCCGTGAGTCGGGCAGGACTTAGGGTCAGATAAAAGAGAGTATCGGGGGTAGTGTAGAGAAACATGATTTTAGGATTTTTTAGGATACGGATACGCAAGATGAGTATATTTGTATATGCGGTGTAACTTTGATATTTCATGCGGCACTATTTATCTAAGATGGCAACAGCCAAAACAATGAATCAATATTTTTAATAACTTAATTAAGGTATGGAGTTAATCATTTAACCAACTATTATTATGGACAAGTTTGGTTATTTTACTAATTAACCACTCCATCTTCATAGTCGGACTTTTATTGAGTGAGTGAGTCATGAATTAACGGGGATTGCCTCGATGAAGTTATTTCTTTTGGTATTAGTTATTTTCAACTATTACATTTGAATTTATGAGATAATGAGTGAAGGTTCGGATGTGAGGCAAGGACTATTTTAAGTACTAATGAGTGCGAGGACATGATTCTTGATATGAGCGATTTATGATTAATATTTTATGTGGCAAAATCATGTTAAATTGATTTACTTAATTTGTTTAAATATATTTAGATCGATGGAGGAAGGATAGTATCTAAACTACTCGAGATAGGATTAAATGTATTATTTGAGTTTCTAGAGTAAAGTTTGAAAGCATCGAAATATTCGTTATAAAGCTCCAACATATATCCTTACTCAATCAGGATCAACTTCTCGTACATTTGATTTGTAAGAGAGAAACTTTTAACTCGTTTTACACATCTGATTTCGTTAACATCAACATGCATTTAACCCATGTCGATTTCCTGTTATCTGAAAATAGACCATGTATGATCTTGTCTTAGTTTTACATGGGGATTAGTATATTAACCTAAACTGGCATATAGTTATCCCATGTTAAGTTTTTTTAATTTAGTTGCCTAAATCTTTTCATTATAAACTTATAAATACATGCTCATTCCTGTTATCACGCACAGATTACTTCAATACATGCATGGATATTTCTTACACAGGGAATTATTACTGAGCCAAAAGGTGAAAAGTTGAGCAACTAGCTTGCTGGGCCCACATGCCATACACGCACACAGAGAGGAGGGGCTACTCAGCTGAGGCCAGAGCAGAACCGAAGTAGAGGAGGGAGGCACCGGAGCTGGGCGACGCCGACGCCGGCGAGAAGCGGCCGGGGAGGCGGTGGCGACCAGTAAAACCGAACGCCCCGGCGACGAGGAGGCTCCTGGTGGCAGTAGCTCCGGTCGGGGAGGGGGCCAAGCACGCGGGCGGCGGCCTTAGGTGGCCGGCGGTGAGGAGAAAATGGGCGCCGGCGGCCGGAGGAGAAAAGGGGAAAAGTGAGGCGCGCGAAAGCATAAGGGAGACACGGGGAACTCACCGAAATGGTTGGAGTGGCCGGAGGGAGGCCAGGTCGGGCCGGCGACATGTGCGGGCGACGGCGCAACCGGGTCGCCGTGGCGGGGACGCTGGGGCGGCGGTGGGTGGCGGCCGACCACTGGGGTGTCTTCGGGCGGTGCAGGTGGTGCTCTCGCCGTGAGGAATCGGCCAGGGATCGACCACGGGGGAGGCGGCGGCGAAAACGATGGTGACCGGCCGGAGGCGGAGAAGAAGCGGATGCGGCGTGCTCGGGCGTCGTTTTCCCGATTAATCGCGAGGGGAGGCAGTGAGCGGAAGGGGGTACACCGCGATGGGGTCAGCTTGTGGAGGGGAGGGCCGAAGCGGTGGAATCGGCGCGAATGGAGGTGGCCGGCGCGAGCGCAGAGCCACTGCTCGGCTTGGAGGAGGAAGAAGAGGGAGTGGGGAATGGGAAGGAGGCGAGCTTGGACACTTATAACCGCGGAAAAGGGGTCCCTGTGGCGGAGCTGTTGCCGGAGACCCGGGAGCAGTGCACGGCATGGCGGCGCGTCCTTCGGCATGGGCGACGGGGCATGGGCGGCATGGGTAGGGGAGTGGCGCAGTGAGTAGGCCGGTGGTAGGGGAGTGGAGGCGCGTACGGAGGCGAGGTGACCGGCGGCTGTAGCTGGTGGGCTGGCCGGAGCAAGGGGCCGTCGGCCTGGGTGGTGGCGCCGTGAGCAGTGGGAGGAGGAAGAAGAAATGGGGGAGAAGGGAGGCATCGGTGGCTTGGGCCAAGGACCAGAAGAAGGAGCGGCCGAACGGCCAGAAAAGGAAAGAGAGTGGCCCAGGGTAAAAGAAAAAGAGTGGGCCGGGTCCAAGAGGAAATTTTTGAGGACTTTAGTCATTTCAGGAATTTGGTTTTGCAATTAGGGTTTGAATTTGAAGACTTAACTCAAACTTCTGGATTTGACAATTAAATCTTTAAGATTGGCAAGTTTCGAAAAAGAAAATCTTATTTTTTTTTTCAAACTTGAGTTTTCGGATAAGCAAAGTGAACAGATAAGATTTTATATGAAATTCCAAATTTCCATTCTTGACTTTGACTCTCCATCTTTTAACTTAAAATTGAAATTAAGGCTTCCAAGTAAATTTGGATTTTCTCAATTGATTTTCAACCGGGTTCTTGGTTTCCAAGATTTGGTCTTTCATTAATCGGGCTTTTTGGCAAGGACCCAGCTCGAGAAATTTAAAATACGCCAAAATTTTGAAAAACACGAAAGAACAATTAAAAGGTTTTAACATTTTTGAAATTACATTAGCTCCCTAATTTGGGATGTTACAACTTTGTAGTCACCATAAATTTAGAAATAAAAATTTAGATCTAATCCAGATAAAAATTGGTGACAACGAGTTTCCATCGTCGCGGCGCGGTTGCTTTGCCTTGTCTGTTGCGCAGTGCCTCAGTGTTTCGTTACCAAGTCGTGTCTCTCACGGCGTTGCACATCACGTTTGCGTCCAATACCTCGCATCGTCAACGCACGTCACAGAGCCTTGATCACCGAGCAAAGAGAAGAAGCATCGTCTTGCGTGCGACTAGAACCAAGGCAGGTAGCATTACTTTTTCTCTGCCACACGACACAAGTCAAAGGCTGGCTTATTTCTTCGTTTTTCGTGCGTAGAAGCAATGGGCAAATGCATGATTCGGCAACCATCAGAGCCATGTCATGTCAATCTCTCACAGCATGCAAACATACACATATATTATACTAATTGATTGATTAGTGTTTGCTCGGCTGCTAGCAAAAGGATAGTTTTTACCCTCTTTTAGTTAACTACAGTAGCGAATTATTTTCTTTGCTTTGCTATTTTTTTATGTGCTTGCTGCTATGTGACAGGTTAGAAAAAAAATCAAGAGACAGTAGATTGTCAAAAAAGTTCCCGCTGCGAACTGTAATCATTCACCTCTTCCTCTAATTGCCATCGACAATCCTACACTCCTATTAATTTAGATACCATATAAGACAAAACCAATGATGTGGCCGTCGACATGGCTAAAACCACCAATGAAAACAATCTAGAGGTGTAACTTACTGATTTTGATAATTTAGAGATATAAAGTGAACGGTTTTATAGTTAAGAGTATTTTTTAGACTTGGGCAATAAGTTGAGGGGTTAAAATAGTATTCTTCCCTTAATAAACTAGATTCCATGTTACACGTGTTGTAACACAACTGCACAGCAACATCAAAATGGCCCTCAACGTACAATAGCTAATACTGAAGCGTCCTCAATCCTCATTGAGGCTCACACTTCGGCATTTCGATGGATCATGGTAATTTTGTTTGGTTTAGCCGGTTTCAGATATTTTGGGTGTTCGGCTAGCTGTTTTTTTAACCAAGGTGCAAATGAATATAGTATTATGTTTCAAAATGTAGGTTCTTTTAGATTAATGGCTTATGATTTAAATATTTGATTTCTGGCTGTTTGTGAGAGGCAATATATAGAGGGAAATAGTTGCATATGTTTTTGACCGGTACAGCTGAACTCAGTACACTTTTTACTATAATTTTCTATTGACCTCGCCTTGAAAAACCGTACTATTTAAAAGCTAGGTACTGTAGACAGTATAAATATAAACCAACTTTAAGTCAAAAAGAATCAAACCATATATAAAATATGAGAGAACAACCACGGATAATGTAATCTATATATCTACAAACAGCTAGTAAGATTAAAGATATCTCATTCGCTTTAGAGAATTAGAAGTTTCTACAAAAATCCTCAAATAAAAAAATCATAGAAATTCATGACCGACGTATACTTATAACGGTGAGGACGTCGTGTAAACGTACGTAATAAGAAATCATCAAGCAAGTCCTTGTGTAACCCTTCGATCACCAATTCCCCGCTGTTTTAGTTTTGGTTTCTGATTTTTGGTTCTAGTTTATTATTCCTTAATTTTATCTTTTTTATTTTATTTTTTGGTCTTTTTGATTTTTTTTTTGTCTTTTCTTTTTTCATATTCGTTTACATTGTTTGTGATGGACTAATCTATTTATTTCATTTTAAAACATTTTAAAATTTTTAAATGTAATTACATAAAAAAACCATCAGTAATTATAATATAAAATAAACCATTAGTTATTAAAAAAAGTCTAAATGAGCAGTTAAGTGAAGAAAAGCAATGGACTCTCCTAATCAAGTAATCGAACTCTAATTAATGATCGATGAGTTCCAACATCAATTGATAAGGGGCTACAGGCACTGGTGCATGCTGGCGGACCCAGGATTTTTAGAATGGGTGTTCGGATTTTAGAAAGTTGCTTGAATACGTCGATACCGTAGCGCACCGTCCCCCAAACACTTATACAACGATACATATATATAGATATAATAAAAATACATAAATTACAGAAATTAATAATTTTTATGAGGAAATAAGCGATATAAGGCGAGCACAATTATATGAATTAAACAAAAAATTATAGAGATAAATGAGAGTTGTATATCTTGTTGATCTTGCCTTTTTTTTGCTATTCCCCATCAGCAAGAACTGTCCATCTAAGAGGAAATTTTATGTTCCTTCCATGGAGCAAAACGGACCAAGAAAAAAATAAGTGAAGTGGGGTGGAGCACACCTAGATCTGAAGAGAAGACGATGACAATAAGTTGGAGGTGTTACTTACTTCCCAATGCCACGCTCCCTCCCGGCTACCGCGCTGCTCCATTCCTGTCGCCCGCTCCCTACCTCCGTGTTCGTTGTGCCACTACACGCTTGCTCGCGACACCTCTCTGCTCACCCACGCTGCCATACGCTCATCTTGCACCACGCGCTGCCTCACGCATGATTGTCGTCACATCATGGCACCACGTCCGCGTCCGCCGGTCGTCACTTGCCTCTAGCCTGCACCTCCTCTCGCTCGCCACTCGAAGGCCGAAGTCGCCTCCCACAGAGACATCTACAAGATGAGAAATAGAATAAATGTTAGGATTTTGTTTATATCTTTATCTCTTTGGACGTGAGGAGGGCTAAGGTGGAAAGAAAAATGGGTCTAATGTATTATATGGGTTGCGCACGAGATACAAGAAGTGCGGGCTGAATTTATTTGCAGATATAAAATATAGTTTTAATACAACTAATAGTATATATATATATATCTAATATATTTATTATATATTTGGTATTTTATAAAAAAATTTGGGTGTTCATCTGAACATCCATGGCCCCTGCTAGATACGCCAATGGCATGCAGACAGTACGAATACATCAATATATGTGATTCTTGCACGCCGCATCCAAATCGATATATACAAGAATTATTACACAAGTGCGCCTCTTAAATACACATCTAAAATAAAAAAGACGGAATAAATCTGTGGTTTTACAAAGTTACTAGATCTCACTCGATGCCAGGATGACGAACGAGTGCACCACGATCCATCCACTAGGTCTAGACATCAGCATGTAGAGAGCAGATGTGAATGCAACGACTAGATAGCACAGTATCAAATTCAGTCATAAATTCATATTATTTTGAATGTAGATATAATTAAAATTTTAAAACTTTGACTATCAATATCTTTTTAAATGTGTAAATTGGATATATGAAAACCATATGTGTAGATTTATCTCAAAAAATATTTTTATAATATCATAACTTTATTGGGTCTTATAAATATATTATATAAAAATTAGTCAACAAAATTGTGTTTCGAGATCATGTTGATATTCAAATTGACATGCATTGGTGACCGAATGGAGTATATAATTAGTGTCCAATAATACGTGCGTACGCTCCAAGTTTGATCGTGAGGTAGGAAGAGATCAAGAAACAAAATAATAGTTTGATAGCACACATGAAAGAGACCTGAATTATATCAGATTAAGGAATAAAAGGACAGACATATGCACGCAATGAAACACAATTAGCAGGTTGTATCAAAGTACGAAGCCACGATAAGATTGTTTTTTAGCTTGCACATGTCACTACTACAGAAAACCGTATTACAGACGGTTCAGAAACGTCATCATAGACGGTTTTGTAAGCCGTCTGAATTTATTGGTCAGTAATGATACGAGATCATCATAGACGGCTTTCGAACCGTCTGTGCTGTAAATATCACAGACGGTTTTTAATTACAAACCATCTATGATAGTTGATAATCACAGATAGTTTTTAACTAAAAACCGTCTGTGATTATCAACTAGCATAGACAGTTTTTAGTTAAAAACTGTCTATGATTATCAACTAGCATAGATATTTTTTAGTTAAAAACCGTCTGTGCTATTCTCTTTTACCCCTAAATCTATTTCTGTTTATTGGCTAGCCTCAGGAATTACTAGCCATGTCCTCTGAAACAAGCAGATCAACATGTACATGTATACATCCAATTCACATCTCAATTCATTTCACAAACATAAAACATTCATTTCGCAAACCAATTAATTGAAATGAAATAAAATATCCATTAACAAATACACAATTACAATAAATGTCAATCTTATCCTAAACAAAAAATTATTGTACGTTGTGGAACTCTCCATCTGATTTTATGACTCCAGCCACCAAAAAGTACGCGCACTCTCCTCCCACATGACAGGAACTGATCATGTATGGTCAAGTAGATGCAAACCATCTTCAATAACACTCACTAAAATTTAGATCTAAATTGTAATGCAAAGAAAAATAAATTTCATTACTAACCATATCTAAGGCAACCAGGAACGTATGAATATTCAAAACTCTCCTACTCCTCCCACCAAATTAACTGACCTGAAAGCCTTGCCTCCTCCAGGTGCAGTACCGGCTAGATCTAGATCAAAATGAAGGCAGATGTGGTTCTGAGCGATGATTATCAATTAGCTTATCACAGACGATTTTTAATAAAAACCGTCTATGATATTCCAGTATCATAGACGGTTCATCGGTAAGAACCGTCTGTGATACTCGTTTTTTCCGACACCAACAACACAGACGGTCTCCAAATTAAAATTGTCTGTGATAGTGTACGTCACAGACGGTTTTGTCAAACCGTCTGTGATTTGACGTCTACTAATAGTATTTCTGTAGTAGTGAATTGAGCTTTGTTGACCCAGTGATAACTATCCACGTGGATACTACATCAGCGAAATTGGAGGCCATGTCATCCAAAATTAGAGTGATTTAGGGCAAAGGGGTGATTTGGTTCTATTTTGATAATTAGAGAGTGAAAAGTGAACTGGTTTGTAATTGAAAGTGTAATTTGAACTTAGGACATAAATTTAGGGAGTAAAATAGACCTCTTCCTTAATGTTTCAGCACTAGAATATCCAAAACTGGCTAAACAAAAGTGATTTTAGAAAACTGCCGCAATGCCAAACAAAACCTAAGTTTGCGTACTCCTCGGTGCGATGGCCCAGGGGCGAAGCCAGTGTGTAAGCATTGGGGTCCAGTGACCCCAATGAAATTTAGCAAACTTTATAGAAAATTACTGTTTGTTACCATTCATCGGTGGAGGAGATATCATCGTGCAATAGAGGTGACCTCCAATGCTCCTGTAGTCTGGCTTCGCCCCTGGGATGGCCGGCCTGGTAGCACATGCACCATCACTTGCCCAGTAGGTTGCAACACTCGCTGCATGCGTTCTATCATGGAGCGCCTCATTTGTGCGCCCAATTATAATGCCGGCCTCGCACGCCCCCAGCATGCACACCAACGGCCAAGGAGAATCCACCGGCAGTGGGGCTCCTCCCTGATTGCCTTTTTCGGCCGAGCTCGCCAGGAAGGCCGAACGCTGTCCACCGAATGTTGCGACGCCCCAGGACGGTCAGAGGTGACCACTGCACGGCAGGCAAGAATATTCTGCCGAATACAGCGAACTTGCTAGGAATCTCGGCGATGTGGTACATGGAAAAGGAGCACTGGATCGCAGTTGGGAGGATCTCATGTTTCGTTTCCTTGACTACTGCAACAGATCTTATCGAGGATCGGATCGATCCCCGTGCATTCAGAGGTACGTGCATTATTGTGCATGCCCGCCTTCCAGCCCGATGTGTAAGATCGAACATCTGCATGGCACGCGCAGTTAATCCTCCGTTCCGATCTTCTTTCTGCAGAGTGCAAAGTGTTCTTCGTGTGCTTCTAAAACTGGAGGCATGGTAGATCAGATAGCAAATTAATGAGAAGCTGCGGTATCACGTCCGTTCATTTTTGTTATGATAGCCAGAAATGAGGCATACATATACTTTGTCTATTTGTATTAGTTTTTAAAAACTATTTTTGTGTAGTAAATAATTTTTCTACGGTACTAAGTTTTCAGATGGAGTTTGTTTTTAAGACGAGATCTAATAATCGATTGTAGTAGACACTATAGCGTCTTTATTTATATCGACCAAAATCATACGTAAATATCTCTCTATAAATTGTTACTATTTATAAGTTAAAACTAAAAATCAAAATCAAGTCAATATAATCGGCCCTACCATACCTGCTCCACGATGGATTGTTTCTGCGTAGTACACGGGCATGATGGTTTCTTTAATTTTAGACAACCATGCGTGCAGAATAATTTAAGCAAACGTGGCATCTTTGCGAATGGGCATGCAGCCAACCGTTATATTCCGTCCTTATTTTGCTGTGTGCTGATTCCTGAACTTTCTTACTAAAAACCGAAAGCAGAGTGTGCAAAATAAATTGGCAGCTCAATTGTATATTGGTGTATATCTTGTTATATTGAGTAATGTCTGCTGCATGATGAAGAGGATGAGAAAGCAGAGAGATACAACGTCATGTAGTATTAGTCTTCCCAAATTGCCTCTTCTCCACGATCTCATTTGGCCAGAAACACCAATGTATAGGGGTACTAAACATACATATAGGTCAAAGAATGACTAAGAATACCTTTGGTCCTGTAAACTGATTAAGGGCCTCTTTGATTTGCAGGATACTAAAAATATAGGAATAGAAAAATACAAAAATGTGATAGAAATATATGTACAAAACAAATAATTAAAAATATAGGAATTTTATAGGATTAGGTGTTTGATTCGTAGGAACAGAAAAACATAGGAATTTTAGAGTGAAAGGCAATCTTATTTACTTTAGTCTGATTGAACACTAATTTTTTCCTTCTCCTAGTCACTAACAGTGGGCCCATTAAAACCACACTACACCAATCTTATCCTCTCCCTTTCTCTAGCCCATGGACGCACCTATTGAGGCAAACTCGATCTGGATGACGGTGGAACGAGGCAGGGTGGTGCTAGACTGAGGCAGGTGTTGCTGGACGGCGGCGGATGAGCTAGGCAGCGCTGGACAGTGGTGGATCAAGGCAGGCGGTGCCATTCAAGCTCGAGCGTCGGCAGCGGCAGAAACTCGAGCAGTGGTGTCGTGGTAGCTCGAACGGTGGCTGCGGCACTGTGGTAGCTCAAGCGGCGACCGTGGAAGCTCAAGCGGCGGTGGTGACGTGGCAGCTCAAGCTTCAACTCTAGTGATAGCAGCGACGGTAGTCCCCACTATCCCCTCTCACGCATGCACGAGCTTGTAGGAAAATTTTCATCCAGTCGGATTGGATGCTTTTTTCCTATAAAACTCATATGGTTTCATGAACAGTGAATACGAATTCTATGGAATTTGATTAAGTGATTCCTACTAATCAAATGTGTTACAACTTTGATCCCAAGAGAAAACGCGCACATTACAAATAATTTAAGAGAATACAGAAGAAACTTCTGAATTTCTTTATTCTCTTATTTGCACCCCTTTTTCTTGCTTTTCTTCCCTTGGATGCAAAACTGGGTACAAGTCCCCCCAATATATAGGGATAAAACTCTTCTACTCCTATTCCGATTTGGACTTCAAGTTGGTCTCAACTTCAACTTGAGTTATACTTGAAAACGAACTCTACTACGGCATAGACTCTAAGTCAAGATTATTTCTAACAATCTTCCCCATAATCTTGACTTGACACACTCTAGTTTTAGTCTCAATACATTATGAACTATCAGTCACGCCTCCACATGAAACGTTCTACATGCAAGCTACATGTAGGAACTCGACTCAACTGGTACGGGTCCATCTAAATGCAAAGATTCTAAAACATTGAGGTAGTCGGACTCAAATATAACTTACTAAACTCATAATTTGACACGGAACGGTGACACATCTCCTCGACATTCCGATCTCAACTCCGCTTACTTGAGTTTGGACGGCGAACACATCTTCTCAATATCCAACGCTCCTTGAGCCTTCATGTATACCTTCATCTTGATTGCCCAGGCTGCATAATTGCTCGTCATAAGCATCGGATAATGCAGCGAGATAGCAGAACTCTCCTCCACCATCATACTGGATGATGTCTCGTCACCGGTGACACCACTCCCCGGAGTACGTGACATAATCTTGAGCACATATCAAGAACTCGGGCTACCTTAAAGCTGCTATTGGACCGAGGGAACGGAAGGACATGCCGCACGCATCTTTTTCTTAGGAGAGCTGTGCAAAGACGAGCGACATGCGCCTCAGAAGTGCCGCGTGAGACACGCTGAAAACGGAATCGCCGAGACAATTTTTCCAACGACTCGGTTCTCGCGTAGGCTCTGATACCACTTGTTACAACTTTGATCTCAAGAGAAAACGCACACATTGCAAATAATCTGAGAGAATACGGAAGAAACTTCTGAATTTCTTTATTCTCTTATTTGCTCCCACTATTTCTTGTTTTTCTTCCCTTGGATACAAAACTGGGTACAAATCCCCCCAATATATAGGGATAAAATTATTCTACTCCTATTCCGATTTGGACTTCAAGTTGATCTCAACTTCAACTTGAGTTATACTCGAAAACGAACTCTATTATGGCATAGACTCTAAGTCAAGATTATTTCTAACAAAATGCCTAGACAGTATCCATACCTCTGGATTCTTGAATCCTATTAATTTCCTTTGAAATTCCTATGAATCAAAGAGGCCCTAAATGTTTTTGTTTAGACAGTCTTATTAGGTACATTCTATAGGAGTTGAAGCATGCAAGGAGTATGGAGGAGCTCAAACATTGTAAGCATATTTGTGAAGGCATAAGGGACTGCAGTCCCTCACAACTTTATTTACTGAATCGATATAAAACAGTACAAATAGTACACATTTCACCATGAACTGAAAAATGTACACACAACAACGAACTTAATCAAAGCAAATGAAATGATAAGAAAACTAGAAACAAATTCAGTACCAAGTACGTACCAACTCACAAAGCAACACACAAGTACGTACTAACTCACAAAGCAACACACTACTTAAGCTTAGCTTATAGAGCAGGGCCTTAGAAAAAAAAGGGATTGACTATTACACAGACGACTAAAATATTTTTATCTCTCAGTCACCTGAAGTTGCACTTTTAATCACCTGAAGTTACAGATGATTTTTTTTGGAGAGGGCCTGCAACTTTAGTTGATAAAGAGTGCAACTAAAAGTTGTACTCTGAATCACCTGAAGTTGTAGGTGATTTTTTTTGGAGGGGGCTGTAACTTCAGTTGATTGAGAGTACAACTTTATGTGACTGAGAGATAAAAAAATTTCAGTCGTCTGTGCAATAACAAAACCATAGACCAAAATACACACTAGTTGTTGATATTCCCTTTGTTGCCTATACCCGGGCTGTTCCCAGGAGCCGTAGGCCGGGAGTCCGTGGTCGTCATTGGCATGCCTTCACCGTCTTGCCCTGCACTCGTCACAGAGGCCATTTCTTGCGTTGCTCTGAAGCTTCCGTCACCTTTCATGGCGCCCTCGTTGCATGGCTCCTTGCCCTTGCTCGTCGCCGCCATCGTCAGCCGCCTCGCCTCGGCCTGGTTTGAGATGACGATAAACATCAGAATGCAACTGCACAAAACCTTGGAACCCGCCATGTGAGAATGTTAACTTAAGAATGAGGGAAACGGAGAGCTATGTATCTAAATAATGGACTCGTAGGCTTGAGTCTCTACTCTCTACGACTACTCTTCAGAAGTTTCTTGGGGTTAATGTGATAACCTAGGGTGTGTCTGCAGCAATATATATAGAGGGAGAAAGGTGCTTTCATAGATATGCGGTGTACGTTAAATCTCAACGGTTCAATGAACGAACAAACAAAAATTCCAAGCTTTTTCACGTGCTAGTGCCATATATAGTTAGAAACTCACTCTTTTCATCAGCACGCGCGTGTAATTCTGTCCATCCGAGGTTGACTATTACTAACTGCTAACAAATGCGTTTTGGCTTTTGCTATGAGTAGAAACCCCAAAAGTAAAGGGAAGAAAAACTCAGCAGTATATGATTCTGGGCAACTGATATTATACAAGTTCTTACCGGGGTGACAAGCAGTCGTACTGTTGGGAGTTTACAAAAAAGAAAGATTTATTGCTGACCGGCGCCACTAGCCAGTGTGCCATTTCAGATCTGTATTTTCTTTTTGGTTCCTTTTGCTGTTGAGGAGTCAAGTCTTATAAAAAAAATCTTCTGTTATGTAATTTACATATGCTCCAGGAACCAATGACTACGATGATTTCCATGAAGATACCATAAATTACTAGCTAGTGGTAATTTTCTGTGATTTATCAACCATGCAAGTATCAATTTGACAGAAAATACTCGTTTAAATTGTTATACCGTTCGAATAACATTGATTCACAGCTTTGGGGAAAAAAATTAGAAAGAATTGTTGTACGGTGCAATCGGGGAATCTCCTTGGTTGGACCATAGAGGTGCCCTCAAATTTGTATTCATGTTTTACTTATATCATTAGTACGAATTCAGACAATAAATTTAGAGGCTTCCATGATCAGATGCGAAGATAGCCGAGGGTGCAAAAGGATCTAAGAAAAAGCACACAACCACCAAGTGTATTGAATATGGGAGTTCTAGGGTTACAAATAGCCTCCTCCTCTCCTATTACAAGAGATCCTATTTATAGAGAGAGAGAGGTGCATGTAAAGTTACAAGTTTACTCTCGGTGCCTAACTTACTCCTAGGGGTATCTACGTCTTTTACCCTGCACAAGCCCTGCCACGTCCAGAACTCCAGGGTTGATTTGTGGCTAGCTGCCCTGGACTCCTCTAGGGTAGATCTTGTGCACCTCGCCTAGGGTCAGCCCTCGATCCTTCTAGGGCTGGTCTCACGGATCTCGCCGTGGTTGACTTGTGGACTTAGCTTGTGGTAGACCTTTCAACGGGTGTCGTCACTCTAAGATGGTCGTGGGTCTGAGGTAGCGTGAGGACCCTCCCCTAACAACCTGCATTCTGCTCTGTCTATCAAATAATCATCTTTGGCCGGCCAAGGAAATTAGCCGTACATATTTCAGGAGATCATCTTTTAATCATTGCACAAATCTGCTAAGAAATCTTTGTCAATGAGGCTCTGCAAGAACCATGAGCCATCAACGGCAAGACCTCCTGTAAGCTCCAACATGGTGGCTATATAATTCTTCCACCGTTCAACAAAAGTAACTTAGATTCCTTGGCCAATTGTCTTTGTCTCCTAGATTTACAATCTCTACCCCTAAAATCCACCAGTTCAGTTCTTTCCTACGACCACCCCAAATTGTGCCCCCAGCAGTCATGAGTTTTCCCGCGTCCACACCAATTCGTGTCCCCAGGAAAATCAACCTGTGAAATCAACGATCAAGGATCAATTCCCACCTTTCTCTCTCCTTACCCACTCATATCCAACGATCCAAATCCAAATTCAAAGGCGACGCCCACCTCCCCCGCGCGACTCGCGATCCCAAGCGGACCCACCGCGCCCGATCGGATCACAGCCACCGTCCCAGCGTCGCCTCCTTGACTCCGCTGATGGAGATACTTCATCAACTGAACCCGTGCGCTCTCCTCCCCTGATTCTCCGCCGCCTCCTCCCCTCCCTCCTCCTCCCCTCCCTCTCTCTCTCTCCCCCTGCGCCCTTCTCGAGCCTTCCAGGGGCTAGGGTTTGGTGGGGTGGGTGGGCCGATCTGATGGATCTAGGGTTTCGGTTGCGGCCGTGGTGGTGGTGCAGGAGCGGGAGCGCATGTTGGACGCGCCGGCGAGCCCCGGGGGCGGCGGCGGGAGCCACGACAGCGGCAGCCCCAGGGGCGGGGGAGGCAGCGGAGGGGGCGTCAGGGAGCATGACCGGTTCCTTCCCATCGCCAACATCAGCCGCATCATGAAGAAGGCCATACCGGCCAACGGGAAGATCGCCAAGGACGCTAAGGAGACCGTGCAGGAGTGCGTTTCTGAGTTCATCTCCTTCATCACCAGCGAGTGAGTGGGCCTGCTGCTGCTCTGTTTGGCTTGGCTGGAATGGAATGGCCTGTTAGCCTTTTGGTTTTGGTGGGTTTGTGCTGAGTTGTCAGTGATTTGGCTGTTTGCAGGGCGAGCGACAAGTGCCAGAGGGAGAAGCGGAAGACCATCAACGGCGACGACCTGCTGTGGGCAATGGCCACGCTGGGGTTCGAGGACTACATCGAACCCCTCAAGGTCTACCTGCAGAAGTACATAGAGGTGCGTACTATTGTGGATGTTTGAGTAAAATCGAAATTGGAGTGATTCTGAGATGATAAAGTCGGATTGGTGCTTTGGGAGTTAAGTAGGGCCATCACCAGTTCGTCTGTTTTAGTTGTAGCCTTAATTAGCTAATTTGCTCTGTTTGGCTTAGCCTTAATTGGCAAGTTTACATAATTTTTGTTCAGCATGGGGACCCATGGATGAATGACCCACACTACTTGTGGTACCAATCAACTGATCTAGCTTTGTTGTTTCACAGAGCTGCTTGTCTTTAAACAAGTGTTCCTCTATCATTCCAATGTGAAGCATGCCAAAACTACTGTTTTTTCAGAGGACAGAATGGGTTGAAGCTCTGCTAAGAGTTGTATTGGGCTATTAATCCATTGGAAACAATTTCTTGGTCTGAAAAGCACACACTACATTCCCTTATACATGCCCCAATTATTTGATCCCAATTAATAGATGTATGTAGTAACCTTATATCAAGTCTTAATTTCTATCCATGAATGAGGATAAAACAGCACTTATTAAGGACAGGTAGTATGTCTACCTGAAACCCTACATTTTATCAGAAAAGTTTATATCCGACACAAATGAAATAAAATAGCATCTTTGCGTTAGAAAGTTCCTAAATTTCTTGACTGAAGCTATGCCTCCAGCTTACAGGTCGTACATGATTTAGCTAACTAGCTTAATGAATAAATAACAAATGTCTGTGCAACACTTTTTAGCACAGCTTATAGTTTATGCATAGTTTGTGCATGCTTGTTTTTTGGTTTGTTTGTCCGTCTGACATGTCTTGTTTGTCTTCTGTTTGGTGGATGACTATGCTGATTGCAGATGGAGGTATGTCAATTCAACTATTTTTAATTATGTTTGGTAAGCAATATTGTTGAGTTGACTATTGCCATGACTCTGCAGCAAAATAGGCCATTGAATTCTCAGAATGCAGCTGATTCACTACAGAAGTTTAATCTTAAGAAGACTGCAGTGCAAAAGGCACTAGATGCATTGGCTGACAGTGGACAGATTTCCTTCAAGGAGTACGGCAAGCAGAAAATCTACATTGCCCGGCAAGATCAATTCAACATTCCAAATGGGGAAGAACTTGAGGAGATGAAGAAAGCAAATAACAAGCTACAGGAAGAACTCACAGATCAAAAGAAAGCAATTAGTGAGGTCAAATCTGGTATGTTCTGTTTGGCACCATGGGCTTGTTTGTGGTCTTTTCGAATGCAGTATGCAATGATCAGAGTTCCAGAAATATCTAAGTACGAATCCTATCACAGAGGTACGGGGTCTGCAGTCAAACTTAACTTTGGCAGAGATTAAGTCAAAGGAGGTTAAATTACGAAGTGAAGTAAGCGTGTATAAATGTGTTCTTTTATGAACGTGAATGTGTCCCTTTTAACCCGTTTTAATGGTGGACCTCATGTTTGTGCAGGTCCAAGAAATGGAAGAAAAACTAAATAAATTGCGGAATGGTGTCATTTTGGTGAAACCTGAGGACAGGAAGATAACTGAAGAGTCCTTCTTTGAGAAAGTTAACCTGTGGAGAAAGCGAAAGAGGATGTTCAAGGAGCTATGGGATAATATTACTGAGAATAGCCCCAAAGATCAGAAGGAATTCAAGGTTTTTAGTGCATGTTTTCTTTACCTTTTCCCTGCACCTTAGCACCTATACGCTTCTCTTGATTTAAGATCCTGAATGGCAGGCTGTAATTGGTAATTTTTTGGTTGTCACCGCTTCTTGTCTGTTAAACTCTCTGTTGTTGTCATCCAACCGGCTATCATGCTGATGAATTATATCTATCTGTGCAGGAAGAACTTGGTCTCGAGTATGATGAAGATGTCAGTGTGAACTTGCAGTCTTACAGTGACATGCTGATGAGTCTCAATAAAAGGAGAAAAATTTCCCGCTGATGATGTAGCTTGGGAGTATCTCAAATTAAATGTACGCAAGAGCAATTTTATCAGCCAAACAGTTTCATGGTTTTACCAATCATGTTGTGTTAGTTCAGTTGCCTAGCTGGCAGCGGTAGGGTAGAAAGTTTTTGTTTTTGAGAGAGAGGTAGTGCGATCGAGCCGAGAAGATTTGAACGTGGTCAGAAGCGATTCCAACCACGTTGTAAGGAAGTGAACGTGGTCGAAAGAGTGTTTCGACTATAGGGAACAGTTATCGCCAGCATCACTGAGAAGGTGGTCGTAAGGAGTTGCAACTACGCCGAGAAGACCAGTGCATGGTCGGAAGCGACTTCGACCACGTTGAGGGAAGTGAACGTGGTCGAAAGGGTGTTTGACCACGGTGAACAGTGATCGCCAGCATCACTGAGTGATCGTAGGAGTTTGCGATCACGGTATTTCGAGCGCAGCGACAAAGCAAAGTGGTCGAACGGCTACCTGAGTGGTCGTACGGCAACAGAAGTGGTCGGAACCAGTCGTAATTGATTGGAACCGGTCGTAAAAAAGTCCTGGGAGGTCGTAAGGCCTTTACAACACGCTCGTTGTCGTCAAATATTATATATTGCAGATCAACATGGATGTAGCAGAAGGGCCGATCGAAGACGATGCCGGACAAATAGTTGACCTAGAACAAGACGACTACAGGAAGCGTGCTGACGAGGATGTGAAGTCGATAGTCTTGAACACACAAATGAAGGCATCATCCCGACATAATAAACCTAAGAAGTCAAACAATGCAAAAGTCCTGCCTCAAGTTTAAACAATGTGGGGATGAAAAAAGTCATCGGTGGATGAGTCCAATGATGTTGTCGCCTCCTCAAAGGATCAGTCATTATGTAACATTCATTATGTGACAAAAATATTTGGTTATACAATATATGAGACGTGAATCTTAATGAATCTGATTGTTCGTTTTATTTTTTACAAATTTTATCTTGTTTTGTATTTTACCGTAGCGTTAGCACGGGTACACTACTAGTACTCGTATATGTTTATGGAAAGGACAATTGTATTTTTAAAATAAACAAGTACACCTGCTATCTGTGGTGCAAAAGAGGAGATCATTTGCTGCAAATTTGTTTGGTGATAGATGGAGACGTGTTCCTTTCTTGTCGGAAGGAAGTGTATCGGAAGGAAGTGTAGGATCGATCTTCATGGTTGGTCTCACAAGGAAGGTTATAATAACTAGTAAGCATTGGAATCACCTTTGGTTTGTCTACGTTGAGGCACACTTTTAGTGTCATATATCGAATTCACATTGGATTATAGCCTGTTCAATTCAGCTGCGACTTGTAGTTTTTGGCTTTTAACTGAAATGGTACTTTAGCGGCTGAAACTAGGTGTGTTCAATTCGGCTTTTAACTTTTTGTCTTTTGGCTAAGCTAAATTGAGAAGCGTTGTATTTGACAGTCTAGCAAGTGGTATTGAGTAAAATCATTGAATTACACTAGTTCGAACTTGACATACAAATTGAATTACAAACAATACATGTGACACGCAGACATTTATAGTATATAGAGTACAATAATTAAAATTGCTAGAACACTACTACAATAATTAAAATTGCTAGAACGCTGCTACAATAATTAAAATTGCTAGAACGCTGCCTATGTCAAGCCACTAAAGACGATGCAATATGATCACGTTCTATCTCCATGCGGACAGAGTCTGCAATATATGCACCATGTGATACAGCGTCTTCCCCATAACCTGTATTACCTATATCTTGACCTCTTAGGTTAGCAAAATCTATGTCAGACAAATCACTGTCCAAACTAAAGTTATGCAATGCCATCATCGTGATAATTATTGCCTTCTGCTTTCGGACATCATAGTTAGGAATGTTGTCCGGTATAAATCACTTTATCTTGCACATACCAAATGCACGCTTGACGACGTTGCATAGGGACAAGTTATGGAAGCTGAAAACCTCATGCATCCCGCCCGAGTGACTGCTATTTTGGAAATTTGCTAGATGGTACCTCTGGTTCTAGTACGGAGCTAGGTACCCTGGTCTGTTTGGATACCCTAAATCTACAAGGTAGTACTTACCTACAAGAACTATATGATAAATGTCAGTTGTGTTGGTATGTAAGCACAACGGTACATGAAAGATTGTACATCTAGAAAAGGTTAGTCGGAGCTGGGGAGGATGGTGATGACGACGGCAACAATGAATCCGGAGAGGTGGGGGAGCCAGCTCAGGAGACGATGGAGGGGATGAAACCCCTCATGGATCCAGAAAGGAGGGGGTCGTGGACAACGGGTGGAGCGCGGAGAGGCTATGCGGTCATGGACACGCAGTGGGCATGGCTGGATTGGGAGCAGAAGGGAGTGGGGGAGAGAGTGGCAGCGACAAGAGGAGAAATGTGGCGAGAGAACGGGCATGCAAACAAAAGCCTCTTGGTGCGTCGGCCTTGTCCTTTCAGTCAAAAACCACTACAGTGCCAATGAAAAGCCGCTTCTAAGAAGCCACTGCAAAAGCTCTTGTGGTCAATTCGGCTTCTGGCTACTGAAAACCAGAAGTCGGAAGCCAACACGGTTGGAACGGTGCCATAATCTTCAGAGGTTGATGAATTAGTGAGTGGTAAATATAGCAACTGCAATATATATAAATTTGTAAAATGGGACTACATTGATACTGCTTTCTCAATATTGTAGAAAAGAAGTATTTATTTAGCTGATAATCAGAGTCTGCACAAAATTGGAATCAGCAGCATTGGTGTGTTCTTTCAGTTGGACAACTGTGCCTTGCAGCCTCAGGACAAACGATTTCAGCAAACCAAATAGCACTAAAAAAGAACACAAGTTATTTTTTAAAAAAATTGAAAGCAGATACTTGGTTGCTCTACAGCCACCGGAAGAAAGGAGGAGGCGGCGGTGGCGGCACCGTTATTCTCTTACATCTGAAAGAACGTCTGTGAACGAAAGCCTTCTTTGAAGTTTGAACAGATATGGAGACTGGAGTGCAGGACTGCAGGAGTAGCCAAGAGAAGTGTATAGGACTCACAGGCTGAGTTCATTTCGGTTTGTAGGTTTATGATTTTTTTTCAAACAAATATTCTTCGTCGTTTTTAAAGTAGTTTATCGAAACAGCTTTTTAAAAAGGACTTATCAACACATCAATGTTCGATTCGTTCATATAAACACTTATATTAAAATTAAAAATTATCAATCATAACTATAAATTATAAACCACAACAAAAAAAAAATCAACCCATATGCAACAGGCGGTTGGTGAAGAGAGCGGCCCTGGACAAGTCAAGTGGCCGAAATCCAAGGCCTAGATGGCTTCGTAAATCAAAATGGAGCCGATGAATAAAAAAAGGGGCACTGGTGAATAGTGACATCAAGGGATGAAGGCAATAATTGAAGAGGTCTTCCATCTTGAAACGCCTATAGCATCAGTGAGACTGAGCACATAACATGGCGCAACATGGAAGCCCAAAGGGATTACCAAATGGCGACAGCTAAGCAAGGTTATTAAGTCGTAAAGTCGAGTCGAGTCGTAATGCTACCGACTTGGAGATTAGTCGCGACTAATCCCGACTAGTCGTTGACTAATCTACTACTACTTGCTTGTTGCTTCTACTACTAACTGCCTTCTACCACCACCACTACTACTTGCTACTGCTACCCGGGCTCAAAGTGGAAGAATACTCGGATCTTGCTCTAGAAGAAAGCATCGAAACTGAGTCTAAAACAGAAAAAAAAACTAGGATCAGATCTGAAACGGAGTAGCAAAATAAAGGAAGAAGATGGGAGTAAGTGGGAGGAAGAACAAAGCGTCAAACGGATGAAGAACAGAGCAAGATCCAATTATACTTCGACTCGCGCTGGCTGACTAGTCGCGGCTAGTCGTGGCTAGTCGCCGACTAGTCGGCAAGTCGAACGACTAGCGCAGCTAGTCGAGTCGACGGCACTAGTCGGTGCTTGTGTGCCGACTTGTCGACTAATCGACGATTAGTCGCGACTAGTCGCGCGACTTAATAACAAGGCAGCTAAGCAAAGATATTGACAGAGGGCATCCATCCATGTGAACCAGCTAAGTTGACAAAATGCAAATGAATTAGCAGAATAGCAGATGAACTTTAAAACAATTCTCTTTTGAATAAGCAGTTCTTGAAGCAAGGCGCTAAGGCAGTATTGGCCCAACGCTAGTATCCAAACAGAAGCAGTTCCAGAAACAGGTATTGCTACTAAAACCAGCAAATACGCGCCTGAACTCCGGAATTCTGAAGTATACTTGTAGAGATCAAATCAATGTTGCACAGAAGGGAAAGAATTCTTGTGTCCAACAAGTATAATTTCATCTGTATGACACTATGACTGTATTATCTCCAAATTTTCTGATACATACAACAACCACGCCTAGAACAACGGTAATTCCCTTTCATCCATACTCCCAAATACCCAATGGAAACGAACACAAGCACAAATCTGAATCCGAACTGTGGTGTAGAGAAGCAGCATTCATCAGTGACATAGCTGCAGTTATTCCGAGTGTATTCTGAAGCTAAATTTCATTCCTCTTCTGACGATGTCATCGTGCCGTCGAGTCAACGGTTGAGGAAGTCGCTGATGACCTTGTCCTGCGCGACGGCCTCGTCGCAGCACGGCTCGAGGAGGTGGAACGTGTGCCCCTTGCCCGGCGCCTGCCATATCTCCGCTTCGCCGCGCCACCCGCTCGCCCTGAGCCGGTCGTAGTAGGCGCGGCCGCGGTCGCGAAGCACGTCGCCCTCGCCGATGCACACGAGCACGCGCCCGCACGCCAGGGCCTCGAGACCCGGCGCGCCATCCACGAGCGGGTTCATGAGCGGGTCGTCCTCGCCCGTGGTCGTCGGGCACATGACGCGCCACAGGCTCCCGAGGCTCTCCCGCGCCGCCGGGTCCAGCTCGTCGGAGGCCACCTTGTTGGTGCCCAGGAAGTAGGGGTGGATCATGACGAGGCCGCGGATCTTGGCGCCGTGGGGCAGCCCCTCCGCGCCGACGCGCATCGCCATGTGGTGGGCGATGTTGGCGCCAGCGCTCTCGCCGCCGAGGTAGAGGCGGGAGAAATCGGCGTGGTCGTTGAGCCACGGCTCGTCCCCCGCGCCGCCTGCGATGTGTGAGACGACCCACGCGAGCGCCTCCCACGAGTCGGCGTAGGCAGCGGGGACGGGGTGCTCGGGCGCGAGGCGGTACTCGACGGAGACGACGAGGACATTGGCGAGCGCGGCGAAGTTGTTGAAGTAGGCGTGGAAGGTGGGGTTGAAGGCGGAGCCGAGGCAGAACCCGCCGCCGTGGTAGTAGACGAGGACGGGGAGTTGGGGCGCCGGGGCCCCGGCCTCGATGCGGGGGACGTAGAGGCGAGCGGAGACGTCGGTGGAGATAGTGCGGTCGCGGGAGGCGACGCCCGTGGCGGCGTCGGTGGAGGCGGCGACGAACTCGGAGCCGAAGTAGCGCTCCACGCGGTTCTTGTAGATGCGGATGCAGGGCATCGACTCGTAGACGATCTCGTCGTCGGGCGCGGCGGGTGCGGCGGCCATCGATCGCGTAGTTGGGAGATCTGGGCGAGGGTGGTTGGGGTTAGGGAGATGGAATGTGTTAAGACTGGGTTTCGTCTAGTGATGGGAGATTACGAAATAGTTAGCCACTGAAATGGTAGTTGATATGGGTTACCCAACTACTTAGGGTTAGGGTCCTCAGTAACATTTCTTTTTCAGTTGTGCCCTTTTGACTCTTACACGAAAATTTATACGAATAACTTAAATACCGATAAACCACTTCAAAAAAATTATCTCGATAAACCGTTTCGAAAAAACGACCAAGAAGTCGTCCATTTATTTACTAGTAGTGTGCCCGTGCTAACGCTACGGTAAAATACAAAATAAGATAAATGAGGAAAACAAGTCAGATATTTGATGAGCGCTTCTCATATGATTAGTCAAACATTTAAACTCCATAATATTGGTGCTTAAAAAGATAATAAAGGAGCTTATTATTTCCATAAAATGACCTTATTATTTAACCAAGCTTTTCTGTGAAATGAATCGCAGTATTTCTTACAATGGGTATCTAAAATGCCAGATAGCTAGATCGAAGCAGACAGAACAAACATGAAAGAAGCACCGGTCATAGGAAAGTTCCACATTGCTAATTCGTTCAAATTATAAGAAACTTTTATATGAACTGCACGAAGCATAAAAGATAACATTTAAACGTAATTCCATGCTACTGTCTTTCTCATTGTAATCATCTAAGACAATGGCTAAAAAAATATAATGGATGCTGTTGTAATAACACTAAAATGCCTATACCACCAGTAGGAGTGAAAGACACCTGTAACTCCTGCATTCCAAGTTTGGGCTTCTGCTTATTCCAATATCCACGCGAACTCTTACGTCCCTAACACACCTGCAAGAACGCCGCAACGCAAACAAGCTCATTGGATAAGACCTCAAATCAAAATTGACTCAAGAAACATCAAAAAACGTCTAATCTCCAATTCGTTCTACTCAGACTCCTACCGCGATCCCTCTAATCTCCAAAGATTCCAACTAAAGAACCCGAGAACCGGATTAGAAAACCAGGAAAGGGTTTGGGAAGAACGCGAACCAACAAATCCCCCCCCCCAGCGAAAAACAACAAAATTTCCAATTTTTCTCACCTCAGATTGAGAATAAGACCCCCCCCCCCCCCCCCGATTGGCAAACATGATCAATAGTACACTTGGAAGATTTTTCTGTAAGCTCAAGAAAAATATCTTCCTCACGTAGCAAGACCAAAATAGAGAGGCATGCAGATTGCAGAATGTATGATCAAGTATTGTGAATGCTCGTACATGCCAGCACAATACAAAGTACCACCTACTAATTGTTTGGTGGTGGCATCACTTAGCAACACATTGCAACACATTACTGCAAGGCATTCGCAATTCCACAGACCGAACCCCCTACATCCCAGTTGGCTATAAAGCATACCAGGAGCAGGAAGTAATAAAAGAGAACTGGAGGTATAAACCTACAACTAACCTTGTGCAGATCAATGGTTCATCCAGATTTTGTAGTATTGCTTGACATATGGGATCATCTGGAATACGAACACCAACCTGCCTCCTTTTTGCATACCTAGTAGATGACCCATGCTTTATACATTGTTTGGGCAATTGCTTGGTTGAAGGTAAGATAAAAGTGTACTGCACATGATTAAATTAGAAGGTTATTTGTGAAGTACAAAACTGCAGTCCGGAGTGAAGACGCTGATATCCTTACAGGCCCAGGCAGTGCACGCTTGACAGCACGGAAAATGTTAGCTTGCCCTTGGTTGGTACCTCGAGGAAATCCTGTTGTGTAGGTATCAATGTCTCATAACGAGCGGCACAAGATGCTGAGAGGCTGCATAATTCAGAATTGGTATAAGAACATGGTGCATCTGCAAATAGAAAGAACTGTGCTTGGCAAGAGGTGTTTCGCTCCAGTATAAGCTTCATACAAAAATAATTTACATCTCTGTATATCTTGCCTTTGAATCTCCAATGCCTTTGATTCTGCATGGAGAAAAAAACATACAATGCCAGTTAGACCTGAAATGCCGTACTTCATGCATAAGACATACAGCATGAATAAGATTTGTGTCACTCATCATACCAAAACAACCAAAAAAAAAAGACTGTACCAGCGAAGGCGCTCAAGGCGCTCAATAGATTCATTGTTACTCAGATCACAGACGATGGAGTAGCTGTAAAAATGAGACTCGGTATTATTTATGTTCAATAGCGCATTGCTCAAATAAAAACTGAAAATCTTAGCATATTTATATCTGTAGGTATATAAAAAATGGTCAAACAAACCACGCAATCGAATAGGACAAATGCACACAATTTATCAGTCTTCTAGTTCAACTTCAGTGGAAACCAAAGGTGCTACAAAACAAGCATATATAACCAAAACATTTTGTGGGCATTGGTGATTCTGGACGGTCGGATGATATTGGAGGGACGCCATCGGATACCAGCACGGCTTGCGCGAAGGGAAAGGCCGGCCCAAGTGCGGCAGCCGGGCAACGGCCCAGGAAGAGTAATGCGCGCTTCGTCGGACCGGAATGGAGGAATGCAGCGTAGCTGTAGGAACTTCGCCTGCGTGCGTATAAAGTAAAGGCTGGAAGCCGTGTAAGAACTATCGAAGAACATAACAAGCTATTTCATATCTTCTCTCGTTCTTCCTCCGCTCTGGTCTCCTTCCGTCTAATTCCCTTCCCCAGTTCAGTAGTTGCTAACATATTGGTATCAGAGACACCGATCTGGAACCCCACAATATCCACCACACTCACTTCACCCGTTTTCGCAAGCAAATGGGGGCAGTAGATCCCAATCTGCAGCTCATTATGCAGGAATTGCAAGGCATTCGGGGCGACTTCTCCGATCTTCGTTCGTCCTTGTCCCAGCGCATCGATGCTGTGGAGAAGACGTTGGCGGAGCGTTTCGGAGCCATCGAGAGTGCGGCCAAGGTGTTCGATGATTGGAAACCGCGCATCGAGGCTACCGTGGACGATCTGCGAGTGGAGATCGGGGCGCTGCGCAAGACGGTCCATCGCGTGGTGATCGATGGCAACCCAGCGGCTGCGACGGGCATCTTGTCCAGTCCAGTGACGGCCGCGGCAGCTTCATCCGCCGGTAACCCGGTCGTCGGCCCAGGCGGGCACCGCGTCGCAACCAATCACCGGGAGACTGGGTTTCTCACCCACCTCCCGGTCACGGGTACGCATGACCTCCCCACTCCTCAGTTGGGTCGTTCTTCTTCCTTACCTGCGTTTGAGACTTTGGGGTCTGGAGGATTTGTGTCGCGGGCTGGGGGTGATCGTCCTTCCGCAACTTACCACCAATTGCCCAAAATGCATTTTCCGTCTTTTGATGGGGAAAACCCTAAATTGTGGATTTCGCGTTGTGAGGACTATTTTGACATGTATGCTGTTGAACCGGCGGTGTGGATCAGGATTGCGGGGATGCATATGTCGGGGGCGGCAGCGCGTTGGTTGCAATCAGTGGAGACCCGTGTTCGTCGTGTCCTGTGGTCGGAGTTTTGTCAGTTGCTCCTGGAACGTTTTGGCAGGGATCAACATGAACTGTTGATTCGCCAACTTTTCAGTATTCGGCAGCAAGGTTCTGTGTCCGAGTATGTAGAAAAGTTTTCGAGTCTAGTTGATCAGTTGATTGCTTATGGCCGTCAGACTGATCCCCTTTATTATGCCATGCGTTTTGTGGACGGCCTTCATGATGATATTAAACATGCTGTTCATATGCATCGTCCTTCAAACTTGGATTCTGCTTGCGCTCTCGCTCTGTTACAGGAGGAGATGGCGGATCCATCCAAACGTAAAGAGCACCGCCGACCGGATTATTCATGGAGCAACAGACCGGGGCCACGCAGTCCCCTGCCGCTGCCTCCGCCTCCCCGCCAAGACAAGTTGATCGTGTCACCATCAACGGGGGAAGAGCGGCGTGGTCGCCCTATCGACGACAAGCTGGCCACCCTGCGCGCATATCGCCGTGCCCGAGGTCTGTGTGTCCGGTGTGCAGAGAAATGGTCACGGGATCATCGATGCCCAGAGAATATTCAGTTACATGCTTTACAGGAAGTTTGGGATCTTTGTCAAATGGATGAGACTCAATCCGAAGTGGGTGAGCCCGTTGTGGACGGGAATTCGCAGTTGTTTGTCTCCATTTCAGTGTCGGCAGTACAAGGGTGTCTTGACATGCGCACGATGAAATTCCAAGGGACTATTCAGAACCGTTTGGTATCGATTCTGTTGGATTCCGGCAGTTCGCACTCTTTCATCAGTCCGTCAGTGGCTGCTTCTCTGCAGGGTGTCCAGTCTCTGACCACAGCAGCCTTGGTACGCATGGCGGATGGCAACCTTGTGGCTTGCAATTCGCATTTGCCGAATGCCGTCTGGTCAGTACAAGGTTACAAGTTCACTTCGCATCTGAAGATTTTTCCCTTATCCGTCTTTGACATGATTGTGGGGATGGACTGGTTAGCTGAATTTAGCCCAATGAAGGTTCATTGGCGCGACAAGTGGCTGTGTATTCCATACAATGGGGGCTGGGCGGAATTGCACGGCGTGGATGCGCAGTTGCCAGTGGGTTCGGTGGTGCAGTTGTCCGCATTGTTCTCGTTGTCAGCTGACAGTCCAGCTCTGTTACTTCCAGAAGTGCAGGATCTCTTGGGGGAGTTTGAGTCTGTGTTTGCCAATCCTTCTCAGCTTCCACCGCAACGCACCTGTGATCATACAATTCCATTACTTCCCGGCGCCACACCGGTTTCAGTCCGCCCGTATCGTTATCCACCGGCTGTCAAGGATGAGATTGAACGACAGATTCAACACATGCTCCAGTCGGGTGTTATCAGACCCAGTACTAGCCCGTTCTCTTCGTCCGTGCTTCTCGTCAAAAAAAAGGATGGGACCTTCCGTTTTTGTGTTGATTTCCGGCATCTTAATGCCATTACCGTCAAAACAAAGTACCCAGTACCAATTATTGAAGAATTGTTGGACGAGTTAGCGGGGGCTAGTTGGTTTTCATGTTTGGATCTAACTGCGGGTTATCATCAGATTTTGCTTCGCCAAGGGGAGGAGCATAAGACGGCGTTTCAGACGCATTCAGGCCATTATGAATTTCGTGTCATGGCCTTCGGTCTCTCGGGGGCCCCGGCCACATTTCTCAAGGCTATGAACACAACTCTGGCTCCACTTCTTCGCAAATGTGTCTTGGTTTTTTTTGATGATATCTTAATCTATAGTCGCACCTTCAAGGAGCACTTACACCACCTTCGCGCTGTATTTCAGCTGTTGAGCACGGATCACTGGTTGGTCAAACGCTCCAAATGCAGTTTTGCTCAGAGGGAACTCAAATATTTGGGACACATTGTTTCCGCAGCAGGCGTGGCCACTGATCCAGCAAAGGTTCAAGCCGTCCTTCAATGGCCTCAACCAATTTCAGTGAAGGAGTTGCGCAGTTTTCTGGGCTTAGCCGGGTACTACCGGCGGTTTGTGCGACACTTTGGTATTATTTCTAAACCACTCACTGAGCTATTACGTAAGGGTTGTTTGTTTGTGTGGACTATTCATCAGCAGCAGGCGTTTGAGGCCTTGAAATCGGCCCTCACTTCAGCCCCAGTTTTGGCGTTGCCAGATTTTCGTCAAGCTTTCGTGATTGAGACCGACGCTAGCGGCAGTGGCATAGGTGCAGTGTTGATGCAAGCGGGACACCCTCTAGCATTTTTGAGCAAGGCCTTGGGCCCTCGTTCCTTGGGGCTTTCCACCTATGAGAAAGAGTACATGGCCATTTTACTCGCCGTTGATCATTGGAGAAGCTATTTGCAACTGGCGGAGTTCCATATTCTGACGGATCAGAAGAGTCTGGTTCAACTTCATGAGCAGCGGCTGCATACACCATGGCAACAAAAAGTGTTCACTAAGCTATTAGGCTTGCAGTACAAAATCATCTACCGCAAGGGAGCTGACAACCGAGTGGCTGATGCCTTATCTAGATGTCCGGTAGCTAATAGTCACTGTGCAGCTGTCTCCGTTGCCACACCGGTTTGGGTTCAGCAGATCATGGACTCGTATGAGTCGGATACATTCTCTCAACAACTCCTTACAAAATTAGCGGTTGATCCCAATGCAGCACCACATTTTACCCTGCAGGACGGGTTGCTGCGTTACAAGAGTCGTCTTTGGGTCGGGGCCGATCCATCCTTGCATCTGCAGTTACTGTCCGCACTTCATTCTAGCCCGATTGGGGGTCACTCTGGATTTCCGGTTACACTTCGCCGTGCCAAGCAACTGTTCGCGTGGAAGGGAATGAAAACTTCAGTCAAATCTTTTGTTGCAGCTTGTCATATTTGTCAGCAAGCGAAACCTGATCGTAGTCGTCTTCCAGGACTACTTCAGCCGTTGGAAGTGCCGGACAGAGCTTGGAAAGTTATCTCCATGGATTTTGTGGAGGGTTTGCCGCTGTCGGGTCGCCTCAATTGCGTCTTGGTGGTAGTTGACACATTTTCCAAATATGCACACTTCGTGGGATTGCGTCATCCTTTCACTGCAATGACGGTGGCTACGGTTTTCATGCAGCAAGTTTATCGCCTTCATGGTTTACCTTCAGCGATCGTGTCAGACAGGGATCGCATTTTCACAAGTCAGCTGTGGTCGCTTCTGTTTAAAATGACTCATGTGCAACTGCGGATGAGCTCGGCATACCACCCGCAGTCGGATGGCCAAACTGAGCGCGTCAACCAATGTCTTGAGACATTTCTCCGTTGTTATGTGCATGCCTGTCCCAACAAATGGAGTGCCTGGTTGCATCTAGCGGAATACTGGTATAATTGTAGCCATCATTCGGCCCTGGGTCGTTCACCTTTCGAGGCGCTGTATGGATACGCGCCTTCCCATTTTTGCATCTCTGATTCAGATGTGGTTCCTGTGACCGACCTTCAGTCCTGGCTGGACGAGCGTCAATTGATGACTGATCTCATCCGTCAACATTTGGTTCGAGCTAAGGAGCGCATGGTTAAGCAGGCCAACCTGAAGCGTTCGGAGCGTCAATTCGCAGTGGGCGACTGGGTTTATGTGAAGATTCAACCGTATGTCCGTTCGTCGCTGGCAAACCGCGCCAATCAGAAGCTCGCTTTTCGTTTTTTCGGACCTTATCAGATCACTTCTCGCATTGGTGCCGTGGCATACCGATTGGCTTTACCAGTATCTTCACTTGTGCACCCGGTCTTTCATGTGTCCCAGCTGAAATCTGCCGTCGGCAATCTGCAAGGGGTGTCCCCAGTCCTCCCAGATGATACTGTCCAGTGGAGTGTGCCGGTCCAGATTTTGCAGAAGCGCTCCGTGACACACGGTAAGACTGCTATTCTGCAGGGCTTGATTCAATGGTCTCACATGCCTGCCTCAATGGCGACATGGGAAGATTTATTACCTCTACAACAACGTTTCCCTCGGGCTGCTGTTTGGGGTCAAACAGCTTCTGAAGAAGGAGGGGATGTGGGCATTGGTGATTCTGGACGGTCGGATGATATTGGAGGGACGCCATCGGATACCAGCACGGCTTGCGCGAAGGGAAAGGCCGGCCCAAGTGCGGCAGCCGGGCAACGGCCCAGGAAGAGTAATGCACGCTTCGTCGGACCGGAATGGAGGAATGCAGCGTAGCTGTAGGAACTTCGCCTGCGTGCGTATAAAGTAAAGGCTGGAAGCCGTGTAAGAACTATCGAAGAACATAACAAGCTATTTCATATCTTCTCTCGTTCTTCCTCCGCTCTGGTCTCCTTCCGTCTAATTCCCTTCCCCAGTTCAGTAGTTGCTAACACATTTGTAGAGAACTTGTTCACAAATGCACAAATTGCTGCTCCTGCCCGTTATTATCCATGTGTGCTTCAATTTCAATGGGCACGTTAATTTGTACGCATGGGCATCAACTGCAAAGCAAAATGCACTGTGCACCTCCCTAGACCCTAGGCAATGGCAACCCACAGCATACACGTGTAACAGCCTAGAAACGAAACGAAACGAAGGCCAGGTGAAAGAAACCATCGCATACACGGTGTCCGTAGGGATCACGCTGACGGCGCCGCGGTTGATGAGGTACGAGCATTCACAATACTGACTATTCCATTGGAAGTTCTTCAAGCCTACATAACTACAACTGTTAACAGTCTAATATTGGCAGTGGCTTCAGAAGGATTATCTGCAGTGTAGCCAACTGATAAAGCTCCTATGGTAATATAACATATTAGTATTCAAGTCCTTGTTCTTTAGATAAATAGTGTGTTGAGAACTTCAGGTTAAGTTTCCTATCAGTTCATTAAAGCTAACAAAGATTTCTATAAAATCATGTTTTAACGGTTTCAGCTATGGTTCACTAAGAACACAAACAGTAATCAGTAAAGATTTGCATTAAGACTCCTTTACGGACAAAAATTGTCTATTTGATTTGCATGCATACATCATGGCAATTGGCAATTGGCTACAAATTGAACATATAGAGTTTGGAGAAGATACAATTTACTGAACAATCTAATGATTGAAAGGGCTAGGAAATCAAAAAACAAAATTGCTTCCCCCTTTTTCTTATAAGACCTACCAGGATACTGGATTTAAAGAAGCAGGGGAAACATCACATTTCAAAATAACCTTTTCGTACTGTAGATAGCTCTTCTTATAATCTGATACCAAAAGGATAACAAGCACAATGATGCAATATTTATTAGTATTATTTAACTTTCTGTTAAGGTTGAAATAGTAGCTTACAAAGCCGATTTTGAACCAAAAGGCTCAACAAATCTAGGACTGACATGTTTTATGAGAGAAAACCCAACTGCACCTTGAAGGATATGAGGTCCAAAATCAGAAGTGCTATTGCAGTTAGAGGATGAACAGCTCCCACAAGTGAAACCAATAAACTGTACTTGAACACTGGCATGCATTACTATTTTTTGCAATAAGCTTAATCTAAGAAGTCTAAACTGCATATGCCTTCTCTTTTTCTTTCTTCTTAATCATTTAACCATTAGCAAGGCCTGGAACTGCAGATGTTAGCTAAATTCAAATATTCAAATCATTCCAAAACCGAAACTCAAATGGTCCTTGTTTTTTTAAACTCAAATGGTCCTTGGTTTTCATATCAAACTTACAGATAAAGGGACTTCACATAATAGTAGGATCACTGGATCACAGGCTCCTAACTATTTACTCTGTAATCCTTACATTCTTTAGATATTAAAGAATGTTCACATTGCAATATAAGATGCTGGTGTTTCAATTTTCGAACACCAAAACAAGCACCATAACACTTGATAACTTAGTAAGAAAAAAAATTCAGTTCATCAGATAATTTCAATCAAGCATGACAACAGAAATAATAAATAAAAGAAAACAAACCTTCAAATTATTTGTATATAGAAATTGTTGAGTGATATCTGGACCCCAAATCAAACCAATGCCTCTTTCTTTATTTGGGGAAAGACCCATCTCCAAGGAAGGATCAGACCAAAGCACATCTCCAGGAATCAAATTTGAACCCTCCCATGAAGGGTCAAGAACAGTTCTCCTTGCTTTTAATAATTCGTCCAAGGATCCAAGCTTTATAGTAGTTGAGTCATCGGTAGAATTCGCCTTGTATTTGTGACCTCTCTTGCCCTTTTTTGATCTTTTTGATGGTACTACAATCGTCCCACGGAAAATTCCTCCATGAGCAGTGTAGACGCATCCTGCTATTATTGACGCTAGAGGAAGATCTTCAAAACATCTTAAAAACTTCCGATAAACTTGAGGGCCTTGGTCTTTATATTTAACCATTACCTCCTGTTCGAAACCATATACTGATGTACAGTACTTGGATTCGTGATTTCCCCGGAGAAGAAACACACTCTTTTGAAGCAATACCTAAAAGAAACAAAACATGTTGATGACCGTTAGCTGATGGTTGAAGGGAATCTATCTATTAACATATTTTTTACAACGCTGAAGGAAAAACTTGCTATTAGGACCAAATCTTTGATCTTTATCGATTGTTGTTACAGGATGTTGGACTTTGTGGAAACACCTGTAAGTCTTTAACAGAACAGAATGGTAGAGATGCCACGCCAATATTAGGGAATGGGTCTCAGACAGACAGAATTCTATGCTGACTTCAATTTGAATGCACACATGGAGCAAAATGATCAAACACACACTTTAATGGTAGATATGCCAAATCAGGTATCGGGTCTCAGAACTCTATGGTGATTTCAGTTACATTGAACACAGAGCAAATTGGCCACACACACACTTGCCAAGTTCAATTAAAAAAAGGCCATAGTATATGAAGCTACAATATTTGTTCATAACTCAATTTACTTGCATTATCCAACACAATGCATCTCTATCTATTGCATCAATTAAGCGGATCCAGAAAAAAGCAAGGAATTGCAATGCGCATGGTGTTGTGACTACAAGCTTAAACGAGTAGAATTGGGATAATTCACCTTCCAAGCAAGGAGGAGGGTCTCGAGGCCCCAGGCGCCGCGATCGACGTAATCGCCGTTGAACACGAAGATACGCTCCTCGGAGGGGAACCCGGTGTCCTGGAGCAGGAAGATAACGTCGTGGAGCTGGCCGTGGACGTCCCCGACGACGACGACCGTCTGGTCGGGCCGCGGGTCGGCGCGGACGATGTTGGGCTCGTGGTGGAGGATGACGGACGCGGCGACGACGAGCCGCTGGACGAGCGCGGCCGGGAGGACGGAGGGGAGCTGGTCCGCGGGCAAGCGGCGCGAGCACCAGTCCAGCGCCGCGGTGAGGTCCGCCACCCATTCCTGCGTCAGGAATGGGTAATGCGGCCGAGGAAGTCGACGGCCCTCGTCTTGTGCATCACCTCGGGGGGCTCGGTCGGCGGCGCGGGTTTGGGATCCGCCGCGCCGGGCGGCGACGCCGGCGGGGGCGGGTCGGTGGACATGGATCTCTCCCGCGATCGCCGGAACCCTAACCCTAGGTGTCGCCAGTGGGGGGAGGCGTGCGGGAGTGGAGGCGTGGGGGGAGCGGCGGGAGTGGAGGCGCCGGGGAGAGGCGGAGATGGGGGAGCGGCGGGAGTGGAGGCGCTGGGGAGAGACGGAGATGGGGGAGCGGCGGCGCGGTGGAGGATGGGGGGAGCGAAGGGGAGGCGCGGTACCAATAAAACAACGCGTACCTCATCGCGTGGCGGCTTCACGTCTGGCGCGGTGGAGGACGGGGGGAGCGGCGGGAGTGGAGGCGCGGGGGAGAGGCGGAGATGGGGGAGCGGCGGGAGTGGAGGCGCGGGGGAGGAGGCGGCAGCAGCGCAAGGTGGGGGGGAGGAGGAGGCGACGGCAGAGCAGAGGGATGGGGGCAGGAGGAGGAGGCGGCGCGTGGGGAGGGAAGAGGAGGAAGGAGGAGGTGCCGGCGCATGGGGGCGGAAGAGGAGGCGGTGCGGGATTGGGGAGGGAAGGAGGCCGTGGCGGCGGCGGGTGGGGAGGGAATGAACGTGGGGAGAGGGTGCGGGAGGGGTGAGGGAGCGGAAGTGGTTTTCTGGTTCAATGATTCGCCTTTGGGAATTTGGATTTGGATCGTTGGATATGAGTGGGTAAGGAGAGAGAAAGGTAGGAATTGATTCTTGATCGTTGATTTCACTGGTTGGTTTTTCTGGGGACACGAATTGGTGTGGACGCAGGAAAACTCATGACTGCTGGGGGCACAATTTGGGGTGGTCGTAGGAAAGAACTGAACTGGTGGATTTTAGGGGTAGAGATTCAGAGAAGCCATAAGCTATAAGCTAAAAAGAATGGGACCTAAGCTCTAAGAATTCTAGACTGTGATCAATTTGCACCAATTAAAAAGGGGATTCAGCAAACCTGGCCAAATGGGTCATCCAACACGGGTCCGCATAGAGCACGGTTCGATTAGACCCGGCATGACTGGCCCAAATAAATTATCGTTTTGTGCCGGCCCAAGTCCCTACCTTCTAACCCAGGCGCAGCACAAAGAGGGGTCAGGCCATGTCGAGCCGATGCGGGCACGCTTAGCCAAACGAGCCACCGATGGCCTGTTGATTTTACTACCAGTTGCAAGTAATTTTACTACCAATCACAAATAACTTTACTGCTAGTTGCTGAGTCACAAGTATTTTTATTACCAGTCATATGTAATTTTATTGCCAGACGTAGGTAATTTTACAACCAAGTCATCCTTCCGCGCTTAGAAGAGTGAAATAACCCTAACACAAATAATTTTACTACTAGCCACAAGCAATTTTACTGCAGTACCATAAGAGTTACTGTGTGTATCGGGCCACCCGCCGTGCCGAGGTGGCAGCTCAAGTATGGCACGCCCCTGTTAGGCCAGGCCGGCATTACCCGTTTACTGTTCATGTCGTGCTATGCCTAGAGGTGAGCCAACAGTACTGTGCCTTGGGCCAGCACAGTTGGCCTGGATTTGGCCCCATCTGGGATTCAGGATTTGTCGCCGATGAGGATACAATATTTCATAATATATGTTTATTTAGCATGTTACTCTATGACCGGTTGGTAATCTATGTATACCATGATTGGTTAAAAGGAATATTCCTAAAGGGAGTCTTGGATGCCCCATCTAGACTACAGATGATTTATTCTCTCAATAGACCCATGTGTGTAATCTTTAAACGCGTGGTTAACAACCTTTTTCTCTCTATGACAATAAACGACTCGGAAAGACAGCACAACCAACTACAAGTATCTCTCTCTAACAACAATCGTCGCTCCTAACCAGAACTGTCGGCATGTGCGTCTTCTCCAGGAACCGTGGTGCGTCTCTTGCAATCTGCACTCCGTTCTTTGTACATCAAGTCCTTAGAAAACCTTGTAACCCAATCAACAATAAAAAAACATACATTAGTAGTCCCAAGTTCATTATTCTCTATTTTTATATGTAAGATCAATGCTCAAAACGTTGATAGCTAGCACCGACTATAGGGAACACTGGAATTCCCCACTAGAAACTATGCAAACATGGCAAACCACGGGAACGAAGAGAGTTGGTTCGATCTTGAGGAATACTCCCAACTCGACATGGCTTCGTGCTTGGCCATGCTCGAGCATGGCGACTCATCATCGGAATCCTCTAAGAGCAAGTATAATAAGAGGTTGTTAGTAGGCTATATGCTGAGGTGGAGGAGAGAGAGGAGGAGAAAGAAGAGAGGTGGGCTGTAAGTTTACAGCCAGCTGAAGCACAAGAACCAAGAAACTTTGTGAGAGAAAGGGGTGGGTCATACAGCCTTCAGCTGGCTGTAAACTACTATATGAATGGGCTGATAAGTGGGCTGTAAGTGTCCATACAGCCAGCTGAAGGCTATATTATTAGCCTTGCTCTAAGGCAGCATCTACATGGCCTTTGAAGCCACAGTCATTGATTAGACTCGTTGCTTGCAACACTGGAGAGCACTAGGGAAACCCTGTTGCTCCCTACTACCAGTGATTCAACCACCCAATAGGAAGTAGGTGCGCCAAGTTACTCCTTGCATTCCGAGGACCATATTCCATTCCTCAATGGTAGGAGTTCAACTACCATCAAAACCATCCAGACCTACTCACCAACCGCTCCTACGTATTTCGAGAGTCAGCCACCATCTTAGGGCATCTCCAATGATTATAGCTAGCAACTAACTATAAAACTTCCATATCATCTATATAGTAAAGCTAGCATTCTAAAGAACTATCTATAAGGATAGCTATTTGTTGCTTACATGCACACACAGAATTTATAGAGGCTGCCTCGTTTGGCGTTATAGACTAGTGCTTAAGGAAGAGCTGGCTCGATTTTTTTTGCATACTCTCTTTCCTCCACATAGGATATATGCTGATGTGTACATGCATATAGCTAGCTGACTCAGATCATTGGAGATGCCCTTATAATGACCATTATGAAGTTACCTCCACCGCAAAATCGGTTGGGGATGGCAACCTTATCTTTGCACTCGGCAGCTCGACGCTTGAGGCTGGCTCCTCCACACAAACAACCAAAGACACTAATTGCATTCAATAAACCTTCATGGAAAGAATTGATAAAGATGGTGATCCAATGTCCATTAGTTTTGACACAAGCTCAGAAAAGCTGACCACAAGGTCAATGCAATCAACAATAATGATGGACTTCCCGATCGTGTTAATTCATAGAATGCTGAGTGCACACCCCCTGCCCAAGATGATAAGCATTCTGGAACACTACCTGCCGAAAACAAAAATAACATAACTCCTTAATGTGAAGACATTGAGCCAAGCATTCATGCCTCAAGGAGTCCTTTGAACGGGGAATATCAAGAGGGTGATGAAGTCGATACTACAAATCCAGAAGGGATCACATCACCCTTGAGTGCATCCAATATCGAGGCATTCCCCAAGCCATGTTGAGAATGATTCGATAACTGTCCGTAATCTACAACTAGTCCATGAAATACTAGATAACCCAAAGCCCGACCTTGCAAGGGCTCCGGGACATGATAAATTTGCAGGGTGGATATCGCAAATCCTTCATACTGCCATGGCATGGTCAAAGAGGTATTACAACTAGTGAACTAGAAGGCACACCAGTACTTCGAGAGAGGTTGTACCCATGCCACAACGTGGCAACTATATTCCTCTACCAATTGATGCTCGTCAGGCTGACCATGGAACAAGTGCACAGACAAGTTGAAGAACCAATACTTGATCTCAGCCCTAGAACCTTGGTAGGAGGTAACTTCGCTTTGACACTGGAGACAACAGAATTCTACACCGATAGGAAACACTTCGTGACCTTCTAGCAAGAGATCTACATCATCGCCTCAATTGGGTAACTGGTTACAACCTAAGGTAGAATGTCTTTGATCTATTGGGTTCTTACAAATCCCCATTCGATTACAAACGCAATCTCCCCATTCGATTACATACACAATCGCTCACTGACAAATTACAACCCTACTTATTTGCAAAGGAGGTATGTGTTTGATGTGAGAAATCGCTCATAGATTTCTCTCCCTAAGGTATAAGATACGAGCGTGCCAGTGTACTAAAGTACACAAAAAGAAATAAATACAATAAAAGATAGGGAAAACATGTATTTATTCATTCATTTGAGAAAAACAAAATTACAAGTTCCCTTTATATATATGTGCTCCGTAGCCTACTTTGCATAGCAGATCTGATATAGACAATGTGGTGCCCTGGTTCCTGAGGCCTCGGAAGGCTCCCGGTTAATTACATCCGTGGGGTAAATCTACAGAATACCTTCGATTAAGCTGTGCATTGGTTGTCGTCTATAGTCTTTGCTTTACGTTCTCTATGCCAGGGATAAACGATTAATGAAGGTGTGGGCATTGGCATTATCCATAGCTTCATCAGTGTATGGGGTCATTGATAGCGTGGTCGTTACACTTGACCGCGCCCACCCGTGCCATTCAACCTCACCGGTATCGAATAGACACAACAGAAGTGATTTGAAGTATGCATGATTAACGTCTAGCATGACCAATCTGACAACAATGGCGGCGAGAATCGGTGTTATAGGTATAGCCTGAGTAGAAGAATTAGTAGAGCAAGCCACAAGGGTCAAGCATCAATGTGATCGATAGTCATCGGAAACCATCCGTGGTTGAGATCCATCGGGAGATGCCCATGGTCGAAAGTTACTGTGATCAAACTCATCGAGAAACGTTTGTGGTCAAAATTCACAATGGTCAAAATCCACCGGAGGATACCTGTAGTCAAAATCCATCATGATCGAACTCATCAAAAAATGTCTATGGTCAAAATCCATCGGAGGATACCTATGATCGAAATCCATCGTGATCAAATCCCATTGGGAGCACTTTGTGATCAAAAGTCACTGTGGTTGAACTCATCGGAAGATGCCTATGGTTGACAATCATCATAGTCAAAATCCATCAACATTTGGTTGGGGTCAGAAGTCACTATGGTCAAACTCATCAGAGGATGTCCGTGGTTGACAGTCACTATGGTCGAACTCATCGAAAGATATCTATGGTCGAAATCCACCGTAATCGAAACCCATCAGAAGACGTCCGTGGTTGGAATGCACCTTGGTCAAAACTGAGAGACCATGTGGAGGTCATTCCATGTGTGTGATGAGTAATTGACATCGGTTTAGGAAAGTCGAGTTTGATTTGGTTGGTTCAGACCTTGACGTTGCGTGGTGCAATCGGGCTCGGTCGAACTTGGTCAAACTTGGTCGTATGGGATTAGGATGCTTATTCCTTTGATTTGACAGGTTTGGGCTTCTTCATGAGTAAGTATGGTACATTGATGTGAGTTTTGCTTACATGTGTCGAGCGGTGCTATTTGATGTGTTTCTTGTCTGTGTTGGCTGCAGGACGTCGAGGCGGAGTCGTGGCGAGACACGAGGTGACCGGACTAGGCGCAGGTGGCGCTGAGGTCAAAACGGTCGGGATGTGTCGAAGACGGCGGAGACTCGAGGTGGTTGCGAGGCTTGGACGACAAGGAACGCGGAAGCTTCCCGGAAGGTGCAGGAGGGGCGAATTGGTAATTTCGCGAGGCTGCACAAGCGGGAGACGGTTCCATTCGGTTTAGCGGGCGTAACGGGTTGGAGACCCGTTAGCCAGAGGCTATAAATAGGTGGGAGGGGATGCATGCACCTCCATGACTCTTGGTGGTTGTTAGGGTTTGCTTTAGTCAAAATGGGCTTTAGAGGGTTGTTTTGGCTTTAGGCTTTAGTGGTTGGAAGAGGGCAGAGTGTGTCTCCCTGGTTGTGTTCGTGTGTTCATCTCTCCAAGAAACATGTAGGGTGTGTGTTCTTGAGATTGTGAGAGGGAGAGGATGGATTGATGAACTTGTAATCATTCCTCTTATATCAATCATGTATCTCCTTTCGTCTTTATCTATATGAGATGGTGTTGTTTGAGTTTGATTCAGTTCTTGTCCCTCCGTTCGTTTTTCTCTTCGATGCCCTCTGTGCCTGATTCATGAGATTTTCATTTTTGCGTTGTTTCTTGGTGTGGAGGTGTAAAATGGATTGCTCTATGTTGGGATAGTGCCTCAAGGTCATTTGATCGAGTTGTCCCAAGAGTAAATCAAGTTTAATCTCAGATTTGGCTGTTTGAGCTTCTCTGTTCTTGTTTTTCCTCTCTAGGGTTTTGGTGCAATTCTCGTTTCCCTTATTGAGATGGCTTGAAACTTGGCATGAAAAGTCCAGGAGCTATTATCTAGCTATCCTTAAAGTTTCAGGGCCAAAGGATCAAAGATCAAATGGGAATTTGAGTTTTTGTGCTGCACTCTGAATATTTTCAGTTTTTGGGTCAAATCCCAAATTCATGTTCTTGAGTTGAGTTATTCTTGTTTCCCCAGGCTCCTCAGGCTATTTTGGTTGTAGCCTTCTCTTTCTAGGCAGAGAAATCCAAAAGGGAGCCCCAAATTTCCTTGCAGTTTGGAGTTTCAGTTTGCTGTCTGAAAAATCAGGAACTCTGGGCTGCTGTCACCCGAGGGGCGGTCAGACCGCTTCATAGTAGCCGGTCAGACCGGGCCCAACACGTCGGTCAGACCGGGGTGACTAGGCCGGTCTGACCGGCGGCAAAATTGCGGTCAGACCGCCCGGTATGTTCAAGTTAGGCCGGCCCCTCTGTGCTTTGCGTTTTCTCTCGATTTTTCTTTTGGATTTCATTTCTCCTTCTTTGTTATGATTTCTTGAGGGTCCAGAGAGGTTAATTTCTCCTCTTCATAGCTTCTGGTGACTATAGGAGAGGAGACTAGGAGCTAGTACTTGTCGGGGGATAAATTTTTAGAGAGCGTCATTCACCCCTCCTCTGTCGCCATTTCGGTCCAACAAAAACCCATCGGAAGTCCTTCGTGGTCAAAAAGCCAATGTGGTCAAATAGCACCGTCATCGAACATCACCATGGTCGAACGTCACCATGGTTGAAAAGCCACTATGGTCGAAACCATCGGAAGATTATTATAGCAATTGGTCAAGGGGAGTACTCGTTGGAGTATTGGAGCCATCGACCTCCAATGGCGGTTGTAAGGCATACTCGCAAAGCACCTAGTTGTAAGGAGTACTCGTTGGAGTACTAGAGCCATCGGCCTCTGATGACAGTCGTAAGGCGTACTCGTAAAGTGTCTGGTCAAAAGGAGTACTCATTGGAGTACTAAAGCATCGCAACCGTACAATGAGCGGTCGGAAGTGCTCAAGCACCTAGGGCAGTTAACATCGTCCAAGTATGATGAGTGGTCGAATGCACTCAACTTCGATAAGGGGTCGGAGGCATTCATCTTTGAAAAGCAGTCGCAGGCTCTCTACTATGACACGCGGTCGGAGATGCTCGACTCTAGGAGGTGGTCGGAAGCGCTCGAATCCACTAGGCGGTCGGAGGTGTCCATCTCTGGGAGGTGGTCATAGGTGTCTATCTCCAGCAACCAATCATAGATGGTTGATGGTTGTAGGCACTTGATCATCGCGGGCAATCGGCAGTAATTGGAGGCTTGACTTCAGCCAGTGATCGGAGATAAGCACGACTTTTGAAGCGATCAGAGACCTCGGTTTTGTGAAGCGATCGGCAACTTGACTTTAGCCAGCGAAGTGATCGGAGGCTTGACTTCAGAAGCAACCGAAGACCTCGGCTTTATGAATATGTTGGAAAGCGATCGGAGGCACCTGACTTTGGCCAGTGATCGGGGGGCACGACTTTGGCCAGCGGTCGGAGGCGTCCGACTTCAGCAAGCGGTCATAGATGGCTAATGGTCGTAGACGCTCGATCCTTGCAGGTGATCAAATGCGCCTGAGCTCAGCCAGCGATTGGGGATGCACGGCTTCGGTCGATGGTTGGAGGTGTCAGGCTTCGGAAGCGATCGGAGGCACACGGCTTTGGAAGCGATCAGGGTGCTCGACTGTGAACAGAGGTCAGGAACACCCGCCTTCGAAAAATGATCGGGGACTTTAGTTTTTCAAGTGATCGGAGGCGCTGACTTCGGCCAGCAATCGGAGGCTCGCAACTTTGAACAGTGGTCAGAGATGCCTGACTTTCACTGGCTATCGTGGATGCATGACTTCTGAAGCTATTGGAGGCGCTGACTTCGGTCGACAATTGGGAACATCCTCAGGGGTCATGAGCTGCATCTCGGTGAGCCTCAGAGCACCTGAGCGGCCATAATCGCTTGGCGATGTTGCCATCATAGCCGCCATTCATCATATGCAGAGGAAAGAGAGGCGAGAATATTTTTACCATTCTCAACATAGGATGTCATGGCCTGGGCTTGTATAGATTGTTGCCTCGGGTCTCTCTAACTTCTCCTTCTTCTTTCTCTCTGCCTCTATTTCTCTGTGGGTACGCTTGCATCTTCGCCCTGTCTGCGTTGCGTCTGTGATTCTTCTGCATGTGTCTCCCTCCTCTCTTCCCTGTCCTCCCCCTTTTATAGGCACAAGCAAGGGTCGTGGGCCTTGTACGTGGCTCCCATGCAGTGTCAATCATGCCGTTTAAATTGAGATAAGATTCCTGATCGACTACGAATTAGTTACCTTCTAGAACTCTGCTTTCCATTGTGAAGACGATGCATCCCAACTCAATCTTTTCTTTCCATCCCTGGGCCTAGGTTTGTGTAAATTAGCCACGCGCCTTGCAATTGGTCAAGAATATGCAGTCGTATGAGGCACGACGCCGCAATTGATTGAACTGTGGTCGTATGAGGCACGGCGCCATGGTACTCATAAGCTTATAGCACCATGGTTAGAAGGCCGGGAGGGAGGTGTGATGGTCAAAGCAATGGTTGACACAACGTGGTCGTGACAATCGGTCAACACAGTGCAATCGATACAACGTGGTCGAAATAGCCGATTGACACAGTGTGACACAACGTGGTCGTAACAGCCGGTCGACACAGTGTGACACAACGTGGTCATATCAGCCGGTTGACTTAGTGTGACACAACATGGTCGTAACAGCCGGTCGACATAGCACAACACAACGTGGTCGTATCAGCCGGTTGGCACGGTGTAGTCGATACAACGTGGTCGAAGACTATGCTCGACACCCCCTGTGGATGAAGACGTGGTCATACAACATGGTCATGCCGATCTGATCAACACAACATAGTCATAACGGCCAGTCGTCAAAACATGGTCATAGATCAGAGAACGTGCTTGACACATGTGGTCGCAAAACATGGTCGTATCAGCATGATCATCACAGCAACACGGTTGACACAATGTGGTCGATGACCCACGAACTTAGGATTATCTTGGCACATATATTTCCTGGTCAGCCCAAGACTTGCAGCCATATGAGGCGCAATGTGTCGACCGTGCATCGACAGCTTGGGGACCAGGTTGCGTATCGTTTCATGAGCCGAACTTAAGTAATTTGAATCTTGGATAGCATATGCACGTATTAAAACTTCTGTCCCAAACATACACCTCAATACTTGCTTTAACTTAAAAATATTTGTACAAAAACTCATCAAATAGTATGATCCCATAACAGGTTGTCGAGCTTTTTTAGTAGGTCTTCAAGCGGTCACCTGGCTAGAGAAGTTTCAACTAGCTAACTTGAAGAAGTTCCTTGGGAGTCAAAACCTATTGGAGTTCCTTTAGATCTATACAATTGTGATTTGTGCTGCTGGAGGAGACCACAACGTCATGGTGAACTACCTTCCCACCATTATTGTGGGTTCAACCCGATCTTGGTTGCTTAACCAACCAGTTGGATCGATTTACACTTGAGAACAACTCTGCAACCTATTGTTGACTAACTTCTAGAGCACCTATGAGCACCCTAAAAAAGAATGTGACCTTCATCGTCTACATCAAGAACCCAACGAGACACTAAGACAATTCATTGAAAGATTCAATTAGGTTAGCAATTTCATTCCTAAAATTATTCTTCCGTCATTCGGGCTTTTAAGCAGGGAGTGTGAAACTGGAGGTTCACAGAAGACATAAATTTAAATCCTTGTCAAACCATTGTTGAAGTCTTCAACATAGGCCAATGGTATGCCACCACTATTGAAGCGGTGGAATGGAACCAAGCAGCCGATCAGGGTGACTCCAGCTCTCAACCACCCTAAAGAAAAGAACATAAGAAGAGTGGCAAATCTGATCAAGTCAAAGGCAAACCTATTAAAGGGAAGAAGTCGCAATCAAGAAGTTCCAAGGAGGTTCTTGCCATTATCAGAAAAGATGGCAAGACTTCGAAGCAGTATCTTGATCGAGGCAAGCAAAGAAGCTTTGATGAAGAACCCAAAAAGAAGAAGTGGTGCCTACTTCATAAAAAAAGTAGGACATGGTCTTCACAATTATCGTGTGTTCTAGTGCAAGCTTGAAGATTACTACACTGGGAAGGGACCTTTTCCCAACTATTCCTAAAACAGGGGAGTCTAGTGGTAAGAAAAGAAATGATGAGGACGAAGACATGTCATTTCAGGACCTTGAACACACCATTGAAGTTATATTTGGTGGTTCAACAACATATGAATCTAGAAGACAACTCAAGATTGTGGAACGAGAAGTAAACTCACTGGACCCACTGGTTGTGATTGCAAAACTAGCTAAGTGGGCATAGGTGTCTATCTCCTTTGATAAAGAAGAATACTCGATCCCCTCCACTTGACCAGGTATATTTCCTATTATTGTTTAACCTATGATTAATAATTGCAAGGTTAATCGTGTCTTGGTCGATGGGGGTAGCTCCCTAAATATATTATTTACTGGAGCTCTAGATGAAATACAAGTACCTAGAACAAAGAACAAATCGATAAGATATGCTTTCCATGGTATCGTATCAAGATCCACTGCTAAACAAATTGGGCAAGTGTCCCTACCGGTGACCATTGGGAGCCCAAATAATTTTCGAACATTAAAAATTTTGTCCGATGTGGTTGACTTTGAGACAGCCTATAATACTATACTTGGGCAACCAACACTAGCAAAATTTATGATCGCTACTCATTATGCTTACCAATGTTTAAAAAACTAGGTCTGAGAGGGGTTACACCATACATTGTGACAAAAAGATGGCCCTCACTTGTGACAAAAAGTTCCTTGAATTGGCAGACCAACTGCCTTCTCATGATGTCAATAGTGTTCAACCATTGATGAAGCAGGCTAAACTAAAAGTCACTCCCAAGCCAAACCAAGACCGTTCGGGTCGGGGTGGGCCTCAACTCTGCATAGGAAGATGTGCTCATCTCCTTCCTTCAGGCAAACACCAACATCTTAGGGTGGCAGGTGTCTGATATGCTTGGAGTCCTCAGGGAGACGATTGAGCATAAGCTAACCCTTTAGCCTAGAAGAAAGCCAATAAAACAGAAGTTACAACACTTTGGCCCAACTGGTGAGAAGCTATCCAGTCGGAACTGCACAAGCTAATAAAGGCAAGTTTTATTAGAGAAGTCAATCACCTGAATGGTTGGATAATCCTATAATGGTGAACAAAGCAAAAGGTAAATGGCGTATGTGTGTTAATTTCACTGATGTAAATAAAGCTTGCCCTAAAGACGATTTTCTATTGCCTAGAATAGATCAATTAGTTGATTCTACTTCAGGTTGTGAGTTATTAAGTTTCCTATATGTTTATTCAAGTTACCATCAGATCAGCATGAATAAGGATGATGAAGCGAAAATAACCTTCATCACCCCCTTTGGTATCTTCTGTTATGTAAAAATGGCATTTGGTATGAAAAACATGCTAGAGCTTCCTTTCAATGTCTAATGCCAAAAAAAATTGTCTTCAACTAGGCCAATGTGTTACAGGCTTGTGCTGACGATTTAGTAGTAAAAAACATTAAATGAAAAGATCATATCTCTTATCTAAGAAAAACTTTTGAAAACTTAGAAAAGCATAGCTTAAAACTCAATTCAGAAAAATGTATGTTTGAAGTTTCATCTGGAAAGTTACTTGATTTTCTTGTCTCTGCATGAGGTTGGGGGCTAGCATAATTGACTTTCTTTTCTAGTTCCAGTGAACCTGTTCATCTTTAACCAGTTAACAGGTGGGGTCTAGAATCATGTTCAATCATTGTTAAGTAAAATTTCTTTTAATAGATTGCTTAATAAATAATGTTTCTTCTAGAAATTTAATTTGCAGGAAAAATATGGATAACACAAGTTCAGTTAAAATTACTTAAGTTACATACTAACAAAGTGCTTGATTAATCAGTTCACATCCATCACAGGTTATCATATTATTACAAGCCAAATATATTCAATTGTCTTCCTTATCAAAGGGTGCAGCAGCCCCATCCCCTTGACCCGGGCGCCGCCGGGGAGCTCCTCCGTGCCAGCGCGGAGCGTGACGTTGTGGGCAAGGTTGCCACCAGCTCTGAACCCGGGCACGAACATCCGCTCCCGGTCACCGTGGTCCCAGTATCCCGGAACCACGGATCGGCGCCCTCCGCCGCCCACTGCAGCGCGGCAAACGCATCATCGTAGAAGGCGGGGACCGGATGCTCGGGCGCGAGGCAATAGTCGACGGACACGGCAAGGAAGCGTGCCCGGGCGCAGAGAAGGTTGAGGAAGCCGTGCTCGGGCGCGTCCGCAGCCGAGCCGACGACAAGGCCGCCGCTGTGGAGGCAGATCACGATGGGAAGCTTAATGTCCGCGCTGTCGGCGACAGCGCGGCACGAGGAGATGTCTGGGAGGTAGAGTGATGAAAACACCCCTCAGGTGGTTGAAGACTTCCTTCAACTGATTCAGATGAGCACTAAAATTTACACACGCGAGAAGTGTCTCTGAGAGCAAATGCAATACTAAGATGAAATGCAGAGCACTACAGAACAATACACAGAGACTGGACACAGGCAAAACAATAGTTCTGAACTGAACTTTTCAGTTAACCAAACTGATGGATTACATGGATATTTAAAGACTTACGTAGGTGCTAACTAATTCCTAACTTTACACCCCTGATAGCTTGATCCACTCAACTCGGCAATGCAGATCTAGACTAATTCTATTTGACTTGACCGGGTGAAACTGAAACTCCCGAAATGCAGCTCCGAGTCTTCAGTCCAGCGCCTGACTCGGCTTCCGCCAAAGGCAACGGCTTGATTATTTCCAACATACTCCCCCCTAATCAAGACTTTGCTTATGCTAGCTCTCCTCTTTTTTTTTACTCCAATTACATGTGACTCATGACTGATGACCCGGCCATCCCGGCTACTCGCCATCGGTAATTATTTTCTGCACCTGTTATCTAGGATCAATCCGCAGGTTCAAGTGGTTCCCCGCTACTCCGGACTCTCCGGTTCTCCTGCACCTAGAATAACTCCGTGCGAAACTACTTGGTACAATCTCAGGCACACCACCTGTTGCACCATACACACATGCAAATATACTAAAGCAAAAAGAAACTAAGTCTAGATTATTTGCTAACATTCCTTCTACTCTAGACTCAACTAAAGTAAAGCTGGTTCATCTTCTTGTGCACACATGAGGTTCACCTGATCCCCACGGTCACGCTTTGGCTTGCGGCACTCGGATGCATAGTGCCCATAATCATTGCAGTTGAAACACTTGATGTGGCTCTTGTCGCGCTTCGTCTTGGAATCGCGACCACCGCCTTGCCCTGATGATCGAGCTTCCCACTGGGCTTTCGTGAGAAGGAGATGCTCCTCATCCCCGTTGCTGCGATGACGGTGCTGGGTTCGCTCCTCATACGCCTTGAGGGAGCCAATGACCTCCTCAAGAGCTATGTTGTTGACGTCGCCAAAATACTCGATCGTCGTTGCAATATGGATGAACTTGTCGGAGACGGCTCGCAGAAACCTCTTGACGACATTCTTCTCTTCTATCTTCTCTCCAAGTGCCTGCATCTGGCTAACAAGCAATGTTACCTTCGTTGCGAAATCGTCCACCGATTCCGTATTGCCCATGCTGAGATTTTCAAATTCCCAGCGTAGCGTCTGGATCTTCGCTTCCTTGACTCGTTCAGCCCCCATATGCATGGTGCGGAGAGCTGTCCACACCTCCAAGGCAGTGTTCTTGGCCGCAACTTGCATGAGCGTCACATCGCTCAACGCCTGGGAGATGATAGCCATGGCCTTTTCTTCTTTCTTCACATCAACAGCAACATTCCCCGTGGGCTCAATTGCTTCCCACACGCCTTGCGCCTTCATGAGGAATTTCATCCTCGTTGCCCAAGCTGCGTAGTTCGTCTTGTTCAACACCGGGTACTGGAGAGACATTCCTCCCTCCTTGCTTGCCGCCGGCGCCGTCTCAACGATCGACATCTTCTCAAGCCGCAGGTACTTGGGCATATACCGCTCAAGAACTCAACCTCGCTCTGATACCAAATGATGAAAACACCCCTCAGGTGGTTGAAGACTTCCTTCAACTGATTCAGATGAGGCACTAAAATTTACACACGCGAGAAGTGTCTCTGAGAGCAAATGCAATACTAAGATGAAATGCAGAGCACTACAGAACAATACACAGAGACTGGACGCAGGCAAAACAATAGTTCTGAACTGAACTTTTCAGTTAACCAAACTGATGGATTACATGGATATTTAAAGACTTACGTAGGTGCTAACTAATTCCTAACTTTACACCCCTGATAGCTTGATCCACTCAACTCGGCAATGCAGATCTAGACTAATTCTATTTGACTTGACCGGGTGAAACTGAAACTCCCGAAATGCAGCTCCGAGTCTTCAGTCCAGCGCCTGACTCGGCTTCCGCCAAAGGCAACGGCTTGATTATTTCCAACATACTCCCCCCTAATCAAGACTTTGCTTATGCTAGCTCTCCTCTTTTTTTTTACTCCAATTACATGTGACTCATGACTGATGACCCGGCCATCCCGGCTACTCGCCATCGGTAATTATTTTCTGCACCTGTTATCTAGGATCAATCCGCAGGTTCAAGTGGTTCCCCGCTACTCCGGACTCTCCGGTTCTCCTGCACCTAGAATAACTCCGTGCGAAACTACTTGGTACAATCTCAGGCACACCACCTGTTGCACCATACACACATGCAAATATACTAAAGCAAAAAGAAACTAAGTCTAGATTATTTGCTAACATTCCTTCTACTCTAGACTCAACTAAAGTAAAGCTGGTTCATCTTCTTGTGCACACATGAGGTTCACCTGATCCCCACGGTCACGCTTTGGCTTGCGGCACTCGGATGCATAGTGCCCATAATCATTGCAGTTGAAACACTTGATGTGGCTCTTGTCGCGCTTCGTCTTGGAATCGCGACCACCGCCTTGCCCTGATGATCGAGCTTCCCACTGGGCTTTCGTGAGAAGGAGATGCTCCTCATCCCCGTTGCTGCGATGACGGTGCTGGGTTCGCTCCTCATACGCCTTGAGGGAGCCAATGACCTCCTCAAGAGCTATGTTGTTGACGTCGCCAAAATACTCGATCGTCGTTGCAATATGGATGAACTTGTCGGAGACGGCTCGCAGAAACCTCTTGACGACATTCTTCTCTTCTATCTTCTCTCCAAGTGCCTGCATCTGGCTAACAAGCAATGTTACCTTCGTTGCGAAATCGTCCACCGATTCCGTATTGCCCATGCTGAGATTTTCAAATTCCCAGCGTAGCGTCTGGATCTTCGCTTCCTTGACTCGTTCAGCCCCCATATGCATGGTGCGGAGAGCTGTCCACACCTCCAAGGCAGTGTTCTTGGCCGCAACTTGCATGAGCGTCACATCGCTCAACGCCTGGGAGATGATAGCCATGGCCTTTTCTTCTTTCTTCACATCAACAGCAACATTCCCCGTGGGCTCAATTGCTTCCCACACGCCTTGCGCCTTCATGAGGAATTTCATCCTCGTTGCCCAAGCTGCGTAGTTCGTCTTGTTCAACACCGGGTACTGGAGAGACATTCCTCCCTCCTTGCTTGCCGCCGGCGCCGTCTCAACGATCGACATCTTCTCAAGCCGCAGGTACTTGGGCATATACCGCTCAAGAACTCAACCTCGCTCTGATACCAAATGATGAAAACACCCCTCAGGTGGTTGAAGACTTCCTTCAACTGATTCAGATGAGGCACTAAAATTTACACACGCGAGAAGTGTCTCTGAGAGCAAATGCAATACTAAGATGAAATGCAGAGCACTACAGAACAATACACAGAGACTGGACGCAGGCAAAACAATAGTTCTGAACTGAACTTTTCAGTTAACCAAACTGATGGATTACATGGATATTTAAAGACTTACGTAGGTGCTAACTAATTCCTAACTTTACACCCCTGATAGCTTGATCCACTCAACTCGGCAATGCAGATCTAGACTAATTCTATTTGACTTGACCGGGTGAAACTGAAACTCCCGAAATGCAGCTCCGAGTCTTCAGTCCAGCGCCTGACTCGGCTTCCGCCAAAGGCAACGGCTTGATTATTTCCAACATACTCCCCCCTAATCAAGACTTTGCTTATGCTAGCTCTCCTCTTTTTTTTTACTCCAATTACATGTGACTCATGACTGATGACCCGGCCATCCCGGCTACTCGCCATCGGTAATTATTTTCTGCACCTGTTATCTAGGATCAATCCGCAGGTTCAAGTGGTTCCCCGCTACTCCGGACTCTCCGGTTCTCCTGCACCTAGAATAACTCCGTGCGAAACTACTTGGTACAATCTCAGGCACACCACCTGTTGCACCATACACACATGCAAATATACTAAAGCAAAAAGAAACTAAGTCTAGATTATTTGCTAACATTCCTTCTACTCTAGACTCAACTAAAGTAAAGCTGGTTCATCTTCTTGTGCACACATGAGGTTCACCTGATCCCCACGGTCACGCTTTGGCTTGCGGCACTCGGATGCATAGTGCCCATAATCATTGCAGTTGAAACACTTGATGTGGCTCTTGTCGCGCTTCGTCTTGGAATCGCGACCACCGCCTTGCCCTGATGATCGAGCTTCCCACTGGGCTTTCGTGAGAAGGAGATGCTCCTCATCCCCGTTGCTGCGATGACGGTGCTGGGTTCGCTCCTCATACGCCTTGAGGGAGCCAATGACCTCCTCAAGAGCTATGTTGTTGACGTCGCCAAAATACTCGATCGTCGTTGCAATATGGATGAACTTGTCGGAGACGGCTCGCAGAAACCTCTTGACGACATTCTTCTCTTCTATCTTCTCTCCAAGTGCCTGCATCTGGCTAACAAGCAATGTTACCTTCGTTGCGAAATCGTCCACCGATTCCGTATTGCCCATGCTGAGATTTTCAAATTCCCAGCGTAGCGTCTGGATCTTCGCTTCCTTGACTCGTTCAGCCCCCATATGCATGGTGCGGAGAGCTGTCCACACCTCCAAGGCAGTGTTCTTGGCCGCAACTTGCATGAGCGTCACATCGCTCAACGCCTGGGAGATGATAGCCATGGCCTTTTCTTCTTTCTTCACATCAACAGCAACATTCCCCGTGGGCTCAATTGCTTCCCACACGCCTTGCGCCTTCATGAGGAATTTCATCCTCGTTGCCCAAGCTGCGTAGTTCGTCTTGTTCAACACCGGGTACTGGAGAGACATTCCTCCCTCCTTGCTTGCCGCCGGTGCCGTCTCAACGATCGACATCTTCTCAAGCCGCAGGTACTTGGGCATATACCGTTCAAGAACTCAACCTCGCTCTGATACCAAATGATGAAAACACCCCTCAGGTGCTTGAAGACTTCCTTCAACTGATTCAGATGAGGCACTAAAATTTACACACGCGAGAAGTGTCTCTGAGAGCAAATGCAATACTAAGATGAAATGCAGAGCACTACAGAACAATACACAGAGACTGGACGCAGGCAAAACAATAGTTCTGAACTGAACTTTTCAGTTAACCAAACTGATGGATTACATGGATATTTAAAGACTTACGTAGGTGCTAACTAATTCCTAACTTTACACCCCTGATAGCTTGATCCACTCAACTCGGCAATGCAGATCTAGACTAATTCTATGCCATGTATGAGAAGATGTCCATATGGGTAGGGGTGCATTTTCTTGAGAAAAGCATTTTTACCCATCCACCGTCCATCCATCTCGATTCTCGAGGTATGCGCCTATATTTCCCCAACATACCGAATGCATACACTCGTCAGAAACCTCACCGCAGCCGTTGCCAGGAACCTTCCATCGCCACCCGCAGGAAACCTTGCCGTCGCCCGCCGGCAACCTCGTCGAGGCTGCTAGAAAGCCCATCGCCCGCTGGAAACCCCGCGTGTCACCGGAAACCCCGTTCGCATCGCCCACCGCCGCTAGCTGCACCACTGCACCACGCCAGCGCCAGATCCAACCGTCCAGAGCACCACTGCCGCCGGTCGCTACAGGAGAGAGAGAGAGGTGAGACCGAGTGAGAGAGAGAGAGGAGAGAGAGGGGGTGGGATTTTAGAAATAGATATAAGTAATGGGTTTTGTTAAATATTATCCGGATGTTTTTTCCTAACTATCATCCAGATTTAAGAGTGTTGAATTAGAGATCCAATGGCTATGAATTCTCCCTCCTCCCCCTTGAATTCTACCCCCTCCTCCTTAAAAAAATCCCCCCTTCAAAAACAAGGCCCCTTGATCTCTAATTCAAAGGTCACAAATTTGGATGATAGTTAAAAAGAAAACATCCGGATGATGTTTAGACACTCCCATAAGTAATATACACAACAAATACAGTGTGGCGCACGAATATCAAAACGTCACGGGCAGCGGATGGCGGGGGTGCATATCTTTACTCCTTAAAAAGGAGTTGGTGGTTGGTCCGTCCTCTCCCACCCCTTCTCACAAAAAAAATCTACTGACTGACGTGTGGCCCCTCCCACCCTGCCTCATGAAACCGTGCGCTGCCTCCCGACCGAATCCGTGCGGCTGCCTCCTCCCACCGAATGTTCCGCCCTCGCCTCATTTCTCGTCGCTCCTCCCCTCCCTCCACCGCCGCCCTCGCCTCCTCCCCTCCCTCCTCTGCTGCTCCGCCCTCGCCTCCTACCCTCCCTCCTCCGCCACTCCGTCCTAGCCTCCTCCTCCCCACCCCGCATCGCCATCGCCTCCTCATCCCCTGCTCCTCCGCTCCGCCACCGCCTCCTCCCCTGCTCCTCCGCTCCGCCGCCGCCGCCTCCTCCCCCCACCCCTCCGCTCCGCCGCTGCCTCCTCCCCTCCTCCTCCGTTCCGCCTTCGCCTCCTCCTCCCCACCCCGCGCCGCCGCTGCCTCCTCCCCACCCTGCGCCGCCGCCGCCTCCTCCCCTCCTCCTCCGTTCCGCCCTCGCCTCCTCCTCCCCACCCCGCGCCGCCGCCTCCTCCTCCCCCCACTCCGCTCTGCCCTAGCCTCCTCCCCTCCCTCCTCACGCAACCGCCGCACCCGCACGCGCCTCGCTCCTTGCACAACCGTTGCCCCCCACCTCTTCCCGCAACCTCTCGCTCCCTCCTTCCTAATCCTTCCTTCCATTTTCCTCCCCTCCCCTCGCTCCTCCCCCTAATCTGCACCTCTGCCGCCTCCCTTCTGCCACCGCTCCTCCCCTCCCGCTTCTCTGTCATCCCCGTCATCCATTCTAGGCAGTAGGGGCGAAGCCTGGACCACGCTGCCACCGCTCCTCTACGTCTGCCCCACCCCGTTTCACCCCTATCTCCACCAGCGCCGCTCATCGCCCGCCTCGCCCGACACCCGATCGTGGGCTGCGAGATCACGCCGTACGTGCTGCTGCGGCTACCCAAGGACGTCGTCTCCACCGACGACGTGCCCAAGACCGCACCCGCCGATGGCCACTTCATGCGATACAGATGGTGAGCAGTTGGTGATTGTGATTTTTGGTTGATTATGATATGCCATTGTGGAATGCTTTAGTTCTACTTGTGCACCTATGGTAGTGAATTTTGACCAATCACGGGGCTTTCAAGTGTCAAACAGAGCCTAAGTAGTTGCTAAACTCAGGGAAATATGCTTTTCTTGCTTAATTCTTGCATATAGGAAAGTACAGCTGTATGAATTCAGAGCATTGAGTGCTCTAACAAGTCAGTTGTTTGTTTTTGGAAAATGAATGGATCCCTAAAGAATGTAAAATGCCAATGCTTGCTGTTGAGACATAAATATATTGTATGGTTGGAAACATAATTTGGTGATGGGGTCGAGACGCACTTTGTCGTTGGAGATGAAGAGTTCCTTCCAATCAAAGAAAGGTAAAGATCAATTGGAGCCATGTCTTCAGGATGTCTCTTATATAGTCAATTTCTCTTGAAGAACATGCATCCTTTTTTTTTTTTTTGAGACAGGATGTCTTCAGGAACATAGTAATGCATACACACATTTTTCCTGTTAGTCTATATCACTCTGCAGTTTTCAGTGTCTAATTTTGTTTGATTTCAAGTGGGTTCAGAGATTTACAAAATTTGTTATCTTTTCAGTGGAGGAAAAAGATTAAGCAGACTATCAGTCTTTAGTATATTGCTCTCAATATTTTAGGATAGAAAATAAAAATATTTATGCCAGGTCAGTTGCTGCTGTGGATAGCAATGGTTGCTTTAGGTTTTGTTTTGCAGCCTCCTTCAGTGTTAAATCTCCATACATGATCCCTAAAGATAGTATATAATAGTTATTATGCTGATGAGGAGAAATCAATGTACTAGGCGATGAAACTGCCGATTCTATTTGCAGTTGCACCAAATAAAGAAGGTGTGGATTTTCTCAAAAGATAAAAAATGTGGGTTTATTTTTATATATGATATAGTAACTGTTCACGTGCACTACTTCTGTTACCATTGTATGTGCTTTCATGAAGACTACATTACTTTGTATACCTTATTTCATTGCATTAGACTATTTACCCTGGTTGCACTGCGATTGTCAGTGGGGGATAAAAGGACTAATCACCAATACTTCTTCAAGAGTCCTGTGTTGGTGTTTTTAGTTACCTCAGTTGAGTGACATACTATTCGCTTTGTCAAGACTAATCTCAAGTACTAATTTTGCGCACTGCATTCTCATATAGAAAACCAAAAATTAAACATGAATGCACACAGTGTTGGTTTTCCAATGGTCAAATTTGCCTTTTCTTTTTGTGATATTAGTATGCTCAATGCTGAATGCCTAATGGTGCCTGAGCTTATTGAGTTACACTGGGACAGTCAAGAATTCATTGTTTTGAGAAGCCATTGTGCAATCACCCCTACAGCTCAAGCCTTTTTGTCAATTGGAAAAAGGCATGGTTTCTGAACAAGTGGTGGAATGTTGCATTTGCCATGGGGAAGACATTATATAAAGACTGGACAGCCTATATGATTTCACTAGAATTTAAAGGTTCAAGTTTTTCAACGAACTCTACGTTTGATTGCAGCCATCAATTCAGGAATCAGAATTGATTGGTTAACAGGCAGCATATTGGAATAAATAAGATCAATGCATGCCTTAAGAGTTTATTGCATATGTATTCATTACTTAAGGTGGCAAATAGCTTTGTCTGCTTGTGCTATATCAGAATTAAATATATATTTTCTTTGGTTCTTCGTTGCAACGCACGGACACTGTACTAGTCCTCGTAGGGGAGGGGTAGAAAATTTGCATGCGCATTTTCCCTCAACATGTTATCTGGGCCGAATTATTTTCCAGGGACTAGGCCGAATTTTTTTCCAGGGACTACGCCGAATTGTTTGTCTGTGAAGGATTAGTTAGGAGCAAAATTTTACAAGGGAATCTGTCATGGGCCTATGGCGGCTTGGATGGCTTGATCTTCAATGCCAGAGCTTGTGGAGTTCTGGACCTTGAATATTGTTCGGCCCTTGGAGGTGAATCGGGCCTGATGCGTTCATTTCCTTCATCAACAGTGTCTTCTTTTCAGGGAAAAGCGCCTGTGCTTAATGCTTATACACGTGAGTGCCCCCACGACTCCGCAGTCTCTACCATTTTATGACCCGTTTGGAATAGGGAAATTTCCCCGATTCCCATTGGAAAATTAAATTGTTTCTTGTAGAATTTTGTGAACTTTACATGCTCTCAAAAGAACATGTGTTGTACTCTAAAACGGAAAGTTATGTGTTGTAGTATCTACATGCTCTCAAAAGAAAATGCGTTGCATAATTTCTGTCGCTGGAGTTGGATAAGTAGTAACAGACAGTTCGACCGGTCGAGGGTTCAGTTTCCTGATGATGAAAGCAGTACAAGTTTGTTGGCGTTGATCACAAGCAGATCCATTCCCATCCCTTCAGCACGAGAACAGGAAAGTTCGGTTCATCGCATCCACTGATCCGAATCATACACACCACGGCTTTTGGTGACCGTTAAGGCCGTGGTCATGTATCACCATGGAAGTCTGCCTGGGATGGACAGAATTCATTCCGGGCACATGCGTATCAGGTGCGGCAATAGTACCATCGATCCTGCACATTTGCCTTCTCTGCTTCTCGACATTTACCGTTCCAACGGCCGGTATGGCAGAAAGAACCTAAAAGGAGAGCTAGTGCATGTACATCAATACACACTCGACACTACGTTTCATTTTACCGGTGCTGGTTAAACCCGCAACGGACCATTGTCATGCCTCGATCGCTTTCGGTTAATTAGTAAATGAAAAGGCAGGGGAGGGGACACTGTGCAGGTAGTCGTAGCAAGTACCTGTAGCAGCCGTATTACTCCCGTAAAAACGCCAGCCATTGATGGCGCAATAAGGCGCTAGGCCCTAAATGCGGCCGGCATCTCCTGCAAAGCAACAAGCGCTCGCACGACGAGAGGATACAAACTACAGATAGAAAGTGGCCCGTCCGTAGCCGCAGGCACCAAAGGCTCTTAAATGACATGCTGGATCTAGAACGGGGCGGCATTCGCAGCGGCCAACGCAAGACACACCACAGAGGCGCACAAAAATACGCCGAGTTCTCCTACCAACACTGGCACATATGTATCGCTCTCCCGTGACGCTATGTCTACGGTGTAACTCCAGGGCCGTTGTATAATAACACGAGACTTAACTACGCGCCCGTTACTACTTGGCTTGGCGACAGGAGGATAGCTCCTCCGCGCACTTAAGCACTATGAGCCGGATGGTTACGGATCACTAATGGCGAGTGCCGCCCCCACTACTGGAACGGCCAAGGCTGCGCATTGACCGAACCGAGCCGTTTCGCGAGTGCGAGCGGGACACATCGGCCATGGCACGCACGCCATCGGTCGCTTCCCGTGGAAGCGGTTAAAAGGAGCGCACCACCATGCGCCCATCCGTGCCGTGCCGAGAGAGAATAGTGCGCGGCTGACCATCGTGTCGGCAGCCGCATCGGTGCATATAAGCGCGCGGGGGCGCGGGCGCACCCGGCAACATTCGCAACGCGCGGTGCAGGTCAGTCGCTGTCACTGTGCCGTGCTCTGGTCATGGCTTGGAGAGTCTTGTTCGCCTTGCTGCTCGCGGCGCTCTGCTCGTCTCTCGGAGCAGTGGTAGAGGCGAGGAGCGCGGAGGAGGCATCGGCATTGCGCAGCCGGGCCCGGGACCCGAACTTGGAGGTCAAGTTCGACTTCACGCCGTTCCTCATCCAGTACAAGAGCGGCCGCGTGCAGCGGCTCATGGGCACGACTGTAATCCCGCCGTCCGTGGACGCGCGCTCCGGCGTCTCCTCAAAGGACGTCGTCGTCGACCAGAGCACCGGCTTCGCCGTTAGGCTCTACCGGCCGAGCCACCGCGGCGGTGGCGGTGGCAAGCTCCCGGTGCTCATCTACTTCCACGGCGGCGCGTTCGTCGTCGAGTCGGCCTTCGATCCCGTGTACCACAACTACCTCAACGTGCTCGCGGCCAAGGCCGGCGTCATTGCGGTGTCGGTGAACTACCACCTCGCGCCGGAGCACCCGCTCCCCGCCGCCTACGACGACTCGTGGACGGCGCTCAAGTGGGTGCTCGCGAACGCGCGGAGCGGCCCGGACACTTGGCTCTCCAAGCACGGCGACATGTCCCGCTTGTTCGTCGCCGGGGACAGCGCCGGCGGCAACATCGCGCACAACCTCGCGATGCGTGCCGGCAGGCAGGGCCTGGACGGCGGCGCGAGGATCAAGGGCGTGGCCCTGCTCGACCCGTACTTCCTCGGGAGGTACGTCAACCCGGCGGCGCAGCGGGCGTGGTGGTTCATCTGCGCGGGGCGGTATGGGATGGACCACCCGTACGTGAACCCGATGGCTCTGCCGGCGACGGCGTGGAGGCGGCTGGGCAGCTCGCGCGTGCTGATGACGGTCTCGGACCTCGACCAGCTCGGCCCGTGGCAGCGCGCGTACGTGGACGCGCTCCGGGGCAGCGGGTGGGGCGGGCAGGCGCAGCTGTACGTGACGCCCGGCGAGGGGCACTGCTACTTCCTCAACAACCTCGGGTCGCCCAAGGCGGCCATGCATATGGCCACGCTTGCCGCGTTCATCAACCGCACCTAGCTAGCTGTCTCTGTCTCTGACTGGCAGCGTGGTTAAGTAATACTAATAACCATAAACAGCGTCGTATAGCGAGTGTCCACTGTCCAGAGAGGTGTTACTGTCACCTCTTTTTGTTCTTCTTCGAGTAGACTTCTTTGTAACTGCAGTGACAGGTGACTTCACTTGTTCACTACAGCCGGAGAATGCGTGCGTACGTGCGTATACTTGGTTCCAACGTGAAACTTGGAACGGAACAAAAAAAATAGTACGGCTTCAGAGGGGGACCGTTCGCTCGCGCTCGATCTACGACTTGCAGGAAGTAGTAAAGCGGCAGTGGTACCAGCTCGCGCGCGGCGGTTACTACCCCCACTCCACTGTAGTAGTATTGTCGCGCGCAATAGCCGCCTTGCTTTGCCCCGTGCCGCCCAGTTCTTGAAGTGTGTTCCCCTTCAATTCCTCCGCGCGGTGTCCGCGGAAGAAATAACGTGCGTGTAACCGGATAGATCGTGCGTGTGCGGGAGAACATACTGCACCGCATGCACGTTCGCTATGATTTTTTTAAAAAAAAATTAGCTGTATGGTGTCACCTAAATTTTAAATTTAGCCTACACGGGCTCGAAATTGCAATTGTAGACCCTTGCCTAACGTGGAGTAATGGGAAGTCGACGCGTGGCACCTCCTGTGGCTCCTGAGCGTGGCAGACCAGCATGCGCGGCACCAACCCGGCCAATGCGGCTAGACCCACGAAGCTCCCGCGCCACCTGGCCACGGCAGGTACCTAGGAGGTGATGCGCTGCAAAGCTAGGCCTGCATCGATGGTGGTGCTGTGTAGACTTTGAGCCTAGTTCGTCTAATGTTGCGCGCACTTAGAGCTGGAAGTCAGGTTGGGATTATCCATGCCAGCCCGAGGCTCGGCTGGCCCAGCACGGCATGGGCACGCCACGTGGTGGGCCGAGCCGGCACGGCACAAATGATGGGCGGGGCCAGGCCTGAAAAGCTGGCCCGTCGGGCGGCACGGCATATCGTGTCGTGCTTGGGCCGGCTCGGCCCGCGTGAGCACGATTGGCACGCCAGCGCTTGCGACAACCTTGGCCTCGTCCTCCTACCTCCTGTCGCCCTCCTGTTGCCATGCCATCACATGGATTCCCCACAAGACATCACAGAGTAGAGAGAGGGAGTAGAGGGGAAGGAGTATACCGGCTTGGCCTGTCCGTCCCCATCGCGGGTGCCGAAGGCGATGCGGAAGATGACATTGTTGGTGAGGTTGAAGATGAGCTCACCAAGGTTGATGACCTCGCCACTGGACCTAGCGATAGGCCCAGCCCTGCACAACGGCGGGGACCTCCCCCCACCCTTGGACGACAACGACGATCTCCCCCTACCCCCAGAGGCCCAGACGATGGTGCGCAGGGGTCGCCGTGGGAGGTGCTGGAGAACAGGCCGGACTAGGCCATGGAGTAGGAGGTCGAGCTAGGCGACAGCGTAGGTAGCAAGTGGTTGGAGCCAAGGCGGCCGGGGCTGGGCCCAAAAGTACAGGCGGGCTAACCGGATCCGAGTGGAGGCAAACCGACAGAGACGCAGGAGTGGAGACCAAATTGGGGAAAATCCACATGAGGGAGGAGGCTGGCGAGCAAGGAAGCCAAGCCCAAGGGCATAGGCTGCCGGTGGCGCCAGAGCCAGGGGTGACACCCAGGCGAGGGGCCAAGGCGGCGCGGTACTGATGGCAGGAGGTGCGAGTGGGGGGGGGGGTGAGCAACAAATCAGGAGGGTGAAGATTTGGGGAGAAATAGAGAAGAAGAATGGGGAAGAATGAGAAGAGGGGAGATGGGGAGAGGAGGGAGATGAAGTGGAGGCCCTGGAGGCTTCGGTTGAACAGGAAGTAGGGGAGGAGAGAGAGTGGTTAGATAGGGAAGAGAGAGATTAGGCTCCAGCGATTAAATTTGCGTACCATGGTATAGGTCATTCTGTCGTGTAAGTAAATACCTTGTTAATTTGGTTAAGTGTATTGTAAATCATATAAACTCATTAAACCTTGTTCTAGATTGTTATAATAAGTTAGATACCGCCATATTAAAACTTGTGTGTGTGTGTGTGTGTCTATATATATATATATATATATATATATATATATATATATATATATATATATATATATATATATATATATATATATATATATATATATATATATATATATATATATATATATATATATATATAAGTGTACTACCTTTTATATTATTCTAGTGCATATTTAATTACCTAGATAATTTTTAACCATACTTAAGCTGCAGAAACCCACTAATAATTATATAGAATTATTAGAATGAAGTAATTCCATCGGACGACTATGATCTGTACACAGCTAACTAATTAAATTATCAAAACGTCGTTTGGCCACTCTATGGCATATTTAAATACATTAAAAGCCATTAATGATTATTAGAATAAATTGAGTGCCATCAATAGATTAAATCGTAGCACATACATATTAAATTAGTGTATTACCGATGAATTTGTTTGCAGCGCTAGTTGAGCCATCTTGTCACATTCAAATGTCATTCAAAGAGCTAATACGTGTATTTCTTTTGCTAGCTATCTTAGAATATATGCATATATGGTGTATGTCATCTTGTCAAATTCATCTTGTCTCCAACATGAAGGGTGAAAGCTGAGGTGCTACATTACTAATCCAGAACATCATCCCTTACACAAGCAAAGGGAACATGGTCTGTAGTCATCCATCATGTATACACTGCAAACATGCAAATGTGTAATTTTTTGACTGCAGGGCTGCCCATGGTAGATTGGTAGCATCGTCTCAGACTCTCAGGGACTAGAGTACAAGGTGAGTCATGAGCTATTTGGCTTTTCGAGTCATTAGTTCATTACACATATGCAGACACAAGGTGCTTGACCGAAGGGCGCTATCTTTATTCTTGCATGCAACTATTGCTAATTGTATTGTTCTTCCACTCTGTTGGTTGAGGTTTAACAGATATAATATCAGTTCCAAACTTAAGGATCTTCTTAACATCAAAGAAAGGCACACTTGCCATTTTTCACACTCTCTCCGATAGACTCTTAGTATCTATACAAATATACAACATATAATATGGTCCTATTTCGTATATGTCTACATTTGGCAAGCACACATATACGCTATAAGACTAGTATATTGTACATATATTGTTATTTTTCCTCCGAAATATTTACGTCATTACGTGCCCATATTTTTACGTAACTAATTTAATGTTAACTAGTTTTTAACAAGACAACTATAAGAGAAATGAAGATGGTGACCGTCACAATCATTGTTGCCACCGCCTTCGCCATATATAGTTATTTCGGGTTAGATTTGGATTGGCACGGAACGAACGCCGGCACAACGAATTTTGGACCATGCCTGGGCCTAGTCGAATGCGAGGCGGGTCAGCATGGTACGGTCGGATGATCGGGCTAAGCCTAGCACGCCCAATGCCCACCTCTAAGCGCACTGTCGAGGTGGTAGTATTATTTATGGACCATCGAAGAAGAGCTGTTCCGTCTCCACTTGCATTGCAGATCCTTTTTCTTCCTAATTAAATTATGGACTTGTTGTAGGCTGTATAGGCCGGCATGAATCACGACCACTTCTGAATTAAAGGTAGCTTTTAATCGGATGGCACGCGACACATTTGGGGGCTATTCATACAGCTTTTAACCGAAGGTTGCTGCACTTGATCATAGTGCCCCCGCTGTGGATGTCGTCGCACTCTCAGACTTTACTGCGACCATAGAGGTCCCGTTGACAACTCACAACGGCATATGAACGGACAGAATTACAGAACTGTAGAAGTACATATAGAACAAATTGTAAGCTATAAACGTCATCGCAGAAGTCACCGCCACCATGGAAGGCACCTCACGAGTCATAAGAGAACTTTGTGCTTGTGGGCCTCACCCTGGACCCCCGCCTTCTTGGTAACACGCTGCTCTGGGTCTGCTTGCTCTCCTGTCCAGAAGCTTTTGGCTAACTCCAAATGTGATATTCTGATCATGTGACGACTGATTGGCTCATGTTTCCATCTCGATTCCAAAGCAGATGAAATAATTAATTCGGTTCACGACAGGTCCTGACGACCATTGGATCAGTGGGACGATTTTACTACGGGACTGCGGAAGTCCTGCTCTCCTCCTGCAATCGTACACACTCCCCCTTTTCTTGGCAACCCGATCGCCTTGCCCATTCCGGCCATGGATCCGGACACCGAGGTCGACTTCGACTTCTCTCCGTTCCTCATCCGCTACAAGAGCGGCCGCGTCCACCGGCTCATGGGCACGTCGAGAGTCAACGCCGGCACGGACGCCGCCACGGGAGTTACCTCCAAGGACGTCGTCATCGACGCCGATGGCGGCCTCGCCGCGCGGCTGTACTTTCCGAAGGACGTCCCCAGGTCCAAGAAGCTGCCCGTCCTCGTCTACTTCCACGGCGGCGCCTTCGCCGTCCACTCGGCCTTCTCCGCCACGCACTTCCCCTACCTTAACGCCCTCGTGGCCGCGGCGGGGGTCGTCGCCGTGTCCGTTGACTACCGCCTCGCGCCCGAGCACCCGGTCCCCGCAGCCTATGACGACGCGTGGGCCGCGCTCAACTGGGCTGTGACGAGCTGCGCGTCCGGTGGGCAGGAGCCGTGGCTGGCCGAGCACGGCGACGCCGGACGCCTCTTCGTCGCGGGCGACAGCGCCGGCGGCAACATCGCGCACAGCGTGACAATGAAGGCCGGCAAGAACGGGCTGCCCGGCGGCGTGCGGATCGAAGGGATGGTGCTCCTGCACCCGTACTTCCGGGGCAAGGATCCTGTACCGTCGGAGGGCACGGACTCGAAGTTCTTGCAGAGGGTGGAGAGATCGTGGGGCTTCGTGTGCGCCGGGAGGTACGGGATCGACCACCCATTCATCAACCCGCTGGCGATGCCTGCGGAGGAGTGGGCGGCGCTCGGCTGCCGGCGAGCCCTGGTGACCGTGGCGGAGCTCGACACGATGAGCGACAGAGGGCGGAGGTACGTGGAGACGCTGAGGGGAAGCGCGTGGGGAGGGGAGGAGGCGGTGCTGTACGAGACCAACGGCGAGGGGCATGTCTACTTCCTCCAGAAATCCGGCGTGGGCGACAAGGCGGAGAAGGAGATGGACGCCGTCGTTTCGTTCATCAAGCGAAGCTAGGTAGGAGGAACGTAGGATCCATCTGTGATCGCTGTGGAATGCCTGATTGGAAATTTGGCTCAGATCATTCCCGTTTCCTCCGAATTATTGTTGCTTTCAGCTACTTTTCTTGTGGGCTTCAGTGATTTGATGCTGATTGAGACATTGAACGATCCAAATAAAGTAGTGGGTTGATAGTGCTTTTTCTTATCACGAGTGGCATGTATTGCAGTGGTTATATGATTTTCCGATCAGAGTGATGGGGATTGGTGAGGAGGTTGAAATGGATTGGTGAGAGAAACGCCAGCACAACAACTACAGTATGCCCATTACTCGCATGAGTCAATGAGTTACGGCAGCCGAGCTCCATGCCGAATTTCAGATTTTTTTTTTCCTTCAGATTTTTGAGACCATCGTTGAAGGAAGTTACAGAATGCAAGATTGCTTTCTGTCATCTTCTCCAAAAAAAAAAATAAATCTTTTTGCCTTTTGTCGCAAGAACTGCAATCCTTCTTCGGCCGAACACGCGCGAGTACCGACTGGGCCGCAGCCGCTGGAACGGAATAGTCTGGGCTTACACTGCCCACTACATCAACTTCCACCCTATTTATTTCCGTTTCACCTTCTGGCAAGAAGCCGGAATGATTATGTGGATTTCTTAATTTCAGTTTTTTCTTTTTTAACATTTCTCCTTCTTCTTCTTGTTTTTTATTTTTTTTTCCTTTACATTATCCATAAAAATATGTTAGTATTTTTTATATATTTTTTAATTAAATAACTCAGTTAAAACTAATAATCGCTATAATAAATTTTGTGACGCCCCCGTTTTGGGGAACAGGGTCGTCGTACGTCCTGTAACAGCTCAGGAATTCAATTGCGGACAGAAAGAGTATCAAGCCTACTCACGAACATTTAAAAAGGGTTAATTTCATTAAAATAAAGACCTAACGGTCAACTTTAGAAATTTTTATGGGCGTCCAAGTCTAAAACTTAACTTACATCCATAAGAACCGAAGAGAACTCCCACAAGAACGCTTGAGTGCGGTCGTAACCCTAACACGAATACTTGTAATATCTTTCTTTCTTCTGATCTCTGTGTTGGAGAAAATAAAGCAAGACTGAGTACAACCAATCGTACTCAACAAGCCACATAAGGAAATGCTATATAACTACTTACTAGGATTTTCAAGAGATGGGGAAATATAGGTCTTATTAAGTATTTGAGTATGCAGTTTTATTTGTAAATATTTTTAAACACAAAGAACAATTACTTCTTAAAGAATTAGGGTTTCAACATCTCGATTATCAAACATCCACATTTCATAATTGTTTCCAAGTCTACTTATGCTTCACTATTGGAATCACCCATTAACATAGCTTCATTTACCGGAAGCACGGCGCATTTGAATACCACATATTATGATTCTACAGATTTGCCCAACTTTACCTACAAGATTTCTTAATTCCTACGTCCGGGTTCAAGAAAATAAGGTTGTTTCACTGCTCATCTCTTTATATAGCCTCTACTCGGTAGACTAGGTACCTCTTATCACGGAATATGACGGCCTGACAGGGCGGAGCCTACCGTTGTGAAAGTATGATTTTACCGTTTCTATACCACATTCTTACGCCTGCTGTTCCCGTTTTTTGTAATAGTATATCATATCATATTCTTATAGTAGATATTCAATCGATTTAATCAGCTACTAAATTAGGTTTGACAAGTCAACGCTTGTGGCTGAGCAATTACTATGTTCTTAGCATAAAGTTCTACTCCTTACTTTTTATCAACCAGGTAACCATTCACAAATAAATATCCCAGTGCACTGTGGCATTGTCACTACAAGTGTAAAGCAATTGAATTTTCTAAACTAGCATGTTGTATTTTATAGTAATTTATTATTACCAGGGCTTGTCAAGGTGAATATGTCTATCAAATAAAACATGGCTTTTGCATGTGGTAGGACATAACTAATGCCATGTCATTCTAAACATTTATTGTATAAGATAGTGCATAAATAACATAATAAAAATACTGATAAATAAATAATTAAAAGAATGTAGGTTCAATATGATCAAGACATGTGACTTGCCTCTGTCCATAGTCTCTGATTATCTTACTATAGTCTTCAGATTGGATACTAATTTCTCTAATTCCCTTATAGCTTTTATGTTGACCAACTCGTGTGGTTCTAGTACTAGTGTGGAAGACAAAAACAAATGAGTTCCTGCTTTGCATAATGCAAGTTGAGAACAAAATATGATAAAATAATCAAAAGGCAAAGATAATAGGTTTGCGTGGTCAGGGTCTAGACAATGTTTGGTTTGGATGATCGGAGTTAGGAATTGGCTTGGAATGGTCGAGTTAATCGAAATGGCTATATATATGTGGATATGGGTTTCGGCGAATGGTTGCAGGCATGCATGGTATTGGGTTTTTAAGGTCAAAATATTATTTGGGTGGTTTAGAGCTTTATCAGAGTTTAAAATGATAGAATGGAGATGGGAATGGTGTAGATGGGTTCAAGACGATCAAAATGGGTGCATGAATTTTTTAGGGTTTCGGTGAATAGAGATGGCTTGAAGAGTATTTGAATTCTGGGTTTGGAATGGTGTTTGAGCTAACTAGGATTTTATTGGTGTCTAATTTGACCAAAGGGAGTAGAAATTAGACTTTGTAGGAGCAAAACAGTCAAAATGACTACAAATATGTTTTCGGATTTTTTTGGATGAACCGTAACGGGTATCTACTATTCATCACGGGTTTGCACTGTTCACAGCGGGTTCTGCTACTGTTCACTACGGGCTTTTACTGTTCATACTGGGTTTATTTGCTATTTGCTACAATACTAGGTTGGCACTGTTCATCTCCCTCTCGTGCGCAGCATTGTAGTGGCCGAATAGAGGATTTTTGCGATGGCGATTCCCGACGCTATGGTTAACTTCGGTAGAAATCAAGAGCATGGATGGACTCCTGGGACTAAGGAAAATCCATTATAGGGCTCGGTGGCGGTCGGTAGGCTACAGTTGGCCAACAGCGAGGAGATTTCTTCTCGTGGCATTTGAATGACATAGGAGCTATAGGGAGGTTATTCCTTCCAATTGGCTGTTGTTTAAACATCTGGGAGTGGTTATGGTGGCTGGGGCGGCTATGGTTTGGGTTGCGAGGGCTTGTAGTGAGCTTTCCACGGTAAGAGGCTTCGCTCGAGGAGCGGACGTGGCTGTCGAAGCAATAGGGGGCATGGGAGCTCATGACCATGACTCGGTCGAGTTTCTATGGGTTGCGAGGGCTTGTAGTGAGCTTTCCACGATGAGAGGCTTCGCTCGAGGAGCGGACGTGGCTGTCGAAGCAATAGGGGGCATGGGAGCTCATGACCATGACTCGGTCGAGTTTCTATGGGTACGAGAAATCTACATACCGAAGGAATTGAATTGAGATTGATGACATAACAAGAATCGAGATTTGGGCTTACTTGTGGGTCTCCAGCGAAGACGATGACACAACAGTCGGCGAGAAGAATTGGGGTGTACTATTGGCTATTGGTCGCCAACGGATTTCATAGGAGGGGCTTAGGCCTTTTATAGCGAGTTAAGGTGGTTTGGCACAGTCGCCGCCTTGCTTGGTTTGCGGCGTGTGGTCAAGACAGAGGCAAGTAAGGCTCGGCGATGGCATGGTGCTTGGTGTCAGGGTCTTCTCAGGCGCTGTGTTGCGATGGTCAAATGCGTAGAGTTGTCAGGTCGACAGAGTAAGAAGTCGTGCAGGAGAGGTCGATCGTGAGAGGTGGTGTTGTGGCTACGGTGATATTTTTGAAAGGTGAACAGTGCCGTCTCATTGTGTCACGGACAGATGGGTGGGGAGGATGCCGCGACTGGGAATTGGGGGCTTGAATGGTGGAGAAAGATGAAATTTTTTTGCTTTTTAGCCCAAATTTTGAAAGTTTTTTACATATGGACCCCTCGAAAAAAGATTTGCAAAAATAGACCCTTAACACGGCGCCAAATTATATAGCGCCCAATGTACACAGAACAGCGCCATATGATTTGGCGCCGTGCGTGGCCACGTAGGATCCACGGTGGCAATGCTCGGCGCCAAAGACCATGGCGTCGTGCTGTGTACCTTGGGCGCTAACGGCCGTGGCGCCGTGCTCTGGGACTTAAGCCCGAGCGCGGCCCCCCCACCCCCTCACTCTGTTCAGCCCGAGCCGAAGCAACCGCCAGGCGTACGTAGATTTCAGCAACGAGCTGGACACTTTGTCTCCCACGATGGTAAGAAATTGGTAATGCATTTATTTTTCTTACAGTTCTTGGTTTTTGTACATGGCTAATCGTGGGTTTGCCCGTATGTTTGCTTGCTAGGTCTCGTGGGAGCCTTACTCCGAGCTACAGGTTGCAGCTCTACCGCTCAGCACCATGTGCCGCAGGGACGACCATCTTTGGAGGATGAGGTGTCCGCTGATTTGCTTCTACGCCGTAGAGATTCACCTCCCCTACAGAGTTGCGCGGCAGTTTGGCCTCGTGCAGTTCTATCCCCCCGAGGCGGTGTCGACCTCTGTTGATTTGCACAAGTAAGTTACAATTTTTGCTTTATTTTAAATTTTGTTGGTTCGTACTCTAACACCTATTGTTGACATGTGCTATATGTACAGGTTCGACAGGGTCCGCCAACGAAAGGTGACGGACTTCGCTCATCACCACCGAGAGTACGTCGAGTGGTGGAGGAGGATGGAGGAGAACTACGAGCGGGACAATACCCCCCACAACAACGCCAGCTTCCGGGAGTACTTGTCCTGGTACCACTCTGCCACCCGCTACAGGCTGAGGCAGCAGTGGACTGATGTCGACTACGCGGACCTCGCTTCGTTCGAGGACGAGGATACTGCGTACGACACGCGTGCGAGGGAGGGCACAGTTGTCGAGGCCGCCCCGATTCTCGATCGAGTGGTATGGAAAGCATGATATTTGCTCAATACTTTGGTTCAATACGTTTATCTCGCACTTACTTATGTGTATCTTATTTCTTTAGGGGACTTCTCTGCGGACCTCGGTGCATGAGATCGATGAGGCTCTCTCCTACCCAGCTGGCGCCCCGGACAGCGAGAGCCGCCTGAGGGACTTCTTGCAGGTTCGAAGATAATTCGTTAAGTTAGAGCCATTCAGCATGTATACTATAATGACATATCATTACTTGCAGAGACTTAGACGTCGCATCGGTCGGGCGGCAGCTCGTTGTGGTTGCCGCGCACGCACGGACGTCGCATCACCACCGGCGGCCTCCTAGCGCTCGGGTGCCGCTGCAGCCTCGTCGTCACACGTCGGCACGCGCCAGTCCACGAGGAGCTCGTCATGCACTCCGACTTTCAGTCAGGGCGATGACAACGACGACGAGGCAGAGCAGGATGACGAGGAGGAGGAGCACGAGGGCGAGGAGGCATCTACCCACGACGAGATTGGGATGTCGCAGATGCCCGACGCACCATCTACTCAGGCTTCCCAACAGCCTCATCGTTCGGCCCGTCCCCCGAGCACGTACACTCCAGGGTCTGATGTCTTGGCCAAGGGAAGGGAAAGGCCAAGTGGCAGTGACTTATTGATGTTTTCAGACTTTTGACAGTTATGTGATATTTTGAGACTTTTGATACTTATGTGATGTTATGTAATATTTTCAGACTATTGATAATTATGCGATGTTGTCATTTGCGTTTTCAGATGTTATATGTGTGAATGTATATGTTTGATGTTTTGTATATGTATGTGCATATGTTTTGCAAAAAAACAGCAAAGCTTGCTGTTTTTGCTGGTGTAGCCATCACGGCACCAAATCTGCTGACGCCGTATGTCGTAGTCTCGGCGCCAAAGCTTCTGGCGTCGCATGAGGCATATACGGCGCCAAACAGTTTGGCGCTGTGATATGGGGCCTTGCCGAAAACGGTCTAAGTCCCATAGCACGGCGCCACGGCCGTTAGCGCCCAAGGTACACAGCACGGCGCCATGGTCTTTGGCGCCGAGCATTGCCACCGTGGATCCTACGTGGCCACGCACGGCGCCAAAGCATATGGCGCCGTGCTGTGTACATTGGACGTTATATAATTTGGCGCCGTGTTAAGGGTCTATTTTTGCAAATCTTTTCTCCAGGGGTCTATGTGTAAAAACTTTCAAAATTTGGGCTAAAAAGCAAAAAATTTACGAGAAAGATGGTGGATCGGGTGAAGAATAAAATGAAATCAATTCTCAACGAAAATCAAAATTGTTTTAAAATTTTCGGTTTATTTCAAATTTTGACTATAACACAACAAAAAGCCGACATAAACGGCCCTTCCCACCACCGCGCCGGGCCTGTGTCCGCTGTCTCTTTCTTGCATCGCGTAGGCGGGACTCCGGAAAAGCCCGTGCCGAGCGGAATTTCTTAGGCCGGTGAGTATCTGGGCCTTTCGCCCGCGCTGTGGTGATGCCGCCTCGGCGGCTCGGCCGAAAGCTACCCCGGACCCCCCACCTTCTTGGTAACACGCTGCTCTGGGTCTGCTTGCTCTCCTGTCCAGAAGCTTTTGGCTAACTCCAAATGTGATATTCTGATCATGTGACGACTGATTGGCTCATGTTTCCATCTCGACTCCAAATCAGATGAAATAATTAATTCGGTTCACGACAGGTCCTGACGACCACTGGATCAGTGGGACGATTTTACTACGGGACTACGGAAGTCCTGCGCTCCTACTGCAATAGTACACACTCGACCTTTTCTTGGCAACCCGATCGCCTTGCCCATTCCGGCCATGGATCCGGACACCGAGGTTGACTTCGACTTCTCTCCGTTCCTCATCCGCTACAAGAGCGGCCGCGTCCACCGGCTCATGGGCACGTCGAGAGTCAACGCCGGCACGGACGCCGCCACGGGAGTTACCTCCAAGGACGTCGTCATCGACGCCGATGCCGGCCTCGCCGCGCGGCTGTTCTTTCCGAAGGATGTCCCCAGGTCCAAGAAGCTGCCTGTCCTCGTCTACTTCCACGGCGGCGCCTTCGCCGTCCACTCGGCCTTCTCCGCCACGCACTCCCGCTACCTTAACGCCCTCGTGGCCGCGGCCGGGGTCATCGCCGTGTCTGTTGACTACCGCCTCGCGCCCGAGCACCCGGTCCCCGCCGCCTATGACGACGCGTGGGCCGCGCTCAGCTGGGCTGTGGCGAGCTGCGCGTCCTGTGGGCAGGAGCCGTGGCTGGCCGAGCACGGCGACGCCGGACGCCTCTTCGTCGCGGGCGACAGCGCCGGCGGCAACATCGCGCACAACGTGACAACGAAGGCCGGCAAGAACGGGCTGCCCGGCGGCGTGCGGATCGAAGGGATGGTGCTTCTGCACCCGTACTTCCGGGGCAAGGATCCTGTACCGTCGGAGGGCACGGACTCGAAGTTCTTGCAGTGGGTGGAGAGATCGTGGGGCTTCGTGTGCGCCGGGAGGTACGGGACCGACCACCCATTCATCAACCCGCTGGCGATGCCTGCGGAGGAGTGGGCGGCGCTCGGCTGCCAGCGAGCCCTGGTGACCGTGGCGGAGCTCGACACGATGAGCGACAGAGGGCGGAGGTACGTGGAGACGCTGAGGGGAAGCGCGTGGGGAGGGGAGGAGGCGGTGCTGTACGAGACCAACGGCGAGGGGCATGTCTACTTCCTCGAGAAATCCGGCGTGGGCGACAAGGCGGAGAAGGAGATGGACGCCGTCGTCTCGTTCATCAAGCGAATTATTGTTGCTTTCAGCTTTCTTCCTAAGTTATAATTGGAGCTACTTTTCTTGTGGCCTTCATGATTTGATGCTTATTGGGACATTGAACATCCAAAAATGTCACCAAAGTAGTGGGTTGATTGTGCCTTTTCTTATGACGAGTGGCATGTGATGCATTGGTTATATGATTTTCCGATCAGAGTGATGGGGATTGGTGAGGAGGTTGAAATGGATTGGTGAGAGAAACGCCAGCACAACAACTACAGTATGCCGAATTTCAGTTTTTTTCCTTCAGATTTTTCAGAGACCATCGTTGAAGGAAGTTACTGAATGCAAGATTGCCTCTGACATCTTCTCCAAAAAAATCTTTTTGCCTTCTGTCGCAAGAACTGCAATCCCTCTTCGGCCGAACACGCGCTAGTACCGACTGGGCCGCGGCCGCCGGAACGGAATAGTCTGGGCTTACATTGCCCACTACATCAACTTCCACCCTATTTAGCCCTGCTCAGTTGGGCCGAAAAGTTATGGTTTATAGCTGAAATTGCACTGTAGTGGTTGAAATTTCACTGTAGCTGAAGGTGACTTATTTGACATAATTAAATTTAAAAATAAAAAAAATATGCTAGCTCATCATGGACAACGCAAACGAATACAGGAAAAAAAGAACCGGTAAAAAAGCTCAAAAAAGCTAAAAGTTCAGAAAAAGATGATATTTATGAATAGTTAAAAATAAGCCAGAAACTGTAGCCAAAATGAGCAGAATCTTATTTCCATTTCACCTTCTGGCAAGAAGCCGGAATGATTATGTGGATTTCTTAATTTCAGTTTTTTTCTTTTTTGACATTTCTCCTTCTTATTTTTTACTTTTTTTCCTTTACATTATCCATAAAAAATAATAGTATTTTTTATATTTTTTAATTAAATAACTCAATTAAAACTAATAATCGCTATAATACAATTTTGTAACGCCCCTGTTTTGGGAAACAGAGTCGTCGTACATCCCATAACAGCTCAGGAGTTCAGTTACGGACAGAAAGAGTGTCATACTTGGTCACGAACATTTAAAAATGGTTAATTTTATTAAAATAAAGACCTAACGGTCAACTTTAGAAATTTTAATGGGCATCCAAGCCTAAAACTTAACTTACATCCAGAAGAACCGAAGAGAACCCCCACAGGAATATTTGAGTGCGGTTGTAACCCTAACATGAATACTTGTAATATCTTTCTTTCTTTTGATCTTTGTGTTGGAGAAGGTAAAGCAAGACTGAGTACAACCAATCGTACTCAACAAATCACATGAGGAAATGCTATATCACTACTTACTAGGATTTTCAAGAAATGGGAAAATATAGGTCTTATTAAGTATTTGAGGATGCAGTTTTATTTGTAAATATTTTTAAACACAAAGAACAATTGCTTCTTAAGGAATTAGAGTTTCAACATCTCAATTACCAAGTATCCACATTTTAGAATTGTTTCCAAGTCTACTTATGCTTCACTATTGGATCACCTATTAAACACAGTTTCATTTACCGGAAGCACAGCGTATTCGAATACCACATATTATGACTCTGTAGAGTTGCCCAATTTTACCCACAAGATTTCTTAATTCATGCGTCCAGGTTCAAGAAAATAAGGTTGTTCACTGCTTATCTCTTTATATAGCCTCTACCCAGTAGACTAGGTACACCTTGTCATAGAATACAACGGCCTGACAGGGTGGAGCCTACCGTTGTGAAAGTATGGTTTTACCATTTCCATACCACATTCTTACGCCTGTTGTTCCCTTTTCTAGAACAGTATATCATATCCTTATAGTAGATATTCAATCAATTTAAGCAACTACTAAACCAGATTTGACAAGTCAACGCTTGTGGTTGAGCAATTACTATATTCTTTACTTAACATAAGGTTCTAGTCCTTACTTTTTATCAACCAGATAACCATTCACAAATAAATATCCTAGTGCACTGTGGCACTGTCACTACTAGTGTAAAGCAGTTGAATTTTCTAAACTAGCATGGTATATTTTATAGTAATTTATTATTATCAGGGCTTGTCAAGATAAATATGTCTATCAAATAAAACATAGCCTTTTCATGTGGTAGGACATAACTAATATCATGTCATTCTAAACATTTATTGTATAAGACAGTGCGTAAATAACATAATAAAAATACTGATAAATAAATAATTAAAGGAATGTAGGTTCAATATGATCAAGACATGTGACTTGCATCTGTCTATAGTCTTTGATTATCTTACTTTAGTCTTCAGACTGGATACTGATTTCTCTAATTCCTTTATAGTTTTTCTGTTGACCAACTCGTGTGGTTCGAGTACTAGCGTGGAAGACAAAAACAAATGAGTTTATGCTTTGCATAATGCAAGTTGGGAACAAAACACGATAAAATAATCAAAAGGCAAAGATAATAGGTTTGCGTGGTCAGGGTCTAGACAATGTTTGGTTTGGATGATCGGAGTTAGGAATTAGTTTGGAATGGTCGAGATAATCGAAATGGCTATATAGGTGGATATGGGTTTCGGCGAATGGTTGCAGGCATGGACGGTATTGGGTTTTTGAGGTCAAAATATTATTTGGGTGGTTTAGAGCTTTATCATAGTTTGAAATGATAGAATGGAGATGGGAATGGTGTAGATGGGTTCAAGACGATCAAAATGGGTGCATAATTTTTTTAGGGTTTTGGTGAATAGAGATGGTTTGAAGAGTATTTGAATTCTGGGTTTGGAATGGTGTTTGAGCTAATTAAGATTTTATTGGTGTCTAATTTGACCAAAGGGAGTAGAAATTAGACTTCGAAGGGGCAAAACAGTCAAAATGACTACAAATATGTTTTTCGCATTTTTTTGGATGAATAGTAACGGGTGTCTACTATTCATCACAGGTTTGCGCTGTTCACAGTGGGTTTTGGTACTGTTCACTATAGGTTTTTACTGTTCATACCGGGTTCATTTGCTACAGTACTTGGTTGGCACTGTTCATCTCCCTCTCCTGCGCATTGTAGCGGCCAAACAGAGGATTTTTATGATGGTGATTCCCGACGCTATGGTTAACTCCGGTAGAAACCAAGGATATGGATGGACTCCTGGGACTAAGGGAAATCCATTTTAGGGCTCGGTGGCGGTCGGCAGGCTACAGTTGGCCAACGGCGAGGAGGTTTCTTCTCAGGGCATTTGAATGGCATAAGAGTTACAGGGAGGTTGTTCCTTCTAATTGGCTGCTATTTAAACATCTGGGAGTGGTTATGGTGGCTGGGGTGGCTGTGGTTTGGGTTGCGAGGGCTTGTAGTGAGCTCTCCACGGTGAGACGCTTCGACCGAGGAGCGAACGTGGCTGCCGAAGCAATAGGGGGTATGGGAGCTCATGACCATGACTCGGTCGAGTTTCTATGGGTATGAGGAAGCTACATACCGAAGGAATTGAATTGAGATTGATGACATAACAAGAATCGAGATTTGAGCTTACTTGCGGGTCTCCGGCGAAGACGATGACACAACGGTCAACGAGAAGAATTGGGGTGTGCTATTGGCTATTGGTCGCCAACGGAATTCACAGGAGGGGTTGGGGACTTTTATAGTGAGCTTAAGGCGGTTTGACACAGTTGCTGCCTTGCTTGGTTTGCGGCATGTGGTCAAGACAGAGGCGCGGGAAGGCTCAACAATGGCGTGGCGCTTGATGTCAGGGTGTTCTCGGGCACTGCGTTGCGGCGGTCAAATGCACAGAGTTGTCAGGTCGACTGAGTGAGAAGTCGTGCGGGAGAGGTCAATTGTGAGAGAGGTGGTGTCGTGGTGGCGGTGATATTTTTGAAAGGTGAGCAGTGCCGTCTCACTATATCACAGACAAATGGGTAGGGAGGATGCCACGACTAGAAATTGGGGGCTTGAATGGTGGAGAAAGGTGGTGGATCGGGTGAAGAATCAAATGAAATCAATTCTCAATGAAAATCATTTTTTTGGAATTTTTCGGTTTATTTCAAATTTCGACTAAAACACAACAAAAAGCCGACATAAATGGCCCTTCCTACCACCGCGCCGCGCCTGTGTACGCTGTCTCTTTCTTGCATCGCGCAGGCGGGACTCCGGAAAAGCCCGTGCCGAGCGGAATTTCTTAGGCCGGTGAGTGTCTGGGCCTTTCGCCCGCGCTGTGGTGATAACGCCTCGGCGGCTCGGCCGAAAGCTATCCCCGCACGACGCTTTCGGCTTGCCAGCCCGGGAAGTCTTGCACGCCGCTTATCTTAACCTCGTCCTTTCTCGCCGGCGCCAACGGGGTGGGCCTTTTCCGTTGATTTTCGTCTGGACCGCGCGGCATAAGCAGCTGGAATTAACGTCCGCCTCTTGTCACTCCGTGAGCAATCGAATCCTTCAGAAAATCTTCCAGAAAAGATCGCTGCGTTTGGCCGTCACTTGGCGCCAATATGTTGCTCGTCGCACTCTTCCTTGGTAACAGGGCTCTGCGTATATACTCCCTCTACTATTAGCCGGAGAATTCACGCCGGACCCCGCGCCACGTCATCATTTTTGCAAAAAACTCCTTTGTTTTTGGAAATTACGTATGGATCTTTATTTTTTCAAAAAAACCTCTAAATTTACATATGAGTCCTTACTTTTTACAGCACTCTTTTATTTAGGTTCACGTTGTAGTTAGCACGTCGAGTCTTTCCCTATAGAGTTGTCAAGAATTCTTACACCATTATTTTTTGAGGACAATTCTTACGCCCCAATAGTGAAATTTTTGTACGGATAACCTTTTTTTTATTCGGAAATACAGAAATATACCCGTGGGAAAATTTTTTACAAAAATAGCCTCCAGTCGCTCAATGGGGAGTCGCTTTTTTACATCACGGAGTCGCTTTCTCACTGGGCGATTTAATGAAGTCGCCCAATGGCTGGGCGACTTGTAATGCAGTCGCCCAGTAGGTAGGCGACTTCAGTCAGTCCCCCTGAAATTTGTAGAGTTTTGGCAATTTTGTAGTTTGAAACAGAGAAAAAATCTGGTATAGTTGTAATAAAAGTTTATGTGCACTGTATGTTGTAGATGCACAAAAAAAATTTCAATTTTTTTTTAAGAATGATTGACCGTAGAACGATAGATACATAGAGTGGTAAGTGATATTTTGATGTTGCTGAGAAATAGTTTACGGAGAGAACCGGTATCACTTGCTATCTGAATCATTGAATGCGAACATGCTAGATAATAAGCTTATGTCAATAGAAATAAACTTCATAATACAGTTGGGAGTAACATGCCGCGTACATTGTTATTACATGCATAACATATAGCATGATATGCGACTAAGAGCAACTCCGACAGTACTGCCTTAGGGAATAAAACTTGCTGGGTCTATTACATTTGGTCTACTGGGTGTAGCGTGGTTGTTTCCCCTTGTTATCGCGCCTTGAAGATGGCTCCGCTGCATCCTTGTTCCGGTCACTCTTGGTCTTGAGAGCTGCCTCACGAGCTTGAAGCTCTTCCTCCTGACGCTTGATGGCTGCTTCACGCAGACTTAGCTGCTCCCGCCTCCTTTGCAGCTCATCCTCCTTGCCCTTCAGACGGATTTGGTCCACCCTCACGCGGCGCTGTTGCTCAAGCTGCATCTGTCGTTCCACCTCGCGAGCCTGAGTCATCTTGATAAAGTATTGTCCTTTGTTTTCCACCTCCACTGCCCGGTTCTGTGGCAATGCCGGCGGCACCCGATCCACCCATTCGATGAACCTGCAAGCCTATGTGTGGCGTGGTAGATATCATGGATCAAGTTGAAAAACGATAACGAGAAGCAAATGATTTAGTTGTTGTCGTTACCACGAAGTCGTCATCCAGGTCTGGACACTTGAAGAACCTACGGCCGTATTTGGCTCGTTGTACTCGATCCGTCCAGACTCCTAACATCGTCCTAAAGCCGCAATGGCACTTCGGGCGCTCATGCCATTCCGGCACTCCAAATGGGTCGGACCTCCAGGAAGACATTGTTGTGTAGTAGTATTGTGAAGGCTTGAGGAGGAGATGTGGTATGGAAGACATAGGAGGCCTTTATGTAGGCAGGTTATCTGGTGCAGTGGGCATAGTCCATGGAGAGGAGGTCGTACGAATCTTTTCGCTTTTTCAGGATTTCAGTTTAGCAATAAATGTCCCTATGTAGGCTTTTCAGAGCCTGTAGCCTGTATTTCTGAAACAACAAGTAAAGGTGACATGAAAACTCACTGGAAATGATACATGCCTATGACGTGAACACTCACTGTAAAGGCTACAGCCTACGCCCCTATTTTGTTGGTTTCTGTAACGATAGGCCTGAATTATCCTCAGGATTCCAGGGTAGCAATAAATATCCCTATGAAGGCTTTTCAGATCGTAGCCTTTATGTAGGCAGTTTAGCTGGCATGTGTTGTAATCTGACTGAGCAAAGCTGCCCCGTTTTGTCATATCACTGCGTAAAGCTGGCATGTGTTGTCATCTCACCGAGTAAAGCTGAGCGCTTTTGTCATGTCTCTGGGCAAAGCAGCCCTCTTTTGTCCCGCCATTCGATATAAATAGCACGGTTGAGGTCCCATGAAGTTGTAGCCAGAAAACCCTGTAAATCGAACAAAAAAGTACCTTCTATTTCGTGGTGGAACATACCATGGCGGAAGATGAGGGGCCAGTTGAATATGGGTCACCGAAGGAAGACCTTCCCATGGAAAGGAGGGAGATGTTCGGTCCACAGTACCGCTTGGTACCAAGCCGGCGTGCGCAACCAGCGTGGCCGAAATGCAGACACAATGAGTACGTGGTCGTGCAGGTCCTAGAAGGGCCGAAGGATGGCGGGCGCCGTTTCTTCCGATGCCCACGCTCCGGGGTACAAATTACTAATAGTACATTTTTTTATTGCTTATGGACCCTCCATGTTTACTGTCCTTTTTCGCAGATGGCGAAATGCGACTTCTCCCGCTGGATCGACCCTCCTCATGAACGGTATATTGACCGTTATGTGGGTACTTTATGGGACCGAATAATGGACTTGGAGTACCGAATGGAGACTCTCAATGAGGAGAACAATGAGCTCCGCCAACAGATGCAACGCGAGAGGGGAAACGAGGAGGTTGTCAACATAGGAAGCTCGTACGATTCGACATGTTGCTGTGCAAACCCAAGTTGCATATGTGCGTGCCACTACCACGATGGCCAGCCCCGTCCGAGGCGTCCACTTCAGCAGTTCTCCATGTGGGTGCCACGAGGCTCATTTGACATATAAGCAACGATGTGTATGGTTGTACCGTAGTATGTACGAGGGTCAATCGAAATAATGCGCAATGTTGTTAAGCATGTCATGAATTGATTGTCTTGTGCACGAGCCACAAAAGTATCTCATTTTAACAAACAGCAAATACATGTACTAAATAAGTACATAACCAAGTACATTACAGAAAAGTCATGTAACTACTGATCAGGACATGCATCGTCTAGCTGTGTGCCCCTCCTGACCGCATCGACCACAACGTACACCCGGTGTTCCAGCTTGTGATTCATCCATGTCATTCCTAATACGTCGGCTCTGTCGCCGACCCTTCCCACCCTTCAACATGTTAACATCCGGAACCCAGGTCCTCGATGCAATGTCCAAAGTGGCGAAGTTTCCCACCACCCTGAACCCTCGGAGCTCCCCACACCAAGCCTGCAGTACCCTCCCCTTAAAGAAGAACTCAGACATGAAGTTCGAAGGATCCATACCTACGATCCCGCATGCAGCGAGGACATGAGAGCATGGTTTGTGTAACAACTTAAGCTTGTTGCACGTGCAGCTATGTTCATTTTCATGATCTGCAAGACATACCTCGTGGGTAACAAGTGAACGAGCCGTCCCAAATCCGGCTCTATCACGGAGTATCACCTCAAAACGATGCTCCCTGTTGCCCATGACCTGCACTGTGTGCAACTGACCCTTTTGTGCCTTCATCTCCATGTAAGCAGTAATTTTTGCCGAATACAGAGCTCCGGGATTGGCCGCATGAAGTGCGGCACTCGCGTGCCTCTCCCTGAAGTACCGGATTGTGCTGTGAAGAACACCTTCCACGATGGCGACAAGGGGCTGAGAACGGAGACCCCTTAGAACCCAATTGTACACCTCGGCAAGGTTAGTTGTCATTATTCAGTACCTTGCGCCATCCGTGTCGTGCAACAGTGACCACTTCTCCAACGGTTCCCCCTCGATCCACTGCGCGAAGCACCTGATGTTTCGTGAGCTCCTTCTTCTTGGACCACTTGGGTTAGGCGCATCGATTGGCGGCAAGCATTGTGGTTGTGCCGCCCCAGGAGTGACCGACTCCTTGCTCCTCTCTTCAACGTTCTTCCTAGTGTGCTCATCCAACAACCTCCACAAAGCATCAAATTTCCTCTGTTGGTTCTGCCTAGCCAGTCTCTTGAATAGCTTCATCAAAGATTGTTTAGGGAATTGCTTGAAAAAGTTTGCCGCTAAGTAACGACTGCACCACCGGTTCCTCATGTCCGGCCAAGGAAAGGGCTCCTCGGGGTCTTCTTGAAGTTTTCTTATTGCCTTGATAATACCGGCGTGGCGATCATGGATTACGCACACACCAGGCCGAGTGGCTACAACCCCAGCCCTCACATGTCTGAGAAACCACAGCCAGCTCTCGTAATTCTCACTCTCCACAAATGCAATGGCCAGCGGCAATATTTGATTGTTACCGTCAACGCCTATGGCCGTCAGGATCTGCCCCTTGTATTTGCCTGTCAAGAAGGTCCCGTCAATTGAGATCACTGGCAGCATGTGCCTGAATGCTTCGATGCTAGCACCAAATGCAAACATTGCTCTCTGCAACACCGCATACCCTGGCGGACTAATGGACGGCTTCTCGTGGAGGGCGATGTACGTGCCCGGGTTCCTTTCCTGCAGGACATTAAGCATACGAGGAAGGTTGTCGTACGCCGCCTCGAAAGTGCCAAAACGTTTTTCCAACGCCTTCTGCTTGGCCCGCCACGCCTTCGCGTAGCTAATCTTATACTTGAATTTATTCTCAATAGCTACCACAATATGCGTGGCTGCCATGTCCTTCTTCTGCACTATCTCCCCATACATGAGATTGGCTATAAATCCGGACGTCATGTTACGATGTCTCGACAAGACAGTGTTTAGAATGCAGGAGTGCGGCTCAACCTTGGACACAATCCAATGAGTCTCATACTTAGGTTTACGGGCATGCACCCACCAAGGGCAACCAGTCTGCTCGCACGTCACAGTGTACTGCTCCTGACTTGATTTGACGACGCGAAATGTCCGCTGCATTGAAAGGGCCCAAAGTTTGATGGCATCCTGCAGCGCTTCCTTGTCAGCAAACATAGCATGCAACCGAACCTCTGTCTCATGGTACTCCCATTGTGATTCATGCTCATCATGTGCGGAAAAACCCTCCGCATTAAACCGGTTCCATTCCTGGGGGATAGGAACTTCATCCTCATCGGAACTGTCCTCGTCGTCGTCCTCTACAGCTTCCTCTTCATCCCATGCCCTCTCGTCATCAGAGTCCATCTGCTGCACAATGTACTCATCATACTCTCCTTCATCGGCTTGCCCAGTTGGCTCTCTATGGCTTGACGGCTGTAACTCTCCTTCATGTACCGCATCGGCTTCATGACGAGCAACTTCATCACGTCCGCCAACATGCGGCCCGCCCGAGCTGCTAGCACCTCCCACAACAACGGCTGTTGCACGAGCTTTCTCAGCTGCTTGTACTGAGCACGGTTGCACAAGTAGCACACACTCGTATCCACGACGCCGACACCCTAGCACAAAGCCCTTCCATGTGGTAGAGCGCACCAATGTCTTCAACTCCCATCTGATGTCTGTGGGAGACCGGCTCCAAAGCCCTTGCACGACGACACTGTACACCTCGGGGTTCAACGAAAAACTCCGGATTAGCCAAAGCTGCACATCTCCCATTCGAGCATTCTCGTCATCCGGAAGTACGAGAGTGACTTGCGGAAAATCGCTCAAATCCACACCATTCGTACCTTCACGAATGGTTCCAGCTCCGTAATACACTCTCAATGTAGTGGACATTGATGATGTCGGCCTGCATATATATTTCAATTTTTCGACATGTCAAATAATATCGCACAATACTAAACTTCCTATACCACAAACTTTGCTAAAATTTCTATACTACCATACTACAAATTGCATACCAAAACTTTTCTACAATAATATTTCCATACTAACACGGTACTAATTATTCTACATCTATAATTTTTATTAACACCAATATTTCATATAAATAATAATGCAAATACAACATAATCCAAAAAATACCTGGATCCAAATTGATGGAATAGCTTCTACTCCTCCTTCCTCCCTCACCTCCTCCTCTCCTTCTCCTCTTCTTCCCCTCCTTCCTCTCCTTCTCCTCTTCTTCCCCTCCTTCCTCTCTTCTCCCCCTTGTTTCTTTTCCTTCTTCCTCTTCTCTGTGCGCTGAATGTGTTTGCTGAATGAGTGAAAAAGATGGTTGGTAGTGGGAGCCGGCTGGGCAGGCCGCCTTAACCCCCCATGTGTCGCCCTTGCATTGGGCGACTGCAATGCAGTCGCCCAACCGTACAGCGACTTAAATTAAGTCGCCTAACGTGCAGGCGACAGCGCTGATTCGCCCAACGGTTCGCAGATTCTTTAAATGTCGCTTTTCGGGTGGGCGAAATTCTCTAGTCGCCTCCCCATTGGGCGACTGGAGGCTATTTTTGTAAAAAAATTTCCCGCGGGTATATTTCTGTATTTCTGAATAAAAAAAAGGTTATCCGTACAAAAATTTCCCCCAATAGTCCTCTCAAATACTCCCTCTATTATTAGCTAGGGGATTCCCGGCCGGGCATGCGCCACATCACTATTTTTTTTGCAAAAAACCTCCTTTGTTTTTTTGAAATTATGTGTGGGTCCTTACTTTTTTTCAGACAAGCCCTCCAAAATTACGTATAGGTCCTTAATTTTTACAGAAAACCCCTCTTTTGCTCATAAATACATACGGGTACTTACTTTCGATTTTTTGCATACCCCATAATTATGTATGGGTAGGGCTTTTCATTTTTCGTATATAGGCTCTTGCGACGTAGCGTAGCACACTCTCTCTTAGTTCGGTTCACGTTGTAGCAAGTGCGGCATGGCGCCACACTTCCGCAGCTAGTGATATTAATACAATGATACATTAGTCGACATGTACATTCCATTGCTCACTCTTTTTTCAGTCCAACTTCACTAATTAAAGAAAAGGATTACACAAAAAATTTGCAAAAATAAAAGATAAATGAGAAACCAATCACTCCATATTGAGCATTCTGAATCAAGGCACAAAATGATTCCGATCTTCGGTTGCTTCTTGAACTTAGTCTAATCAATTCCTAATAACAATGCAAAGGAGCCATTTAGATATGTTTTCTTCGACTTTGAATCATGGAAAAGTGATAGAGGAACTATTGTGCGGAACTAAAATCATACGTGTGCAACTGTTAAATGATATATAATAGGGCAGCAAACTAGTGATAAAAGACACTGAATACAATAATACCTCGAATTGACCTCTTGTAACCTGTAAACACGATATCTGAAAAGTCCCCAAAATTCAAAAGGAATTTTTCTTGAATTTTCTGCAAATTTTGAGTGAATTTTTGAAACTTTCCTTTTCGGGAAAGTTCTCCCCTGCCCCGCTTTCCCTTTTTGGCTGGGCGTTGCCCCTCTTCTCCGGCGCCTTCTCCTTTTCCGCCTTCACCCGTGCCCGGCACCTTCCCCCTCTCCTCTCCCGCTGGCGCCTGCGCCCTCCCCGCCTTCTCCCTTCCTCGCGCGGACGCCCGACCCCGCTCCCTGCCTTCCCCCTCGCGCACGCGCTGCGCGCCCGCGCCCCCGACAGCCCCGTCCGAAGCGCGTGGCCGCCCTCGCGCCACGTCGCCCGCCCTTGCCTCGACCCCACCTGGCAGCGGCAGCGCCTTCTTCTCCCGCGCGCGGACGCCATCGCCCGTGACCGGAGCCCCACCTGCTCCCATCCCCTGTCGCATCGCCTTCAAGCCGCTACAGGGCCGTGCGTCATTCCCCCTGCGCAGAGGAGACCCTCCACCAACTCCCCGGTTGCGCCCATTGCCTTCTCCCCGAAGGAACTCCTCCCTCCGCCCGGGCATAAAATCCACCTCCCCTGCCCCCTTGCTTCCTCTTGTTTCCTCAGCTCTCCCACCCCTCCCTTTTACTCCTGCCACTCCAGGGGACCTCCAGAAGCTGTCGATTGAACCCTCGTCGCCCTGGTCGCCGTCGCCGCCCTCCCCTGCGCCGGCAGCCCCAGTGAGCCACTCTCCCTCTCCATTGCCCCATTCCTCGATTCCCTTCGCTTGGAGCCCCTCTGCTACTCCCTAACCCCGATGGTGTCCTTGTCTGGCCAGGAGAATCACCGAAGAGCTCCCGCACTGAAGCTCACCGCCGGCCGTAAGGCCCTCCCCGTGGCCAGCTCGCTGTGGACCTCCCCAGCTCGCACCGCCGCCGCGAATGTGAGCCCCCTTCTCCGTAGATGGAGTAGCCGCCCCCGATCGACCCCTCTCGGCCCCGGTGACTCTCTTCGCCGCCGGGAAGCCGCTTCTCCCCCTTTTGCCTCCCGCCCCCTTCGTTGTTTCCCTCGTGCCCTAAAACCCCAAAACGGGTTCCCCTTGTCGAGTTCTTCCCGTTAGTACTCCCTATGGCCACCGGAGACCCTCGCCGTCGCCGGATAGCGGGAGCGCCGCCAGCTCTGCCCCCCTGTCGCTCGCACCGGCGAGAGGAGGAAGAAGGCGACGTGGCCGCATCTCTGCTGCCCATTCCCTTCTGTGCCGTCTAATTTGAGCCGTCGGATGACCGCCTTCCTCGGCCGTCCGATCTTCTTAAAGTCGCCCCCTCTCCGCCACCCGATCCGATTCCCCGTTTCGCTCGCCTTCCTCGACCCACCGCCGTCCGATCTCCCCACCACCGCATCTCGCCCGTCTGTTTCCCGCCATCCCGCCCGCTCGCCCTTGCCGCGTGTCGGCCATCCGCCGAGGAGGAGCGCGCGCGCGTTGGGCTCAGCCCGTCGGCCGTCTCGCACATGGGCCGCGTGCGCCGCGTGGGCCGCTCGGCCGCGCGGGCCGCTCTCCCGCACGGGCTGCACTGTCGCAAGGAGGCCGGCCCGTCACTGTTCATCCGATTTTCCTCGGTTTATTGAATTCTAAAATCCCAGAAAATCCAAATAAATCCTAGAAAATCACAGAAAATCCCAAAAATTCTCAAATTTCACCACTTTGCTCCAAATAATATTCTTGACCCATTTTTGACCTCCTTTCCACCAAAATCATTCCAGATAAATTCCAAAAATTCCATTTGAAGGATTTATGCATTTTATTCCTTTTTAATTAGATTATTTTTCCTCGCTTGTTTAGTTGCAAGCCGGATTTATGTTATTTTGTGTGTTTGCGCTAGTGTCGAAGATCCCGGAAGTTCAAGTGCAAGCTGAGGATCCAGGTGTTTCTTCGTTCGAGCTAGCTGAGATCATCCGGATTGACGGCAAGTCCCAAATCCTTTGATCATGTTGCAACCCATGTTATTTAATTACGTTATTATGCTATTTGCATTATGCTAATTGTGAAATGTTAATTTCAAAGTAAAATAAAATGTTAGAATGACATGTTATGTAGTTAAACCTACCACCGATAAATGCCATGTTAAACTTGTAGCCATGCCTTGTAACCCTAGAAATAATTATCTGTTAATCTAGATAACCGTAAGATATTATTATCACTCAAAGTCTTTACACTAATAAGGTCGTGGCAGCGAGCCAACAGAATTTATAAAACCCGACTCTAAGGTAGGGTGGTATGGGACACCGTATCTTAGAGCGGAGAGTGCCGGCGTGCACAAGGTAGGGTAAGGGGGCTGTGGTGCATCGCAAGATAATTATGATTTTTCACCCGTCTCTTACCCTAGGATTGAAGGAAGGGGGGGTTGTGGTGCATCGCCAGGTGATTATTCACCCAACTCTTACCCTAGGATGGGTCGCGGGCCTGGTAAGGTTGCGGGCCATGTGAAAATATAAGGACTGAAACCCTTACGCTGAGCAAATGTCATAGTGATCGCTCAACCACAGGTGTTGACTTGTCAACCCTGGTTTAGTACCTGCTCAACTTAAGTGAAACCCCGCATTGGGAGTCAGTGCAAGACAACGATAGGTCCTCACAACTCGGGACCGGCGTTCCGCGAGGGCCAACGAACGCCCGAGGATGTGCGGGATTATTATTTATCGGGTGGAGTGTATACCAAGGGTTGAGCAGCGAAAAGACCCGGTTCCTTAACTCAGTCATGAGGGTTAAGGGTGCGTGTGGGTAAAGCTGAGCAAACTCTGCAGAGTCAAATAAATGGTATTCGAATACGCCGTGCTCCCGGTTATTGGAGCTGTGTCACTTGGGTGATTCCAGCTGCAAAGCTTAAGTAGTTTTGTACATATTTGAACTTGACTAGTTGGTTAAAGAATTCTTTGTGAAAACCCCTGAGATCTTAAGAAGTAGTTTTGAGTCCATTTTATAAAATGCTTGCAAATAAAACTGCATCCACTCAAAGTTAATAAACCAAATATATTTCCCTCCTTCGATGTTCCGTGCATGTAATAAGTTAGGATCCCTTTGGGATTTGCTGAGCCGGTTGTTTGGCTCACAGCTTGCTTAATCTACTCTTTAGAGGATCACGACGAAGGTGAAGGTCTCCCCGTTGAGGAAGTCCCGAAGGATCTCTTCTTCGACGAGGACCCGTGGCTTTAGGTCTTGGCCGCGCTCAAGCGGATCTTGGAGTTTTTGTAATGTAAGTATACTTTGGGCTTGCACGCCCCGCTGTTGAAAAATGGATGTTAATCCTTATGTGAAATATATGCTGGACTTTTGTTGTAAGCATGCAATGGTATACTCTTGCGCGACGTTCCATAACTGTTCATGCATGAATAGTTACGGAATGCCGTGTCCGTACGCGCCCCTGGAAACGGGGGCGTTACAAGAAGTGGTATCAGAGCAGGCTCTTGACCGTAGGTTGAGACCTAAGGCAAACTAGGAAGCGATTTTATCGCAAAACTTAATTTAAGCCATAAAAAGGGTTTACGAAAAACATAAGTATTATTGATGTCTTCTCCTCTCTTGCTGCTACCTTATCTACCTTAGTTTTCTTCTGCTTAAGTTTTGCTTTTGCAAAATGTTTATTGCCCCTCTTGTCTAGCTTCAAAATTTCGCTCCTCAGCAGCTGGAGGAGTAGCCGTCGTTCGCTAGACTAGACCGACCCTGAGTTGTAGTAGTATTTTTGTAATGTAAAGCAGGTGTAATCATGAACCCTAAGAGGTTTGTGTACCACTTGCATATTGTAAATTATGTTTGCTATCTCCTTTAAATTTGTTTGTCTAAACTATCAGTAATCCCCCTGTGTTCAAAGCTTTCTCCTGTCCCCTTCGTTCTCGTTCTTACCTTAATTCGCCCTATACTTACCTTGAAAATTCAAAGTCTTACTTATCTACCCCTGTTCTCCAAAGCCGCTGCAAAGCTGATCTCTAGTTCCCAATTGGCAGATGGATCCGGCAGAGCAGAGTGGTCAGACCAACAGGCAGGGTGCACCTGCCACAGATCAAGCGACACTCGCCAGTGTGATAGCAATGTTGGAGCAGAACCGATACCAGGGAGAACAGAACATCTTACAAATGTTAGACCAGCATGCCAGACTTCTTGAGCAGATAGCAGCCAGATCTCCGGGAGTTCAAGGTGGAAGCAATGTTCCTCGGGATGGTGCACCAATTTCCACCCGATGGGCAGACTTTATGAAAACACGCCCACCAGTCTTTTTCACCTCAGCTGACCCCATAGTAGCTGAGGATTGGCTCGTAGACGTGGAAAGGAAACTTGACACTGTTCGATGTGATGATAAAGAAAAGGTGTTGTATGCATCCCATCAGTTGCAGGGCGCTGCAGCAACATGGTGGATCAACTATCAACACACACTGCAAAACAGAGAGATTAGTTGGGAAGAGTTTTCCAATGCCTTTCGCAAGGCTCATATACCGGATGGCATCATGGAGGCTAAGCGCCGGGAATTCCTAGCGCTTAAACAAGGTGGACGCACTGTTATGGAATACTTACATCAATTTAACCACCTATCCAGGTTTGCTCCGGAGGATGTTGACAGCGAGGATAAGAAAATGAGCAAGTTTCGAGCAGGACTGCAACAGTCATTGAAGTTCCATATCTCATCCATGAAGTTCAAAGACCTGCACGATATGGTGAACAACCTGATTACTTCAGAAGAGGCTAGAGGTGAAATGGAAGATTACAGGAAGCGCAAGGCAGTGCACAAATCTCAGTCTTCTTCGCATAGTGCCCAGCGAAGCAAAACCTCGGGATCATTCTCATTCCAATCCCAACCCTCACGTCAGTTTGTGAAGCTACCGAAGAACCAGTCTGGACAATCTCAACAGTACAGTTCTCCTTTACCCTTCGCCACCAAGTGCCCCACCTGCAATGGCAAGCATCTTGCTAGCAGCTGTCCACGAAGGACAGATGCATGTTTCCATTGTGGAGAGACTGGACACTACAAGCATCAGTGTCCCAGGAGGAGTTTGAAATCAGATGCAGCTAAACTCCAATTCCAAAACCAGCGGCAGCAGGAAACAAAGTCACAGTCAGGCTCTAGCACCCCCAAAGGAGGCTCTCTGCAGATCAAAGCAGATGGACCTCAATCACCCGCAGGCATAGCCAATTTCACATCTGCAGGCAGAAGCAAAGGCCGTACCAGACCCACATTCTATACAAGAGTAAATCTTGTGTCCACAGAAGATGCAGCTGAGACTAGTGACATCATTGCCGGTATGTTCCCAATCAACACCATACCTGCATTGATTTTATTTGACCCTGGTGCAACACATTCGTTTATTTCGAAGAGTTTTGCTTCAATAAATCAGTTGCCTTCTGTTTCATTGCCAAGACCCTATGTGGTTGAAACCCCTGGGATTAGAATGGAGTCCCAAAGTGGGTGTAGTGGGCTTAAAATAAAAATCCAAGGGGTAGACTTCAGAGCAGAATTGTTGCAGTTAGACATATCAGGATTAGATGCCATTCTAGGTATGAATTGGTTAGCCAAAAACAAAGGCAAGGTAAACTGTGAAATCAAGACCGTATCCTTGGTAAATCCTGAAGGTCAGAGAGTGATAGTGAAAACAGATCGAGAAGTACTGAAAGGTGCCAGAAAGCATATGATCAACATGATAGCAGCCACACCTGATCAAGTACCAGTAGTACAAGAATACCCTGATGTGTTTCCAGAGGAATTGCCAGGCAGACCCCCTGATAGACAAGTAGAACTTACCATAGAGTTGGTTCCAGGCACCAAGCCAATTGCCAATCACCAGTACAGAATGTCAGCCAGTGAGTTGAAAGAGCTAAAGAAGCAATTAGATGAATTACAAGAAAAAGAATTCATACGACCGAGTGTTTCACCTTGGTCGGCCCCAGTTTTATTTGTGAAGAAGAGCACAAAGAGCATTTGCACATGACATTAACTAGATTGAGAGAACATCAGCTGTATGCCAAGTTCGATAAATGCAGCTTTTGGCTAAAAGAAGTTGCTTTCTTGGGTCATATTATATCGGAAGATGGAGTCAAGGTTGATCCAGAAAAGATCGCAGCAGTTATAGAATGGAAACAACCCAAGACAGTGACAGGCATGAGAAGCTTTCTTGGATTGGCGGGATATTATCGTCGATTCATAGAAGGGCTCTCGAAAATTTCTCGTCCACTCACTCAGCTGCTGAAGAAGGACAAGCCCTTCACATGGACAGATGCTTGTAAAGAGAGTTTTCAGCTGTTGAAGACCAAGTTGACAACGACGCCAGTCTTGATTTTGCCCAATCCAGAGAAGGAATTTCAAATTTACTGCGATGCCTCGAAGCAAGGTTTGGGATGTGTGCTTATGCAAGACGGAAAAGTTGTTGCCTATGCTTCAAGGCAGTTAAAACCACATGACGAGAATTACCCCACATACGATTTAGAACTAGCAGCCGTGGTGCATGCACTCAAAATTTGGCGGCACTACCTGCTAGGGAATCGGTGTGAGATATTCTCAGATCACAAGAGCTTGAAGTATCTGTTTACACGACCAGAGTTGAATATGAGACAACGAAGATGGCTGGAATTAAAGATTATGATATTGAGCTCCAATATCACTCGGGCAAGACTAATGTGGTGCCGACGCCCTTAGCCGTAAGGCTCACCCAAGCAAAGCCAGCATGACAGAGTACCCACCAGCGTTGCAAAAGGATATGCTACGACTGAATTTGGTGATTCCAGAACAAGGCAGTATGGCCGCATTAGAGCTTCAACCATTGTTGACAGATCAGATTAAAGCAGCACAAGATGAAGATGAAGAGATTCAAAAACTGAAAAAGGATATTCAAGAAGAAAATTCATCAAAGTATGCGATAGACGAGCATGGGATCCTTACTTTCCGTGGTCGCTATTGCATACCCGGCGAGAAGGAATTAAGAGAATTGATCCTATCCGAAGCTCATTCGTCACAATTCTCAATCCATCCAAGAAGGACTAAAATGTACCAAGATTTGAAGAAGAAATATTGGTGAAACCAGATGAAGAAAAAAGTGGCAGAGTATGTAGCTAAATGTGATGTCTACCAGCAGATCAAGATAGACCACCAAAAACCATCGGGATTGTTGCAGCCTTTGCCAATACCCGAATGGAAGTGGGATAGCATTGGGATGGACTTCATTACTGGACTTCCCAAGACTCGAGAAGGATATGATGCTATTTGGGTCATTGTTGATAGATTGACTAAATTAGCTCGTTTCCTCCCGATCAAGCAAACCTACGGGAAGGACAAGCTTGCTGAGTTATATTTGACAAGAATTGTGACACTGCATGGAGTTCCGAAGAAGATTGTGTCAGATCGAGGAGCACAGTTTACATCCAAGTTCTGGGAGAAATTGCATGAAGCTATGAGCACCGATTTGAATTTCAGTTCAGCATATCACCCACAGACAGATGGACAGACAGAGAGAACCAACCAGATTTTGGAAGATATGTTGAGAGCTTGTGCAATAGTATATGGTGCAGCATGGAACACTTGCCTACCCTTCGCTCAGTTCTCATATAACAACAGCTATCAAGCCAGCATCCAAATGGCCCCGTTTGAAGCACTTTATGGCAGAAAATGCAGGACCCCACTGAATTGGACAGAAACAGGAGAACGACAACTCATTGGACCTCAGATTGCTCAAGACGCAGAAAGGATCTGAGCTTCAAGGTTGAAGATTTCGTGTTTATCAAAGTCACCCCATTCAAGAGAGTTAAGAGATTTCAAGGTAAAGTTAAATTAGCACCAAGATATGGGGGACCATTTCAAATAATCGGAAGAGTTGGAGAGGTAGCTTATCAAGTACAGCTGCCGCCCAACTTGTTAAGAATACACAACGTGTACCACGTGTCCCAGCTTCGAAAGTATCTGCGACAGCCTACAGATGAAAAACCATTGTCAGATATTGAATTGCCAGATGACTGCACATATGCTGAAGAACCACTACAAATAGGTGAAACCTCAGAGAGGCAGCTCAGAAACAAGGATGTCAGATTTTGCAGAGTGCAGTGGAAGAATCATACAGCGGATGAGTCCACTTGGGAACAAGAATCAGACTTGCAGCGGGATTTCCCCAACTTACTCCCTGGACTAAGTTAATCTCGGGGTCGAGATTCTTTTAAGGGGGGTAGGTTGAAAAGTCCCCAAAATTCAAAAGGAATTTTTCTTGAATTTTCTGCAAATTTTGAGTGAATTTTTGAAACTTTCCTTTTCGGGAAAGTTCTCCCCTGCCCCGCTTTCCCTTTTTGGCTGGGCGTTGCCCCTCTTCTCCGGCGCCTTCTCCTTTTCCGCCTTCACCCGTGCCCGGCACCTTCCCCCTCTCCTCTCCCGCTGGCGCCTGCGCCCTCCCCGCCTTCTCCCTTCCTCGCGCGGACGCCCGACCCCGCTCCCTGCCTTCCCCCTCGCGCACGCGCTGCGCGCCTGCGCCCGTCGGCACCGCCTTTGCGCCGCGCCTGGGATTCCTCCGCGCCCGCGCCCCCGACAGCCCCGTCCGAAGCGCGTGGCCGCCCTCGCGCCACGTCGCCCGCCCTTGCCTCGACCCCACCTGGCAGCGGCAGCGCCTTCTTCTCCCGCGCGCGGACGCCATCGCCCGTGACCGGAGCCCCACCTGCTCCCATCCCCTGTCGCATCGCCTTCAAGCCACTACAGGGCCGTGCGTCATTCCCCCTGCGCAGAGGAGACCCTCCACCAACTCCCCGGTTGCGCCCATTGCCTTCTCCCCGAAGGAACTCCTCCCTCCGCCCGGGCATAAAATCCACCTCCCCTGCCCCCTTGCTTCCTCTTGTTTCCTCAGCTCTCCCACCCCTCCCTTTTACTCCTGCCACTCCAGGGGACCTCCAGAAGCTGTCGATTGAACCCTCGTCGCCCTGGTCGCCGTCGCCGCCCTCCCCTGCGCCGGCAGCCCCAGTGAGCCACTCTCCCTCTCCATTGCCCCATTCCTCGATTCCCTTCGCTTGGAGCCCCTCTGCTACTCCCTAACCCCGATGGTGTCCTTGTCTGGCCAGGAGAATCACCGAAGAGCTCCCGCACTGAAGCTCACCGCCGGCCGTAAGGCCCTCCCCGTGGCCAGCTCGCTGTGGACCTCCCCAGCTCGCACCGCCGCCGCGAATGTGAGCCCCCTTCTCCGTAGATGGAGTAGCCGCCCCCGATCGACCCCTCTCGGCCCCGGTGACTCTCTTCGCCGCCGGGAAGCCGCTTCTCCCCCTTTTGCCTCCCGCCCCCTTCGTTGTTTCCCTCGTGCCCTAAAACCCCAAAACGGGTTCCCCTTGTCGAGTTCTTCCCGTTAGTACTCCCTATGGCCACCGGAGACCCTCGCCGTCGCCGGATAGCGGGAGCGCCGCCAGCTCTGCCCCCCTGTCGCTCGCACCGGCGAGAGGAGGAAGAAGGCGACGTGGCCGCATCTCTGCTGCCCATTCCCTTCTGTGCCGTCTAATTTGAGCCGTCGGATGACCGCCTTCCTCGGCCGTCCGATCTTCTTAAAGTCGCCCCCTCTCCGCCACCCGATCCGATTCCCCGTTTCGCTCGCCTTCCTCGACCCACCGCCGTCCGATCTCCCCACCACCGCATCTCGCCCGTCTGTTTCCCGCCATCCCGCCCGCTCGCCCTTGCCGCGTGTCGGCCATCCGCCGAGGAGGAGCGCGCGCGCGTTGGGCTCAGCCCGTCGGCCGTCTCGCACATGGGCCGCGTGCGCCGCGTGGGCCGCTCGGCCGCGCGGGCCGCTCTTCCGCACGGGCTGCACTGTCGCAAGGAGGCCGGCCCGTCACTGTTCATCCGATTTTCCTCGGTTTATTGAATTCTAAAATCCCAGAAAATCCAAATAAATCCTAGAAAATCACAGAAAATCCCAAAAATTCTCAAATTTCACCACTTTGCTCCAAATAATATTCTTGACCCATTTTTGACCTCCTTTCCACCAAAATCATTCCAGATAAATTCCAAAAATTCCATTTGAAGGATTTATGCATTTTATTCCTTTTTAATTAGATTATTTTTCCTCGCTTGTTTAGTTGCAAGTCGGATTTATGTTATTTTGTGTGTTTGCGCTAGTGTCGAAGATCCCGGAAGTTCAAGTGCAAGCTGAGGATCCAGGTGTTTCTTCGTTCGAGCTAGCTGAGATCATCCGGATTGACGGCAAGTCCCAAATCCTTTGATCATGTTGCAACCCATGTTATTTAATTACGTTATTATGCTATTTGCATTATGCTAATTGTGAAATGTTAATTTCAAAGTAAAATAAAATGTTAGAATGACATGTTATGTAGTTAAACCTACCACCGATAAATGCCATGTTAAACTTGTAGCCATGCCTTGTAACCCTAGAAATAATTATCTGTTAATCTAGATAACCGTAAGATATTATTATCACTCAAAGTCTTTACACTAATAAGGTCGTGGCAGCGAGCCAACAGAATTTATAAAACCCGACTCTAAGGTAGGGTGGTATGGGACACCGTATCTTAGAGCGGAGAGTGCCGGCGTGCACAAGGTAGGGTAAGGGGGCTGTGGTGCATCGCAAGATAATTATGATTTTTCACCCGTCTCTTACCCTAGGATTGAAGGAAGGGGGGGTTGTGGTGCATCGCCAGGTGATTATTCACCCAACTCTTACCCTAGGATGGGTCGCGGGCCTGGTAAGGTTGCGGGCCATGTGAAAATATAAGGACTGAAACCCTTACGCTGAGCAAATGTCATAGTGATCGCTCAACCACAGGTGTTGACTTGTCAACCCTGGTTTAGTACCTGCTCAACTTAAGTGAAACCCCGCATTGGGAGTCAGTGCAAGACAACGATAGGTCCTCACAACTCGGGACCGGCGTTCCGCGAGGGCCAACGAACGCCCGAGGATGTGCGGGATTATTATCTATCGGGTGGAGTGTATACCAAGGGTTGAGCAGCGAAAAGACCCGGTTCCTTAACTCAGTCATGAGGGTTAAGGGTGCGTGTGGGTAAAGCTGAGCAAACTCTGCAGAGTCAAATAAATGGTATTCGAATACGCCGTGCTCCCGGTTATTGGAGCTGTGTCACTTGGGTGATTCCAGCTGCAAAGCTTAAGTAGTTTTGTACATATTTGAACTTGACTAGTTGGTTAAAGAATTCTTTGTGAAAACCCCTGAGATCTTAAGAAGTAGTTTTGAGTCCATTTTATAAAATGCTTGCAAATAAAACTGCATCCACTCAAAGTTAATAAACCAAATATATTTCCCTCCTTCGATGTTCCGTGCATGTAATAAGTTAGGATCCCTTTGGGATTTGCTGAGCCGGTTGTTTGGCTCACAGCTTGCTTAATCTACTCTTTAGAGGATCAAGACGAAGGTGAAGGTCTCCCCGTTGAGGAAGTCCCGAAGGATCTCTTCTTCGACGAGGACCCGTGGCTTTAGGTCTTGGCCGCGCTCAAGCGGATCTTGGAGTTTTTGTAATGTAAGTATACTTTGGGCTTGCACGCCCCGCTGTTGAAAAATGGATGTTAATCCTTATGTGAAATATATGCTGGACTTTTGTTGTAAGCATGCAATGGTATACTCTTGCGCGACGTTCCATGACTGTTCATGCATGAATAGTTACGGAATGCCGTGTCCGTACGCGCCCCTGGAAACGGGGGCGTTACAATATCCTTCCATTGCTTCACCTGCATATTGAAGAACAAGAAAATAGTTCATATAAATGCTATATTAGAAGGTACAACTACTGGTTAAACTAAAAGGAATATACTCCATCAATTATCAATTTATCTTTCTCATAATTACTAAATACTATATTAGAAGGTACAGCTACTGGCTAAACTGAAAGTAAAAGATGATAGGCATGTTCCTATGAGCTATTATAAGTTGAATACATCGATAAGCTTTTGTAAAAAAATGCAAATAAATTAATTAAGCCTGAAACTTTTTAGTGCAATAAGATACTTCTTGTGCCCTACTATTCCGTGAAATCTAAAAATATGTTATAATTTCATTAGCCATTAGGTCATGGTTGTGTTACAAGTAGCAAATTAAAACCTTACAAATCTACAAAACTCAAAAAACGGGGGAAATCAAACGCTCATCTGCTAACCAGGATTGAGATATCCTTGGATATATTTGATTGGGACCTAGCACAGAGAGAGAGAGAGAGAGAGAGAGAGAGACAGAGAGAGAGAGAGAGATTGGTTTACCTCATGGGAAGATGCACCAGCGATGGAGAAGCTTCTTGCCTTCAACGAGCGAAAGTGGCGTTGAGTCGTTGAGATGATTGGCACAAGGAAGGAGCGACATTGAGTAGAGATGGGGTCATTAGAGATAGCTGGCCGGCACCGGGAGCCACGTGCTTAGAGTTGAAGACGGCCGCCGTCGCCGCCACGTGTTGTTGTTAAAGCGACGCAGATTACAGAGACAGCTCGTAGGTTTTTTCTCTATGCACTAGCAAAGCCCTATTCCGTCCATGGGCTATAGGCACAAGTTGTGTCCATATACAGTCCAAAATTACTAGACCATTTGAGTCCTTGCCTAGCCCTATTTAAAGCTAGGCTTACCTTTTTTTTATTTCAGCCCATTTGGTATGACCTGAAGTTAGCCCATTCAACAACCCAACTCGCTTGGCCCTATAAACCCTGATCTATTACTAGGCCTACCTGTTCATGTGTAGCCTGGCCCGATAGCCCAACCTGAGCTTGGCCCTTTTTCCGTGCCATGCTGAGCCGGGCATGCTCCTCGGGCTGGGCTCCTCACTTTTTTAAGCCTTAGGTTTTTTTATATATGTAGGGTACTGTCATGGTTAGTTCATAGCAGTTGAACGCACTGTTTCGGGAATTAAAAATGGTTGTACTGTCTGCTCGTCTTGTGTTCGATGCTGACATTTTATATACTATTGTTCCATGCATTAAATTTGATATTTTATCAAATATAAATTTAAAATGGTGTTGCATTATTGCATTGCATTCGTATATAAATTTGATATGTTGGTCGAAACGTCAAGACCGATGAGTATGCGAGAAGTAATGGCATGGCATCATTACCGTGCAATAGTAAAGTGATACCGATCCATTTCACAAAAGCTATAGTAGTGTCGTATTAATATCTTATTTATTTCGGTTTGAGTTTCTGATTTTTTATTTATTTTTATTATTTCTAAATTTTATCTTTTTTTTCTTTTTTAGCTTTTTTGAAATTTTTTTTGCCGGTTCTTTTTTCCTGTATTCGTTTGTATTGTCCATGATGGATTAACCTTTTTTCTTTTTTAAAATTTAATTACGTCAAATAAGTCACCATCAGCTACAATATAATTTCAACTAGTTATAGTGCAATTTTAGCCAGCTACAATGCAATTTCCTATAAACCAGTTTATTTTAGTTCAACCGAGTAGCATTTAAGTGTTCCAATTTTAACCAGTTAAAGTGCAATTTCTTATAAATCAGTTTATTTTAGCTCAACCGAGTAGCATCTAAGTGTTCCCTCAAAAATTTTATACTAATATTCGTACTCTACTAAGCAATACCAACGGAAAAAAATCGTTGATATCGGAGCTGAACTGTGCATGTGAATGCCAATCCTGCTGAATTTTGTCAAGGCTCAAACATGCGCTGCTGATTGGATACACAACGCTGTATCTGTGGCAATTTTTCTGCCAGTGCAGAGGATCGTCGTCCAAGATAGGAAACCGACCCCGCCGTCCAATGCAACACTGTCTCGAGCTCCACCAAAAGACCGGCAGCATCGATGCATATGTGTCCTATTTTTCTTTTTTGAAACAGGATGCATAGGTGTCCTATGGAATCTGCGAAAACTACAAAGTCGCGCTACCATCGGTACGTGGGGCTCTCCAGTGAACACACATCACCCTGTGGCAGTGGCACGAGCCGATTCAACGGCGGCACCGAGGAAAATACAACAAACTTTACCGGCCCATTCCTCGACGTCGCTGTAACCGTCAGCATCTCTGTTTCGTCTCGAGCATCCGGACCGGAGCCTAACCGCAGCGATAATAAATGCGAATATGCGATCGCGTGCCCCGGCTATCTTGTCCTAGCCGTTGAAGAACGGCTGAATTGCTCTTTTTTTTTCTCACCAGTTTGGTCTTATTGATGAATTAGTGATGCATATAACTCGATATAATATCAAAATAAAGAGATCTTAGTTTAGACTTGGCTAATGTAATTAAAAAATAATTATAGCATACTTTTATTTTAGAGTACTGCTATACAACATTCGATTGTTTTTAGAACAAAAACAGTCAGATTGATCTGGGGCGTTAGATCTCCATCCAACGATCCACCCATACAAGCTCCCCTCAAAAAAAAAATGACCCCCTCTAAAAAAATGATCTAGGGCGTTGGATCTCCATCTAACGGCTCAAAATCTGACTGTTTTTGTCCTGAAAAACAGTCAAATGTTGTATAGACACACCCTGCCTTAGATCTAAGAGAGATTTACACATAAAATAATGTTAAAATACGAGTAAATTATTCGTATTTTCTTATTAAGTTAGACTTTTGTACGAGATGATGGGTGCATATACTCAATACCAGCCAGGGCGTGTAACCAGGGGCGGAGGCAGCTATGTGGCAAGGTTTGGCAGCCGCCATACCTAACATTTGTACAAAAGACTAGTATATTATGTATATATATGTGAAATACATCAATACATGACTGCTATACTGCTGGATCTAGTGGCTGGGCTGGTGCCTCGTGGGCCTGATGGAGTGATGGTCATGGGCCTACGGCAAAACCCCACAGAAGGAAGCTAATGTGTCTCGTACTCTTCCTGGCCGATCGGCTGCTCCGAGCCTCCGACTGTTCGTATTCCACATTTCCGCCCGCTGCCATCTTCGGCTCCTCGTGCCCGGCACCGCTCGCCTTGAAGTCGCCACCGTCGTCTGTGTGCCCAGTGCCGCTTTCGCGATCGAGGTTGCCACTGCTCTGCGCATGCCAAATGTGCTTGTGTGTGTTGATTGTCCTCTCTGCTGCATAGAGACTAGTAAGTGTCTTCGATGTCAATTTTTTCCCCTAGTGATTAAAAGAATGTTGTGTGCCTGTTTTTTTATTTTATTGAGGAACATCTCTGTTGATGTGCCTGAAGAGATTAAGAGAAGGATGCGTATTGATCCTAACATGAAGAACTGAGTATGATTTTTTGCATTCGTTTGTGCATCCAAGTTCAATCTGTGATATTGAGCTCAGATTAGGGGACAGCATCGGTTGAGAGGGCCTTCTCAGTTATGAAGATTATCAAGACCGAGTTACGCAACAAAATGTCAGATGCTTGACTTAATGACCTGATGGTGTGCTACATTGAGCGATGCTTATTCAAAGGACTTGATCTTGCTGAAATTAAGAAAGAATTTCAAAAGAAAAATAGAAGAATGCCATTGCCACGGTTTGTACCCAAATAAAGCTTTATTATGGGTATGTATTTTGTTCCAACAATCTTGAATAAAAATATACTTTCTATTATTTGATATGTCTATGACACTACTAGTTGCTAATTCATGATTTATCTATGCTTCTATGTTTTGCAGATCATCTCTAGGTTGGTCTAGTTAACATAGATGATAAATTGGTGATCAATCATCTATGTAATCTTCATTTAGTGAGGTATTTTAAGTGCCAATGCTTTACTTTTGGATTTCCGTTATATTTGTTGATCACAAAGTAATATATATTTATATAATATTCTAATGAACCCTTGTATAGTTGAATTATACATGTTTAACCTTTATAAATCCGCCACACCTGAAAATTATTCCTACCTCCGCCACTGCGTGTAACGGAGAATAACGCGAAAGATGGCTGGAGCGCCGATGCTCTCAGCGTAAAAGGTTAGCTCAAGACTTCTTCGTTCGGCAAGAAATTAGGTTACTACGGGCTACTAAGCTTTGCTCATGGCCGTGAGCATCTCGTCCATGCTGCTGCTCCTCCTCAACATAGCGGGGGCGCTTCTCGCCCCTCGCGCTCCTCCGAGCCCGGTCTCCGTCAGCGCCGGCGATGATGACGGGGACGTCGACTTCTTCTTCTTCCCCTTCCTGGTCCTCTACAAGAGCGGCCGCGTCGAGCGCTTCATGGGCACGGACACGGTGCCGGCCTCCACAGACCCCACCACCGGTGTGGCCTCCAAGGACGTGGTCGTCGACGCCACCGCCGGCCTCGCCGTCCGCCTCTACCTGCCGAACCTCGCCAACAGCACGACGAGAAAGGACGGCGACAAGCTGCCGTTGGTCGTGTTCTACCACGGCGGTGGGTTCGTCACGGAATCGGCCTTCTCGCCGACGTACCAGCGGTACCTCAACGCGCTCGTGTCGAAGGCAGGGGTACTCGCCGTGTCAGTGGACTACCGCCTCGCGCCCGAGGACAGCCTCCCGGCGTGCTACGACGACGCGTGGGCGGTGCTCCGGTGGGTGCTCAGGAGCGGGCGGTCCGGGCCGGAGCCCTGGCTGTCGCGCCACGCCGACCTGGAAAGGCTGTTCTTGGTCGGGGACAGCGCCGGCGGCAACATCGCGCACAACATGGCGATGCGCGCCGGCAGGGAGGGCCTGGACGCCGGCGCGACCATCCGGGGCATAGCGCTGCTGGACCCGTACTTCTGGGGGAAGCGCCCGGTGCCGTCGGAGACGCGGGACCCAGCACAGCGGCGGTGGCGGGACCGGACGTGGAGCTTCGTGTGCGCAGGGCGGTACGGAGTCGACGACCCGGTGATCAACCCGGTGGCCATGGCGCGCGAGGATTGGCGGCGGCTCGGGTGCGCGCGCGTGCTGGTGACCGTGGCGGGGCTGGACATGCTGAGCGCGAGGGGCCGCGCGTACGTCGAGGCGCTCAGGGCGAGCGGTTGGGGCGGCGAGGCGCAGCTGTACGAGACGCCCGGCGAGTACCACGTGTACTTCCTCTGGAAGTCGGACAGCGAGAAGGCGGTGAAGGAGATGGAGGCGACGGTGGCCTTCATAAACGGTGACCGAGTGAGCACAGCTTCAAGAATGGATGCTTAAACCGGTGTCACCTTGAGAGATTAGTGGAGGAAGATATCTAAGTTCAGAACGAGCTCCGTGTCCCGTAAATCTTGAATTAGTGTACTTTGAATTAGTGTTATGTATTCTCCTGACAAGATTAGCCATATACTATGGATCAGACATGCAACCATGTAAATCTTGTTACGTCAGTCCATACGGAATATTGCAATGGTTAAATACAGTGTTACAATTACATTTTTTAAACTAAATTTGTTTACTGAAACATTTCAGTTGAACTGATGCAACAAGCTACAGCTTTTGACAATCTGTTGGTTCAAGGCGTACTTTCAAATGTGGCATATGCAGGAAGGCAACAAATAGTCTCCGAAAATGTATACCTTCGACGCTATTTCCACTTACCGGTTACTCCTTTAGACCTGAAAATGATTACTCTGTTACTGTATAGAGCAGATCAACAGAAACTGATCCTGCATGGTAAGGCTCACTGGGCACCGGCTAATCGCACTCACGACACACCCAAACACAGAAGCATCCGCTTCACCCGCGCGCTTGTATTCACTACCTGATGACCAGAAGGTACCCCGGGTGCCATACGGTTAGGAAGCCAGCAATCTTCTTCAGTGTTACCGATGACCAATCAAGAAGGCTATATGATACTCCATTTACACAATGTATGAATGTTCCATCTTGAATTATGCAATAGAAACCGTACTTCCTATAATCATGGCGACGAACAGATGTAGACCTAAGAGCTCGTCACAATCTACAATATATAGCAACCTGTAGAAGAGGATACACACAAAAACGGTTCCTTGCTGTAAAACAGCCGAAACCGTTGGTGCAAAATTGCTGCACAGCAGTGTTCTACTGAACTGCGAACCGCTGGAGATGATCCATGAAGACCTGGAAGCTCACATCATCTGTGAATACGACATCCCCTCCAGATGGTGGAGGATTGTCAAAGTTATACGTGACGGATGGATTAAGCTTTGCCAGTAAGAATCGAGCCTGCAATTTCATAAATAAAGTAAAAGGTTAAAATTATAAACAAATGCTGATGGAACAAGTCCACTAAGAATCGAGCCTGCAATTTCATAAATAAAGTAGAAGGTTAAAATTATAAACAAATGCTGATGGAACAAGTCCACTGAGAATCGAGCCTGCAATTTCATAAATAAAGTAAAAGGTTAAAATTATAAACAAATGCTAATGGAACAAGTCTAATTTACAACATTACACTGTAGGTTCGGTCCGATTTTCAACATCTAATTTTAAAACAGTTTACTTAACTATTAAAATAGTTTATTTTTTAACCTTAGGTTGGTTTCATAAAGGAACAAGTATACTTTACGACTCTTAGCTTCGGCCTTGGTCTGATTTTCAACATTCAACTTCAAAATAGTTTACTTTTCACCCTTGAACTATTAAAACCATTCATTTTTCAACCTTAGGTTGGTTTCATAAGTGGTTTTCAATAGAGGAAGACATGAATGGAGAGCTCCACGAGGTCATGGTGCCAGTGATGAGGCAGTAGAGAGGCACGGGTGAGAGCAAAATAGAATGTTCGCGATATAAGGAACTTTACATTGATGGTGGTTTGGGTAGAGACGTGCTGTGTTAGGTAGGCAATGGTAGCAGGCGATGGTGGCGATTAGGTCATGGAGACGACAACACTACGGTGAAAGGGAGACAAAAAATGAACATGTCAAAAAATAGGTGGGGAATAAATGATGCAAAGGAATTGGACCGATTTTTACTAGTCACGACGAACCATGATGGAGAAGCTCGACAGCACCGAAGAACTTCGATTATGAGAAGTTCTCAGCATGAAACTCAAATTAATTTGAGGATATGAGAGAGAGGAGGTCATGAAACACGATGTGACACGGACGGTTTTGAGAAGAGGAAATAGGAGAAAGAGGCTGACTAGTGGGCTCTCCTATTTTATTTTATTTTTCTGATCTGATAAAAGTATTACTGAGAGGCGAGACCACATGAAGTTACATTATTAGGATGTCACATTAGCATGCATTGTCCATTAGGATGACATTGAAGTTAAAACCATCACCAGATTGGAATCAAACTAGAGGGTTTCGTGTAAAGGTTGTGTTTTGCATCAGTTTTAATAATTATAGGGTGAAAAGTGAACAATTTTAAAGTTGAAGGTTGAAAAATCAGACTGACGCCATAGTTGAGTGTTGTAAAGTGGACCATTGAAACTAAATCACCACCACGTCGGATCAAACCAGAGTAGTTTTGTGTGAAGGCCGTGTTTTGAACAATTTTAATAGTTGAAGCGTGAAAAAGTAAATGATTTTAAAGTTGGAGGTTGAAAATCAGACTAAGCCATAGTTGAAAGTTATAAAGTGGCCGTGTTCCAATGCTAATTGTTTCTTCTACTAGCAACGAGTATCCTCTGAAAATGCTAATTGATTGTTGGAGATTTAATTGCAATTCTTAGCTTAAATTTGGACCATCCAGTTGAAGATTGAAAGTAGGACGAGTTTGCAAATTTTATCAAGTAGGACAAGTTTACAAATCTTTTCTAGAAATCTAGCAAGTGCAGAATAGGAGTTGAAGTCAGTGCAATCTTGAGAGCTCGAAATGCCTCTTCTGCTTCTTGCTCCACACGAACGCCTCTTTCTTCAATAGCTTGGTTGGAGAAGAGGCCAACACGCGCGAATTCTTTACTGAAGTTACAGTAATAACCTGTCGTCCCCAGGAATCCACGCAAGGCACTCACAAAACGAGGCTACAGCTAGTTAAGCACTGGTACCATCTTGATGGAATCCATGGCCACACCCTTGCTAGAAATAACATGACCCAGATAGGCCACAAATGGCTCGCTAAAATGACATTTTGCTTAAGGGACAGCTGGTAGAGCTACAACACATGAAAAATAGCCTGGACATGCTGCAAATGTTCAGATCACGAGGGGCTATAAATCAAGATGTCATCAAAGAAAACAAAAATGAAGCATCGTAGGAGTCATTCATAAGTGCCTTGAAGGTAGCTGGGGTGTTCGTTAGACCAAAGGACATCATCAAAAACTCAAAGTGTCCATGCTATGTTCAGAATGCTATCTTCTTGATGTTGTTAGGATGCATGTGCACTTAGTGGTACCCACTGCGCAAGTCAAGCTTGGTGAAATAGCATGCCCCCTTTAGTTCGTCGAGGAGCACATCAACCATCGAAATAGGAATTCATCCTTCGTAGTCTGGGTGTTCAAGGTACGGCAATCAATGCAAAAAAACGCCATGTGTCTTCATGCTTCTTAACAACCAGAACAAGCGAAGAAAAAGCAGAGTTGCTATGACAGATGATGCCTTGGGCAAGCATGTCTTCACATAGTCATTCGATCTCATACTGAGAAGCTACTTGTAGCAGTAAGGCCACATCGCCACATCTGCTGATACGGGCAAAAGGTGGATTCTATGATCATGGCGGTGCTCCAGTAGTCCAGTGGTAACCCTCGTGGAGGCTTAAATAGGTCCACGAATTCCTACAGCAAATCCGCCATAAGCTCCAGTCCTACAATGCTGAGAGCACATGGCTTGTCCAACATAGCACCAATCCCTTGCCATGTAACATGATGATCAATTCAAAAGGATATCGTAAGAAGCTCAAAATCCCAGGCGATTGGCCCAAGAGTTCGTAGCCACTGAACTCCAAGGTCAATGTCAAAACCATCCAACAGTATGGCAAAGCACTCCACTGTGAATTCCTCCTTGTCGATGCACAATGGCACATTACTACACAGACTAGCACAGGGTACCCGATCTCCATTAGCAACGACCACATGCATGCCTGGCCACAACGACAAGTTGAGGTTTAGCTTATGCGTTGCCTTCTCAGCTACGAAGGTGTGTGTAGATCCTGTGTCAACGAATGCCCTCAATGTCTCGCCTGCAATGTGCACTTGTAGTTGCATTGTCCTCGTAGTGCGGATGCCGGTTACGGTGTGCAATGAGATTTCCACCTTACCAGCTTCCTCCGAGCTTCCCTCGTCTTCCTCCAACCAGATCACAAAAATTCCTTTCATGGAGCACTTGTGATTTGGACCAAATTTCTTAGGGCAGTTGTAACAAAGGCCCTTGGCGTAGCGCTCAGCCGTTTATTCAGGAGTAAGATGCATGCATTGTATCTTTGGTGGCATAGCAATCAACATAGGGGTCGGTGTTGCTACTAACGGAGTGGTGTTTGCCAATGTAAAGGAGGGCTTTCGGACTGCCGAGATACTTGATGGTACGCTGGTGCTCCATGTAGAGAAAGATTACTTAGGTGGCGGTTTGATCTCAATTGGCTCCTCCATGAGACACTGCTCATAAGCGTGGGCTAAACTCATGGCCGTCTGAGGTTTAGACGGTTTCTGTAAATCAACGTCTGTACTTAGCAGCTTGAAAAGGGCTGTTGTAAAGAGCTAAACCTACTAGAGTAGGGACAGCGGCTCCAAATGATATAAAAGCTCTAGGTATTGCTGCTGCTATTCCTCTATAGTACCGGCATGGTGAAGCTACACAAGTTCCCCCCAAAGGGTTGCTTCAGATAGGTCCAAAGCGTATATTGACAACAACAGCAAAGTATTTTGTCCCAAACAAGTTAAGGTAAGTTAGGAATGAAATATCCTCAAGGACAAAGAAACGAGTGCCTTGTAATAAGAGATAATTGGTTTTTTAGGACTCTAAACGTTGGGCTTCGCATATTTAGGACTCTAAACGTTGGCTTCGCAAAATTAGTACTCTAAACGTTGACACTTTAATTTTTATGGTATTATAGCTTATTTATCATTTCTTAATCTCTTTTCTTAATACTTAGCATCTAAAATGACTCTTATGCCCTCTTCCCTTAATCACGTACCTGGGAGTCGAAACGTCGCTCTGGTCGCCCCATTCTCTCGCACACGTGCAGGACCGCGACTCGAAACGTCGCTCTGGTGCCGCCGCCCTCATCGACGCGGATCCCTGGGAACCGCCGCCGGCACCATCCAGCCAAGGCGGACGCTGCCGCCGCTACGGGTTGCCCAGACTGAGGAGCCCGCCGCCAACGCCGTTTCTTCCCAGTCTTGCCGAAGACTGCCGCCCCCGCGATATCGTAGTCGGGCCGAAGACTACAGACGGCGCTGCCCAGTCCTGCCGGAGATCGCCACCAGGAAAAACCAGAGGCCGTCGTCCTGTTGAATTGGAACGCCACCGCCAAGACCAAGCCCTGCTCTCCGCTGCGCCAGCTGATTGCCGGCAGGAACTCCACCAAGACATTCTCCACCAACCACAATCGGTAATCTTCAGTTTCCTTTCTTTAGTATTTTGCACTGCATTTGATTGAAATTGTGGCCGAATTCATGTTGATTCTTTATGCTGTATACTTCTTCTTTATACTGTATATTAGTCCGGCGGCATGGAACCATCAGATGGGAATGATGATATTGCACAGTATTCTTCAGCTGTGGTAGGAGTTGATTGGGATAACTTGCAGATTGTGGAGACACATGATGATGAAGGGAGAATTGAAATGATTAGTGAGGATCAGTTGTATGCTATATTAGGCTTGAGGGATGAGGATGAGGGACGAAAGAAAGTTGTACAGGAGAATGCAAATGTGGCAAAAAAAAAGGTCAGGCTGTGGAGTGGCTTGATACTGAGGATGCTTCAGTTCAAGTGTCTGATGCCATACCAGATGAGGTAGTCATTACATATGATAAAGACCGCCCAATTATGGACCTTGGCACAATGTACCCGTCGATGAACGAATTCAGGTTGGCTGTGAGGCAATTTGCCATTAACGAGGAATTTGAACTAGGCACAGAGAAGTCAACTAAGAAGAAGTTTAGAGGGTACTGCAAGTCTAGTGAAGATTGCTCTTGGAGTATTGTTGGCACCCGGCAGGATGATAACCATACTATAAAGGTAATGTTTGATTAGCTATATATTTTCCTTGGAGTTTTGTACGGATATTTTCCTAACTGTTTTGTTTGGATATAAAATGCAGGTGACTACTTTAAAGGATGGACATAATTGCATTTCAAGCAGCAGGGTGAAGACCATAACACCGTCTCAGGCTTGGGTCACTAGCAAGGCTGTGAGTATTCTTAGGAGTACGCCCAACATGGGTGCTAAAGAACTCCAGACGAAGTTGCAAGATGAGTACTCTGTCACAATCTCATATGACACACTCTGGAGGGGCCGAGAAAAGGCACTTGCAGAAGTGTATGGTAAATGGGAAGAAAGTTTTGACATGCTATATAGATGGAAGGCTGAGGTTTTGAAGAGGTCACCTGGAAGTGTCGTGGAAATTGATATCTTGGAGGACGATGGTCATGTATATTTTCATCGTTTTTTCTGCGCACTTAAACCATGCATAGATGGATTTTTGGAAGGATGTAGACCATATTTGAGTATAGATTCCACGGGACTCAATGGAAGGTGGAATGGCCATTTTGCTTCAGCTACGGTGGTTGATGGTCTCAATGGAATATATTCACTTGCATATGGGTTCATTGCTTCTGAGACAGAAGATAATTGGACTTGGTTTATGACTGAACTTAAGAATGCCATAGGAGATCCTCCACTGCTCGCAGTTTGCACAGATGCTTGCAAAGGCTTAGAAAATGCAGTGAAGAATGTGTTTCCTCAGGCTGAACAACGGGGATGTTTTTTGCATTTTATGAAGAATTTTCAGAAAAGGTTTCATGGATTTGGAAGGATGTATCCTGCAGCAAGGGCTTACAGGGAAGAGGTGTTCATAGAACATATGAATAAAATATTTGCAGAATCAAATGATGTATGGTTGTGGTTAAAGGAGTGGCATTCTCTGTTATGGTACAGGTGTGGCTTCAATCCTGATATCAAATGTGACTTCATCACTAATAATATAGCTGAGGTTTTCAACAACTGGATCCGAGACATTAAAGACTTGCCAGTTGCAGAACTAGCTGACAAGGTGAGAGAGAAGATCATGGACTTGTGGAGGAGGAGGATTGGAGAAAGACTACTATCTGGAAGGATTCTACCATCTATAATGGTTCAGCTGAAGGCAAATACTAGAGGTTTGGGGCATTTGAAAGTTGTGGAGTCTGCCAATTGGAGTGCAGAAGTTTGGGACAACAGCAAAATTTGTGAAAGGCATATTGTGAAGCTAAATCAAAAGACATGTACTTGTCTTGAATGGCAGCACACTGGAAAGCCATGTCAACATGTTTTGGCTTTTGTAACAGCACAAAGGAATGTAAATCTTGAACAATTTGTGCATGATTACTTTTCTGTGGACAACTATAAGGCTGCTTATAGGAGAGAGATTGAGCCAATGACAGACAAGTCGCAGTGGCCACAAGTGGATCTGTCATTCTTTTTGGGCGCACCACTTGCAAAGGCAGATTCTGGAAGACGAAGGAAATTGAGAATCAAAGGATGTCTTGAAGGTGGCCAGAAGAAAAAAGGTGCAAATTATACTACAGATGTTGCTACTGCTGAGAATGATACCGCAAATGCTGCTAGTACCACCAATGCTAAGGGGAAGAAAATGATCAGAGGTCCAATGACTTGCAAAAGATGTGGACTGAAAGGTCATAGGCAAGCTAGTTACAAGTGCCCACTAAATGGAACCAAAAAAAGGTAATTCTTAGTTCTCTACTCAAAGTTTAATTATCACCTAAAAGGTTTGAATATATTTTGTGTACTTAAATACAGGAAGAGAAAGCCTAGAAAGAATAGCACAAAAGCAACACCTAGTGAACCTATCACCCCACAAAGGCCAACTAGAGAACAGATACTACAGAATAGTCCAGGCAGAGTCACTAGAAGGTAAGTACTGAACCTCTTCTCTCTTCTCTGTTGAGTAATGCACAAATGGGAAAAATATTTAACTAAATGTGATGACATATATATGTGCAGTCGCCTTGCCTTCTTGCTGGGAGAGGGAGGTTCTTCTTCTCCACAAACAACCACAAGTACTCCAGATAGGATGGCACCTGCAGCTCCACCAAAGAAGTTGACGCCAAAAAGAAAGCTACAAATTGGATGAAAGATATCTTATTTGTAATGTGATAGGTGGAATCACTTAAATTAGTTTTTTGTGAACTCGATCAGTACTGTGCTTGTGATGTGAGCTATTAAGTTATGAGATGTGAAGTCACTTAAATTAGTTTCTGTGAACTCGATCATTACTTATGATGTCCATTTATCTTATGAATGAACTCTGTCATGTTTTGCCATTTATTTATTAAGATGTCACATGTGCTGCTTTGTTTATTATTAAACTGACTTGAAATATGCTGCTGCTGTCCAATTCTGAAACATGCCTGAATGGCTGTCCAGGGCAAGCGCTATGCATTACTCAGGTAGATCATCATAGGTGGTACTCTATTCATTCTCTTATGTTGCATTCGTAATTCCCTTCTGTCGAGTTGTGGCATGCTCTGGAAGTTTCGATGTCAATTGCTTTTTGCTAAATATTAGAAAACCTTTGCAGGGTGTTGCAAGAAGACTAATAAAAACAGCTCCGCGAGAGGTAGCAGTGGCCGAGAAAACGCTGCGGCGGCGGCGCCCAGCACGACGGGACTGGACTCGCTCCACCTCCAGGTACGTGATTAAGGGAAGAGGGTATAAGAGTCATTTTAGGTGCTAAGTATTAAGAAAAGAGATTCAGAAATGATAAATAAGCTATAATACCATAGAAATCAAAGTGTCAACGTTTAGAGTACTAATTTTGCGAAGCCAACGTTTGGAGTCCTAAATATGCGAAGCCCAACGTTTAGAGTCCTAAAAAACCAATTATCTCTTGTAATAAAACCTACAAGGCTATAATCTTAAACCCTACATCCTGTCATCTGAATCGAAAGTCTAAAACACTGCTCCTAAACTTTCTTCTTATGTCATGGTTCTGGTACGTGGATCGCTAACTTCCATCCGCCCCAATTCAAAGCCAACTCTTTGGATACATTCCAATCCCTCAAGTCTCTTTTAACTGCTTCCTCCCATTTCAGTTTTGGTCGACCTCTGACTCTTCTTATGTTTTCAATACGTCTTAAAATTCCACTATGTAACGGTGCCTCAGAAGGTCTCCGTTGGAGATATCTAAATCATTTCAAGCAATGTTGGACAAGCTTCTCTTCAATTGGTGTTTACCCCACCCTATCATGTATACCATTATTTCGGATTTGATCCTACCTTGTGTGATCATAGATCTACCACAACATCCTCATCCCCGTTACACTTATCTTCTATACATGTTGTCTTTTAGTTACCCAGCATTCCGCTTCATATAGCATCGCAGGTCTGATCGCCGTCCTATAGAACTTTTTTTTATCACACAAGACACCCGATGCTTGCACCATTTCACCACTCAACTCTTATCCCGCGGCTCACATCTTCATCAATTTCGTCGTCCCACTGTAGCATCGATCCCAAGTATTGAAAAGTGTCCTTCCTAGGCACTACTTATCTGTCTAGACTAACATCTCCATCATCTGCCCTAACACTACTGAAATCACACTTCATATACTTAGTTTTAATCCTACTAAGTCTAAAGCTCTTCGATTCTAAAGTCTTCCTCCACAACTCCAGTTTCCTATTGACATCTATTCTACTCTTATTAAAGCACTACATCATCAGCGAAAAGCATACACCAAGATATATCTTTTTGTATGTCTCGCGTGATCTCGTCCATCACTAGAGCAAAAATGTATGGCTCAACGCTGACCATTTGTGTAGTCCTATCTTAATAGGAAAATCATTAGTATCGCTACCACATGCTCTGATGTTAGTCACAACATCTTCGTACATATCCTTGATTAGGGTAACATATTTTGTTGGGACTTTATTCCTTAAGAATGCCACCTCATGACTTTTTTTGGCACTTTGTCATAGATTTTTCAAGTTGCTAAACACCACGTGAAGATCCTTCTTTTACTCTCTATCAATTGTCGTGTCAAGAAAATAGGCTCCGTGGTCGACCTCCTGAGCATAAAACCAAATTGGTTTTTCGTCACGCTAGTCACTCTTCTTAAACGGTGCTCAATCATTCGCTTCCAAAGCGCATATTGACAAAATCAACAAAACAAGGCCATGAAAGCACATCATCATCTCACTCCAGTTGGTAATACCATTGCTGATCGATGCTAGTCAAATGGTATACAACCAACCAGACCTTTTCTTCTTCTAAGGTTTACTGTCCGTGGAAAAATTATTCGCATCTATTAATCCATGACAGCAGGACTTCATCATCTCTACCCCTAAAATCCACCAGTTCATTTCTTTCCTACGACCACCCCAAATTGTGCCCCCAGCAGTCATGAGTTTTCCTACGTCCACACCAATTCATCCTGCGTCCACACCAATTCAACGATCAAGGATCAATTCCCACCTTTCTCTCTCCTTACCCACTCATATCCAACGATCCAAATTCATCCAATCCAAATTCAACGGGGACGCCCACCTCCCCCGCGCGACTCGCGATCGCGATCCTAGGCGGACCCACCGTGCGCGATCGGGTCACAGCCGCCGTCCCAGGCGACGCCTCCTCGACTCCGCGAACCCTCACGGGACTCCAGGCGTCGCCGCCGTCCCAGCCGCCCACGAAGCCGCTGTCCCAGGCATCGCCGGGTCACAGCCGCCCACGAAGCCGCCGTCCCAGGCGTCGCCGCCGCCACCGCCGTCCCAGGCATCGCCGCCTCGCGCGACTCCTGGGGACGCGGCCGCCGCCACGTACACGAAGTCCGCCTCGCGCGACTCCTGGGGACGCCGCCGCCGGCACGTACACGAAGCCGCCGGCCTCGCGCGACTCCTGGGGACGCCGCCGCCGCCACGTACACGAAGCCGCCGGCCTCGCGCGACTCCTGGGGACGCCGCTGCCGCCACGTACATGAAGCCGCCGGCCTCGCGCGACTCCTGGGGACGCCGCGCCGCCACGACGCCGCGCCGCCACGACCACGAAGCAAACAAAGTAGCAAACCATAGCGCCCCCGCCTCCTCCTCCCAGCCGCTGGATCACTGCGCCGGTGAGTCCCCCAGTCCAATTAATCCTTGTAGATGATTTCTTATTCTGGGGTCGAATTCGTGGTGCTCCGTATGTTTCGCAAGAACAGGTTGTTATTGGAATCAAGAAACGGTACTGCAGGGGTTAGAGAATGCGGTTCTTGGGTTTGGGCGAACAATGAAATCAAGTAAAAATTATGTACATGATAACAGAATGCAGCTCCTAAGTTGCAATGACCGGTTTGCACTTCTAGGTTTGGAGTGTGTGCAACATGGCGAATTCAAAACAAAATGAACCTATCTATGAATTTTTTACTGCAATGTGCCGATTCTGCTGACTCCTCTCTGAGGGTATGGTAGGACTCAAGAGGAAACGAATTTTGTTGAGATTGAGATTAGGGTTTGAAGCTTATGCCTTCATTCAAGGGAAACAAAATATAGGAACTAAATGTTGAAATGCTGAAGGTATGGATAGTCTGTTAGAAAAATAAAGCTATTGTGCTTAGTGCTCCTTGACTGCATGAAAATAACATAGAAGCAAGATGTTTGGCTTAAAGAGTGTGGTTATTGAATATGTGAAATTATGTATGTTCTTGAAATTGGCTCTGGATTTATCAGAAATGGAGCATGAGCCCATAATCCATAACCATTTGGCATGCAGTGAGTTTTTCTTACAGAAATGGCTCTCTTAGCGCATGAGAAAAATCATGCAGCGTAACTATTGTGTTGTTCAATTGGAATTTCTCTTTTGTAGACCCATAAAGTAGGCCTGGATTGAGAGAACTTTATTCAAGGAGCATTAGGATACCAATATACCATTTAATTTTTGCCAGCAATAATTCAAACACTGTAGATAGGAATATGTAGGCCAAGAATTTAGCTCAGTTAAATGTGTTTCCTGAATTTGAACATAAGTTCCAACTTAATTCAGGAATTATTATATGGTGGTCTTTTTTTAAAAGGTATTTGTTTTGTCCTTTTGCCATGGAGAATTTGAACAAGAATGGATGACATTTAGACTGGTGTTCTAGAAGCAATGAAGTTTTCAAACAAATATTTCTTACACATGAAAATACGTTCTGACTTGATTCAGGTATTATTATATGGCGGTCTTTTCAGATGTATTTGTGTTGTCCTTTTGCTGTGGAGAATTTGAACAAGAGTGTATGATGTTTACACTGGTGTTCTAGAAGCAATGAAGTTTTCAAACAAATAGTTCTTAAACTTGAAAATAAGTTCCAACTTAATTCAGGAATTATTATATGGTGTTTTTCAGGAGTATTTACATTGCCCTTTTGCTGTGGAGTATTTGAACTAGAGTGAATGAAGTTTGCACTGGTGTTATGGAAGCAATGAAGTTTGCACTGGTGTTATGGAAGCAATGAGTTTGCAAAAAACAACTCAATTAGAAACATATACAGCATGTAAGCAGAAGTATGTATGCCCATAGTAGCATGGAATGCCAAATGCATTGATTTTCATCCTATGTTTTCTTGTGTGGTGATTACCACTACCCTTTAATTTTCTATTCTACACACCTAAGAAACATAACTTCATGAGAAAGCATAACTATTTTATGAGGGTAGCACTTAGATTTCGTTTCAATGGTTGTGTACTTGCAGCTTCTATTTTACAAATCTTTCTGTTTTAGGGGACGTTGGTAAGCTCTTGCTTAGTTGTTTGTGGCAGAGTTAGCTCTCTTGGTGACTTTCAGTCTATTGTGACAGCGCATTTGGTTGGCCTGCTTCCTTTGGGTTTGCCTTGTGGCGGCGCCGATTGGTTCTGGTTCCTCTTCTGCTTCCGGCAATGGCAATATCTCCTCTGTTGATGAACAGGTACAAATGGTTTTCAAATGCCTTAGCAGTTAGTACAGATATATGCCTTAGTTGTCAGTACAGATATCTTGCCTGGGATATGCTACCATGAATTATAATTCAGAATCCAATGAAGAACGTACACAATATAATGAAAGTAACTTGGTGGTACCTTTCAGGTCCAATAACAAATCCTGATTACCAGTAGGACCATTTGAAATTACTATCTTGCCAACAGCTCCAATATCTCCGCTCAAGTCTATCGAGTCACCGTCACATTCAATCAATGCCTATACAACAGAGATAAAAAGATTGATGATTATAAACTTGGGGAAAATATTAATAACAACATGAAAGTACAGTCTGGAGTTCCAGGTAGATGTTACTAGATGATACCAGGTAATAGAATCCCTTGAAAGAAATCCTTTATTTTCCAGAAATCCAGATGTTGATACATCTATTTTAGCGCACATGACACATTTTGCATATTTTAACCATGAAATTATGGCTATTTTTTATAACATATACTTATGTAAACTACTAAACTCATGTTTCACTCCTATGAGGAAATAAGTACACAGTAGCATACAAAAACATGCATGTGTGGTCAAGTTTCATGACTCTGCTTCTATTGATTGTATTATATTCCTTTTCATAAATGCTAAGCAGACATTTTTTTATGAAGAAATACAAGAAAGGGGGAGAACAACAGGGATGTCCATAGCATTCCAGACTTTCGGTTGCAGGCATCAAACTTTTCCTTAAGATTCCAAACAATTCAGAATCTTCTTTATTCTTTTGTATATACACTAAGGCATATATCTGTACTAACTGCTAAGGCATTTGTACAAAAAATATGGCTTTGGAAAGAATAAGAGACATGGTTTTCAAATGCCTTAGCAGTTAGTACAGATATACTTTTCCTTAAGAGACATGGTTTTCAAATGCCTTAGCAGTTAGTACAGATATATTCCAGAGGCAACAGCGTAAAAAATATGGGTGCTTGATTGTTTGGATAAGTTTACCTGTTGGATGAGAATCCAGCCGAAATTCTACTTAATACATCTTGAAAGATGGCTTTCCTGGCAGCTTCAAGCAATGCTAAAAAAACAAGAAAGTCAGATGTTAAGGTGTCAGACAATAAGATTTAGTAACTAGAAATTCTGCAATTAGATAATTATGTTTATTTCAGAAAATATTGTGTTTATAGACAAGAAAAATATCAAATAATTCTGAATATTAAGCTCATAAAGAAGCGCTGCACGAAATCTAACAAAAGTTGCAGCACCTGTAAATTAATACATGTTCGATTCTATATACATATGGCATAGCCTAATTGAACAAAAATAACATGTTCTAGCACTTAACGTCTTACAGACGTAAACCAATCACTCAAATGCCGTCATAGCGTTAGCACGGGCACTCTACTAGTAGGTTAGAAAGTTGAGCTTGTAATACCTCGAAACGGCTTGTCGCCCCTCTCCCTTATCCTCCAGTGTAGGACAAGAGCCAGCAAGAGCTTCGACAAGGGTAGCTTCCGTGGCGCTAGCCGATGTGCTAGCTATGCCCTACTGCAACTTGGTGATGGCGTGAGGGTTTGGGCGAGGTGGACGCGGGCCGAAGCGATCTGGCCCGTCCGTTCTGGTTCCAGTGATCCCACGGCCTTGCAAGGGTTGTCGCCGCCTGTACGATGGTGATCCGACGGCTCCGGCACGAAACGAGCACTAAGTCTGCACCACCGCAAGCATGTGGCGCCGACCGATTGGCCAAAACCCGCAAAAAACGAAGTGAAGTAACCCAGCTTAGCGAAAATCCTTCGCTATAAGAAGGTTATTAATATAGGCCAGGTTATTTTGGTTTAAAGTTGGTTATATTTGTTCTATCTATAGCAAATAGTTTTTAAACGGTATATTTTTTTAAGACGGAGTTAATAGAAAAATTACAACAAAAAGTGTACTGAGTTCAGCTGTATCGACCAAAATCACATATGACTATTTTCCTCTGCGTAGTGTCTCTCGTGAACAGACATAATTCAAATAGTTAAGCTATAAACCATAAACCCTAAAAAACCCACCCATAATATAATATGGAACATGACAAATTTAAAATTTTTAATTTACAGGTTTTTCTTCTTTTATATGGTTATATAAATTTTCAATCGGCATTTTTCTCATTTTTTGAATGTCTAAATCATGGAAATTTATAAATCCACCGAGTTTGTTCGTTCAAATTAACTTAATGACGTACACAGTAACGACAAGAAACAAAAGAAAAGGAACACATCAATCGTATGGTAATAGTTCAAACCAATAAAATGGTTGGTTGGTGAGCAGTGCCTAAAGCAATGTCACATTACATTACAGGTATCAGGAGCTCTAAACTGACACACACAGAGAGGAACACAGAAAATGTTTAAAATGAAACAATTTTTACGATAAACTAGAAATGCATTTATTCATAAGCAGCGGGTGAGGGGGCAACATATTCAAATCTATTCCAAATGAAAAGTAGATACTGGAGACAATTATCAACAAGTTCTATTTATAACCAAACGCATTTTGAGCGAACAAGATCCACAGCCCAGAACAACAGAAGCTGATACACAATCGGATGACTGAAAGTCTATTTTTCCATCCCCACCGATCAGAATGCCCATTTCCCCAAGATCAAATGACGAGATTGAAAAATAATCTCCACATCTACAAGGGTAGAGCAGCTCCGTCGCATTGTTGGTGACTTCAATGGTCATTTCCTCCACTTCAATCTCATAGGCGATATTCTCCAGGTTCTCCCTGGATGTGCGCAGCTGCTTGTCATACTCGGCTCTGGATTTTGGATCACGTAGGACCTCCCATGCTTTCTGCGCACTCAAAAATTCTCCTTGCTCATCCGAAGACACAAGTGAATCAGGGTTTGCTTGAGACTTGTCAGGATGCACATTTAGGATAGCAGACCTGTATCCTGCACGGATTTCATCATATGTAGCACCTTCATTCACTGAAAGAATTTCATAGTAGGTATGCTGGCCAGAAATGCTGCTGGTTGGAAGCATGGATGATACCAGTTCACTGTTCTTAGGCTGGAAAAGAACAAAAACAATAACATTACTACATCAGGCAAGAAGGGAGGCAAACAAAACAAAACTTTTGAACAAAGAAGACAGCTTTTTTCCTCCTTTTTGAATAGGAAATTCAGCTTTAAATCTATAGTCATATCCACTATATAATTATGTATTGATCCTTTTAACATAAGTGAAGTCCAAGCAGAATAGTTTGAGACCTCCAGATACATCACGATGTAAGAAACAACCTCTTCTGCAATTAGGCCTAATCCAAATTTATTTGGAGTCGGCCCTAGAAATTGTTTATCATCTATAAACTAGACCGAAAGGTCCTCAAATTCAAATATGATATTAAATTTCACACCGCTTTGGTTTCCACATTATATCTGGTGGTATTCCCATACAGGTAATATAAACTAAGATCAGAATTTGCATTTCTGCATAAATCTTTTATATCAATTCCACTTGCAAAAGGAATTATGCACTGTAATGAACTGTAAATTGCAATTTGGACAGCCAATCAGTCAGGTTTATTTCTTGCATGTGCATCAGTTGTCTGACATGCGGTTAAAAAAAGCAACGATTATGCGAGATTGCCCTGTTGTGATCAAATGTTCCAACAACCCAATGTCCTTATGATACTTGGGAGTTCCTGTTAGCAGTACTAGACTTCATATTGTGGACTGGGGGTCAAGCTAGAAGAACAACTGTTGAAAAAGTTAGATATGGTTGGCAAGGTGGGTGTCTTTCCCTGAGAGGAAGGACAACTTTAATAAAATCTAGCCTGAACAGCATTCCTATATATCATATGTCTATGTACTTGCTTCCCAAAACTGTCATTGATAACTATCAGTCTCTTATGCAAATGGTGGTGGAGGTTGGAGCGTGATAAAGGATTGTGGCAGGATCTGGTAAAGCACTTCGCCATCATCGAGGAGGAGAACAGCACAATGCCTCGGCTACTATGCTTCAAATTACTGGTGGATCAAATGTCCTGGTGTATGAAGAAGTGCATGGCAGTGAAGAGGACGCCTAAGAAGAGTGTTATAGACACTCTCAAACACAGGATGATAGATTCAGGCTTCTATGAAAAAAAGAAAAACTAGTCTTTTGTATCTAGCTTGGTTATCAGTTTTTTCACTTTTTGTCGAACTGCAACTGCCTTGGTTGTAGTTTTCTCGGTCAAGTCCTGCTCGCTGCTGTTGCTGTGCGTGATGCACTTTAACAAGGAACAGAGAGGGAAAAACGGTAAACCCGCAATAGCAGTCGCTAAGAAACACTGAAATAGAACCATGTAAATTCTGTTATCTTGGTAATAGAATCCGAGTTTCTCGTGTGAAAAAGAAAAAAACAGCCCAATGTCCTAAATCCCAATTCCTCGTCCCAAACTATTTCGAGCTGCTCCGCTCCTGAGTTATATTTCGACTGGTGACTCCAATCCAAGTAAACAAGTAACACGTGACTACGATTTACGCGCAGAGATACCAAGTGCTCAGGATGAACTCACCTGCAAGAAGCAGCCGGCCGGGGCAGGGCGGCGTCGAGGTCTCACGCCCGTGCTTCAGAAGCCGCGCGTGCAGTCCGGCGCCTCCACGGATCAGATCGCCGATCTGGTAGACGCGCCTGGATCTGATCGCCCGCAGGCGCAGCTACACGCCCAGCTCACACTATTCTGTCGGGGGCGGCGGCCGGAGACGAGAGGCTTTGGGTAGATGGGAAGTTGAACACGACGTCTTGCTAAGGATGGGCCTGCAAGTGGCCCACGACGAGTGGAAGGGGCGGGCTGTCCTCAAATTTGGACAGCCATCCGAAACCTATTGGGCCCCAATTAGAAGCCCAGAATGCTGAACATTCGCTTTCAGATGGCAAAGCAGCTTCCTCTAAAAAAGGGAGAAAAAAAAGATGGCAAAGCAGCTTCATCCGACGGTGTTCTTGATGATAAACCAAATTGTTTCGGCTGTGCTACCTTCCAAACGGGCCATTACACGCATCGCAAGAGGGCGGCATCTTGCTCATCAATCATCGTTCGGCTGACATCAGTCCGTGGCTCGACTCGGACGTACCCTTCGGTATCTACCGGCCGGTGGTTACTGATGATAACTATATTAAACTAGTAGTGTGCCCGTGCTAACGCTACGGTAAAATACAAAACAAGATAAAATTTGTAAAAAATAAAATGAACAATCAGATTCATTAAGAGCAAACCATTGTAAAGTGTCTGCTCATGTTGATTTTCATTTTTTCATATCTGCCTAGAGAAATTAAAAGTTTGAACAAATATTTAGTTTTTCGAAATAATTTTTTTACTCCTTTTGATCTGGGAATAAGATAAGGTGTCATAGATGTATCACGTATAACACTTTTCTCGTTATCACTTCGAGCACATATCTCTTTCTTATTTTTCCTATGTCATACTCTTTCTTTTGAAAAGACATTTTATTCAGCTGTTACTATTCAGTTTTAGCAAAAAAATAAAAATCAACAGTATCCAATACAAACAGATCCAAAGTAAGCACATGCAAGTTACCATGGATTATGATTTTATTTTTACCTTGCTTCCCTTGTTATGGCAGTTGAGTTTGTGCGCGCTTCGATTTCATGCGTTGGCAAACCACATGAAATTCACAGCAAACGAACTTGCTGCTGCAATTAATCAGCAATTAATGATTCCGCGAGCTTGTTTCTCCCGGAATGATTAGAGCAAGGCTAATAATACAGCCTACTGCTGGTTGTATATGCACATACAGCCAACTTATCAGCTTATTTATATAGTAGTTGGCTCACCTATGACCCGCTTGTTTCTCTCAAAAGCATTGAAGATCAAAATTTATTTTATTCTGGAATTTGCATGAAATGAATCATCTTAAGCACACACTAAATGTACAACAAAAAAAGATCAGGAAAAATCACAAACTGAAGTGGTATAGTACCTAAGAAAGTTAAGCAGAGTCGTCGAATTCAGGATGGAGAAGTTGCATGACAGAAACAACAAAATTGAAGAAACATAATCTTAAAACTATGGACTACTAAATAATAAAATAATTATGTACCTGCTTCCTAATAAATGGAGGCAAAAATTCAAATAGTGCAGAAGCCCAAGGTGAAAGATGTGAAGGGATGTTCTCAACGGAAACACCTTTATCATGTAGCCCATGGAATTCCTAGAAGAATTAGCTCAGTTCAGTAAAGCTTTGAATGGAAAACATGAGTCCCTCAGGTACTGATATTGACCTGAAGCAAAGCATATAGTTCAGGAATACTCTCAACAAGGCCCTCAAGAGTCAAGAATTAGAACAACACCATGATATTTATTTGCACAAGATAATATGACCATCAGGAAAAAATGCAACTGCATGATATTTATGTGCACAACGTAACATGAATACCAACAGCTTGACACTACAGTAGAAAGATTTGTAAGAACCACCTAATTCATATTAAAGTGAGTGAATTTTATATTATGGATTAACCAGGTCAATACAAAAGAAAAGCAGGATGGCTAACCGTATTTGGATGCGATTGCAGAGCACATTCCAATGCCACATGAGATGCTTTCCGCCCCATCAATCGGATAAAATATCAGTAGTTTAAACACAGCTAGTAAATTGAAAGAACAACAACTGGAAGCTGAAAATTTCATTGAAGATAGCAAACATGGAGAAGGAAGAAATTTCATTGAAGTTTGAAAAATTGTCAGCAGAAAGCCACATAGCAGACAAAATGGTAATTTATGTCCCATGTGCAACGCTTAAATGGACAACTGGTAAACATATGCAAGGAGCAGTAACCATTCATTAGGAAACTTCCTACTAAAGGGAGGATAGGAAGGTCCTGTATAGAGCTGTCTGATCTGCGAAAACAGACTTGGATGAGCCCCCTCCCAGTGCACCCTCTTGAAATCCTGGGGGTATTCCTTCCCAAAAAAGGTCCTGTATAGAGTTGTCTGATCTGCGAAAACAGACTTGGATGAGCCCCCTCCCAGTACATCAAATAATTTCTTGGGACGTTGAAGAAAATCAATGGCATAAGAAGAGTATGCAAGATAATTAATTTATTTTTGGGGGGCTAAGAAAGAAACATGTCATGCAATAACTCTACTTCATAAGGCTCTAAACCCAAAACTAAAAGCCAGACGCTAAAATAGTTTCTACAATGATAATTATTGGAATCCATATCTCAATGAGAAAATATATACAAAACAAATCCCCAAGAGGGAAGTACCTTGATTCCTCTGTGACAAGGTGACTCCAATATCTCCGATCATCTATACCTGTGATCACCATAGCCTTTGAAGAGATACACATGCAAAGACCTCTGTTGTTCTTCTCAATCCAAAATTCCTACAACCAGAAAACGAATGCCTTTAAATTAGATCAAATCATTTCAAGAAAAAAGAAGGTCAAGACCCAAGAACAGAACTACATACAACCCACCAATCATGTGTATTTTCACTCATATTTTCTCAGTGCTACCTCTAATTAAATAGCTACATGACTCGTAAATAGGGATGCAAGTGGGACAACCCATTGACCCATCCTAATTAAATGGTAGTTAACTTCACAACCCATAAACATCACAAAATGCTAGCACGAAATTGCATATAGATCCAATCCTAGATCATAAGTGGCAACATTTCAACATAAGTGAAAGAGATTACCTTGTGGAAATTGAATATCAAATCCAGCTCACATACCTAAAGAGGTTCAAACAACACTCAAATCAACAGCACAATAAACAAACAAAATGATAATCCGTGTGAGAAACCACAGCAAAGTACTCACACTGCCAAAATATAGCGATCCAGTATTTCAACGAAATGATGAATAATTTCAAGGACCTCAAGCCCATTGTCATCAACATCAATGCACATGCAGAAATACAGGCTGGCATACCTGGCCATCACAATTGTAAACAGTGATAGAAATAGCTAACAAGCTTATATTGCAAAGGGAGCAAAACCGTATAAGCAATTAAGCAAACAATAGAACCTCAATGGCATTCCTTAAACATACCTTCTGTATACAACCTTGTAACCTCTCCACTCAACAAAGTTGCAGAGTTTCGGCCCTCGCGTAAGAATGAGCCCACTGAGCTCACGAATGACCTTTTCAACATGGGTAAAAACATAAAAATAAGATAACCAGTACAATGCGTCTCACCAACAAAAAATATTTACTTGGCAGTGCCAATTTCAGAAGATTAAATGTAAAAAGCTTTGCTGCTGTATGACCAACTATAATAGTTGGCAGATCTTTCAGCAAACATTAGATACACTGAATGGCACAAAAAAAACACCAAGAACACGTCTTCAAGTTCAAGCATCAGACAGCTAGAATCGTCCATCATAGACTGAGCAGCAAACAAATGCTACCTTAAGACAGAGCCTAGAACAAATTATACGCACAGCACAATAGCTGCAAATTTATCATTACAAGAGTATCCGTCATCCATCCACTTGCAATAACAAATGTACACTTGCGCAAACACAACATAATACTACACTACTACCAAACTCTGCTTCATCCATACTACACTGCCCTTGCTAAATTGTCTTGTCTAACTACCGCACAGATCAACAGGCACAAGTAGCGATGTATAATTACAACGAGCACAGAAACAGTAAAAGGGTCATAACAAGCCAGTATAGGATGCTGACCTTGGCTCTCTCCTTCTGGGTGTAAGGCGAATACCACTTGGTGAGCCTCACCTTGCCCTGGCGGCTGATCAGGAGCACAAAATTGATCTGCGAAATTGATCCACCCCTTGCAGCACCTCACCTAGAGATTTCAAGTTACAAGAAAGGTCCATGGAGAATGACCCTACCAATGGTTGACAAAAAACCAATCACAGATACATCAATACATGAAGAACAAGATTACCAACTATCAAGGGAAAACAACAAAACGATCATATAATCATACAGCTATCATCTACAGGATTTAGACTTAACTTCAGAAAGAGTCAAAGATAACATTTTCATTCTGATTGTACAGTACCATTTGCCAACATTATTAATATGCTAGGACAATGCAAGCGCCCAGTGGGTGAGAATACGGAATCCTTGATTCCGAGGAGTTTGATTCTGACCTCAAACTAATGTCAATCAACATACCCAAAGAAAAGGGTTTTAAAAAAACATACCCAAAGAAAAGACATGTACCCCAAAATCATATCCTTGCTGAAAAAAAATGAGTTCACAATCCCCATTTGTTCACATAGTTCACCTAGACAACATTAACATTCGCTTCCTATCGCTTCAGATCAAATGAGAGGCCACCTCTAACGGACCACAATTCCATGATAAATTTCAGGGTACTTTGTAAATAACCATTATCTCTCTCAAAATTTAACGAACATTTGCAAACGCAGAGACATCTTGGCCCAAATCGAGCACCACAAGAAACATTTCGTCAACAATTCTAGCATTCTCTAGATACCGTCACCAGGGGCGAAGCCCAATGGGCCAAGGGGGGTTCCTTGGCACCAGGGTAAAAAAAAGAAATACTTATTACCATCTCATATTCACCATATGTGCACCATCCTCAGCCCAAAATTGTGCACCCCCTAGTGGCCCAGCCCACAAATTGGGCCCTGCGATTGGGGAAAAAAAGCACAGCAGCAAGCCAATTCATCTGCCCCTGCCGGCTGCCGATTCATCTTTTTCCATCTACTGCCGTCTGCCCGTCTGCCGATTCATCTGCCGGCCGCCAACTGCATCTTCACGGGCTCACAGCATCTTCAGTCTTCACGGAATCACGGTGCCGGCGTGCCGCACTGCCGCTGCTTCCGCCTTCCAGGATTTTCTTCACGTCGGCATCTTCAGTCACGGACTCACGGTGCGTTAAAACAGGCCGAGATTAAGCTATCATTGTTATTGGCATCATCATTCACTACCCATTTTTTTCTGAATGCTGTTATCAGATACTTCTTTTGAGATCCACACCAATACACCATTCAAATGTTTGTACCATTTAAACGACGCTCCCGATGTACAGAGGCACACTGGTGGATTAGCCTCATGATCTCCAATCTAACATACACATTTAAAGTACAATAATTGCGATTTGCACTAGTTTGATCTATTATAAGAAAGCACTTGTATTGCACATTTGCACAGATATGTTCATGTTCTGAATTTGGACTAAAATTATATGCATCTATTATCAATTTTCTTACTATTATGCAATGCACCTACTGTAGAACCATATATTTCTTATCTTTTTATAATTTTATTTTTGTAATTTTTGTAATAATAGGTGGAGCACTAATCTTAGTAATGGAGAAATTTCTGAAAAGAAAAGCACCAGATAGCACCAACAATGCAAGAAGTTCATGTCCAGATTTACATGAGATCAATTGGAATGAGGAGATTGAATATGATCCAGGGTTAAGGAAACCAATTGATGCTTACCATCCTAATTTGAGAGATAGGGTAAGAAGAAAGTACCTAGAGAATGGGCCTTGCCAACCTCGCACATTTTCTTTTCCAGTTACAAAGATATCTGATCGAGATAAAAAATTTAATCCTAATTGGTTTGATGAGTTTGGTGGTTGGCTTGAGTATAGTAAGGAAAAAGATAGAGCATATTGCTTTTTTTGTTTCTTATTTAGAGACCCTAATAAGAAAGAGGATGGGTATAAAGCATTTGTTACAGATGGTTGGAATGATTGGCATAGAAAAAACAGGCTGAAAGATCATGTTGGTGGAGTTGGTAGCTTGCACAATCAAGCAATGAAAAATTGTGACGCTTTGTTACAAAGAGCTCAACATATTGATGTTGTTATGCAAATTCAAAGTGAAGCTGCTAAAAATGCTTATTTTACTCGGCTAAATGGCTCAGTTAGTGTTGCTAGATGTTTATTGAAGCAAGGATTGCCCTTCCGAGGCCATGATGAGTCCAAGGATTCTTATAACAAAGGGAATTTTTTGGAGTTTCGTGATTTCCTAGCAGAGCATGATCCTGCATTAAAAAAGGTGGTAGGTAATGATGCCGTAGGTAACAGTCTTATGACATCTTCTGATATTCAGAAGGATATTGTTGAATGTTTTGCAAAAGAAATATTACATTCTATTCTGGAAGAACTTGGGCATGATGTATTTTGCTTGCTGGTTGATGAATCTAGAGATGTATCTTGCAAAGAGCAAATGGCAGTGGTGTTGAGATATGTTGATAAGTGTGGAATTGTCAAGGAAAGATTCGTTGGACTTGTTCATGTAAAGGAAACAACTTCTTCCTATCTCAAGTCTTCAATTGATTCACTGTTTGCAGGATTCAAGTTAAGTTTGAAGCAAGTAAGAGGCCAAGGATATGATGGTGCTAGCAATATGCGAGGTGAGTTCAATGGGTTGCAATCATTGATAATGAGAGAAAGTACTTCAGTTTATTATGTTCATTGTTTTGCTCATCAACTTCAGTTAGTTGTTGTGGCTATTGTGAGAAAGCATAAAGGCATTAGTAATTTCTTTGGTATGGTTTCTACTTTGTTGAATGTTGTGGGTGGATCATCTAAGAGAAGAGACATGATTAGAGACATTAATCATGAACAAGTGAGTAAGGCATTAGGTTGTGGGATGCTTCAAACAGGCACGGGATTAAATCAAGAGCAATGTCTCCAGAGACCGGGAGATACTCGTTGGAGTTCTCATTATAAAACTCTCAAAATTTTGCTTGACATGTTTCCAACAATAGTTAAAGTGTTAGAATTTGTGGAAGAAGATGACAGAGATAGAGCAAATAGAGATCAAGCATCTGGTCTTTTAGTGTACTTTCAATCATTTGATTTTGTCTTCTATTTGCATCTCATGTCAACTATATTAGTTATCACCAACACCTTGTCATTAGCATTGCAACGGAAGGATCAAGACATTGTGAATGCTATTCAATGTGTCAAATCAACTAGATTGCATTTGGGTGATCTTAGAAGAGATGGCTGGGAAAAGTTACTTGGTGATGTGTATGATTTTTGTGATAAATATGATATTATCAAATTGGACATGGAAGAATCATACAACAATCCAAAGAAACCAAGACAAAAGACGGGAATTACAAACAAACATCATTATGAAGTGGATTGTTTTAATGATGTTATCGACTGGCTACTTCAAGAGCTTGATAGCCGCTTCAATGAGACAACATCTGAATTGCTTGTTTGCTCAGCTGCTTTCAATCCAAAAGAACGATTTCATGATTTTAATGTGGATAGCTTGATGAGACTGGCAAAACTTTATCCTGATGATTTTAGTTCTAGTGAATTGGCTGATCTTCGACATCATCTTTGCCTCTATATTGCTGATGTGAGAGAAGATGATAGATTCTCTAATGTAGAAAGTATTGGTGAGCTTTCTCAAAAAATGGTGGAGACAAGGAAGCATCTTTGCTATCCTTTAGTTTATCGGCTTTTGAAGCTAGTACTAGTTTTGCCTGTTGCCACTGCTACGGTTGAGAGGTGCTTTTCAGCTATGAAGATTGTGAAAACATATTTACGTAATCGCATTGGTGATGACTACATGAGTCATAGCCTTATTTGTTATGTCGAGAAAGAAGAAATGAAGAAAGTCACAAATAAGGCTGTGGTTGATCGTTTTATGAATATGAGAGGACGCAAATATGCAATATGAAAAGGTATATTGCCTATTTTCACATGATTTTTTTAATAGTTTTTCAGCTGAAAATTAACATGTTTTTATTCTCCTTTGTTGTAGGCCATTAAGGATATTGAGTTCAGATAATATATTTGCCTATATTAATGGATTTATTTATTTTGGTACGTACTTTTTGCTGCTAATGCTTTATCATCGACTCGCTGTTCATTGTCAATCACTTTGTTATATTATATATGTTAAAAACTGCCGGTACAACATATTTTCTATATATTGTCCATCGAAATTTTTGTGTACTGTGCTATATGTGTGGTGAAGTGTGCACCCCCTTGGTTTCTCTCTAGCTTCGCCCTTGACCGTCACACGCATCCGGAGCAATCCAAACAACCAAGAGCAACAGCGAGAACGAAGCGATCAAATCGTGTCAGCGAAAAAGAAACCCCGATCTCGGATCGTGGTGGGCCGGTGCGGGCAAGGTCAAGAGGGTCTTACCAGGCGCAGAGGCTACCTCTGTGCCGGACGCGAGGAGGCGGAGGCCGGAGAGGACACCGCGGTTGAGAGCCATCTCTTCCGGTGGTCGCCGTCCGGTACTGCGCGACCAGCTCGTCCACCTGCGCGTAAGATCATTGGTGGCAGCGACGGAGCTGGCGTAAGATCTGGGATCCCGCGCGGCGGGCGGCGGCGGCTGCGCGAGGCGCGGCTTCTTGGAGCCGGGGTCCGGAGCGGCGGATCTGCGGGCGGAGGAGGAGGTCTCCATGGGGGCGGCGGAGGCGCGCATGGTGGGCGGCGAGCTAGGGTGCGGGAGGCATGGGACAGTTAGGGTTTGCGAGAGAGGGAGAGGCGGCTTGGCTTTGGCGAGAGAGGTAGGGCTGCGGCGCGGGGTGGGGGAGGAGGAGGCGACAGCGGAGCGGAGGGGTGGGGGAGGAGGAGGCGGCAGCGCGGGGTGGGGAGGAGGAGGCGGCGGCGGCGGAGCGGAGGGGTGGGGGAGGAGGCAGCGGAGAAATGAGAGGGGAGGAGGCGCACGGGTTCGGTGGGGGAGGCCGGCGGCGGCGGAGGAGGAGGGAGGGGAGGAGGCGGAGGAGGGGTGGGGGAGGAGGAGGCGACGGGGGAGGAGGCGGCGGTGGGGGGAGGCAGGCGGCGGCGAAATCCAGGGAGGAGCGCACGGGTTCAGGAGAAGGGTGGGGAGGGCGGTTCGGGAGGAGGGAGGGGGAACGCAAGGGCGTGATGGGCGGAGGAGGACTGCCGAGGAGAGCGGGACGCGGGAGGGGCACTGCAGATCCATTGAAGGATGACCGTCAAATATGGTTGAGTAAGGAGAGAGAATGGATGAGAGTTAATCTGGTGCGCACGTTTTTATGATGGTGTATTTCTGGGTGCATATTGTGGTGTGGACGTAGTTAAGGTCATGACTGTGGAGCAGGTAATTGTTGAGTGGATGTAGAATAATTTTAACTGGTGGTTTATTAGTTTAGATTTGGAGGATTCCCACCCTCAGCGTGTCACCTCACCAGAAATATGAAAAAGTCCTCCACTTTTTTCCATAATTATATACTGGTCTTTATTTTTTACATATAGCTCCTTAGTTTTTACATAAAAGCCCTTATTCGTTACCAACCATATTAAACCTAGGGATTCCCGGCCCCAGCATGCCACCTCACCAGAAATGCGAAAAGGCCCCCTATCTTTTCTGTATTTATATATAGGTCCTTAATTTTTACATACAAGTCCTTATTCTTTACATATAGGTCCTTATACTCCCTGAATTAAACCTGGGGATTCCCGGCCTCCCCTATGCCACGTCACATTTTTCGCAAAAAAACCTTCACTTTTCTAAAATATAATGTAATCCCAGAATCGGCGGCCTCCTAGCCCGTCCAACGTCATCCAGTTTGCAAACAAGCCCTCCAAATTGGCCGAAATCGTTCCGACACCCTTCGTTCGTTGTTGTCCGTTCGATCGCCCCACTAGCAAGATCAGTTGCCTCAGCACCCAACTCTGTGTGTAGTCGCTTTTCTCGTGGCGCGTCGCTTTCCTGGTGGCACACCGCAGCTAGCTTCTCTGCAGTGCTCGTCGTCTTCACTCCCTGCCCCAGATCTACTCTTCCTGCTCTCCACCGGCGTCGCTTGCTGGGCAGGGAGTGAAGACGACGGGAGCTGTAGAGAAGCTAGCTGCGCTGCATAGAAATTCGTATTCGTATCCATATTTGTTTAAAAAATATTGGATTCGTATTTGCATTTGGGACTATTCAATTTGTTTTCGATCCGTTTCCATTCCTACTAATAGGTGGTTTGGCTCCTCTGACGTGGCGCTAGACGTCGGTCGGATCGGGAGCGTGGGCAGGAGGGCCCACCCGGGGAAGGAAGAAAATACCTTTTTTTAGCTTTCACGTTTTGGTTTCTCTTCAGGTCGAAACAAACGGATTTCTTCTTAGAGTAGATTTTTTAAACGGTTTTTCAAGTTTAAAACTATGTGTACCGTCACGTCTTCGTCGTCCTCTGTCTACTCGAAAAGTGCAGATAAAAGCTATCTGTTATAGTCCAAAAAAATAGTGCCAAAGAGTTTGAGAATGATTTGCAGTTTTGGGTAAGAGAGGGGTCCTAATCCCATGTTCTTCCTTGAGAGCAGCTGGTCCTATGTTCTTACATGGTCGTCAAACCACATTCAGAGCATTTCAGACATGTGCACATTAATTAGGTAGTACTGCACTAGAACAGTTGTAGTTATCCTGAAATGTTTTAATTTTTATGAAGCAAAGTTTACCAGTTTCTCGAATTAAACAGTATTCGAGCGCTTTGATGATTTAAGATGCATTTGCATGAGGAAAATTTCTCGTTTATTAAAACATGCCCTTTAAACTGCACAGGTTAAAGTGGTGTTTGGTTTGGAGTAAAGAGGTGAATTAGAGGTTTAACGGTCAGTATGTATAGGTTAAAGGGATGGCCCATTGTTAGAAATAATTTTGACTTAGTGTTCAAAGCGTAGTAGAGGCCATATCCATGTGTAACTCAGGTAGTTGTGTCCAATTTGAAGTCTGAATACGTATGCTAGTAGAAGAGTATTAGCCTATATATTGAGGAGGTTTGTAGTCAGTTTTGTAAGAGGAAAAGTAAGAAAAAGGGGAGCAAATAAGATAATAAAGAAATTCAAAAATTCTCCTGTGTTCTCTCAGATTATTTGTAATATGTGGGTTTTCTTCTGAATCAAAGTTTTAATAAGTGGTATCAGAGCCTAGGCAAAAACCGAGTCGCTGAAAAAATCCTCTCTGCGATTCCATTTGGCGCTCGTCCTCGTTCAGCCCTGCCAAAGCGACGTGAGTCTGCCTGCTGCCATCGTGTGACGTCTTGAGCAAACAAGAAACAGAGAGACAAGACAGAAAGGAGCACACCGTTGCTTGCGCCAGGAAAAGAGCAAGGACAGACCAGACGTCTTGGGCATGCAAGAAGGCAGGAGAGAGAGATCCTTCAGTTTGCACAAAAAAATGAAAAGCTGTCATGACTAAGTTGTCTCTTGTGGCAAGAGAAAATGTATTTTCTCTTTCTTGTGCCAAGACAGCAAAGGCACGAGGTGCAGCAGCGCAATTAGTTTCTTCGATCTGTGCATGAGAAGTGCACGACGTCGTCCCGAGGATCGTGTCATGCAAAGGGAAAAAAGGACAGGCTCCAAACGCATCCGAGCGTCCGAGCGAGGTGAGATCCAGTCGGTGCGGTGTCTGGCTCCTAGGTGGACTCAGTGCCCCGGTGTCTATGCTCAGCAGAGGAAAGTCGATTCCAAGGCGGATCAGTTTTTCATCTCTGAATCGGAGACAGGCAGACACGTGATAAAAGACGGCATGTGGCGAGGCACAGAAGCAACAATCAGAGTTGGTGCAACAGAAAATGGCATCAATAGAGAGCAGCATAAGCACAGCAAAGAAAATTACCAATGCAGACGTGATCAGGAAGAGCAACGCTGCAGCTCGAAAGAAAAAAAAAGCACGAAGTGAAGCATTTTTTCTGGTTTCCTTGGTCCAAGAATCGCTTCAAAGTAGCCTGAGATCTCGATCTGTGCTCAAGATCATGTCGCATTCTCTGGGAAGTGCTGTCACCGATCACAAAGCATCATCCAGTATGATGGCGAAGGAGCGTTCCACTGTCTCGTTGCATTATCCGATGCTCACGATGAGCAATTATGCAGCCTGGGCAATCAAGATGAAGGTGTACATAAAGACTCAAGGAGTGTGGGACACGATCAAGAACGGTAACGTCGATATGCGCAAAGATCAGATGACATTGGCAGCCATCTATCAGGGCATTCCAGAGGAGACGCTCTTCCTATTGGCCGAAAAGGAGACGGCCAAAGTCGCGTGGGAGGCGTTGAAGACGATACATCTTGGCGCCGATCGTGTGAAGGACGTAAAGGTACAAACTCTCAAGATTAAGTTCGAGGTGCTGCGTATGAAGAAAACGGAGTCGATCAATGACTTCGCCATCCAGTTGACGGTCATCGAGATTCAGGCCCTTGGCGAGAAGGTGGAAGAGTTATACATAGTGAAGAAATTCCTTCGTGTTGTTCCCTCACAGTTCCTCCCAATTGCTTCAGTTGTAGAGCATTTTGGAGACCAAAAAACAATGACCATAGAGAAAGTCATCGGTCGTCTTAAAGCGTATGAGGAACATATCCATGACAGTAGTAACAAAGGTGACGGATAGCTCTTATTGACCCGTGCTGAGTGGGAGATCCGATCATCGAAGCATAAAGGCAATAACACTTCCAAGGGTGGTGGCCAAGATCGTCAAAATCGGAAATTTGATAAGGTAAAAGTGAGGTGTTATAATTGTAACGATTATGGACACTTGCTTCAAAATGCACCAAGCCGAAGATGAAGAAAGTGTTTGTTGCTGAAACGCTCAGCGATGATGAATCAACAGTGCTCTGATGAAGAGTTGAGTCAGGGACGTCGAGAAGATGTGTTGCCGTCCAAACTCAAGTAAGGTGAAAAGAAATCGGAACGTTGAGAAGATGTGTCATCGTCCAAACTCAAGATGAAAAGAAATCGGAACGTTGAGGAAATGTGTCACAGTTCTGTGTCAAGTATGAGTTTAGTAAGTCGTAGTTGAGACCGACTGCCTCAATGTTTTAGAATCTTTATATCTAGATGGACCCATACCAATTGAGTTGAGTCCCTACATGTAGCTTGCATGTAGAACGCTTCATATGGAGGCGTAGCTGGTATTTCATAACGCATTGAGACTAAAACTAGAGTATGTCAAGTCAAGATTAAGGAAAAGATTGTTAGAAATAATCTTGATTTAGAGTTCAAGACGTAGTAGAGTCCGTCTCCATGTGTAATTCAAGTTGAAGTTGTGTCTAGCTTAAAGTCCAAATACGTATGCTAGTAGGAGAGTATTAGCCTATATATTGAGGAGGCTTGTAACAAGTTTTGTAAGAGGAAAAGTAAGAAAACGGGGAGAGCAAATAAGATAATAGAGAAATTCAAAAATTCTTATGTGTTCTCTCAGATTATTTGCAATGTGTGTGTTTTCTCCTGGATCAAAGTTTTAACACCCACGATTAAGTTTACTCACCAAAAGGTGGAATAACCTATTTAACCTGCTGGGTTCTGTTTTTCTACACCTAAATTAGATAAACGACATTCTAGATTAACCAAGCAAATAGCCAAATACAAAAAAATGAGTTAAGCTAACCCGCCTGGATTAATGTTAGATAACCAAGCTATTTTTATTCCAACCAAACGTTAGTCTAGGTGACAACTAATTTATAATTTATCAAAATTATTTTTTTAAAAATGAAAAAACACAAAAATATTAGTTTCTTGGTGTTTATCAACAGAACGAGAATTTATGCTGCGGGATTGTGAACAACTATTCGGTGTCTAGGTGACAGCTTTTTTGTGTACAATAACAACATCCGGTGAATGTTTAATGGTAAATTAGAAGTGTTAGGAAACCTGGGCCTAGGACGGAAGCCTTGGCCCATGGTAGGCACCTCATCGGTAGACTATAAATAGGGAGCCGTACCGGCAGATTTTGTACACATGCAATCAGAAAAGTAATAAAGAAAGACCAGAAGTTCTCTCTACCTCTCTGTGTTTTCAATCTATTATTTTGTCTTCTATGATTGATCTCGTTTCATATTAAGCAGAGGAATCGATCGGACTGGTCGCCAGCGACGGTTCCTCAACACGTTATCAACACGAGTTCGCTCTGGTGAATCGAAGGTAATTATCGAAACTCTAATAGATTGAATTATCTAGATCGCTCTAAATTCGTAGTTTTCACATTCTAAATTAATTTTCTACGATGCAAATCCGCTCTAATCTACCGCGAGCAAACTTGAAGTCGCCGGCACAATGTCGATTGCTAGATCGCATCACAAAGTAGATGTTGATTGCACTATAGATTGAAAAAAAGGAAAAAAACCTGCGCACGGCCGGCTCTGTATGGCCGCCATAGGCAAAACCGTCGTCGGCCACCAGCCTGTAGCCGACCGCCGGCCTGCCGCCGGCGCCGCCCCAAGTCGTCAGTCACCGCATGGCCCCGCACGGCCAGCCGCCCGCGCGCCATTTGGCCACCGCCTCGCCTAAAGCCGAGGCTGGCCCGAAGCGCCGCCGGTCGGCTGCGTGCCCTACACGTCACCCGCGCTCGCCTCGGCCGCCGCACGGCTGTCGCCTGCGCTCGCCTCGGCCGCTGGCCCGGAGCTGCTCCACCGAAGCCGCTGCGTCGACGCCTTGATCTCCGCCAGCCTTGCACGACCGGACGACCGTGCTGAAGCCGTGCTCAGCCACACCAGAAGGTCGCCCGCCGTCGGCCTTCCCAACGCTGCCTGATGCTGCCACCGGCTGCACGCGAAGCATGACCGACAGATCTGCCCGCCGTCGGATCCGCGCTCAAAGCGTCGACCGCCGCCCACCGTTGTACCGAAGGAGGCCGCCGTTGTCTTCGCACCTGACGTGCCACCCAGCGGCGCGTAGGCCGGCCTCCTCCGCTCGTCGGCTCGCAGCCGCCGCGCCGGTCGGCCCAGCTGCCGAGCTCCGCTGGCCTACCACTCGGTCCGCCTCCCCGTCGCTCGGTCCGGCCCAAAGCCGCTTGCGCTGGCCGCCTTCGCCTCGCGCCGCTCGACTGAACGCACGGGTCGGGTGCCGCCGCTGCCACCGATGGAGTGAGGGTAGGGAAACCCTAAACCCCCAACTTAATCCGGTTGGGCAGGCCTTATGGGCAATGCGGGCCGATTGGCCGAAGAGGTAAACGGGCAAAATTATGAAAATTACCTGATCCCCGAAAATTATGAAAATTACCGATCAGCCCTCAGATTTTGCATATGGGTCCCGAATCTTGCAAAAAACTCCTCGGAAAATCAGGAAATGACGTGAATCTTTTCTCTGAACTGAAAATTTGCGTATAGACTCTCGGAAATTGCAGAATTCACTTAAAATACATATTCTAGCATAAAAGAGCCTCGGGAATCCGAATTTTGAATTATTTTTAGCATTTGAAGCATGTTTGTTTATGTCATTATTATTTTCTATATTTATTTACTATTTTTGGTTAATCGTAATTGTTTAAATTGCCTTCAATCACTAAAATTAGCAGTAAAATTCATAGAAACAATTATGAAACATTACGAGAATCTTTTGTACCATTTATTTACCTGCAGTAAATTATTTCGTGCACGTTTACCAGTAGTAAACTTATTTATTCCTTTCATACACATGTAGATGACTGGCATCACGAACCGGGAGTTCAAGGAGCTGGCCCAGCATGGCCAAAACTATCTGACGTGGGCTTCCGATGTCGAGATAGTATTTGGACCTAAGAAGCTTCGTGCAGCTATTGGGATTGGCGAACTGCATGACGCCCAACCCACCCCCGAGGAGAATGATCAGGCACTTCATTTTCTCAAGCACCACCTCTCCCTCACTCTCAAAAATGAGTACATGGCAGAGAAGAGTGTGCTAGCACTCTAGACTGCCTCAAGAAGCGGTTTGAGAGGCTAAAGTATATCATTCTTCCTCAAGTAGAGCAAGAGTGGATCAGACTGAGGTTTGCCGACTTCAAGACGGTCGGGGAGTACAATTCTACCTTGCATAGGATTTGTACCAATCTTCAACTCTGTGGCAAGCAGATCATAGATGAGCAGAAGATTGAGAAGACACTATCCACCTTCCACCCCAATGCAGTACAATCCGCACGCAACCATCGTCAAGATGGTTACAAGGAGTATGCCAAATTGATTGATATGATGCAGGTTGCAAAGGCTCAGGACGAACTTTTTCGCAAGAATTACGTCACTCAGTCACTTAGGAGCTCTGCTGGCCATGAGGCCAATGCTGGGACCTACAAGGTGCGAAAGCCCTTGATGAAGAGAAAGGGAAGAAAGGGTAAGACCGCAGCCCAGAAAGGCAACTCAGACGCTCCGAGAGAGAATAATGCAAGCAAGTCAAAGCGGAGTGGCAAGACCTATGGCCAACAGGACCAAGGCTGCTACAAGTGTGGCAAGTGGGGGCATTGGTTGCGGATCTGCAAAGAGCCGCAGCATGTCATTGATGCCTTTCAAGCCCAGAAGAAGAAGGATGGCAAAGGACAACCTAAAGCCCACTTTGCATCTGTTGAGGGAGAGAGTTCCAAGCAGCTGCCCGCGTTGATGGAGGTTGAGACTATCCCGGCAGCAGCACCCCCTTTCGACCTAGAGACAGCCACCGCCATGATTTCTCTCGAAGAGTAGATCACTCCTGAGAAAATAGCAGAAGAAGTCTCAGATTTTCTAGTAGATTCAGTCTGATGCACAGAATACATTTAGACTTAAATTGTCATTTATTTTGTGTGAAAATGACAAGTTAGAACTTACATGGATGGTACTTTAGCATTTATTTTCTCGTGATGGTTGGATGATTTTGAATAATTCATTCATTTATTCAGTTTATAATGGCATGATATATTCTGATATTAAAGTATTTTATTTATGTGTTGATTGTCTTCTAATACATGTTAATAAAATACCTTATATTAGAACACGTGCGACGCCCTATGAAGAAAGTGTGCTTAGCCGACAGCGGCACAACGAATACCATATTAAGAGAGACAAAGTATTTTCAGTCGATTCGTAAGAATGCTGGCAGCCTTATGACAATCGCCGGAAGTGATGCATGTATAATTGGTTCAGGAAGAGCCACAATTGTACTCCCAATGGGCACAACTTTGGTCATTGAATAAACCTTATTGTAACCAGAATCGACTAGAACTTTCCTAAGTTTTAAGGATATTCGCGTCAATGGTTTCCACGTTGAGACTGAAGAAGAGTACGGTAAGGAATATCTGCTCATTACGAAGCGCAAAGAGAATGGAAAAATGGTATTAGAAAAAACTTTCTTCACTAGAAACTGGGCTATACTATACCAACATCAAGGCACCTGCAGCCTACACTGCCCTGAAGACAGTGTTTAGAAGCTCTGAACTTTTCTGTCTTTGGCATGACAGATTATGCCACCCAGGTCTTAGAATGATGAGAAATATAATCAACAATTCCCAAGGCATAATATTAATATAAAGAATTTTCCAACTCACGAAGATTTTGTGTGCCCTGCATGTGCCACTGGAAAATTAATTACTAGACTCTGCACTCTGAAAGTGAAGGATGAAGTCCATGCATTCCTGAACGTATACAGGGAGGCATTTGCGGTCTCATTCAGCCTCTTTCAGGGCCATTCAAGTATTTCATGGTGCTCATTGATGCTTCCTCGAAATTGTTGCATGTGAATTTATTGTCCACAAGAAACCATGCTTTCGCAAAGCTGATCTCGCAGATCATTCGTATCAGAAATATCTTCCCTGATCATCATTTAAAGTCCATCAAAATGGACAACGCTGGAGAATTTACTTCAAAGGCATTTGATGATTATTGTATGGCGATGAGGATTACAGTTGAGCATTTGGTACCGCATGTCCATACCCAGAATGGTTTGGCAGAGGTATTAATCAAGAGAATTAAATTTATTGCCAACCCCTTTTGTAAAATTGTAATTTGCCAGCTACATGTTGGGGACACGCAGTCCTACATGCAGCGAATCTCATCAACTTTAGGCCATCGGCCTACAACATCCATTCACCTATGCAACTAGCGCAAGGGTCAACACCGAAAATTTCTCATCTCAGGAGGTTGGATGCAAGGTTTATGTACATATACCCTCTCCATAGCGTACTGTAATGAGCCCGCTCCGTACGACTGGGATATACGTTGGTTATGAGACTGCATCTATAATCAAATATTTAGAACCCATGACAAGAGATTTGCATACCGCCCGCTTCGTTGATTGCATTTTTGATGAGGATAATTTTCCAACATTAGGGAGAGCAAATCAACCCCTTGATGAAAAATGTTAGAAAATTACATAGCAAGCCACAGGAATCCATGCGCATGACCCGCGCACTAGTGAAGCAAATAAAGAGGTCCAGAAGATCATTGACTTACAAGCATTAACAAATCAGCTGTCTGATCACTTTAGTGATTTGAAGAGCGTGACTAAGTCGCATGTGCCCGCACACAATGCACCGGAGAGGGTTGAAATACCGAAGAAAGCAGAAAGTATCCCTAATCCCGTCCAGATGCCTCAGATTAAAAGGATAAGAACTCCGGCTCCTCGAATCCCAAGTAACTGGGGACACCTGGTGAAGAAGAATAAGAAGGACTTATCACAACCGATCACTGAAGTCCCCCAAAACGTGAAGGGGAGCCAGTTGAGACCTGGCACGAGTATGACACCTTCAGAAAAGGGTATACCGGATCTGAATATCCCCATGGAAGAAGAAATCAGCATGGATATGTGCGCACACATCGGAGTCGAAAAACTAAAGGGACTTGCCACCGCAATTGGAAGAAACGATGTGCAAGGAGAAGCTCCAGAAGAAGCAATCACTCCAGAAGAAACAACTCATGAAGAAATAGCTATAAATTATGTGCACACGGGAGAGTCCATGAATCGGACAACAACCAATATTGATATCTACTTCACAAAGAAAATTGTCACAATCATCGATCTTGATCCCGAGTCCGCATCGTTCACTGAATGTAAGAAAAGATCAGATTGGGAAGATTGGAAGAAGGCAATAGAAACTGAATTATTGTCTCTGAATAAAAGAGAGGTGTCTCAACCAAGGTTTTTAATGAGGCAATTCATGCATCGCAGCATAACATGTATCATGTACTCTTTCTCTAAATTTTTCCCACTGAGTTTTTATGGAGTTTTGACGAGGCGTGGACGTGTCGAGTGCCCAAGAATGAGTATTAGGAAATCTGTGGCTAGGCTAGAAGTCTTGGTCCATAGTGGGCACCTCATCGGTAGACTATAAATAGAAAGCCGTACTGGCAGATTTTGTACACATTCTATCAGAAAAGTAATAAAGAAAGACCAGGAGTTCTCTCTACCTATTTGTGTTTTCAATCTATTATTCTGTCTTCTGTGATTGATCTCGTTTCATATTAAGCAGATGAATCGATCGAGCTGGTGATTACCTATATGTGTTTTCAATCTATTATTCTGTCTTCTGTGATTGATCTCGTTTCATATTAAGCAGATGAATCGATCGAACTGGTCACCAGCGATGGTTCCTCAACAAGCAGTACCCATTTCTTTTGTCGTTGATCTAGTTCTATTTTATATTTACATGCGAGGAAAAAAGGTAAAACAATCTGGAAGATGCGGCTACCTATAAGCAGCACATGAGGATTACTGCTGTGGCTGTAATCATGGGAGATCCGAGTAATTTTTAATGGCACCAAATTCAACCACATAAGGCGGGTAAAGCTAAACAAGTTAAACATGGCGATGCGCTTGTATAATTAATCTCGCTGTCATGTTTACCTGTCCTACTGCCATGCTGTTAAGCATGGCCTACACATATTCTTTATTCGGGCACCGAAAATGAAAACCATGTTGCTTAATACCTAAACAAGAAATCGATGTGCCCGGAATCGTGCCGTCCTGGGGTCCACCGCGAAAAGGAATACTAGAAATCGTAGAATCGTAGAACAGATGAATAATAAATAATGAGTATGTTGTCACTCGCCGATATCCCCTGTCCAATGGCTCCAATGGCGTAGCTTTCATCAAAAACTTGTGGAGTCAATTTCTATAAAATCTCTAAAATTATATGAATTTCTATGAAATTATTAATAGAAATAGAGATGTTTTTTAAAAAAAAACTGTAGAGCAGAGAGAGGTGCCGTGCTTGGGTCGGTCCGGCCCGGCGAGCACAGGGGGCACGACCGGCACGGGGCATGGCCGGCACGCTAGAGCCCTTGGCCACCTCGGCCTCCCCCTCCCGCGCGCCTTCCTGTCGCCATCCCATCATCCTATGGATTCCCACTCCACAAGCCATCATAGAGCAGAGAGAGGCAGTAGAGGACTAGAGTAGAGAGGAAGGAGCATACTAGAGCTTGGCGTCATGCTTAGACTATTGGACATAAGCGGCGTGAGCTCCTTGAAGCCCTGGTCGCATGTGTCGACGTCGGTGTGAACAGTGTCAAGCATGACGTCGGGGTGTCCTGCCTGCCTCCTCGTCCTCCTCACCGCGACGGCGGCGTCGTCGGCCACCGCAGTCTATGTGCCGCGTGAGCCCAGGCTAGGAAAGCTCGTGCACCTTACTGGCCCCAGCGTCCTTGCCCCGGCACCACCGAAGCCGAAGTAGATGCCCGTGCTCGCGCCACCAAAGCCAATGCAGGTTGGCCCTGGCAGTGACATCGTGAAAGCCCAGGAGGGAGGTGGTGCGCACCAAGGTGGCTAAGGCGAAGAAGGCGGCGGGCACACTCATTGCCGACCCCAGGAGGGAGGTGACCGAGGAAGGAGGAGGTGTGGGGGGCGAGGGAGGAAGGAGGCGGTCGCAGGAGGTGGGGGCGATCGGGGGAGGTGGGGGTGGCCGGGGAAGGAGGGAAGGGGCCAGGGGAACAAACCCATGTGATTGATAAGATCCTTTAATATGGTATATGATTTTGCTAATTATCGTACGATTGATTTTTTTTTTGAGACGGACGTCAAATTTTCTAGTCCTAGATGTATTTAGAGATGTATGTGTGCTTCAAACGGTGGATGTTTATCTGATGGACGGCAACTTGACTAATCCCTACAAAAAGAAATGGATGATGCCGTCACCGCCAAAAGTAGAATGCAGAGTTAACCAACTAATGTGAATTGAACGTATGATTTTCAATCGCTCGCTACCCCATCTTTTATTGTACTGCTTTAATATTTATGTAATCTAGTTTCTAAAAAAGCATAGAAATAGTGCCGATCAATTGTTACAGCATATTGTTGTTCTAATGGAAATCTAGATCTTAAGCTTACTCTCTCTGTTCTAAATTAAGTGACATTTTAGTTTTTGGGAAGTGTTCTGTTTTACCTAACGTTTTACAATTTCAAGGTAGTATTTGCACATTTCTTCCCAAAACTGTGCATGGTTATGCAATATGTTTTAATGGGATGCAAATATAGTACTCAAAGTAAGAAGGTAAAGTAATTGAATTGGAGCAAATTACAGCCCTTAATTCCCGTGCAAAGAGCTAAAACGTCACTTAATTTATAACAGGAGTATCACTGATGGTGTGGACTGTTTAGGATTAGGATGTTGTTCAGATGTACTAAATTGGTACTCACGCTTTACCCAAAAATAAATGAGGCAAAACTTATGCAACTTTCAAAATAGCTATACTTTCTACATAAAAGCATTCCCGACTGCAATTCTACAACTCTCGAGAACACATGCTCGTGGATTCTTTACTACGCTTTTCTTTTGGACTGTTCGTGCTCACGTGGTTTAATTTGAGAATACGCGCCCTGGTTTCGCTCACATTTTGCTTTTATTGGCCTGTGTCTTTGTGTTGTAGTTTATGATTTTTATCTGTGGTTTATAAATAGTAGATAAATAGTAGAGAATACGAAGGATATATTTGTATACGATTTTTGTCAATATAGATAAAATCAATAGAATATATATTATAATTAATTTATAGATTCTATCTTAAATAGATATTCTATTTAATGTCTAGTCACAGTAGAAAAACCTTCCCTGTGCAAAAGCTAAAATCTAAGGTCGCCCGTAAATTGCAGGCCATGGAGCCGTGACATCTAATCGGACTTGACGCTGGCAGTAAAAACCGAAAGTGCAGTTCATTTTGGTCGGCGATGATGAGCAGGGCCAATCAGCCCCTGCCTACGGCACAGCCGCACAGGAAGACGGGACAACTGAAAGTGTCAGATTACTGTTCGCGATTAGTCCTAAATTCGCTTCCGTAAAGTGAAAAAAACGCTTGACCGACCTCTCCGTGCCGACTTCTGTTGTGACAGGAGAGTATAAAGTGCGTAGCCCACCACCTCATGCCGACCTCTTCCCGTCACCCTCACCGGGGCCCCTCCCACTGAAAACCATGTGGCTTTATCTCCTTTGCGTATGAGATGGTCCGTGCACACTGATGCGACCTCTCAACAGTCGAACACATGGGGTGTATGCACACGGGAAAAGACTCGCCATAATTACTCAGGGAATGAAGGACATCGCCCTCGTTCTTTTACTTTCCTCTAAAAAATAAATATGATGATTTTACAGTGCACTAAGCCACTAAGCAGTGTTATACATTTCTACCACTAGTTTATAGAATACACAGCACAGGCTGCACTGGTAAATTAGCTAACTGGCAGCTCGTTTCGTTATTGGAACATGTGGCAACGTACGTGTACATGTAGAAATAATAATTGGACCACAAACTAAGGAAGAATCAGGAAATGCTTCAATATAGAAGGCCGTGGAAAGGAGTATTGTATTGTATTTTGGTAGTATTTCAGCTCGGGCTAAAGGTGCCGGGACACGGAGGCTCCACTTCTCCCAGACGCTGTAGTCCTTGCCGTGCGTCACGGGATGGAAATCCGACGGGATCACATTGCCCACGTCGTACCTCGTCCCGATCTTCACCATGACCTTCTCGTCGATGACGACAAGGATAAGCAGGTTGCTTCCCGTGTGGATGCCGTTCCGTGCCCTGATTGCTGCCAGTGTGGTTTATCTCCTGCTTCAGGTTCCAGTCGAACATGTGGTTGTAGAGCTACATGTATGCATACATGAGCGCACACGACAAGAGTGTACAATTAGGACACGCGTACAGTGGAAGTGTGTGTATCATGAGGCTTCTCTGGTGTGTAACGATGCAGGGGACCCCTGGGTAGGTGAGGATGTACGCGTAGCCCTGCAAGACCTTGTCGGACGCGAACGGCCAAAGCTTAATTATGTGTTGACCCGGTGTCGTGCTTGTCGAGGAACGTGACGGCCTTCTCCGGTAGCCACCCGATCATGCCGGCCGCCTTACCGCAGCAGTCACCCAGCCGCCACAGCTCGCCTTGCACGCCCACCTGCAGCAGGCCTTTGGTGGTGAAGTCGAATGCCATGGCCGGCCCGCCGACAGCCTGCACCCAGTTCACCAGCCCGCCGACTGCCGGCGCTGGTCCTGGTTGGCCACCGGCTTGCCGTCGCCGTTGTAGATCAGGAAGTTCCATATCTCGGCTATGACGAAGTTCGGCCTGGTGTTGTTGACGTACATCTTGGCGACGGCCGCCGAGTAGGCGAAGTCTGTAGGCCAGGGACGGAACTCTGATTACAAATGTACAGGCTAAAACTACCAACTCTTCCGGGCACGATCCCCATAACTCGCACATTCCCTACTACCCGTACAATTTGCTCCACTAACCATCACATTCAGTTTAGTGGATATGACCAGTCACATGCAGACTAACTGCTATCTGACCGGGTCTATGACCGCACACAATCTTTCGGGTCCTCATCGAGTTCTCCTTCGAGTCCTTCGACCATATCGTGTCGACCATGCCTCATGACCACGCGTGCTCGATGCTTTCGACCACGGTGTCTTCAACTGCTTCACTGACCATAGCTTATCGACCACATCTTCGACCACGGCTTGTTGACTAGCATCTCCGACCACACAGGTCTTCTAAGCACAATCGGTTCACTGTAGCTTACGAGTACCGACCATCGACTGCTGTAGCTATGACCACTATAACTATGACTACGATAATTTTCTATAGTACTCCTCCGAGTATCGACTGTTACAGTACTCCAAGTACTGACTGCTACTGTACTCCTATGAGTACTGACTACATCGACTCATGACTATGACCACTGCGTAGTTCAACTTATGACTACGACCATTGTGTGGTTCGACTTACGACTACGACCACTATGTAGTTCGATTTACGACTATGACCACGGAGTACTCAAACACACTGAACACTCGACACGACTACACAGTACTCAACACACGAGTACGACCAAGGAGTACTCAAACACTCGGGAATCCACTCAAACACTCAGGGATCCCTGAACTCGACACGACTTCTCGTTACTCAAACATACCAAGTACTCGACACCGACTATAACAGCAATACAACAAGATTAGTTTCAGCAAAGTCGTGGCGCTAGCCATCAAAGCCGAGGTCAGACTTGAGCCAGTCGGAGAGCTCCCGCTGGATGCGCGGGTTGAGGTGGTCGATGTCGGGCCCCGCGGCGAACCCGTCGCCGGTGTTGCGGTGCCCGGTCCCGTCCGAGTACTGCGTGTCGTCGCTGCAGATCATGCCGGGACCCCAGTCGAGGCGGTCGTCGGGCGTCGCGCCCTCGAAGATGCAGTAGACGCCTTGCGCGTCCTTCTTGTCAGCGCACCGGCGGTTGGTCACGACGTCGCCCACGAACTGGACGCCTTTGCTGTGGAAGGCCGCGATCAGAGACTTGAGCTCTGCCGCGGTGCCATACTTGGATGCGTTCAGGTCGTAGTCGTACAACCGCCCCGCCATGTATCCTGCCGATGCATGCATGCCACCACGCAAAGTGATCAGAAACCAAGAAAAAAAGATGGCAAAAACTGCTGTAATAACGACTCGTAGTCTTTACGCGTGCCTTGAGGGGAAACGGAGTGCGAGGGTGGAGGGAGCCAGACATGGGTGGCGCCGGCCTTGGCTATGTCGTCGGCCTGGCCCTCGAGCAAGTTGTACCAGGCCCCTTGCTTCGTCCACGACTCCCAGTTGAAACCATGGGCGCCTTGCCGTTGCCGTCGAGCATCCTCCACAGCTCGCCCTGCACTGCCGCCTGGAGCATGCCCTTCGTGGTTGTTGGCCTAGGCACTTGGCGAGAACTCACACACAGCTTCTTGAAACACACGCATAACAAGAAGGTGAACAGAGACTACTTTCTTTGGCCGGCCGGCGAACTCTAGCCTGATGCTGTTTTTTTTCGATCTGTTATTCACTCCTCATTCTCAGATACACTGCTTGCAAAGCACATATAAAGGAGATATATTAGTGCGGTGAGTGCTCAACTAATTTAATACCACTGTTGGGAAACTTGGGCCTAGACCTACAAGCCAGCTCATTGGTGAGCACCCTCTACTTAATCTATAAATAGAGGATCCTTATTATCATCATTTGTATCTTTATGGAAAAGAAAAGGCAATAAAGAAAGGAGCTCCCCTCTTATCCCTTGTGTTCAATCTATTATTGTTTTGCATTATTCTATGTTTTGATCCACCCTTTTTATATATGAGGAATCGAGCGGACTAGACTTGCCAGCGACGGTTCCTCAACACGTTATCAGCACGATCACTCCGGTGGATCAAAAGGTAATCGTCGAGCACTCGTAGGTTGAATTATGCATTGCTATCTAGATCACTTTAAATTTTGCAAAATTTTTACTTTCTAGATTATTTTTCTACAGTACAAATCCGCTCTAAATCTACCTTGAGCAGACTTGAAGTCGCCGACCAAACTGATCAGTAGATTTGTGCAAAAGAGTAGATCTTGACTGCATTATAGATTGAAAAAATTTGCACACGCGCCGCCCGTACGCGTCGCACGTACCGTCGGCAGCCACGCCTCCTGCACGAGGCCGCACCCTTCAGCCACCATGCCTCCCGCATGAGGCATGGACCGCCGCCGCATAGCTCGCCGTCGACGGCCGAAGAAGCGCCGCCGCAACTGGCCCCTACATGGGCCGTCGCCGCGATACACGCCACTGTTCCATCCCCTGCGCTCCATCACTGGCCCGGAGCAGTGTTGCGTAGCCCCCGCATGGGCTTCCTACCGGTGTCGCCCCCACATGGGCCGTCGCCGCTTGGCCTCGGGTAAAGCCGACGCTGCTGCCTCCCGCACGAGCACCGACGCGTCCCGAACGCCGCCGCACGGCCCCGAGTAGACCACCGAATGCTGACGCCCCGGCATAGGCTCCTATCGCGCCGTTGGCGCCGCACCGGCGTTGCCCCGCACAGGCTCCCGGTCGTCTTGGCCGCTTCGCCCCGCACGGCTGCCTCACCACTTGGCCTCACAACGAGCTCCCATATGAGCCGCAGCCACCCACGTGCCTGGATGCACCACCATCGCCGCGCACTCAAGGGCACCGCCGCCACCATGCGTGAACAGGGTAGGGGAACCCTACCCCTCCCCTCCTTTTGAGCTGGCCGGCACGACTTGGGCCCAAGTGGGCTGGGAGGGGAAAGAAAAAAGGAAAAAAAAAGGCAGGCTGGCGTCAGGATTTTTGCAAATAAGCCCCTGAAAATTTGAAAAATTACACGACAAAATTTCTCAGAATTGAAAATTTACGGATAAGCCCTTGGAAATTACAGAATTCACTAAAATTTCATATCCTAGCATAAAAGGGCATTGGGAATTCCAATTTTGAGTTATTTTTTTGTATTTGAAGCATATTTATTACTGTTATTATTATTTTTCTATATTTTCTGTATTTATTTACTATTTTGATTAATCATAATTATTTAAATTGTCTTTAATCACTGAAATCAACAGTAAAATTATAGAAAATGCATAGAAAATTCTCAAACATTATGAGAATCTTTTTGTACCATTGTCTAATTTATTTTATGTATATTTATCTGCAGTAAATTTATATATTCTGTTCCGACATGTAGATGATATGCATCACGAGACGGGAGTTCGAGGAGCTGTCTCAGCATGGCTAAAATTACTTGACTTGGGCTTCTGATGTCGAAATCGTACTTGAAGCCAAGAAGCTCCGCGTTGCCATCGGGATTGGTGCAACACAGGATGCCAAACCCACACCTGAAAAGAATGATCAGACACTTCACTTCCTTAGGCACCACCTCTGTCTCACTCTCAAGAATGAGTATATGGCAGAGAAGAGCGCGCTAACATTGTGGACTGCACTCAAGAAGCAGTTCAAGAAGGTAAAGTACATCATTTTTCCTCAGGCAGAGTAAGAGCGGATTCAACTAAGATTTGCTGATTTCAAAACGGTCGAGGAGTACAAATCTGTTCTGCACAGAATTTGTATCAATCTTCAACTTTGTGGTAGGTAAATCATGGATGAGCAAAAAATTAAGAAGACCCCCTCTACCTTCCAATTCAATACAGTGCAATCTACGTATAATTATCATTAAGATGGCTAAAAAGACGGTAGGTGACGTCCAGGAGCTCACAGAATGCTGCGGCAATTGTCTCGGGAGTTGGGTGGCGTAGCGTCTGCTGGTGCTGTAGGCGACGAAGGCTTAGGCACAGTGGCTTACAGATTTTAATTTAGAGTAGCAAATGCTTAGTTTTGTTGAGGAGAGAGATCACGTTTCCTCGTGAGAGCTCATTGTAGACTAAGAATTAGCAAGAGGAGAAAGCAATGGTGCCATGTCGAATTGTGGCTGGATAAGCAATTGGAATTAGAGCACTGGCGTCGGCATGAGTGCGTAACTAATGGCGTTACTTTTGCATTCCATATATCTATTTGCGGGTAAAAGGCTAAAAAATATCACGGCAACTGTACAAGGTAATAAATTATTCTAAGTTTCTATCTGTATAAGAATTAACATATACATATATATAATATACTTTCAGTCAAGCCAAAATCGAGCAAGCTGATCTTGGCTTAAACTTGACTCGTTTTTCAAACCTATCCAAGGTGCTCAAATTCAACTCATTTCTTTTCGAGTCGAGCTAGAAAACAAATCGATATCAAGTGAGTTTCAGTTTGTTTAGCCTACTCTGATCCCAATCCAGTGCCAAGTGACAAAAGATTTAGGTAGTACGACTATACGAGTGGCACATTTAGGTCAGGGTCAGGCAAAACCACCTGAACCTTTGGGGTTGATGGCCCCAAGAGGCCATGATACCTCCACTTTCCGAGCCTTTTTTTTTTGGACCCGGTCAGGGTCACAGACACGCACAATAGCATGTGCAGTCCTTCCCAGCCTGGAGTCTCGCTCCCCTGCCGCCCAAAATCTGCTCTCGCTCCATAGGAACATTTGTTTTTGTCGTGAGGCCACCCACCCGACGCCTCCCAAGTAGCAGCCGGCTACGACGGCCATTAATGCCAGGGGGAAGAGACATGGCAGGGATCGAGGGGAGAGAGGGGGGGGGGGGGGCAACGAAAGGCGAGATCGACAGATAATAAGCAGCGTAAATTCAGTAGTAGTAACACTGAAAAGTAGCCGTGCGCTCATGTGAGATCTCCAGCTCTGCATACTCTGGCCAATTCTTTTCCCTCTATGACTTATGATTTGTGATTTCTCTGAAACAAATAAGCTCTACGGCTTCTTTGTTATTGTTTTGAAATAGTTTATCAGAATAGTTTTTTTAAAATGACTTTTCAGTTTATCGGCATTCGATTCGTTCACACAATTGCTCATGTTATGATCAAAAACCATAAATCACACCTATAAATCTCAATATGCAACCGAAAAGAACCCACTATGCAACTTCGCTCTAATAGCTCCTTCCCGTCCGAGAGTAACAAAAATTAAACCCCACCTTGCGACTTGCGGGCTGTGACGCTACAGCCACCGAAAGGGCTCACAAAAGTAGGTCAGATTAACTAACAGTACTGCTGGTCACTCGATTCAATATTCATATATAGTTTCCCCTTTTCTTCCAAGAATGGGGACAACTAAAGCTTCGCTTCAACGCTTTCATACTCCGGCCGGCCTGCTTTTAACCTTCGATCATCGTTTCGAGCCTCAGGAGCTCACACAATATAAGAGAGAGCCGATCGAGGATCAGTGTTGCAGCTCTATTTATGTGGCCGTGTCTTAGCGCACAATTACTCGAGCAATCCAGATTAGCCTAATCACCTACAGATTCTTGCGTCAGACCTGATCTGATCACATGTGTACTCATGTAGTACTACTTGCAAGCTAGACAGTCAAACTGTGCCATAACCTGATCTTTCGACATTGATAGCAGCTGACAGCTCATTGAGTGTCAAGCGCTCCTTTATATGTCTACGAGCGGTCACAAAGTCACGCCACGAAGGGCAGTAACTTAGCCAGGATGACATTCACTTGGAACTTCTCTGGCAGGATGCAGTCGTACTGACTCAAGTCACGTACATGGAGTTGAAGCTCGTGGAGCTGCTCCATCACCGACCGCCCCTCAACCATCTTGTAGTTTAAGTAGTTGGCTGTAATAAAGAACTCATTTCCATTATCTCCTTCGGTGTATTTCTTATCGAGCTCATCCCAGAGTTGCTTGGCAGTCGTGAAGTTGACATAGACGTCAAACAAGCGATTAGACAGGATGGCAAGCAAACGGGCTAAGACTGCGTTATTAGCTTCTTCCCATCTCATTGTTTCAGGGATCTCCAGCGGAAATGCCGGAGGATTTGAAATGACCCAGAAGAGCTTAAGATCAGTCAGCCAAAGTTTGGCCTTAGCCTGCCAGCACTTGAAGTTAACTCCGTCAAAAACTTCAGGTTTCACAACGTCAGATGAGGAAGCCATTTCTTTAGATATAGATTTTCTGGATTGTTGTAAATATTGCGGTATAAGCATATTTCCATTTTTAACTCCAGCCAAAACAATCATATAAACAACATATTTCCATCATAATAAGAATGACATAAATTGCATATAAACATGAAATTCTATCTTGCCATTCACATTCATATATATATATATATATATATATATATATATATATATATATATATATATATATATATATATATATATATATATATATATATATATATATATATATATATATATATATATATATATATATATATATATATATATATATATATATATATATATATATATATATATATATATATATATATATATATATTCAAAGAATATATATTCAAGGCTGCTGAAAATAGCATGTAAAGCAGTCCTAACAGTAGTAAAACAACTAATTCCAGCATGAAGCAAATTAATTGTTTTATCATGGCTCTCAGAACAGAGTCGCACAAGATCCTAGATCTTGGCCTTCTCATGCAAATGTCCATACTCTCCATATATGATCTTATCACTTAAAATCAGGATTTGAGCTCTAAATTCACTGACAGAACTGATCATAGACTGAACAATTTGACTATCAGTTTTAAATGTTCACATGCAAATATAAACAGAACAGTATGCTAACCGAATTCTGACCAAATTACGGCAAGGGTTAACTGCTAGCAAGAATTAATGAATTCAATCTAAATCGAACAAGAGATACCACAATTCATCACTAATGAACAGAACATAGCAGAAGCTACATCATACTCTATCAATTCATCAGCATGTAAACAAATCTACAAAACTTCTTAACTGATAGACAATAAACTACGACTCAATAGAGAATTCAACAAATAGAGCTCAAATCTGATTCTACTAATAAGATCACAGTCAGTGCTGGATTATATTCATCACAGAGCATATAATTACGCCCACAAACATTCACAGCAGTCCTCAGATACTTGAACAAATTAAAGATCAAGAATAACTGCTGTAAATTACAAAGAATCATATATACTCACTGAGCAGACAGTATTCCAAACTATCTAGAAGCAAACAAACCGAAGAAAAACTCAAACAATAGGGCAAGGCACGATGAAATCGTTGTCCCAGAAAATCTATCAACCCACTGTCGCTAGCAGGTAGATGATTCACGGAGATACAATGCCGCACTTCTTCTCCCAGCCGAAAACCAAAGAAGAAGCCGAGGTCCAGAGATGCCACACAAGATCATAAGAACACTTTGGCCGAGAGCATTCAAGACACAACAGGGAGTCGGCGAAGCCTCCTTCTTACTCGGGTAGGCCTCCAAAGTCCCGAGTTCCCCACACCCAAATTAGGGTTCACGCAGGAAACCAAAAGACCAAGCCTCAATCGGAGATGGCCGAAGCCACTAACCTCAGCACAACCTGAAACGGAGAGGAGGAAGAAGACTCAAGAGGGCAAAATCAGATCGGAAGAAGAGATCCCAAACCGTGGAGCCAACTCGCCATAAGAAGGGGAGAAGGGGTGAGCCGCGGGGTGGCACGAGCCGCCAGCTCCGAAGAACCCGGGCCTGCCCGCGCCTCCACCGCCGCTTCTCCACCCGCCACTTCCTCCATGCGCCGCCGAAATCGCCAGATCTGGGCGGCATCGAAACGGCCACATGGGCCTCCACTCTCACGCACGCACGGGACGCGCTCGAAACGGGCTCACCGACAGGTGGGCCCCGCCTGCAATTCTTTTTTCTTTTTCCCTTCTTTTCTCAATTGGGAAATTCCCAAAATGCCCTCTCAAATACAACATCTAGCTAGGCTCTAGCTTGCCTAGCACTTTTTAGGCCTACATTTGTATTGGGCTTTAGTACTTGGGCTCTTCTAGAACACCAAACAAACCCAAGCCGGAAACGATCTGGGCGGCCAGCTGCCTGCCAACCCTGGTGACTCGGGCCGTCCCGGCCTAGGCACACGCTTGTTTTGGTGTATGCCTAGTTCCTGGTATGTAAACCTTCCTTGAGTCAGGAAATTTTTGAAGTTTCCCATATGTCAACGGGAATTATTCTTCTTCCTCATTGAGTACTTACAGGTTATAAGATAAAGGACCTGGATTGGCGGTGCTACCTGAACTAGGACGTCATGACATGTATTGGTGAAATTTTGAATGTTTTGCACGTTGTGATATCTGGGAGAGTGGAAGTCACTAAATTACAGTGTATACATCCAGAAGCAATAACAAATCCACGCTCAGTGAATATGCGGATATAGTAAGTTTTAGAACAGTGAAAGACCTGAGTTTTTAAAAAAGATGTCAAAGACTTAGGCCTTGTTCAAAAGTACGGTGGCTTTTAGCTGTGATTTTTGGCTTTTGGTTTATTACGAGAGATTAGGGGTGCAATCGGGTCGGATTCGGACGGATATTGCTCATACCGTATCCTAATCCATATTTTTTTCTCGGATTCGGGGTCGAATACGGTAAAACCAGATATGAATACGAATTCGGAGTATTCGGAATTTCGAATACGGTGCCACCGGAACGGATACTTGACGGTTTCGGATCGAAAACGGCTAATGCAGACGGATAGTACGTACATACAGAAAGGAACATATGCTAAACTATACCACCATCACTTCAAGCCTTAAATTGTTAGACATAAGTACATAATAGTGATTATAATTTATCAGCCGAAGATGGTGTGGCGTTTCCCCCAAAATTGCCCATTGAGGTGTGGCGTTTCAAGATGAATCTTGATTCTTGACGGACAGCATTTTCTTTTTCTAGGCTAAAGAAACTTTAATAAATTAAGGTAGAGACAATAGACAATTGGGGATAATAGACTTTTGACAAATTTACCTGTTCATTTACTAAAGCATGCCAAAGTTCATCGTTTAATAATACTCTGATTACATACTTTTCATTCCATTACCTAAGAAGAGTGATCTTAATGATCAAATTTAGGATTCCAATTGCACAAGCAGCAGAATTAGAAATAAAATACTATTTTAGTATTTGTATATTTATAGTTGCCACAACTGAATGTCATATTCCTTTTAGAGAAATTAAGCTTGCACGATCTAGGAAAACTTTCTATACACTGCACACCTCAACCAACCAACATGACAAAAAAATAAATACTAGCAAAATAAAAGGTGAATTCTTAGCTCTTACCAGATATCCAACCGAATATCCGACCGGATAATTATCCGGTATCCGAATACCGATACTATTCGGTCAGATAACAACTCTCCCGAATCCGAATCCGACATGAATTATCCGAATCCAAATCCGACCGAATACCAAATTCCCTTCCCGAATCCGGTACCGACCGGATTCGGTACCGGATCGGTCCGGATTAACCCAACCCATTTGCACTCCTACAAGAGATTGAGTGAGTAAGGAATACTCGTATTGAGAAACCACTCCGTTCAAAGCGTCTCCTATAAATGGCTTATAAAAACCATCTTAAAAAGTTATTCTATTCAAAAGCCGATTTCTAAAAGTCAGAAACTGTTTGGAACAGGGCCATAACCGACGGGCGGAGCAACGGATAAGTCAGACCACAAAAACAAGTCAGACCTCGCAGCCCCCTGAAAAAATTCATACCGTGCATGCAGGCCCTCAGAAAACAGGTGAAAATATTGAGTTGCATGCATCGATCAGTTTACTCAAAAGCCTAAGCTAATGAAGAAAGGCGAGTAATTCACTTATATTTCAATACTCTTTCTCACGTGTAGACCCTTTAGACCTAAGACGTACTCTCTCACGTGTAGTCTCCCCTAAGCCTAAGATGTGCAATAGGAGCGAGCTGCAATTATTTTTTCAATGGTGCCAGTCGAGTTTTGAACATAAAACCTTTTAGCTCTAATACCATATTTAGTCACATGCACTAGCTAGTTCACCCAAAAAAACTAAAACTAATGAGGAAAGTGTTAGAAATTGGCCTATGAATTGAGCCCAATTTCCTTTAGAAATTTCAATGCATGCATAATTTAGTACCATATTGAGAGGGTTTACATCTAATTCAGGAGATTATCTCTAGGGAGTATTTGAGAGTGTTGTGTTAATTGAGAGGTACGATATCTTTTAGAATTCATTATACTAGATACTCATATCTTTCGAGAGGTACAATTATCTCTGACAGAACCTTTTACAAAGGAGCTAACATAAAAAAGCGATTTTTGGTCCATTTATGGACATTGGAATGAGGCCTATTTGAGTTACATTACAATTGTAACACATATCCTTTTGATCATAGACCCGTAACTAAGTCAATGAGAAAAATAAGTTGATGTTGTATTAAGAGAGTATATATCAATTGTACCTGTGTCTTAATAAATAATATACTCTTAACTATATGGAAGGTTGGCTTAAAGTCTTAATGTATTGTAGTGTCTAAATAAGAAAAAAAAGTATTGACCCACAGAATACCTAAAATGAATACACCTACTTGGACCTAACTGTGAGGTAACAGTTCACAAGAATAGGGCATTTTCAAGAAAGCTCATGAGCAACTAAGAAAGGCATGACCATGTAATGTTGCGTTTAGGAGTGGTTCATTGGTAGTTGAGATTTTAAGTGAAGTCTGATCACAAAAAGTTATGAATTTAAGGTCTAATCTATTCATTAGTTGTGAAAAGATGGATTTTACTAATCTAGGTGTAAGTTCAGCCGTACGGGATTTGCACCAAAAGACTGATATATTAACAACACTTCAGTACATCGATGTTTATCATCTTTTCTGCTTTTTATTTTGGAATTAGTGAGGGATTGTTGAAAATTGGCCCATGAATTGAGTCATATTTTCTTTAGAAATTTTAAAGTATACATGGTTTAGCACCATATTGTCTAACCAAGTGGAAGGAAAATAATTTATATGGTCGAGTCCTTGTCACTCCTTGAAATATGTGACACATGGCATGAGGATGACATGAAGATTTAGGCTAAATACACACGTGCATATTTGTGTATTTTCGTGTGAAAATTCGCGTAACTTGTTATTTACGATGAGTGAATTATCTATATCATTTATTCTATTTAAATGTGATTTAAACATCAGTTATTTGTGAGTTAATTGGTTTAAATTGAGTTAATACCATTAGTTACTAGTAAGTTATTATCGTGCGTCTTTATAAGGACCTGGAGGCGTCCAAGCTTCATGAAAATTGAATTTCTTCTCCATTATTCTTCCTCCTTGCTAGAGAGCTGTACTATGGTGTTGAGTAACTGAACCATGCCGACCTTCCTCCTCTGCGAGCACCGGAAAAGAGGGTGAGTGGTATCTCTGAACCGTTGTTGCAGAGAACACCTGCACGGGGTGACAATAAGGTTTCTGAGCAGTATACATCTGAGCGACCACTCGTTTCGCAGCTTCATCTATATTCTGCACTCCTTCATCAACCCTACTGTAAGTTGTTTACGCGATTAATCGACTTCGTTATTTTTTATGTATTTTTTGAAGTATAATGAGTAACTTGGTGTTAGATTTGTTTAGTAAATTTTAAAGTGAGTGTATAGGCATCACCCGGATGTTTTCTTCATAATTATCATCTAAATTTATGATCTTTGGATTAGAGATCAAGGAGCCCATTGTTTTTAAAGGGGAGAGATTTTTTCAAGGAGGAGGAGGTAAAATTCAAGGGGAGGGGGTAGAATTCATGGTCATTGGATCTCTAATTCAATGGTCTTAGATCTGGATGATAATTAAGAAGAAAACATTCCGATAATGTTTAATAAAACCCAATTTTAAAATTAAAATATTATACCTTTCTAACAGAAAGCTCGAGCAATTCGCTTGTACTCCGCAGCTTCCGCTGTTCGGCCCAGTGAGTCGCGGCCGACAATTCCACAGCTGGAACCGCGGCTGACGCTGTCGCACATCCTGATTCCGCACTCCACCACGCCACACGCCACCACCCGTCACGGCGTGACCCAAGCCCACCCGCGCGAGACAGCTGCGTGGCTCGCTCCTCACCCACCAATCTGACCGTTTCCGCCCGCGCGCGCCCAGCTGTGTGACGGGTGGCGGGCGATGCCGCCCCCGTCGCGCTCGCGGCGGTCCCGCCGCGGTGACGACTGACGAGTAAGGAGCCGTGCTCTCTCTGTCTGCGCTGAGGCGGAGTGAGCTAGCCTTTGCCACCGTTCTCGCGGCGTTGGAGAGGAGGCTCGCGGAAAATGACGCTGCCTGTGGGACGAACGCCGAACGCGAAGCGAACGAAGCAAACAGCCCCGGAGTGAAAAATGAACATACTCCTTATGACGTATCAGGCGGCGAAAAATGAAGTGACTGGATCGTTCGTTGCTTCATATGACCGTATGAACATACTCCTTCAGACAGTACGAATTAACTATCAACAATCGAGAACTAGGCGACTAGCACAACCTGATTCAAAAGGTCCAGTGGGCGATGGAACTCTTCACATCGAAGTAATGGAAAGAACAGATGAAGATTGAAGAGGGTGACGATTTTTTAAAAGATTTTTTTAAGTACGTACATACTCGTATCCATCTTTTGGTCTCATGTTTGACGATAGATATCTCTCGGTTTTCACCTTGTTTGGCCTTCCAGAAAGTATATTCATCTGTTACCGTTTACCCACTCACGGAGTACAATAAGCAAAATTTAGTCAACGATTTGTTTATCGAAGTATCACATTGTAGGATCATACGGTATAATCATAGGGTGAATAATTATATCTGCTTTTTAACATCTGAAACTAAAACAAAAAGCAGAAGAAAAACAATCTAAATTATCGGATGTAGATTACGACCAGAAGACATTGGTTCGCTTGCACGTGCTCGATAAATGCTTCAATTGTCCGACCGCTCCCTTCAATCACTCGTTACGATCGCTTGCTATGACCACCGACGCATGTAGCTGTAATCTCCCTCCGCTCAAAGACTTCAGCCGCTCGAACGCTTCAATCACTCGAACGAGTACACGCCAAAGATAGAAGTAAAACAATGCTCAGAAAACACATTGCCGATGCCAATAAACTTTTCTTGGAATAGATCTGATCTATTATTTCTGTATCATGGATGTGGTTACAAAATGCCATCACGGCACCTCTAAAAGCTCTCTCGATGAAAGTCCTCTAAAAACCCACATTAGCTTTCCTCCCGAAAGCCCTATCAAAAACCACACAAGCTTTCTCCCTGAAAGACCTCTGAAAACCACACCACCTGTTAGTCCTTAGCCTCTCTTGACTTTTATAAGCTAACGTTCAAGCTATATCCGGCTCAAACACGAACATACACCTCTATATTTTCCTTAAATCAAGTGACCTGAAACCCTTCTTGACATAGGTATTACCATATCTCTAAATCTTCCCATTATAGACTCCTTCCATAACGACTCCAATCTAACCACATAACGAAGCCTCCAGGATGCACCTCCTATATTTCCATCACGCATCACCAACTCTCGTGTCGAAGCCTCCAGACCCGCACCTCCTGTAGTTTTTTCACACATCATCACGTGTTCTAGCGTGAACCCGATCACCTCGCGTGACATTTCGACCGCCTGGACCTCATATTACCCCCTCCTAGTCCCGGTTCTCCTTGTTACCGACTGTAACCGTCTCCACGCCTCCACACATCATCCACCTTCGATCTTCACATGCTCAGGCATGAGCCCGGTCACCTCACGTGACATTCCAACCGCTTGGACCTTAGATTACCCACTCCTAGTCTCGATCCTCCTCATCACCGATCATGATCGTCTCCATGCTCACCTACACATGCAAAGACCAAAGAAACTTTCTACTGGCACAAGTTCTCCATAACTCGACCGACATCAGCACACACACATGCATCACACCCTTGTTTATCCATAGACAAGAACCAAATCAGCCACAAATGCCAACCAGGTCATCCACGACTATAAACTTCATCGCTTACCGCAAAGCATCTCCAAACAACTCACTATGACCGAATATTCGAAAACTACAAGTACTCGAGAAATACTATCACTCTGCCAAAGCACTCAGGAATAACAACCGCATCGCTACCGACCAGAACCACTAAGTACCGAGTACCATCGCTACGGCTACCGATCGCAACACCTCTACTGACTATGATCACAAAAACCACAACCATCGAGTACTCCCATCCAAGTACCGAAACCTATAAGTATTGTTTCTCCGAACACTGTTCACCGATCACCGAGTACCTATATGGTACTGTCACAATGACCACCAATCACCTGCCAGTCATCCCACTGGTCTAACACGAGTACTCGAAGTACTCAAAGATCATAAGAAGCTAAGCACTCGAACCGACAGTGAAGACTACGAGTACCGACCGCGAAGTCTACGGTAACTGATCGCAAAGTCTTCGACTACCAAAGACAACAACAGTAGACTACAAAGTCTATGACTACGAAAATAAGACTGCAAACTCTATGACTATAATAGTAGTCTGCAAAGTCTACAAGTATGACAACAGTCTGCAAAGTCTATGACCATCGGCCGGAAAGTCTATGACTATCGAGTATAATGTCTACGATTATTGACCAGTAAAATTTACGACCATGAAAAAGTACTGTAACTATGATCATGAAAAAATATTGTATCTACGATTACCTTCAGTGGTCGTTCTGTCGAGGTCGAAGTCAAACGTGATTGAAGCTAGATATGGTCGAAGTCTGTCGTGGTCGAAATGCTGTAGTCGAGTTACCATAGTCGAAGCCAGACGCAGTCGAAAACAGACATGGTCGTTTGACGAGGTCGTTCTTCCGTAGTTGTGCCGCAATGCTCGTACTACCATGGTCGAAGTCGCAGTGGTTGAAGTCCGTCGTCGTTGAACTTGGACGTGGTCATAAACGACTGTGAGTGGTTATAAACATCAGTTGGGCCATCATTCTTCGAGGTCAAGCCAACCGTGCGATCCTTCAATGCCAATCGAGTGTCATCTGATGTTCCGATGGCATTCAAAAGCCGTCCGATGCGCCAATGCTAGTCGGACACCGATCGGACTGGTCCGAAACTACTCGAAGCAGACCAAAATCGCTTAGAGCAAATCAAAACTATTCGAAACCGACTGAAACCACTCGGAGCAACTGAGAACTGAGCGAGATGACTCGGATTCAAAACCTTTGACTGTGATTGACCGAAACCTTCGTAAACGCAAATTTCAAAACAATCTAAATATCAATTATTCAACATCAATTTTAATCACGAGTATGACATGATCTAACACACATGATGAAAAATAGAGTAAACTATTGGCCATCCGCCAACCGATGAGAACCATGTGTATCATACTCATGCGTGCAAATTGGGCAAGTGCTCTCGCTCCTAAGAGCAAGTTCAATAATGGTCTTATAGCCAAGCTAGTCAGCATTTTTGCTGATGTGGAGGAGAGAAGAGAGGAGAGAGATGAGAGCTTGGCTCTCATGCAAGCAACAAGCTGGGCACGGGAGCCTATGTAGTGGTGGGCTCAGATAATAAATGTATGTGAGGAGGAATAGGAAAGAGAATGTGAGACATGGTACCACATAATAATAAAAAAACCTTTTGTAGACAAATTATTGTATAACTTGGCTCTTATAACTTGACTTATAACCAAACACTTGGCTCTATTATTGGACTTGCTCTAATAAACACCAGGTCCGAAAAATTGCTCAGCCCAAAAATTTCTTATCCATATCCACGCGTGCACAAATCGGTTAATGAGTCAGAAAGCTCGTGTTCCTTGCTGTGAATTAGAAAAGCAAGTACAAACCAAAAACTGCCTGCTTTATACGTACACTTAATATAACTCTAGTGATAATTCACAAGCTCTGCTTTGTTCAACTAGTACAACTCTAGTGATAATTCACAAGCTCTGCTTTGTTCAACTAGTAGAACAGAGCAAATAAGAAGAACTGAAGGGTGAAATGGTCTTTTTCCAAGCTACTCCACCGGCTGGGATCTAATCGCACACGTTCAATTCCAAGAATTTGAAGTCCGCGGGGACTGGAGCTCGCCTTCATCCAGCTTTATCAGGTCCTGCAAGCCTTCCCACAGCTGGTCCTCTGTTTCCTCCCCGCCGTGCTGCCCTCGCTCGTCGGCGTCCACACTGCACAGCGACAGTGACAATGTGTCAGATTTGGCCGTGGCGCTCTCATCGCAATTGCCGTCGTTGTGGGCGGCTCCCAGCTGCTCGGGAAATGGGAAGTTGAGCTTGGCGCGCGGGCCGCGGAACTCAATGGCGGCACGGTCGTAGGCCCTGGCTGCATCCTCCGCAGTGTCGAATGTCCCGAGCCACTTGCGCACCGCGCGGCGCGGGTCGCGGATCTCCGCCGCCCACTTCCCCCACGGCCGTTGACGCACGCCACGGTACTTGTTCTTCTTCTTCCTCCGCCTCCTCTGCCCTTCAGCCACGGCTGCCGCTGTGGCCACCTTCTCCGTGCCACCATTCAATGCGACCACCTCCGATTCCCCCGCAAAGAACTCGCAGCCGAGGCACCGGTCCATCCCGCACACCTGGCACACCTCCCCGCGAGCCGTCGGGAAGATCTCCGGCGGTGCCGTGGTGTACTCGGAGATGACGTGCAGCAGACCAGCGACGATGATGGTGTGCTCGTGATCAGGGGAGATCGCCCTTCCGTCGAACGACGCCGCCACCGCCACTGGCTCGGCACTGGTGGAGCTTGGCGACGGATCATCGAGCTGGCCGTCAAATCGGATCATATACTCCTGGTTCGGCCCCATGGTCGTCGAGATGTGGTTGGTCATGTGCGTCCTTGCTTGCTGCTGAGCGGAGCTCGTGTGTCTGGTGACGAGGTGTCGTTTGAAGTGAGCGGGAACAGGTGAGGGGGGCGGGTTTTATAGGAGGTTGACGTCGCAGAGTCCGCGGCGCATACAGGGACAGCGCCTTGTGCGCTTTTTTGGCTAGCTAATTAAGCGTCTGCTTAAGGGGCTCTCGCACTAAACGTGTGCAACGTGCGCGTACTGGGTGGGGCCTCTGGATTCTTTTATGATGGTATTGGCCTCGCGGGTGAGGCAGAGTGTGGACGCGCGGGGGCGGTGGATCACGTGAGGTGGTGACGGTGGACGTGGCATCAGTGGAATAATGGGATTGGGATGGAAGGTACGAGGAGTGGTCCGTTGAAAGGGTCAAAGCGGGTAAGAAGAAGGGGGCGACGAGGATCTAACAGGCAGGCAGGATAGAAATGGTAAAGAATAATTTATTTTATTTAATATTTATATTTAAGAAAATACAAATATAATAAGTAAAATCTATATTTAAGAATATTTGTATCCGTATTTGAGAATATTCATATTCGTATTTAAGAATGTTCGCATTCGAGACTATTCGATTCGTATTCGATCCATTTCCATCTCTAGCAACCTGACTGGGGATGATTGTAGGAAACAATTTTCTGATGAACCAAGATTCATAAGCAAGAAGTAAAAATTATTTTGCATAATTTCTAACTCTATGCGCTACACTGCTAGTTCGTGTAAACGTGGTCATGTTATATAAATTTATTCTACCAAGATTTGTTATAAAGTTTTAGGATATTTGCATTTGACCGAATTAAGTAAATATTCGATTTCAATTCATATTTATTACGATATTCGATTCGTATATGTATTTGGGAATGTTTGAATTTGGATTCATTTTGAAAATAGAAATTCGTATTCGTATCCGTATTTATTTTAAAAATATGGATTCGTATTCGTATTTGAAACTATTCGATTCGTATTCGATCCGTTTCCATCCCTACTAACAGGTGGTTTGGCTCCTCCGACGTGGCGCCAGATGTTGGTCGGATCGAGAGCGTGGGGCGGGGGCCCCACCCATGGAAGGAAGAAAATACCTTTTTTTGGCTTTTACGTTTTGGTTTCTCTTTGGGTTGAAACAAATGGATTTCTTCTTAAAGTAGATTTTTCAAACGGTTTTTCAAGTTTTAAACTGTGTGTGCCGTCTATATCGACGTCTTCGTTGTCCTCTGTCTACTCGAAAAATGCAGATAAAAAGTATCAGTTATAGTCCAAAAGAATAGTGCCAAAGAGTTCGAGAAGGATTTGCTGTTTTGGATAAGAGAGGGGTCCTAATCCCATGTTCTTCCTTGAGAGCAGCTGGTCCTATGTTCTTACATGGTCGTCAAACCACGTTCAGAGCATTTCAGACATGTGCACATTAATTAGGTAGCACTGCACTAGAACAGTTGTAGTTATCCTGAAATGTTTTAATTTTTATGAAGCAAAATTTACCAGTTTCTCGAATTAAACAGTATTCGAGCGCTTTGATGATTTAAGACGCATTTGCATGAGGGAAATTTCCCATTTATTCAAACATGCCCTTTAAACTGCACAGGTTAAAGTTGTGTTTGGTTTGGAGTAAAGAGGTGGAATGGGACCTATTTAACCTCATGGCCCATGATTAAGTTTACTCACCAAAAGGTGAAACAACCTATTTAACCTGCTGGGTTCTGTTTTTCTACACCTAAATTAGATAAACGACATTCTAGATTAACCAATCTAATGGCCAAATACAAAAAAAAATGAATTAAGCTAACCCACCTGGATTAATGTTAGATAACCAAGCTATTTTTATTCCAACCAAACGTAGTCTAAGTGACCACTACTTGATAATTTATCAAAATTATTTTTTTTAAAATGAAAAACACAAAAATATTAGTTTCTTGGTGTTTATCAACAGAACGAGAATTTATGCTGCGGGATTGTGAACAACTATTCGATTTCTAGGTGACAGTTATTTGTGCGCAATAACAACATCTGGTGAATGTTTAATGGCAAATTAGCAGTACCCATTTCGTTTGTCGTTGATCTAGTTCTATTTTATATTTACATGCGAGGAAAAAACGTAAAACAATCTGGAAGATGCGGCTACCTATAAGCAGCACATGAGGATTACTGCAGTGGCTGTAATCATGGGAGATCCGAGTAATTTTTAATGGTACCAAATTCAACCACATAAGGCGGGTAAAGCTAATTAAACAAGTTAAACATGGCGATGCGCATGTATAATTAATCTCGCTGTCATGTTTACCTGTCCTACTGCCATGCTGTTAAGCATGGCCTACACATATTCTTTATTCGGGCACCAAAAATAAGAACCATGTTGCTTAATACCTAAACAAGAAATCGATGTGCCCGGAATCGTGCCGTCCTGGGGTCCACCGCGAAAAGGAATACTAGAAATCGTAGAATCGTAGAACAGATGAATAATAAATAATGCGTATGTTGTCACTCGCCGATATCCCCTGTCCAATGGCTCCAATGACGTAGCTAAGATAAAAAAAACTTGTGGAGTCAATTTCTTTAAAATTTCTAAAATTATATAGAATTTTATGAAATTATTAATAGAAATAGAGATGTTTTTTTATAAGAAACTATAGAGTTAATTGACCATTCAGTAAAAGTCTCCCTCCGTCACTGCCCCTTCCTGTCTGGTGGAAAGGCTTGGTGCCTTGGAACGGGTGTGGTGTGGGGTCATGGATAGAGCTAGGAGCTGGGCCGGGCTTATCTGTGCCAGCCCGAGGTCTGGCTGGTCCGGCACAGCCCGAGCACGGCACGGGCACGCCACGCCGCTATCCATGTCAGCACGACATGAATGACGGGTCATGCCGGGCCTGGAAAGTTGGCCCATCGAGCGGCATGGCATATCGTGCTATGCTTGGGTCAGCCCGACCCGCGCGAGCACGGCCAGCACGGGGGGCACAGCCGGCACGGGGGCATGACCGGCACACTAGCGCCCATGGCCGCCTCAGCCTCCCCTCTCACTGCTCTACCATCGCCATCCCAACATCCCATGGATTACCACCTCACAAGCCATCACAGAGCAGAGAGAGGTAGTAGAGGACTAGAGTAGAGGGGAAGGAGCATACTAGAGCTCGGCGTCGTGCTTAGACTGTTGGACATGAGCGGCGTGAGCTCCTCGAAGCCCTAGTCGCACGTGTCGACGTCAGTGCGGACGGTGTCGAGCATGGTGCTGGTGGTGTCTTGCCTGCCTCCTCGTCCTCCTTGCCGCGACGGTAGCATTGCCGGCCGCCACAGTCTGTGTGCCGCGTAAGCCCAGGCTAGGAAAGCCGGGCGCCCCGTTGGCCCTAGCGTCCCTGCCCTAGCACCGCTGAAGCCAAAGTAGATGCCCGCGCCACCGAAGCCGATGCAGGTCATCCCCTGTGGCGACATCGTGAAAGCTCAGGAGGGAGGCGGTGCGTACCAAGGCGACTGAGGCGAAGAAGATGGCGGGCGTGCTCATCGCTGACACTAGAAGGGAGGCGACCGGGGGAGGAGTAGGTGCCGGGGGGCGGGGGAGGAGGAAGGCAACCGTGGGAGGTGGGGGTGGCCGAGGGAGGAGGGAGGCGGCCAAGGGAGGCGCTGAGGAGGGGTCACCGAGGGGTGAGGAGGAAGGGCGACCAGGGGAGGTGGGGGTGACCAGCGGAGGAGAGGATGGCCGGCGAGGAGGGAGAAGGGAGGGGGCTAGGATAGGTGGGGGTGGCCGTGGGAGGAGGGGGCAAGGGGTCGCCGGGGGGCAGAGGGAGAAGGGAGGCGAGGGGTCGCCGGGGGGTTGGGGACTCAGGGGAGGAGGGAGGCGAGGAGTCACTGGGGGTCCGGGGAGGAGGGAGGCAATTGGGGGAGGAGCCAAGGAGGGGTCGCCGAGGGCGGGGGAGGTAGAGGGAGGAGGGAGGTGACCAGGGGACTGGGGAGGAGGAGCCGAGGAGGGAGGCGCTCGGGAGAATGAGTAGTAGACAGTAGACTAGTCACTAGTAGCCTTAGTAGGAATCTAGACAGAGAGTTGAGAGTTGAGTGTCTGATTCCCTGAGTTGAGAGATGATTGATACTTGAGAGAGACAATGGTCGGCACAACGTTCACTTCAGAAGAAACGTTCGGGAGAGTCAACGTTCGGAAACTGCAACGTTCGGGACTCGAGAGCAATGGCTCCTTCCTTATGCATATAAATTCACAAGCTTAAACTTCTCATTTCTTACTGCAATGTTCAGACTTCTCATTTCTTCACAAGCTAATCAATCTCTCATTTCTTCAACATCCCCCTACACTCCCCCAAGTCCCCATTTATTTACCAATCACCATCCATCCACTATGCTACCAAAGAGTCGGAGTATCAAGGAGCTCTCAAGCGGTATGTAGAGCAGTCGAAGCTTTCACACATGTCAGAGGAGCTTTTTCGTGTATTCCGTATGTATCATGACATATTTGGCAGCATCGCAAGATCGGAGGTCTCACAGTAGACGCAACAATGAAAGACAAGCTTGACATCATACTTATGGAAGAAGCTAAAGGGCAAGTCTACTTCTTCGTCCTCTCAGTCTCAGGCGGCCTCTAAGTGGAATTCTGTCTCGGAGCTGAATCACTATTTGAAGCATAATTTTGCAAATATTTATCCTGATCTCACTGGTGGAGACAAGATAGATTTGCTCGAGTGGTGAAAGAACAACAAGTGGATATTTCCTGTGTTGTCACATTTTACACGTGATGTTCTCCCTGTGCCGGTGTCCACTGTTTCACAGCGAGCAAAGGACAACCAGGTTTGGGCCTTGAAGGATGACAAGACAATGGTACCAACCGGTCCTCACCCTATTAGATCCAAGACTACCAACAATGAAGAGATGGTGTAGACATCCGTTTCCATCCTCCTCTAACGAGCTCAGCTTTGGTGAGGTTGTTGCATGAATTTCTCAAATTTGTTGTAGCTCCTTTCTCGTTATATTCCATGAGGTAAATAATACGCATTTTATTCCCCTATTAACATGGTTTAATTTATCATCACTTCTCTGGTTGATATGGCGATACAACAGCTGAAGCAGACCGTGGTGGCAAAGACGAGGATGTAGAGATGGCACAACTTGGCACAACTGTTTATCTCATACAGAGGTTATTGTGCCCGAAAAGGGGTAAGTGCAATTGAATAAGACTTTTTCAAATATATGTAGATGTTAGGCCAAATTATCATATAAATAGCACTACCGAATATTTATCTATACAAAAAGCATTAGACTGGACTAAATACAATTAGCTAATAAATACCAAGAAAAAAGGACCTTTGGAATCAAAGCTTTGTTTAAAATCATGTTTTATTATGGCAGCACGGTAGGAAGAATAATCGAAGAAAGGAGATCATCTCTCATGCCCAGGATGGTGGAGGCAATTATATACACCAAAGACTAGGAATTAGTTAAAGCGCGACAACATCATCAACTAGAGGATCTTAAAATCGTGCAGACGTACGCTAACCTCAAACGTGTAAACGACCTAAACATTGATGAGTAGATACTATGTATGTATGTTGTTATAGTTAGTATGTACATATATTGTTATTGTATTCTTTTCCTTACTCGGGAAACCCACTTTGGGGCGTAAGGTTTTTAACGAGGCAATAACATTGTATTTTTAAAATATCAAGAAAATTTCATTTTTTTTCAAAATATTTACATCACTGCGTGCCCAAGTTTTTATACAACTAGTTTAATTTTAACTAGTTTTTAACAAGACGAGTGGGAGAGAGGAAGATGGCGGCCACCGCGTCGCCGCCGCCCTCGTCATGTATAGTTTTTTCAAACTAAGCTTAGGCTAGCACGACGTGAACATCGGTACAGTAAATTTTGAGCTGTGTTTGAACCTCGTCAGAGGCGAGGCAGACTGACACGACAGGGGAGATAACTCAGACCAGCTGAGCACGACACAAATCATTTCGAAACACGGTAGATTTGGACCATACCGACTCGACACAGCTAACTCTCGTGGAGTGGAGATCATTCTTTTCACTCACTTTGTTGATAGCGACGCGGATTGATTGGAGACAGCTCCCAGGCATCCGTGGTGGATAGTTTTGTGCTACAGTCAGTGTTGAAACGTATGACTTCCAAAGATTTAGTTGGAATTTTTTACTTGTTGACCGAGTCGCAGAAGCTAATTGGCACGATCAATTGTAATTATTTCTGCATCCGAAAGGTCTTTTCTTTTTTAACATGCTCGTGGATTCTTTACTACGCTTTCTTTTGGACTGTTCGTGCTCACGTGGTTTAATTTGAGTATACGCGCGCTGGGTTTCGCTCACATTTTGCTTTTATTGGTCAGTGTCTTTGTGCTATAGTTTATGATTTTTAGTTATAATTTATAAATAGATAAATAGTAATTATTTGTGTGAGAGAGTACAGAGAGACATTCGTATATGATTTTTATCAATATAGATAAAATTATTAGAATATGTATTATACTTTACTAGGAGATCTAATTTTAAATAGATATTCTATTTAAGAGTTAGTTACCGTAGAAAAATCATTTCTACATAAAAGCTAAAAGCTAAAGCGCCGTAAAGAACAGGCCATGGAGCCATGACATCTAATCGGACTTGACGCTGGCAGTAAAAACCGAAAGTGCAGTTCATTTTGGTCGGCGATGATGAGCAGGGCAAACCCTGCCTACGGCACAGCCGCACAGGAAGACGGGACAAGTGTAAGGGCGTCCGCAATGGTAATAGCTAGTACTAGCTATATAGTCAGCTGACGTGGAGGTGAGAGATAAAAGCAAAGACTATTTTATACTGTTGGACCCACATGCTCCTCTCTCATGTTCTTGGACTACGTGAAATAGATCAGCTATTTGCTCGTCGCTAGTGACTACTCTCTCTCCTACTTTTTCCTTACTATATCAGATCTAGCTAACTAAATAGCCAGCTGTTAGAGACGCCCTAAGTGTAAGATTTCTGTTCACGATTAGTCCTAAATTCGCTTCCGTAAAGAGAAAAAAAACGCTTGACCGACCTCTCCGTGCCGACTTCTGTTGTGACAGGAGAGTATAAAGTGCGTAGCCCACCACCTCATGCCGACCTCTTCCCGTCGCCCTCACCAGGGCCCCTCCCACTGAAAACCATGTGGCTTTATCTCCTGTGCGTATGAGATCGTCCGTGCACACTGATGCGACCTCTCAACAGTCCAACACATGGGGTATATGCACACGGGAAAAGACTTGCCATAATTACTCACGGAATGCAGGACATCGCCCTCGTTCTTTACTTTCCTTAAAAAATAAATATGATGATTTTACAGTGCACTAAGCAGTGTTATACATTTCTACGGGCTTGTTTTTTTTTTACTTTTAGTTTTATCTTTTAGTTTTTATATAGTAATTAGATTTTAAACAGAGTATTTTTAAGATAAACTTTACTAGTTATTGGAATATATGGCAACATATGTATACATGTAGAAGTAGTAATTGGACCACAAACTATAGGAAGAATCAGGAAATGCTTCAATATAGAAGGCCGTGGAAAGGAGTATTGTATTGTACTTTGGTAGTATTTCAGCACGGGCTAAAGGTGCCGGGACACGGCGGCGCCACTTCTCCCAAACGCTGTAGTCTTGCCGTGCCCCGCGGGATGGAAATCCGATGGGATCACATTGCCCACGTCGTACCTCGTCCTGATCTTCAGCATGACCTTCTCGTCGATGACGGCCACGTATGCGTCGGCGTCCGCGACGAGGATACGCAGCTTGCTTCCTACGTGGATGCCGTTCCGCGCCTGATTGCTGCCAGCGTGGTTTATCTCCTGCTTCAGGTCGCAGTCGAACGAGTTTTTAGCGAATTTAGCATTGTTATGGACAATATTTATAAAAATAGCAATATGCACAATATATTTACAAAAATAACATTTTTATCGTCCGGTGGACGGGCGGCAGCGGCAGCGAGACGACGCATGGTGGGACCATCGGCTACAGGCGCCTGCCGCCCGGCCAGGGGAGGTAAGTGATTAAGTCGGTTGATTAGCCGGTTTAATTATCTGCCCTAATTTTTTTTTCCATTTAGTATTTGTTTGAATTTTTAAATATATCAAATGAGTCCAAAAAATTACGAAAGTTTTTGCACAGCCTTCCGACACAATGTACTTCATAGTGTAAGTTTTGGGTAATTTTATCCATTGTGAATGTTACTCAAAAATTTATATAATTTTGATATTTGTACGAGTTTTTACATATAGCAAACAAGCTCAAAAAATTATGAAATTTTATGCGAAGCCTTCTGACAAAGTCATAGTTGTTGTGTAATTTTTTTAGAAGTTTTATGTGGTTCAAATTTATCATGTTTATTTGGGGTTAATTTAATCATGGATTTAACGATGCTCAGGCATTTTTTCAAGTGGCTGATCTATGTGCTTCGCACATGTGTCAGCCCAATCACGCTATATTTTCTTTCCTGTTGTGCCATTCACACAATTGTCACTCTGTGTGTATCGTGCCCCCTCGCACACTCCCTTGTTTGTACTAATGTTGTTATGTCCGTGTCGTCCCCCCACCCGCTCCCTCGTTTACACATTTGTTAGTGTTACCATGTCGTCTCCCCTTACCTGAAGTTCTGCTTGTGCAATGGGTTCTCAATCTATGGGGTGAGCGCACTGGGTCCACTTTTCACTCCACCATAAATAAGAACCTCTCGCAGTTCGTCATTGCTCATCTCAGTCGCTCATCACAGAAACTCATTCTCGTGGTCGTCGCTCAAAATTAGGAGTGCGTAGCTCATTACTTCGAGAAGCCAGTGCATAGCTCATTAGGACGTGGCAATGCTGATTGCTTCTCCTGAAAGACTGGTAATTTTTTTATCGTATGCTTTCGATGTTATTCCCGTAATCCTAGTTAATTAGTGTTATTTAGTTAGTCGTGATTAATGTAGTTTGTATTATGAAGTAAGTTGGTCGTAGTAATTTAGAAATAGTTTTACTATTTTGTGTACGTACGGTAAGTAATTAAGTGGTAAGGACGACGGTAATGAATGGTTCGCAATTTTTTCAGATGAGTAATCAAATTATGGCTCATAATTTTTTTGGATGAGTAATCAAATTATCTGTAATTAATGCGTATTCATATGTAGATACACGTATGTAATCCCTGACTTGTAGTATGTTGCTGTTATTATCAATCTTTACACTAATATTTCATTTACCCTATTTGTTGTAAGGTACTCTCAAAATTAAGTGTGTGTACCTAATTATTGAGAGTAGGAAGTGCATAACTCATTAAGGACACAGCAGTGCTGATTACTTCTGCCAAAAGATAGGTATTTTTTTATATCATATTTTTGACGTTATTCCCATAGTCTAGTCATAATTACTATTATTTAGTTAGTCATAATTAATGTAGTTTGTATCCTAAAGTAAGTTTTGCTGTCATTATTAATCTTCGCACTAATATTTCATCTATTCTATACATTGAAAGGTATGGCTTTACCGGAGCTTTTTGAACGCTTATACGATGAGAAACACCGTTACCACTCATGGATGATGGGTGACACGGCTGGCCCTTCACCCTTCAAGCTGCGGGCAGGGGGAGGGATTCGTGGGCGATGGACGAGCGTTACTTCCCAACCGTACGGGCCAAGGGCTTATTGCCCTTTGCTAGGCTGGTCTCCACCGAACACGAGTTCACCATCAACGGCAGCCTACTCGCGGCACTGGTAGACAAGTGGAGGCCCGAGATGCACACATTCCACTTTTGGTAGGGTGGGATGACGATCACTCTGTAGGACGTCGCGTTCTTGGCTGGTCTCCCTCTTGGGGCTGAGCACTTGTTTCAACCCCTACACCAGCCAACTGGAAGGAGAGGTTGGCAAACTGGTTCGACTGGCCTATTCCGGAGAGTGCACATGGCGTCCGCCATACTTGGCTGAACAATTTCAGTGTGTGCCCGTAGGATGCACCGTTGGAGGTCATCAGGAGGCACCTCATCACATTTCTTATTCAGCTTTTTGGTTGGAGTATGTTTCCAGCCACACACGAAATTTTTTTGCAACGCTGAGTTCATTGGCCTCGCCGAGTCTTTGGTTGACGCAGAGTTTGGGGCGATGCCTCGATACAGCTGGGGATCAGCAGTCCTGTGCGTCATGTATCGGGGGTTATGTGACGCCTGCCAGCATGCCACTGCTGGTACCCCTAATCTGGCTATCTGCTATGTGCTCGTGTAGCTGTGGAGTTGGGAGCACTTTCTTATCGGACGTCCGACCATTGTGACGCAAGTGCACCCATTCGGCGAGTTCGTCGACCTAACAGACGGGCCTACTATGGGCATTCAGTGGACTGCTGCCTGTCTGTGGTGGGCGAAGAGCAAACCGTCGAGGTGCTACTTACTGTGGCACAATGAGTTCAAGTTGTTGCATGACAACAATTTCATATGGGGTCTATGGACTGTAAATTTTGTGGATCATGTATCACCACACAGACTGTCTCTGCAATGCCTGGAGGACGCCGAGCTATGGACAATGACACATCATCTGGTGTTCTCGTACATGGTGGAGGCTTACACGCCACAGCACGTGACGCGACAATTCGGTTTATACCAGGTCGTGCCCCTTCTAGACAGCAGGTTCCTACCACAAGCCGTACACCGGTGAGTCAAACTCCATCTGACTAATGTGTATACTTTATATGTCTTGCTATGTAACGTCAATGATTATGGGCATGCAGACAATCAAGGGCTGGTTGGTATGGTACAAGCTGGCGGGCACTGCAGCAACAATGGACGATGGCATGGATGAACAGGGCGCACCTCGATGTTTTCATGGAGTAGCATCCATACAATGTCCAAATGTACGACGAGTAGACGCAGTGGTACGTACCCTGGTCACGCAGCAGACTCACCATTCCTCCACCAGATCGCCTGAGCAGATCACACATGAGGAAAGTCTGCAACGCTCAATTGGTCCCCACAGCGCTTCGCGGCAACATGACAACGTAAGATAGTTCTAATTTCTTACCGTTTCATTTAAGAAATTTATACTGGTTGTTACTGAACCTATTTCGTATGTCACTTCAGCTGAAGCGGGTGTAGCGCATCACAAGGGCGTTGTCGGACCCCGAAGCAACAACTCTCGGATCCTCTATGTAAATTGCACAAGTGCAGAATCAGCTAGTGCACACAGTGGACAACAAAGATAAATATAAACCATAATGACATTTATTAACTGAATATGTGCATGATTGCTAAAGTTTACACTCACAGCTAATAAGCCAAATTTAAACATAAGCAGCGTAAGATAAATACCGAAGCGGAAGAAGCTCAACAAGCTTGCCGACAGGCAAACAACAGTAAGACACGACCTACTCGTCCAAGTTTTCATCGTAGTTGAAGTCGTCTTTCTCTGTGTGGACATAATAAGGTGAGTATAAACTTGTACTCCGCAAGTCACACGGAAGAATGCAACATAATGATAAAGGCAACAAAGGAAGGCATATAGGGTTATTTGGGCGTAAAACAACATTTAAAGAAAAACAGTAAATAGACTGGAACTTGCTGAATTTAATACAATAAGTAAAAACAGTAATTGTAGATGAAATTAATACCATTAGTGCAGGTCCATGCCCCACACGAACCTAACCACGGGCATCCCACCTGAACCATCTTTTCCAAAAGATCTCATATGGATTCCATCCATCCATACGATTTCAATCTCTCATGGATTCCATCCATCCATAAGCTTTTAATCTCTCATGGATTCCATCCATCCACAAGCTTTTCATAAACCATTTTGAAAAACAAAATCTAATATGTGAAAAACTTTATTCAGCATGCCCATGACCATAGGCATGGCTATCCAGGATAGATTATACACTCTGCAGAGGTTGTACAGCTTTACCCAGAAGACATGATAAGCTTATATTGCCATGCGGTTAACACACTTCCTTAGGTGTGCGGTGGAGAGATTATGACAAGGCCTTTACAATGTAAAGCATTCAACCTGGTTAAGCCAACACTAAGGTTTCACCCTAGTGAGGAATCCACCAGACCGGGACCCCCCTCTCGAGCTGAGTGAGACTTCTCATGGCCTACGCCATGCTCACTTTAAACCTACGACATGACTCAGGTTGGGTCCCGCAAATTAGTCAGCCAGGACAGTCCCATACCAGCCTTATGGTAGTACAATAGGTCTTTGCAATAGTAGCTCACAGACCGGTCCTTAATTTGACTTAGGCTCAACCACATACTTGTGCCTGACAATCAACACTGTGTCACCGAACAACAGTGCATACCTGCACCCACCATCTAACCATTAGGCTAAGTCTAAACTAGATTTTATATTTTATTTCAAAATATTACATAAATCTCCTTGACTCACTGAAGTCAAGAATACATTTGAAAACTCATGATTTTATGTGAAAAGGGTATCCTAAGCCTAAAGTTATATCTATACAGGTCTAAACATTTGCTACAAAAATTCTCTAGCCATAATAGTATACTAACTAGAGTTTTAATCTAAGGTGACAAGGTGTAAGGATTTTCAATGTCAAAGGAGGTAATAACAAATAGGTATTAACTAAATTTAAAACTAGAATTGAAATACATTGAATAAAATTAAGCATGCAATGTAATTTAAAACAACATAATTTTATTTTGTAAGCTGGGATCAACATGATCAAGGAGTGTGACTTACCTTGCTCTTTAGTTGGGTGCAAATCGTCATCGAAGAATTTTTCTGAATTGTCGTAGTCTACACGTGAAAGTATCCAAGAAAACTCAAATAAAATTCAAATAAACTCCAAATATTCAAAAGGAGGGCAGAAATAAATAGATTAGAATTTTTGATGAATTTGGAAATTTGAACGGGCTCAATTGGAGTTAGGATAAAGGAAAGCAGGCTCTTGAAAGTTTGAAATCAGATAAAAAGAATAAACTGAGTTTCTAGAATTATTTTTCTAAATGAAAAAGGTATTTACGATGTCAGCACTGGATTTTCTTGTTTGGCTGAATTATTTTTGTACAGGAAATTCTGGTTTATGATATCATGCTGATGTCAGCCCTGGGGTGGACTTTTCAGACAGAGGCTGACATGTGGGCTCGGTCTATCGTGGACTGAGTCCACAGACCGAAGGTATGCTGAGGTGGTGGGGTGATACGGCGCTGATGTGGTGGGTGACTGGGCTAAACATGCTGACGTGGCGTGGCACATGTCTGCCACATGGATCCCACATGTGCGTGCGGTCTGACAGGGCTCTCTAGGCACGGCGTGGCAGTCGTTCCATTAGGTGACGCGCCATGTGGCGCCACATGGCTGCCACATGGGCCTGGCCGTCTAACGTGGCTCGCCGGTCAGTGGCCGCGCACGGGGACCGATGGTCGCCGACGTTCCGACGGCTGGCGGCTGGTGGCGAGGGTCAGAAAAGAAAGAGGAGGCAGAGGGGAACTCATTGCTACCTGGTGCGGAGCTCGGCGATGAGCGAAGGTGGTCAGCGACGAGAAACGGGCTACAGCGCACATGGCTCTGGTGGGGATGGTGCTCCGGTGATAAGGTGGCTCGACGGAGGAGTGAGAAAGATCGGCGGTGCCGCGGTGATCCCGAGGGCAATGTCGGCAGGGCTCGCGTAGGGCTCCTTCGCTGCCAATTGCTCATCGGCGAGGAGGCGAGCTCAAAATGGAAGGGCGTTCGGGGTAGGGGAAAGTGGAGCGCTTGGGAGAGGGAGAAGAGCAGAGGAGGAGGTGGTGCGGGGAAGGCGATGCCGAGGGGGTATTTATAGGGGTTGGAGGGGGGGTATTTATGTGTGTGCGTGCACATACGAGACGTAATAAATATATAGGAGTTTTATTAAGGGAAATATTGCTACATACCATCACAAAGATCACTAGAGTTGAAAGACAGATCAGTGGCCTGGTAGTGGAAGTGAAGTTGTTTGTTTCCTCCCAACTGCTAGGTTCGATCCCTAAGATTGGTATGCCTGATTTAATCTAAATACAAACAAGTGTAAATACGTGTACCCCCGCTCCATGAAGATCCCTAGGATGCAATTCAATACACATAAAATTAATACAATATAATTTTATTATCTACATGAGAATAAACCTTCTACAACTATTTTCAGCCAACTTTTGGTTTTTGCTTCTTTCGATAATAACTATTTATTAAATTAATAAGCCACAGCTAAAAACCATAAATTATAGTAAAAAAATACACCAGTAATCTTAACATCTTAAGATGACAAAGCAGTGGCAATAGGCCATGTTGAGGTGGTTCGGAAGCACGAGGCAAACTATTGTGGCGGCAGATAAAAGTAGAATAGGTAACTTTCTCTCTCTCTTTGTGTTTCTTTGTCTCTTTCTTTTTGGCCCGATTGGCATTCTTTTTTTCTTTTTTGGCCCAACTGGCCTCTTCCTTTTCACCCATGTTTTTTTTCTATTTCTTTTGTTACTCCATAGTGGTGACTGGCGCAGGCCATCTGTTATTTTTCAATTTCGTGAGACCATCTAGGAGACTATAATGCATAGCTTTACCTTATGTGATTCGTTGTTTTATCTAATAATATGTTAGACCATATGGATGGTCGTGAATTAAGAAATGATGAATAATTGACATTTGCTTTGCTTTGAAATTTACGTTTGCAGAAGTTTCGGTTGATAGCGGTTACAGGATTTTCCTCCGAATGGTTTTGAGGCTTTTGAGTGCTTTTGATGCTTCGAGTGGGGTTTCTGTCACTTTTGAGTGGCTTCAGAAGATCGCAAGCCTTTACGACCATGCTCGAGCTTGACCACGCAGACTTCGTTCACGACCGACTACGACTACAACATATTACAACCACGGCTGTCAATTACGACCACACACAACACTACGACCTTGGTTGTACGACTACGGCATGCTTCGACCATTGTTGAACGGTTTTACAACCACACCCAGCTTCGATAATATTTGACTATGACTATGATCAAGTTTGAACACATTCGATGACAACAACATTCGACTTTGACCACGTCTAGCCTCGACTACGACCACGATAAGTTGACCACCACAAAACGATCTTACTGGATTGATGATCGTAAGCTATAGTATTTCTTTTCATGGTCGTAAATCTTATTGATGGGTAGTCGTAACTTTTATTGGTCGTTAGTCGTATACATTGCTGGTCTGTAGTTGTAACTTTTTCTGATTAGTCATCGTAAATCTTTCTGGTTGGTGGTCTTGGATTTTGTAAGTGATAGTCGTAGTCTTTGAAATGGATACTCGTAGTCTTTGCAGATTATTGTTGTACTCGTAGACGTTGCAAACTGCTGACTTACTCATAGTCTTTATGGTCTACTGTCGTTATCTTCGGTTTTCTGGTTGGTTGTCATAGACCACGCTGAAGGCTTTGCGATCGGTTACCGTAGGCTTTATGGTTGGTACTTGGAGACTTCATTATCAACACGAGTACATTACTTCTTGTGATCTTCGAGTATTTTGAGTACTCGTGTTAGGCCAGTGGGTTGACTGGCGAGTGCGTGGTGATCAAGTGGTCGTGGTACTCAGTGGTCGGAAGGGCCGATACTCGATGGTCAATGATTGGTAGTCACTGGGTGTTGCGATCAGCTCTTTGAGACATGTGGTATGTGCTCGGTAATTTGTGGTCTGAGACTATTTTCTGAATAGCGTCGAGATGATTGGTCGTATTCGACCAGGTTGGTCGCCGTGGATGGTCTTTGTCTTGTCTCTGGATGGATAAGGGTGTGTTTTGAGTGTGTGCGCTGATGTCGGTCAAGTTGGGAAGAGCTTGTGCCGGGAAAATTGTTTCTTTGGTTTTTGCATGTGCAGGAGAGTATGGAGACGATCATGGTCGGTGACGAGGAGGATCGGGACTAGGACGGGGAAGTCTGAGGTCTGGACGATCGAGGGTGTCACACAAGGTGGTCAGACTCATGCTGAGGCACATGGAGATCAAATGTGGTATTTCGTGAAGAAGCTACGAGAGGTGCATTCCTAGAGGCTTCGATACGTGATGATGGTGCATGATGAAGACACAGGAGGTGATGTCCTGGAGACTTCGTCACGTGGAGAAATGTTATGGATGGTGTCCGTAACGTGGAAGATTTGAGTTTGATAAAACCTGTGTTAGGAAGGGTTTCAGATCTCTTGATTTGAGAAAGAGATTATGTGCTGTGTTTGTGTTTGAATCGGACACGATTAGGAATGTTGGCCTATGAAAGCATGAAGAGGCTTAGGCTTTAGTGCTTTCATCGAGGAAGTTTTTAGGGGGTGCCGTGAGGGCACTTTGTAGCCAAAACTTGTTACAGAAATAATAGATCAGATCTATTTCAAAAAAAAGTTCATCGGCGGTGTATTTTTTCCTGAGTGTTGCTTTTTCAAGTTCTCATCGATGTGCTACAGGCGAAGTGTTGTTTTTGGCTCGTTCTCGATCGAGTGGTCGATCTGTTCGAGAAGTCGAAGTCTTCCAAGCGACAGAGATCTCGACCACGTGATCGTAGCAAGTGGTCGTGCGAGCGAATGGAATCTTCATCGAGTTTGTGCATACGATTAAGTGTTCTGCGGTTGGATTTCACGACTGTAAGGTTAGATTGTTTTTCTTCTAGTTTGAGTTTTTGATTTTAGGTTCAAAAAACGGAGACAATCATTCATCCCTCTCTGATTATGCCATACGATCCTACATAATATCTGATGGTTATGATTTTATTGACTATAATTAGGGACAACTTAATCGAGATGGATATTTTTCTTTTTTCTGAGAATTTCTAGTTTATTTATATTTTCTTAGTAACTCTAAAATGTTTGTCATCGTCTTTTGGTATATAATAGATTTTTGCGGTATACTAGATTGTATGGTGATCTATCTAACAAAATATTTTTCGATTTTTCATGATTATTTGTACGTTTTTCGATGAACGGGAGCACGGCAGCACAGTTATGGGCGGGAGCACGATACATCTTCTTTGTGGTCAGTCCAGACGGACCATGCCCCTGCCACGCGCCGCACAAAGCTGCTGCCACCGGACGGTGGGCCTAGGGCGCCAGGTTAGATGTGGGTTGCTTTCGCGACTTCACAATCTTGGGCTAGAGATTAGTATTGACGTTTGAGCAGTTCCAGTGGCAATCGAGCCCACTAGGAATAGGAGGAAGCCCAACGAAATATCAGCCCAATTTGAGGCAGTACAGGCCTGCACTGGCCGCGGCCAACTCGCCCATCGAGCCTCCGGCCGTAGCCCATGAACCACCCGTTAAATGTTAGCCCAAAGCAGGAAGGGTTGAAGGGGCGCATATTCTCTGACGTAACGTCAGGTGACGTTGGATCACTGACGTGTGGATCCTACGTCTCGTGGGTCCACACGTCAGAGAATCCCGGGGGGTTGGAGATGGACTCGGCACACACTCCCACCAAGGCAGCCAACCCAAAGTGTTTGCCTAATATTTTCCTTTTGAAGAGGTTTGAAAATTATGAGCAACTGTAAGTCGTCGCAACCACGAACTGTCTCTACGTACACTTGTAAGGTCAAGCCGGTGATGAAATACTAGCTTGTACTCACGAATCACGATGCAGGGAACTCCTGGGTGGGTGAGGATGTAGGCGTAGCCCTGCATGACCTTGTCTAGCGGGAACGGGAACGGCCAAGATTTCTCGGTCGAGCCGGTGTCGTGGTTGCCTATGAAGGCGATGGTCTTCTCTGGTAGCCACCCGACCATCCCAGGCGCCTTGCCGTTGCCGTCGCGCATCCGCCACAGCTCGCCCTGCACCGCCACCTGCAGCACCCCCTTGGTCGTGAAGTCGAACGCCGTGGCTGGGCCACCCACCGCCTGCGCCCAGTCCACCAGCTCCTGCCGGCACTAGTCCTGGTTGGCCACCGGCATGCTGTCGCCGTTGTAGCTCAGGGAGTTCCAGTGGTGAAGCCAGGAATAAAATTAAGGGTGCGCTAAGCTAGATTGTCTCTACTCTGCACATTCATAGTCTGAGTCATCTAGAGTTTCCCTGAATCCAAACAAATCATATGTAAGATCGATATTAAAACATCAACAGCTGGCATCATCCATAGGGATTCATGAAATCCATCACTTACCATAATATAGAATGAAGGTTTAAAGCTAATTCCTTAACAAGAACCGATCAACTACCATGAAATCATCAGCATAAATATCAGTAATTCTAATAAGTTCATTAACATCAAACTTAGAGAATGAGTCCTTTGGATCTAGGAGAGACATGCATATCAATTACTCTGAAGAAACTTCATTGTATTAATGATGCTGAGTCACTGTATACTTTTGACATATAGATTTATCCATAACTCTAATGGTACTGTTTATATTTGGCACATCAATCTCATGTGCCTCATAAAAATTTTAATTTAGTCAAACAAAGGCCCCCGCCTGTTGTCCCTCGTATTTTGCAAATGATCTTTCACATCTTGTGCCAAGCACATAGTTTCAATAATGTCTTGATGCTTCATTTGCAAAGCAAGTAATAACTCATTTGTAATACTCAATAAGGTTGTTACGAAATGCATAGTGAATATACATTCAAAGGATTTCATCTTTTTTAGCAAACCCGCTGCTCTAGCATGAGTTGAGTTTTGATAAGTATCTTCACTTACAAGCTCTAACACATCTACTGCAGCCTCCCACATTTGGTACATACGAAGCAAAGTTTTGAGATGTGAGCCCCACCGAGTATCTTTAGGTCTAGCTAGGCCAGTTTCTTGATATAGCCCTATCCCACATGAAATCAAACCATTTTTCAACTTGTCCAATAAGACACCATGATGCTTTACAATCAACACATCTTTTCTTTTGCAAGATGCACTCACAACAGTCACTATAAGAGTGACATAGTTGAAGAAATCAGTAATAGCTCTATTACACCTTATGATAGTGACAACCACCAATTGTATCTGGTGTGCAAAGCAATGGACATAGAAAATGTATAGATTCTTATCCTGGATAGGTTTTTGCAAGCTATTAAATTCACATCTCATATTGAAAGCTCCATTGTAGCTCTGCCCATAAAGCCTTGAAATAGATAACCCACATCGACTAAGCAAACCAACCAAAGCTTCTTTCAATGCCACAAATATGTAATTTGTGATATGCTCAATAGCAAGAGACCTTTCTAGCGAGGATATAATAATTCTCTAAATTATTATATCATTATATTCTCCGAGTATACTCCTTATCGATAAGGTAGAGATATTACAAGGTAGTCCTAAGTTCTTCTATGATCACTCCTTAGTCGTAAGTCCTTCTGTGACTATCTAGTCGTAAAGCCTTCTATGACCTTCCATAGTCATAAGTTCTTCTATGACCAAGTAATCATGAGTCGTCCTACAACCACCTTGTGGTTGTGGGTCTTCCTGTGATTAGTTTATTTCCCACTGGCTTATCTACAACAACCTACTGCATACTAGGTCTGTCTGATAAGGAGGTTAGAATGTGCACTTATTCCTAATAACCACACACGATCTCTCTCTGACAACAACTGCCGCATGACGAGCGGGCCACCACATCTTTCTGACAATAACTTCCACCAGACGGTTATCTCCCGAAGCGTTGAGACGTCTTTTAGTGCAGGACAACGGGCGTCGCTTCGCCAACTATATAAAGGTTAATGCTAGAAGGAAAGGGTTGAAAGGACAATAGATTAGGAGATAGTGCTAGGCATTTACGCATTACTCTCTCAGTTGTAATCAATTCTCTAGGTAATAGCCACACAGGACGTAGGGTTATTATTCTCCCAGGAGAAGACCCGAACCATATGAAAAGTCCCGTGTCTCTACTCTGCACATTCATAGTCTAAGTCTTCTAGAGTTTCCCTGAATTCAAACAAATCATACGTAAGATCGATATTAAAACATCAACAGCTGGCATCATCCATGGGGATCCTTCTTCCAAGACTCTGATAATTTTGTTGTCTGCAACTTCTCTTCCTTCTGATGTCCTCATGGCATGGGAATGGAACGAGGAGGACTAGTTCGACTTGGTCGACTACGCATATCTTAACATGGATGCTTGCTACGACTACGAGCAGACAATGATTGCTTTCGACAATGAGGTTGTCCTTGGAGATCCATCCCGAGATCTCAGAAACCGCACCGCAGGAAGGGCTGAGGAGGGATCCACACCCCCATGGTAGTATGCTCGATGGAGGAACATGTTTCCCCAAAGGGTAAGGGTCAGTCCGACCATGAATAGGACTCGCGACATGACGAGGGCCCCGCCCCAAATGTTCGAGTCCCCCAATGATCGCTCAAGTAGTTTTAGTGAGCCCTGGAGTTTGCCATTCCAGGAATTTATCACCGACTGGTGATCGTAACTCTCCAGATGTCCATGCAAAGAGTGTGGGTGGGCTCCCTGCGAGTCAGTGGGGTTTACTCCAGGCCGCGATGCACTCTTGCTGGAACATTCTTCAAGTGAGGGGTCCTCCATCGGAAGTGGAGATTCTAGACAGGAGATCTTTCCCTAGAGATTCTGATCACTCTCTCGGAAGAAGACCTGGGGTTCCTCCCCACCAATCACACACTGCCACCGCTCATGAGGATGGTGAGGAGACCTCTAATGATGAATTAGGTTAGTTCTCTGATGAGCGTAGGAGAAATCCTAGAAATAATCGCTCTACATTAAGGCGACCACAACCGGTCACAGAGATTGATGATCCCAAGACTGCTTGAAGGAGATGACCAGCTGCCCAAAGGTCTTTGCCTGGGCGTGCTCAATACCAGCAAGAAGAGGCCCGAGAGCTTCAATGCATCAATGACATGCTCAAGAATCCGACTCAAGAGCTTGCTCGGGCACCAGGCTACGACCACTTCGCCGAAGGGATCGCGCGAAGACTCCGCAGTGTCATAGCCATATTTGAACAGCCTCGTCAGGTTAAATGGAGGAGTCGAATAGGTACGACCGTGTCTAGTCATTCATAAAACTCACCTCGTGGGGCTCGACATGATGTTAGGTCGAGACTGTCTCCTAACCACAACTCTAGCCGAAGGAGAGTTCCTCGAATGACTCTGGATTGGTGGATCTATCGAGAAGGTGATCGATCACTGCTTCGTAGTGGAAATTAGTTATAGTTAAATAATGAGTTAGTGCTAAGTAATTAAGTGCTACGGACGACGGTACTGAATCACTCATAATTTTTTCGGATGGGTAATCAAATTATCGATAATTAATAAATTATTCATATGTAGTTGCACACATGTAATTGCTAACTTGCATGCTACTTGTCATGATTTTTTGTTGTAACACTTACAGTAGATTTGGTTGTTGTGGCTTCAGGTAGTCGTAGACATGGAATACTTAACAATGTTCTACAGTGACGGTCTTATACGGGCTATACCCAATGGGTTAGACCTATCGACATGCTAATACAAGGTGCTCTGGGCCGAGGGGCTTGGCGCCATGAATATTCATGAGCTACAAGCTACATCCGAAGGGAGTTCTCCACGGAGGCAATGGCAACGAAACATGCGATCGAGGCGATCACCTGCACGAATGGCATGTGGGAGCTCATGAAGATGCATGGCACCATAGAATAGAGGTAGTACATGCAAATTGCGTACTAGCCCGAGGCGGCCATTTATTGGAGGCCGATGGTGTACCTCAGTTTTGTGCATCGGGCGTCAAAAAACGGTGACACCCGGGAAATCACAGGCAAAGCTTCAAGATGATACCATTGAATGTGTTGTATCGGAGGGAATACTCGCACCTGATTTCGTGCGGAATGGTGGGGCGGGCATGTGGTGGTCAGCTCGTATTAACTGCCACGAGTATCTACTGGACTAGGTTCTTGGGTTGAAGTCCGACGAGGACACCGATCCAGGCTCCAATGATGCTGACGATGACTCATAGCAGATGGCTGGTCCAACTGGGGGAATTGTGTCATCGGAGGTGCCCTATGTATCCTCCAGACTCAATGATGTTACGGTGCGTTCCCTCGTACAACTGCAAGAAGAAGGGTCATTGAGTCCATGTACGGGACGTACGAAGAGGCATACAACCTTGTGCCGAGATTGCTTTGCTAGATAGCCAAATCAAATCCCGACATGTACGTAAACATGTTTGAGTGTCCAAATGCTGATGGATGGCCCAACTGCTTCATAATAGATCAGTTATTCTGGGCTTTTGCCCAAGCCTTTGAGGGCTTCAAGTTTTGTCATCCTGTGCTCACGATGGATGGCATTTTTCTCACACGGAGGTACAAGGGAACCATTCTCACCGCAGTGACGCCTGACACCAATGACCAACTTCTCCCAGTGGCATTTGCCTTCGATGACCTACACAACCGTATCCTCCTTGTGTCTGTATTTCGGCCATAGCGATTGAGCCCGCCTATTTGGCATCAAGCGGTAGTTAGGGCGAAGTCCTCCCTCCTTTCCAGGGTAAGGTCTTCCTTTGGCGACCCCACTCCAACTGGCCCCTTGGCGTCTGCCATGCTATGTTACTATATGACAGAGAAGGTTCTTCTTCCTACAAGAAATGAAACGTAGTTTGCATGAGCGATGAGCGATTGCGAGAGCTCCGTATTTGAAGCCGAGAGAAAAGGGAACCCGAGGCGTTGCTACTAGAAATTACGGGCGCATTGTAGACATGTAGCACCACGGGTGACGGGGGACAGCATGGTAGGAGTGACATATGTGCACATGAGAGAGTGGGCTGGGTGGGACGATATGGACAAACTGACATTTTGTGCGAGTGAGGTGGGCGGCACAGACATAACAACATCAATGCGGACGAAGGAGTGCTCGAGGGGGGATGGCACAGATAGAGTGACAATTTTGTGAAGGACGTAGCAGGAAAGGACACAGCAGCAACATGCCAATATATGTGCGAAGAACAGAGGTCACACACTGCAAAAGATACATAGCATATTGCTAATTATGATTAAATTAATATAGAAAATTTAGAGCACATAAAATTTTTCTAAAATTACACAATTGGGTGGACTATGTTGGGAAGCTTCACATAAAATTTCATAATTTTTGGAGCTCATTTGCTATATGTAACAACTCCTACAAATATCTCAATAATATGGATTTTGTAGCAATATTTAGAACGAATAAATTATCAAAAAAATTACACAATGGAATACATTGTGTTGGAAAGCTACACATAAAATTTTAGAATTTTTTGAGCTTATTTACTATATTAAAAAATTTAAATAAATATGACATATACAATAATATTTATTAGGTAATTAAGTTAGCTAATTAGCTAGCTTAATTACCTGTCGTACTGTGGTGGGGTGGCAGGCCACCTGCTGTCTGGTGGTCGAGTGGCAAGCGCACGGCCGTCCGATGGCCAGGCGGTAGGTGCCTGGGACATCACGTGTCACCTGTAGGCCGCTACCGTCTAGTGATTGGGCGGCAAAAATGTTATTTTTGTAATTTTCTTGCGCATACGTAGGGGTGAAAACGGATCGGATAGTTTCCGCCGGATCCGGGCGGATACGGATACGGATACAGATTGTGTTGGATCGGATTTTTTTCGGATAGTTCTCGGATCGGATACGGATACGGATTTTTTTATCGGATACGGATACGAATACAGTAAGTCTAGTATCGGATAACCCGGATAGTGGCTGAATTTTAACAAAAATGGTATATGGAACACATTGGAGTAGCCACGAGCCCTAGTGCCTAAGGCAATATTTCAAAATATGGAACACATTGGAGTATTGGACCAACCTATAATGCAAACATTGAAGATTCTGCAAATCTTGTGAATATTATAGAATATATGAAGAATTAGGCTTGTAAATTGGCAATACGAATTGTTGCTACTTATGTAGTTATGTTATGATCGACTATTGGGTATATTTTCATTGTGGATGAAAAGACTATGCTTGTTTAGATTTCATGAATGTTTTGACAAGATGAACTATTTACGTATTTTTGTTAATTTTGGATGTATAGTTTAAGGGGTTTTCATGTTCCGATAAATATTCGTAACCATATTCGTTTCGATTCGTATTCGATCCGTATCTGTATTCGATATTATTCGTATTTGTATTCGTATTCGAGTTATCCGTATTCGTATCCGTATCCGAAAAAAATATGAAAACAAATATGGTAGATGCATTATCTGTCTGTATCCGATCCGTTTTCACCCCTACACATACGACTATTTTTACAAATATAGATATAAAACACGCTATATATAAACAAAATTCTGCCATTAAGGCTTAGATAAGGCTTAGATAAACATAGTGCATCGTGCAGGCTACTCGCGTTGAGCTTGAGCGTCGAGGCAATCTGTCTCGTTTCGGGTTGCCTGGGCAGCGAACCGATCGTGCATGGTTGGCGGCGTGCGCACTTCGCTCTGCTGCGTGCGTAGAAGGCGACTCGGCACATTGCCAGGCTGCCAGCTCGATCCTTGAGCCAAGATTGTCAAGATGGGGCAACGGCGAACCAAATTTGGTAGAAACTTGGCTATGTTGTTTTGGCTTCCCTAAAAATTTAAACAAACCATTTGGTTTCTTAAAGCAGATTTTAAATGGTTTTTTGAGTTTAAAATTATATATATTGTTTGTATCGATGTTTTCATCGTTCATTGTCATGTTAAAAAATATAAATAAAAATCACCATTTAGAGTAAAAAATCATAAATCACAGAAAAAAAAGCCATTGCCACACAGCGTCGGCGCTGCCATTGGCAAAGCGGTGTCGCTTACCCGTTATCCGGGAAAAAAAATTGCAGTAGTACTAGTACTACCAGCTCTAGCTCTTAATGGGCCTGAAGTAAATGCCTATACAGGCCCAAGAGCCGAGAGGAGACTTTTATTCAGACCAGTGAATAATGATACTGTACTAGGAATTTGCGTTACTTCTATGGATGCAAGGAAGTGGTCATCTGTCGTGGAGACGCTTCTAGGTCCAAGATTCGAAATGAGCTAGCCCAAGCTCGGGGCTACCCAAGCCCAGCAACATAGGGCCTTGAATAATGCAGTTAACATAAACGCGCCAGGATGAACCCCATGCTTAAATTACGTAAGTACCATCTGGTCTAGTAAATCTTGAGACGATTGCACTACCCATTTGTTGATTTTACAATAGCGTCATGATTGTAATGATATAAGGCAGTGGTAAGAAGTTTGTCGATGATTTCCATGTGTGCGATGAGCTACACCTCGATCGCAGTTTTATTCACTTGTGTTATTTGTCGGAAGAAATTTATAGAAAACTTAGTTGTACCTAATTTGGCCCTAGTATTTATTTTCCGTGTAGGTCTCGTTATTGTTGTTTAGATGAGTCGGTTTGATAAAAACCATCACAAGTAAAAAAAAATTCAGTTGAGAACTCCGTGAACAGTAATAAAACTAATCAATTTGATATAGAACAAAATTAACCAAAAAAATCTAAAATTAGTTATGAAAATTAACGGGTCCTCCTCACTTAACACATTGATTCATGCAGAGAACTCTGCCCATTTCGCCCAAATGCGATGTCCTAATACTAGAAAATGACTCTTGTATTTGTGATCGACTTCGCGTAGTTTTCTAGACGGACTTATCGCAAACTAGATTATCTAGCCTGAGCAATCACCTTTCTTCCCCAACACGTGAAGACCTTAAAGCAGATGGTCCGGCGTATCAGGTCAGCATCTACACGATTAAGCAACGATATTCAAGAGATTTGGAGGTTCTGCCTTTCAGTAGGACTACACGCCTACACGGGTAAAGGTTATCATCATCGTCTTACAGGCTTTGCCCCTCCGGGATCGTTGTGATGGGGATCGGACCTCCGAATCCATTCACAAGTTCCGATCCTATGATCTCAAGATTCGTGCCCACTGCCACACCGCCGTTAGTCCAAACAGCAATGTTTGTCTAACTCTCGACCACTTGTTTCGTTGTGAGCTAAGGTGAATGGACTCGTTCATCAACACAGCAAATGCACACTGCACATCACAGATAGCAATGGCTTTAAGGTGGCATAATTGACGAGCTCGTAGTGGTTAGATTGTGTGCAAGCTCGACCGAGAGACGAGACACGCAAATGAACTCGAAAAGAAACTCTGCTCCTGAAAAAAGTCATGATAAGGATTGGAATTTGGAAAGAGATCCCTTCCCGGATTCGGCTTTGTTGGATTCTGCAGTACGTGGCTGTCTACTCGTCGCAGTTTTTCCCTTCCTTTTCCTGCTTCGTTGGCTCGGCGCTTTTTTGGGTGTCAACTGTCAGCACAATCCAGCAGCAGCAGCAGTCTGGTTGGCTTCGTCGCAAGCGAATGAACGTCCGTGAATCAAGGACAACAAACGTGTCCGGCACATCGGAGAGATTATGTATTGGACCCGCAATTAAAGTGGGATGAACTATGCATTCAAATTCAATCTTCCTAAATGTATTTTTAGCTCACTAACAAATCACTCCTCAAAAGCGCGAAAACAACTAGAGTCCAACTCCTCTTAACTAGTCTGACCATTATAGGAGAGCGGTTGGACCGGATCAAGTGGTCCAACTGCTGGGGAGATCACTTTGACCGGAGTCCGGTTAGACCGTAGACCTAGAGCGGTGTAACCGCACCCCTGTTCACAGAACTAGAAATCAGTTCGATCCAAAATAAAAAATGATGTAATCTCCAAAACACATATCCAAATAATATGAAACTTTAAACACACCTTGTTAAAAATCTCAAAAAACTAATCCATCCAAGAATCACATAGATCTTAGCTAAAGTTCGAACCTCTTTATATGACAAGCAATATTGCACTAAAACGAGCAAAACTTAAGAACATAAAATATGACTTGCTCGTAGGTTGAAGATGGCTCCAGATGAGTTCCTACATATCATAGTAAGCAAGAGCATCTAAAGATTTGAGACCAAAATATTAGAATCAAGATACACTAGAAAGGCTTCAAATCGAACCAAATTGGGCAACATTTGAAATCTTGCTATAGTTGATCCCTAGATGGATGAAATATAATCCTCATATGGTATCTCCATCACTTACACATCTTTGAAACTCAACAAGAGATAAGGCAAAATACCAACCAATACAAGTGCAAAATCAATAAGAGCAAGAATACACCATGTAAATTGAACAAGATTGATCTATTGCAACTTGTAGATGTATGTTTTACAACAACCAACCCATATATAACCTTATGGATACTATCCATTAGCACGACCAGTGAAACCAGTTAACCCTACATACACCAAGTTTTACACTCATACATAACTTATGTACGGTTCTCAAAGCGCATAAGTCTAAACCTGCTAAGAAGCAAACTTCCATCTATTTGGCATTCTCAACGTCTCCTTGGTCTAAACCGTTTTCTAAACGCCCTCCAAGTGTCACAGTTTTGGTCTTATCACCGTTTTCAGTATTTTTGGCTTCCCACCAAAATATCGTCGTTTTGATCGTGGACCTCACCTCTTTTCGGAGCCTAGTGCATGGTCATCTTCTCCTTTGCAAACAATTCACATGCTTACAACGTGTAGATCCACCAATGTCTCACACATTGGTAATTCTCTCCGTGTCGGTTCCCCCGACCACACATCACTTGCACCAATCATACCATTCGATAAACCGTTGCTCGAATTTTTCCTTCAACATCTTTCGTCTTTTCTATACCTTGCTTGAGCCCAACCATCCCACCTAGCTCTTTGACTGTACCTCAGCTCATCCACGAGCTTAGCCCTGGTCCACGCCGTCGACCATGGTTACCTCTAAGTGCCATGCACATCAAAAAGCAAGAAATCATTTCTGAGAAGTTCTTCATAACTTAACCCACGTTAGTCCAAATATATTTCATGTATCATGAATGCAACGATGTAGAACTCAAAAAATCAACCCGTGACCATTTCTCACAAATTCCTAAAACCCTCTCGGCCAAATTCAGACACAACCAGTAACAAGAGAGCCAGTCAGATCACGGCATCTATACCGGGCAGACCGTCTTTACAGGCTAGTCAGACCGCTGTCACTTGACAATAAATATGAAAACTTATAAACTTTCACAAATCTAGATCTCAACTCGATAGTATTGCTAATCATTCAACATAAATAAACTATTAATATTCGCAACATGGTCACGCCTGTACTAGGCTAGGAGTAGACGGTCCCTTCACATATCATGCTGCTCTCGAGCACTCACATCTTGTAAGATCGTCGCACGAATTCATTGGATTCTGGAATTCTGATCAGCTGGGTTTTGCTCATTCCAATTCTGTTGCTATTGTACCGGTCATTATTGTGCAATAATAGATACCTTCACTGAACGCAAAGGGGAGGATTCAGAATAAACTGGCAAGGTCAGGATAGTAACATAACATTACGGCAATTGAGCTTTTGAAGAGCGACCACTGCCTCGAATACTGTACGATTTCCAATTGCTACTAGCTTTATGAGCTAGAAAAATGTCTTCCACTGCACATTGCGGATATAAAGTAGTATAAAACTGAGCCAATAATATCGACTTACTAGGAAGATCTGAAGCTGACAATTATGCACGCGCGTTGCCTACCCGACTTGTTCCTGAATCATGACGATGACACCCAAACACCAAGCGTCCATGCATGAATAGCTTCTTTTTGCCGATTACCTGTAGGAAATGATAGTTGCTGCTTAAGACCGAATTTTTCACTTGGCCGTCATGTCAAGCCGCATTTTGGCGCTCCGTGCGTTCCTCACTGAGCGGGCAAAGAGCCGAGCACGCACGAGCTCTCGCCCTCGGCAGTCGGCACCGACGCCGCGTCGTTGCCGTCACCGGCGTCCACCCCGACGGGGACGGCGAAATAATTGGCACCTCACTACATGCAATCCTTCCTCCCCACGGCGTCACTGACTCACAGAGCATTGCTGCATTATGGACGGGTCGCGGTTCCTACTAGGCTCTACTACTTGGGGAATAAATCGCCACCACCACCATGTGCTCGATTAAGATGTGCAATTGTAGGCGGCGTGACATGGTCCCCTAGGCCCCCTCCCCTTTGGCACGGCGGTCATTCTGTGTGTGCCGTCCTGTGATCTTTATTCCCTCGCTCGCTGACTTGCCCCGGGACCTGGCTACATTTGAGGTACCTTTCATCGGTACATTTTCTTCAGTTTGTAGGATTCATGGATGTGTCCTTATTTCGATTGTGAAGGCAGCTCTATCCGACCATGCTGCCACCAAATCTGTAGGTACTATTTGGATTGTGAAGTGGTGTTGTCTGCGCCACACAGCTTGTACCATCCTCTTGTATGAATTTGGGCCATCTGAGTTGCAATGAATTAGGTGGCATGAAGTGACGGTGTATTCAGAGATCATACTGTCAGGATCAGACTAACAAAGTGCTATGAATTAGTCATGAACATGGCTGCTTCGGTAGTTTTTGTTATTCTGTTTTTTTTTTTGATAATTAGCTCTTTATTACAACAAATCGACTTCTCTAAAGAATGGTATTCCAGACGAAACTAATGGTTGAACTACTTAGTTGCAGATTTGTGCAAAGTTTGTGCCAACTGGGATAGACTTAGGACTAGTGATCTGGTCAGGATTGTCCAGCATGGGCTGCATGCAGGTCTGGATTTGGAGCGTTACCTCATTTAGGTCCCGAAAGGCGAAGCATTGAAAGTTGCCTGAAAAATTCTTATTTTCTTATACTTGCATGATGTCTCACACGAAGGAAACGAGCCTCGCTCAGTTGGTGGGGAATGGAAGTGTACCCACCACCCGTATTCAGACTCTCTTCGGTTTGAATTTTGCTGACTATTTTCTTTTTAATTAAAAATATACCTAATTTTTCCCAGGTATCCTCGTTTTGCCCAACACGAGAAACCATCCGCTCTAGATATCGTAGACCTGCAGGTATGACCGGTGGCGGACCCAAGAAAAAAATCTAGGTAGGACGAAATCCAGTGACGGACCCAGGAAAAAAAAAACTAGGTAGACTGAAGTCGGAAGCGTGAAATAAACAGTAGTACACAAAAGCAAAACAATCAATGATCAAACTATGTTGCAATCACACTAATAAAAGTATGTGATACGAAATAGAAACAACAACTACAATTCGCATGTTAACATATGTAGATAACGGAAGGACAATGAAAAATACCTCACTAATGAAGCTTAATCCACAATTGCAGATGAGCTGTAAAAGAAACAATCTGTCAATTATGAAAAATAGATAAATCAGTAGTGTCACAATTCGATAATAGAATATAAAAGATGCAATATAAAAGAAGACAAAAAAATATACCAGTAAATAACTAAGTACGTCTAGGAGAACGAGACATTTTCATTCTTCGAGTTTTCATGTCTTGAAATCGTTTCTTGATTTTTTTTTCACGATCAAGTCCTTTGAATATCTCTCGCTCGATATAGCACACCATCAAGTCATTAAACCAATCATCGGACATCTTATTACACAAATCGGTTTTGATAATATTCATAGCCGAGAAGGCTCTTTCAACCGATGCTGTTGCCACCGGTAGTAGCAATGCTAACTCGATGATCCATCTCAGTGGTAATAGCATCAATGGCAACAAAGAAAGTATCATCACGATAATGATGGTCTTGAGTGACTGTGATCCCACCCCTCCTTGATCGACCCTATCTTGGAATCGCTTCTTCCAATTGTTATCCGTTTTATCCGGTATTCATATCCGAACTATTCAATTTGTGTTCGATCCGCTGACACCCTTACACGGGATGGCCGTGGGCCCTTAAGCTTATGGCATGAATAGCCTGGCTCCGCTTGGAACACGGATTTTTTTTTCAATTTCTGTAGGAATTAAAGTGATTCCTATTAAATTCGTGCAAAGCTCATGCGTTTCAAACATATACTAATTTTTTTTTTCAAAAAATCTCATAAAAGTCATATCCGGTTTAGAAGTATTTCACATTTTCAATGGTTGTAAACCGAAGCTAAAGCCTAAAGCGTTGAAGTGGAGCTTCTTTACCTTGTGATCTCCTCTCCCTCTTCTTCTCCCCAAAACCCCCGTTCAAAACCCAAGTCCGCAGCCATGCTCGGCCGCCGCCTCCTCCGCCTCTGCCACGCTCGCCAGCGCCACTACTCCTCCGACGCCGTGCACCTCTCCTCGCCGACCCTCGCCATCTTCGGCGCCAACACGGGCGTCGGCAAGATCCTCGTTTCCGCGGGCCTCGCCGCCTCCCTCCTCTGCTCCCTCGCCGCCTCTCCATCCAACCTCCTCTACCTCAAGCCGCTCTAGACTCGCTTCCCCGCCGACTCCGATGCGGCCTACCTCTTCCGCAGGGTCCCCGCGCTCCTCCGCCCCTCCCAACCCACCTGCCTCATCGCCTCGCTCAACACCCTCTCCCCGGTCCCCTCCCTGGAGCCTCCACTCCCTTCCCGGCCGGCGAGGGGAGCTCGGGCGGCCGCCCGGGCTCGCCCGAAGGGCAGGTCCACCGTATGACATATTGTATCAGTGGAACCCATGCGCATTCCTCCTCGTCGCTGATCCAGAAGTCGTCATGCTTGCACATTTTAGTGGCCATCTTGTGCATGGCTTGTATTTCGGCCGCTGAGGATATATGAGGAATGACTACTGCACTAAAAGTAGGGATATAAATCGAATACAGACGGATAATATCTCTATTATTTTTCTTTACATATTTTTTCCTCAGACGTGGATACGAATACGAATACCTCGGATACGAATATAAATATGAATAATATCAAATACAGATACGGAGCGAATATGAATCGAAACGAATACAGTCATGAATATTTATCGGAACATAAAAACATCTTAAACTGTACATCCAAAATCAATAAAAACACAAATAGTTTATCTTATCAAAACATTCATAAAATTTAAACAAGCATATAGATACTAGCATGTGTATAACTACTGGTTTTGTGATCTAGATTCTAGAATGCCTTGGCTACCATCTCACAGGTCTGGGTGCGAGCTAATCTTGCCTTTGATGTGGCAGGAGGTCAGCGTACAGAAAACTCCCACTTGGTGAAACCTAGGGTAAAACTGCAAAGGTTAGCACCATATTGCCATGTAATCAATGTAAAGTATCTAGCTGAACCTGGAGGCTTTTCACTAGTATTGATGCCTTTGTGCATTAGCAGAGTCGATGTTAACAGGCCACTTTCAGTTTACAAAGATGATAACTCATTACCATGTCATTGTCAGGTCCTTGACCTTAAGGCCTTCAGGCCGACTGGCCCAGTGGGCAGTGGCCACTGCCGGTACTAACATCTACACCTAGGGCGGCTTGGGTTTTCAGCTTAGTACTTATGGCCAGTGGGCCGGATATCCGGATTCTGTCATCTTCAGATAGTCTGAGTCCGCATTCATATTCGATGGATAGTGCGCTACCATATTCATATTTGTTTCTGAAAAAATTCCTATTTATTTCCGATCCAAGACTATCCGACAAAAATCCGAGCCAAACCATTCTGTATTCGAAAATTGTTCGAATCGGTAGGAAACTATTTGATCCGTTTTCACCTCTAGCTAAAAGTACCAAACATAGCAGATTGAGGCGAAAGAGGAAAATGGTAAATCAACGGTTTTGTGTTTGCACACTGCAATAACTAAACCAGCAAAGATGGCTACTATTACACAGGCATCCATTGCTTCCAATAGAGACGGACGTCTGAGGGATCACGTGAGAAGTTCTATGATTATTTATGATAAACCATTATCAACATATTCGATCTGCGAGTTGGGAGGCCGGAGAAGGGGGTGGCCGGTAGTGGGGAAGGCCGGCAGGGGGTGGCCGCGTGGGGATGGACGGCAGGGGACGGCCGGCAGTGGAGCTCGAGTGCCCGACGCCGCGTGGGGATGGCCGGCAGGGCGTGCGCGCGGCCCAGGCGGAAGGGGACGGCGTGGGCGGCGGCGGCTGCACGGACGCTGTGGCTGGGGCCTGGGTGGGCGCAGTGCAAGGGGACTGGACGACTGGTTGTGGCGGCTGGGGTGGGTGGGATTGGGTGGGTTAGGGTTTCACTCACCCTCATTTTTACTTATATACTAGGTGGAAGGGCCCACATGTCATACACACTTCGGGTATCCATGGATATCCATGGGTAGGGTTTGCCCTCCAAATCCAACCCGAACTCTTATCGGGTACCCGCCTCGAACTATCCATGGATAGAAAATGCCATCCAAACCCACTATTTTCGGGTTGGATACCCGGCTCCACGGATAATTTTGCCATCCCTAATCCCCGCCGCCACCTCCTACGCCACGAGCTCCTCCAGATCCCTGTAGCTATCTCCTCCGCGCTGCCACCCATCCAACCCACCACTGCCACCCTCCCACCAGTTGCGCCCCGCCCAGTGACACGAAGGTATGCAGCCCCTCCTCCTCCTCCATTCAAAACCTCAAACTGAACTTCGAACTATATTTCTTTTTAATTGTTCTGTGGGCACCACCAAGATTAGCAGCAAGTTTGGTGCATTCTTTGGCTAGAAGCAACCGAAAACATCTGTTATGTTTGTTCTCTTTTTCAGCTCTTAAAGAAATCAATTGGCTTATATGGTACGATCTAAATTAAAGTTAGATAGAGATTGAAGTCGAAGTCGCCCATTAGAAACTAGCCGGAGTGTGCTGGCTCTGAGTTGATTTCTGAATTGTTGAGATTTGATGAACTCATCGATAGAGATAGTTTGGAGCAACGTGTTGAAGTACAAGTGTTTGCAAACCTGTTCCTGGAATGGTTTGCAAACACAGTTTTCTAGTCGGTTATGGTGGAACCAGCGAAATTCTGGGCATTCTTCTTTGACCACTTTAAGAAAGATCGATATTTTTCGCGAACAAGACAGATCGATCTTAAGAAGACAACTGATTATTCCATACATTGAATTGATAAGTGTGTAGTGACAGTAACTAGGTAAGTACTGAGTTTCTGGCCCGTTTTCATGTAAAATCTGATTATTTATCCTTGTATAATGTGACTCTTGATTCTATTGTCTTGATTTGTATATAGTTGTGAATTTGAGTTAGGACGTGAAGATTTGAAAATTATACACTAACCAGACTGTACATTCTAGAATCAGAGAAATTTGCTGAGGCTTAGTTCAATTACTTGAGCAATAACCACTACCTTTTCAAGTTTTTAGATGTAATGTCTTCTGTTGTTGACAGGATTGACCCAAGAACCTTTCAAGACACGGTTGGCCTTGATGATGTTCCTATATGAACTGTTCGATTAGGTAATATTGCTAGTTTAGCTGAATTATATTTAGAGCTAATGTTCAGAGCTGCACTTGGTAATATATTATCTCCTAGACAGCCTGTTGGAATCTCGTATATATTTGCACCGGAGGTACTTAAACATTCCTGTGTTAGTTCAGAGTTTCAGACGCAAGGTGGCTTTGTCTTGACATCAGTTGTGCGTTTGTTCCTATATTTGAATTTTTCCCTAGCCTGCCTTTCTTTTTTAGTGCTTAATTTGGCAGTGCTACTTCGTGGTAAATTTTGTTTAGAAAAGTGTTGAACATCATAGTTTGTCTTATTAAATCTTATTAAACGAGTAAAAATTGAACCAATCCACACAGTAGATTGTGGAAACAAATTCTTTTGTGGGAGGTACTCGGATAATATTCCAGATGAAAGGCAGACCATGGACCAGCATGTTTGTCCTCTACATTTTCCCTACTTTTTCATGGGCACTTTATCCAACCTAACAGTTTTTTGAAGAAAAGGGAAACAACTTTACAATTTTTATAAGAGATTTGGTTTGGTCCATGTAGTGGTGTGGGTGGTGCTGACACCTCTAGCAAATCTAACCATCCATTAATTAGGGATATTACCGTCATTTAACTTCGTCCTGTTGTAGAGAATGAGTCAGACACGAGGCGTACGTCAGTCACCGCCGCCACTGGCCTTGGCGCCTCGGCCACGCCGCCACCTGGCCACGCCCGCCGCTCGGCTGCGCGTCGCCACGGCCATCCGCCGCTCAGCTTGCGCCTCACGGCCTACCGCCCGCCGACCTACGCCGCTACCGGTCCGCCGTGCCTCATCCTTGTGCCATCCTCCGCCTGTAGTAGCCGAACCTCGATCTCGGCTTGGAACGACGTCCGGCGCAGCAGCTTCACGACGATTTCTCCGCTTGGAACGACGTCCCGTGCCGCCGAGGATCTTGAGGCCTTGCGCCACCGCCCGCGCAAGGTTCTGCGCTTGTCTCCCTCCGCTACGGAAAGGAGAGGCTTCAGATACTCAATCACGCACGCGAGAGAGAATGATTGAAGTGTAGTCTGCGGCTGCTCTGAATGGATCAACACAAATGGATACAATCCTTTCTGAATGCATCAATCTTCTTATTCTTATTCGTTTAACTATTTATACAAGAACAATACATCGGTTACGAGTTCTCAGACAAAATTACTTATTTGCCCATTTCGTTAGCACCACCTTTGCACACCACTCACACGCACTGGAGGTGTTAAGGCCATAACAACCGTTGGATGGGCTACATTGAACGGCAGAGAACAACTGAATGTACCAAACCATTTCTCTTTTTATAAAGGCAGTTCAACATGTATTGTTGCAATATTTTCTAATTCCTTCTCTGTGCTCTTGACGCTTTGTGCCTTCTGGACGTGACGAAGAGGCAGGAACTCCCGCTGCCTCCTTGACGTGATCCTCCGTCTGTGTCTTCGTGTGACACGCCGACGTGATGAAGCGCCCACCTTTTCTCTTTTATTACTCTCGCGTAAACACACCGATCACCACATACTTCTCTACTCTTTATTTCTCTCTCTTCTAACTTTTGCAGCTTGCTTTTCTCGTTACAAGCTTGCATGGCTTTTTAAAGCCTGTACACAATCTGACTCCATGTTTCATATGAGCATGAATACGGCAATACAAACTCTACTCAGAAACCAATTTGTATACGACTCATATACGTATACAGCAAACCGACGAACTCGGATACGACTCGCAAACGGACTAGACTTCTACGTATATGGCAAGCATACGTACATGTGTACAACTCAAAATACGTCTAAAAACAAGATTAAACTCTAACATGTATGGTTTGCTGAGTTTCCAAAGTCTGCTATTTGGTTCTTCAGTTACCAAATATATTCTATCTGTTGACAGGATGCAATGCATGACGACGACGACAACGAACCAGCTTTGTCCTTGCACTGTGCTCTAGGCGACTCGGGTGTTGTTGCTTCCTGCCTAACCTGCATGGCTACATCTAGTTGCTCTAGTTACTAAGAGCAGCAGGGACTGTCTAAACGTCTGCAGCATTGCACTATTTTCTCTGTTAGCTTCTGCATTACAAAGAGAAATAAGATTTAATCCAAGGAGTGTCCATGCTGGATAGAAGAGAAAGCCCCTTTCCTTGAAGAAAACAGGAAGCTTTGCAATAGTTAGGCTTACTTCGAATTTTTTCTTATACCAATAATTTAGATGTTGGTTAATCAGTGTTGTGCTGCTTAAAACAACTTTGAGCTCGTCTCTGACACCGGCCGGCATGGCAACATCAAAGCCGCAAGATGAAAGCCATGCTGTGGCAGATGAGCGCTGGGGGTTCTCTGGTGGCTAGGAGCATTGCATCAGAGCGGCAGGCGAACAACAATCAGCATGAAGAGGTCCGGCCCGTAGAACCAAACGCTGCCTCCCACCCAAGCGAGTCAGGACCGACCCTTTACCCTTCTTTTTACACATGGCCATGGGGTCAGGGAATGGGTCGGACCGGACCGCCCCATTTGCACTCCTAGAAAACACGGTGACACCGACGTGGGTGCAGCCGCCGGCGAGCTATCAGTTATCGACGAATCAAGTGCAAGGATGGAGTTGTCGTGCTACAGGAGCATCCTATTGACCAAACGGCACGAAGAGGCACATCGATCGACGTAGCTCGTGGTGGCCATTTGCGTTTGGTCGGGCAGGAGCTAACGGGACGGTCTGTACGTCCAAATGACCAAATCTCAAGTACTGTGCGCTGAGCTTCGCAGAGAGGAGGGTAACCGAGGAGAGTTGTTGGTTTTGACGAAATGAAAAGCAAGTCCGCATGTGGACTGTGGAGGCTGATCATGATATATCTTGAGTAATCTCGAGTTCTCTTGACCGAGCCGTACACGCGCAGAGGTTGACCTAGCTTGATCAGTCTTACCATATGATTGGATTTGGCAATGAAGGAACGCATGGATTTCTTCATCCAACCAGGTTGTTCGGGTTAAAAGAGAATTTGAGTCGGACAGCACCGCGCGACCTGACAAGTTGAATCAAGAGTAAAGTCCATTACCGGTCCTTAAACTTTTTATGTTGTGTCATCTCGGTCCATAGACTTTCAAAGTGTGTCATCCCGGTGCCTAAACACTCTTTGGGTCTCAAAATTAGCCCGTTACGGGTCTTGGCTGTGTCATCCCGGTCCTTAAACTTTTTATGCTGTGTCATCCCGGTCCATGGTTGTTACCACAGTAATGGCACACTTTGAAAGTCTATGGACCGGGATGACACAGCATAAAAAGTTTAAGGACCGGTAATGGACTTTACTCTTGAATCAATATGCCACCTGCAAGAAATATGGGGACTTGGCAGGTAGTAGTGTTCCTCGTATGGTGATGAACCATGTGGAGATGACCACATGTGCGTGATGAGTAATTGACATTAGTTTGGGTAAGTCGAGTTTGGTTTGGGTGGTTCGGACCTAGTCGTTGCGTGGTGCAACGGGCTCGGTCGGACTGTGGTCAAACTTGGTCATATGGGATTAGGACGCTGATTCTTTGATTTGACAGGTTTGGACTTCGTCATGGTAAGTATGATGTTGATTATGCTTTCATGTATCGAGCGGTGCTATTTGACGTGTTTTCTTGTCTGTGTGACTGCAGGACGTCGAGTGGAGTCGTGGCGAGACACGGTGGACCGGACTAGGCGCAGGTGGCGCTGAGGTCAGAACGGTCGGGATGTGTCGAAGACGACGTGGACTCGAGGTGGTTGCGAGGCGTGCGAGACAAGGAGCGCGGAAGCTTCCCGGAAGGTGCAGAGGGGCGAATCGGGAATTTCGCAAGACTGCACAAGCGGGAGCGGGCTCCGTTGGAAATAGCGGGCGTAACGGGGCGGAGACCCGTTAGCCGTAGGCTATAAATAGGTGGAGAGGGTTGCATGCCCACTTGAGCATTTAAGGAGAATTAGGGTTTGCTAGAGTCAAAAGAGGCTTTGAGAGTTTGTTTTGGCTTTAGGCTTTAGTGGGTGGAGTAGGCAGAGTTGTGTTCCCTCTGTACCACCTACGATGGTTTCTAGGTAGTGAGTTCTTCCTCCCTCTAAGCAAGCATGGGTGTGTTCTTGAGTTGGGAGAGTGAGGAAATGGATTGAGTGGAGAGTTTGTAATCTTTCCTTTGTATCAAGTCGGGGTATCGGGACTCGTCTGTTTTCCTTTTGATCAAGAAATGAGAAATCTGAAGTTTCTGTTCAGTTCGTAGCCTCTGTTCTTCGTTCTTCCCTTTTGAGCAATTTCTTGACTTTCGTTGTTTTGAGTTCTTTGTTGCTAAGGAGTGCCAAAATGGGTTGCTATGACATGGGAGATGCTCAAAAGCCATTTGGCTAGTTGATCCAAAGAGCAAACCAAGTTTAATTTCTGTTTTGAAGATTGGGCTTGCTCTGTTCTTCATTTTTCCTCTTCTAGGGTTTGGAGCATTTCTTGTTTTCCTTTGAGATTTGGCATGAAATTTGGACTGTAGACTCCAGTGGATATTGCTATCTTATCCCCGAAATTTCATGGCCAAAGGTTCAAGGGTTTGATGGGAATTCAAGTTTTTGTGCTCTCTCTGTAGTTCATCTCCATTTCTAGGTTTTGGTGGCTTTCTTGATTCCTTTGGTGAAATGGCATGAAATTTGGTCTGGAGAGTCTTGTAGCTATTGCTAATATATCCTCAAAGTTTCATGGCCAAAGGATCAAAGATTGGAGAGTAATTTGATTTTTAGTGTTGTCTCTGTACTTTGTCAGTTCTTGGCTTATCTCTGAAATTCTTGTGTTCTTGCTTAGTTTCCTTGTTGATTAAGGTCCTAAAAATATTTAGAATAGTCCCTTGGTGTTTCTCTCCAAAAAGTTCTTAAGCTTTTCCTTCATTTTCCTTGATTTAGTCAAAGTTCAGAGCTTCTGTTGGGCTGTTTGTTTGCTGCTTCCTTTCGTTGTCTGAAGTATCCTGTAGACTGCATGCAATTTTTGTTTTGGCTGAATGGCAAGGAATGAAAGGTCACGTTTCCTTTTATTCTTTTGCTGATCTTTGACTATTTTGCATGCAGAGCAAACATCAGTATTTTCAGCTGAAATTTTTACTGGTTAATCTCTGATTTATGCTGAATTTTTTGGTGTCGCTTGCGTTCCAAAATTCAGAGAAATTAATTTTAAGTTTTCTGTGAGTTGCGTTGTTTTGCATCTAGTGAGAAATCAGTGTTTGATTTTTCGGGGGCGTTTTTAAGCGAGCGACATTCACCCCCCCTCTGTCGCCATTTCGGTCCTACATATGGCTAGGGGGTGTTTGTATTAGTCTTTGATGATGGTTTTTAATTATAACATATGATTTGGTATTGAAAATAAATAGTAATGGTTGTAAGGAGTGGTTTTTAAAATGAGAGAGCGAGAGGTGTAAAAGTAAAGGAGATACGTACGCATGACAAGAGCGAAATTAGTAGGATATGATACACCTGTGACCCTTGCCTTATCCTCGGAGCGAGACGTTAGCGAGTGTAGTGAAGAAACTACTTCGATAAATTGGGTGTTTATGTTAGCTTTTAACTTTTTTAAGTAAACACCAAAAACAAAAATCAATGCGGACAAGATCTAGTACGTAGGATTGCCAATATGGCTTACCCAACTAGCTAGATTTGCCTATCTAATTGTAACGAACTCTTAAGTGTCATAATAAACATAACTACGTAGTGTATTGAAACTATCGTAAAAGGAGTTTTCGGTACATACAGCACATTTGAGATCGTATTTATAAGAATATCAATATATATATAAAAATAGCAAAAACATCTATTTTGTCGCCCGATCACAGGACGGCAACGCCGTGGAGCTGACACCTGGCCGAATGAGTCTCATGGCCATGTAACAGGGGCCTACCACCTGGCCACCATGTGGCTAAGGCAGTGCCATACGGTCACGGGGTAGCAAGTAACTAGCAGTTGCAATTAATTAGTTAAATTGTGTGATTAGAAAATTATTTACACGTATTGCTCGTAGAATTTTTTAGATATAGCAAATGAGCACAAAAACTTATGAAATTTTTTTTGGAGCTTCCCGACGTAGCATAGTTCATTGTGTAATTTGCTCGTATTTTTTCCATTCCAAATTTTACTCGAAAATTCATTTACGTAAACTATTTTTAGGAATATTTAATATAGGAAATGAGCTCAAAAAATTATAATTTTTTTAAGGATCTTTACACAATGGACTTGAGGTGTAATTTTTAATTCAATTACACAAGGAGTACATATAACAGTACAAAAAACGCATGGCACAGGATATAGCAGTACAAAAAGCGCATCGCACGAGATACGATATGGCTTACTCATCTGAGTTAGTACTATCTCCTCGCCGCGTCTACCTCCACATGTGTGGCCTTGTATTTTGTTGAGCATGTCCCGTGGGGTACGACAGCTGGTCCAGAGCGTGCGTGTTAGATTGGAGGAGGTATGGAGACCGTTCCGTATGTTGAGTGGTCGACGATGGTTCAATAGGCTAAAGTAGAGCAAACAGTGTCTGGTGGTAAGTGTCGATATGCTCCTACTGAGACATGCCAAATTGGGGGTCGCCAGCGATGAAGTCTTGAACAATGGACTATAGAATCCCTGTTGTGCGAAGGAGTCCTGACCTTCATCGTACAATGTGCCAGCGAAGCTGGAGGAGCTCTGCCCACCCAAATCTCCAAACCCTATGTGCGATATGAACGATGAGCTCTGCCCTACGTATGCTGTAAACCTTGGCACTGTGTACTGCTCCCTAGAAGTAGCCGGGAGGCCTGTATTATCATCGGTGGACTGGACGTCATCCCCACGTTGAATTGAAAGCTGCAAGATGAAACAATGTTAGTCACAATAAATATTCTGGATATAGAATGTGAATCTCGTACATCCTGGATGTGCAGCGAAGATGATCGACAAGGAGTGGTAGTCTCTATAGGGTGTGCAGAGGGTAAAAGTGATGTATCTCGACGATGGACCTGCGGTGGGAGAATGCCATGATATTAGCAGAACGTAAGGCATAACAGGAAAATAAAATGTAGCTTTGTATGTAAGTTACCCTTCGTCCATCATACTTGAAAGTTTTCTATAGGTCCGGTGGTGTGCCTGGGCTGCTGATGGCGGTTTCAGATGCGCTTGCGATGTGCCTGCTCCAACCGAAGTGATATATGAAATAGGTTCAATAACGACTAGTATGAATTTTATAAATGAAACAATCAAAGTTTGCAGCTGTCTTGCGGTGTCATGGCACCGTGAAGCGCTTTGGCGATCAAATGAGCATTGTAGACTGTAGTCATGCGTGACCTGCTCCAGGCGATCTGGTGGAGGAACAGTGAGGCTGCCATGCAACTAGGGTACGTACCACTGTAGGTACTTGCCATACGTCCGAACGTCATACGGATGCTGCTCCATTAGGACATCCAACAACACCCTGTTCATCCATGCCATCGTCCACTCCTTCTGCAGTGCCTGCCAGTCCGTAGCAGATGGCCAGGTTGGGGTTAGCA